>JABXJD010000145.1:845000-1526365 GCA_013375575.1 Percina caprodes
CTACTCCTAACTCTGCTGACGAGCCTTCCGTTTTAGGCCTAGTGGATGCCATCCCTTTGACAGTTACCATTTTACCACTCTGAGACGAGGAGGTGGTGCTCTTTGACAGGGAGGGGTCCGCTTTAGTTTTGGAAGTCTGTATGGGGGTGGGGGGTGGTGTTGTAAGATCAGATGTTGTCACTGGGGGAGGTGGAGGAATTCCCTTGGAGGGAGTAGGTGGGGTTGGGATTAACGTGTCCATCTTTTCACACAGTGCTTTGATATGCCCCTGAATGGGGACAGGGGAGACGTAGGGTGTAACAAAGTCTGAGAAGCAGCTGTTGGGTAGCCAGCAGTGGTGTGGAGGCAAGCGTGTGGGTAGCTGCGAGGAATAGCAGATGTGGTGAGTCTGCATAATGTTCTTAATGTCAGAGGTGAGACTGTGGATTTCCTGGTTGAGTATGGTGTCCAGGCTGATGGAGGGCCTGAAGGGAACTTCCTCTACAACTGGTACCGTGGCTGGTCCAGACACCTTTTTTACTTCCACAGCTGCAGCTGTCTTCGGCTCTGGGTAGCTGTCTGCCACCGTCACAGCCTCGGGCTCGGGCTTTGGCTCAGGATAAGGCTGTACTCTGTCTGGAGGAAAGAAGACAGGACACTTTGTCAAGGTGAGGCCTTTGTTAACCAGATCTAAATATGCCTACAACAGAGGGGTCTGTGTGAAATGACTGCTTTCAGGTACCTTCATTGGCGGGGTTAACCCAGGCTGGGTTGTCTGAGGTGTAAGCTGGCTCAGCTGACGAACCTGCGCTAAATGGACTACCTGGGCTACAGTCCATATCCTCCTAAACAGTGAAAACACCAGTAGTTATGTTTTATTCATGGTAAAATATTTAAAAATAACAACCATCTACAACAACATCTCACCTCTGTGTAGTTTGTTTGAAATGCGGGCTCATTTTGTTTTTTCGCATCTGGTTCAGGGAAGGCAGGTTGCCCACTTCCTGAACCCGTGGATGGATCACTGTGGTTTGACGGCACAGACATTGAGCCCTGAGCCACGGCTTTGTTGAGAGTAGCAAGGAGGATCTTGAGAAGGCGCTGGGTTTCGTTGACTGAGGCATTGGTGTTCCCATGAGCCCTCAGGTCAGTGTCATAGATGCCCATGCTTTCCATCACTGCTGTCAGATTGTCGCTCTGTCCGACCTCATCTCCGATCTCATCTGCTTGGGCTCCTGGCAACATACATGTAATTAATGAATTGGAGGCATCTGCTACATTTGGTATATTACACAAGAATATTCTGAGATCTTTTATACCAAATATTTTATGTGCATTATTTAGGGAATGTAAAGAAGGATATATATATTACTGCATATGTATTACTGCATTTCTTTTTAGAAGTTAAAATGATCTAAGATGGAGGCTGAAACTTCAACCTCAAGTGCAGGTTTTATTGCACTTCATTCTCTACAATTGTGATAGCAACTGGCACACAAAATGCATGCGCCTTGACATTTGAAAATGTTAGATTTGAAAAAACAATCTAAAGTAATTTCATTTGTAAGTTGTTAATATGGTGCCACAATGGGCTGCAGTGTTTTTTTGCAATACAATTACCAAGAACTATTTAGACAAAGTTGTGAAACTATTATAATATTTTATTTCACATAATAAATGTGAAATCTAATATTCATTTTTTCAGAGGAATTAACTTGGAAAGCAGTAGGTGGAAAAAAATTACAAGCTACATAGACAGCTACAGCCCTCCTCACCTCTACTGGGTTCCCCATTGCTCAGAGGATCTGAGCGTTGGCGTTTGTTCATGACCCCCCTTTCATCTCCCTCAAACTTCCTCTTCAGACTGTTGACATCCCAAGCCCCATCCTCTTCCCTCTCCTTCCCAGGATCCTTCACTAGGGCTTTCTTATGAAGTTGGATCAGTTTAAGCAACTGTTTCATCTTGTCTTTATCATACTCATTCTGTGACAGCCGCAACTTCTGAGGGGGCTGAGACTGGGACTCAATATTGGATGTTTGCTGCAACTGGGCTCCGTTAGAATGGGCCAACCCTTGCTTCCGCCTGCCGCTCTCCGAGGGTGGCTTCTCCTGTGCTGGCCTCTCTGGAGGGGGCCTCTCCTGTGGCAGCCTTTCTGCAGGTCTCTCTACTCTGTCTGAGCCCCTGTCTGAGCCACCCCAGTCAGAAACAGGGCTGTATTCCACTGGGGCTGGAGCAGCTGTGGGTAGGGTTAGAGGTAGGGGTAGGGATAGGGGTGTTGGTATGGGTACGGGGTTCCGTATTCTTTCAATTATGTCTTTAGTCTTGTTCAAAGGTAAAATGTAGTTGACAGGGCTATTGACATAAGAACGCAGCACGGCATCCATGTTAAATTTGGGTCTGGGCACTGCGAGAGGGTTGATCCTATCATCCACGTTATGTTTGTAGTCGGGCAGAATGAAAGGCCGCACTGTGCCGGAATCCATACGAGTTAGGTAATCGGTGGCCTGGCGCGTCACTCCAGAGCTGAGGTCCTTGCCTGGGTTGGGGCGCAACTTGAACAGCGCATAGTGCAGAGCAGGGAGGAAGGGATTCATGGAGGACAGGATAGCAGGCTGGGGCTCCGTCGTCAGCGGCTCTGGATCGAACAATCTTGATGCTACGATGGAAGAAGCAAATGTCAGTGTCATGTAAAAGATGCCAGACGGGGCACTTGGTAGAGCATGTGCCCATATACAGAGGCTTAGTACTCAACGCAGCGGTTGCGGGTTTGATTCTGACCTTTTGATTTTGGCCCTTAGCATCTTGTTACCTCTCTTTCCCCCTTTCATGTCTAAAGCTGTCCTACCTAATAAAGGACTACAATACCACTAAAAAAATCTAAAAGAAAAAAGATGCTAGGCACACCACTAAAGTCTTTAAAGACAGGAGCTAAGTAACAGGAGTCAGGGGTTATAACGTAAAAGCCTCTCAACTCTGTTAATGTACTATTTTATTTATTTATTTTTAGAGGAGGAGGAGAGTTCAGTAGGTCGATGTGAGAAAGATCTTTGTTGTAGCCAAACATTCTCTGCTTGCTAATAAAACGTACCAGTTGGGAAGTCTGTGCAGATTCTACTACTGGGTCAGAAAATATTGATGGATACAGAGTGAATAATACTTACAATACTTGACAACCGTTCTTGACTCCTGAAAGATGAATAATGCTTGCAGGTTCTTGTCAACACGCCCCCGTCGCTCTAGAAAACAAATGGCAGTTGTTGTTTTTTATAAGTTGAAACCTCACTAGAGGCAAGTAGGTGTTCAACTGAAACAACAGAGAATTATGAGAGGAGAGTAAAAGCCTTTTGGCACCTTTGGACTCAATCATCTGCGCTGAGGACAGCAGGAAGAGAAAGCCCCTGTCAAACAAGGACTTCACCAGCACCTGAACAAAGAGTGTATACATTGCAGTCAAAAGCTCCGGGGTGTATCATTATCAGATAATGTGAGCAATCATAATAGTCTGTTGCTGGGTAGTCTCGCATTGCTAGACCTATTTCCACAGCGCTGTGGAGTAAGGTCTGGCTACTCCACACATACATTCTGGGACAGGAGAAAAAAACGCTCTGGGTTGTTTGTATTTCTTTAGACTAATCACAATCATCTTGGGCGGCGCTGAGCTCCTGACTGCGCTGTGGCTCTGCAAAATGGTCTCAGGAACTTGTTTTGGACCCGCATAGAAAACGCCACATTAAGTGAAGTTAAATTAGCTGGATGTATAGTTAAACTTAATTTGCTCTGTACTTTGTCCACAGCTATCCCCACCAATCGGTCCCAAAAAATGTCCCAGTTAGATATTTAATGCAGTTTACATATCCTTTGTTAAACTCTACAGTTATTCCCGAAAGAACCAAGCAGGCCTGCCTTGTTGCACAGTGCAAATATTATTCAAAACTTGCCATTTTCAGTGTATAGCTTTCTAGCTCCAAGTTTGTTATTGTTTCCGGTAACAGAGTCTGAGAACAGCAACACAAAGGCGAGGGACATCTGGTGCGTGATGTCAGGCATTTATCATGGAACTGTACTTCTGTTGATTTGGGTGATAGCAGCTCAGTCCGTAGGGAGTTGGGTTGGGAACCGGAGGGTCATAGGTTCAAGTCCCCATACCGACCAAAGTATGGTGGTGGACTGGTAGCTGGAGAGGTGCCAGTTCACCTCCTGGGCACTACCACCTTTCCATGTCTGAGCACCTTTCCATGGGCAGCCCCCTCACTCTGACATTTCTCCATTTAATGCATGCACTGAGCATGTGTGTGTAGTGTAGTTCAGGCCTGTGTGTAATGTGTGTAATAACAACAGAGTGTAAATTGTAATTTCCCTTGTGGGATTGATAAAATATACAATATTATTATCATCATCCAGACCAGTTGTGGGGCAGAGTAGCATTTATTCCTGTCTACACTTGTACTACAGATTTGTTTTTTTTGATCATTATTGTAATAATTTGTGAAAGCAGCAAGACAGTTTGACAGATGTTCTCTCTACATGATTTACTTGTTAAAGAGGAAAAATAACTGTTTATTAAATAGAATCTACCATAATTATAACATAATGATACTAAAAGCAACACTTTGCAACAAACGTCTTTGTGAATGTTCATGCAGGAGAACCTGGTAGGGCGACTCACCATCCTGTCCCTCTCTAGTTTGTTGACCAGCGCTGTCAAGCTACCACTGGTTGGTTTGCCTTTACCATCCACAACCTCAAACAGGCTGCAGGACATCCCACATTTCATCACTGCGGACAAAGAAAGCTCAGTTTTATCTAAAATAATACAAACACTTTAGTTACAATAATGTCAAAGGATTTGATAAAGTAGCTGTTCTGTAATACACGATGCAGCTTATGGATTGAGAATAGCTATATGAATTGAATTTCAAATAATGCATGACCTCCTACATCCCCAGGGCATTTCTTATCATTTAATTCTGAGGTATACACATGTGAGGTCTGGACTGACCTTCCCGTGATGCACTGTAGGTGTCCCAAGAAAAGAGCACGGAGGGAATCTTTCTTTTCACCTGATCCAGCTGCATGCCTCGACTCACCTCTAGCTTCTCAGGCCTTCAGGGAAGCATGAAGATTTATCAAACAGCAAATCATAACAAGTTCCAGAAAAATAACTGTGAATTTGAACTTTTCTAGAGATACAGAGAATGATGATAATATGACTAAATGTTTACTCACAGTTTGAAAGGGAGGTAGGGGCGCGAGGAGGATCGTAAACAGACTGGGAATAACTCCTGGCCCTTGTTCACTAGTGGACCACTCCACACAGTGTAGCAGCTCTTCCCTGCAAAGAGAAACCAGAGTGGATCACTTTTCATAAATGCTGGTTTGTCACTGGAAAGGCACATTTTGCACTGGTTGTTGAATTGAATTTGGATATTTGTGGGTGTGCAGCACTTAAAATGCACTCTTCTGTAACCAAAAAGCAGTGTACACACCAATCCAAGTATTAAAAGTTACATCTTGGGTATTATGTTAAAGCAGTTGCTGACCGAAAGCTTTAAATGGCCTTTAAACATCAGGGTTCTTGCAGGTTTTAGTAAGTTAAATTTAAGACTTTTTTAAAGACATTTTAAGACCATAAAGACAAAAATTTAAGACTTACACAACACATTACCCCAAAAAAATAATCAAATTAAAGAAATTTGAAAAAAAATTAAATGTATTTCAATTAATTCAGCAATTGAAAAAGATTTACAGAAGCAATAACATTAGTAACCTTTTATACCTAACAATGTGCCAAATGCCAAAACCTTAGGTCCAAAATGAAAATAGGCTAAAACAAACTAGCCTTCAAATAGAGTAGATTTCACGCCACACACACTTATTTGGGCTTGCGAGCTGGCCAAAGAGTAGTAACGTTACGTTTTGAGTGGATGCGGAGCGCCAGATGCCGAAATGGACGGCAATAAAACTCTGGATGGAAAGTTTACTTTTAATAGTTGCCAAATGGTTTCATTGACAAGACTAAAGTGATCTGTGTGTTTTGTTGTTGTGAACTGAGCTATCATCACAGCACATCTAGTCTGAAATACCACTTGATAGCCAAGCACACAGCTGGTGTGAATTAATGCGATTAAGCATTTTCATTGTTTGACAGCACTAATTTCTATCTATTTATCCATCTATCCATCCATCTATCTATCTAACATGGATGAGCTGATGTGACTCCTGCACCCAGAGTCCCTAATTGAACATATATACTTTCTACAAAGTTTGCAGCGAGCCTCGTACCTGGAGATAGGTACAGCTTGTAACCAACGGCAGAAACCGCCGTTATTTAGAAATGTCTCGTTAAAAGTACACTTTCCCATTTTCCACACAAAGGCCTAGCCGAACTTTAACAAACTCTGAGAAGACGCAAATGAATGTGGCAGGCAGGTATTGCATTTATCACGGGATTTGTAGTTTTATCACCGCATACATACCAACTCCAATATCCCCCCCAAAATAACTACAACACACCGAACCAACGTCCTGAGCGCATGGTTCTGCTGGTTTTGTTACAGAGCAAAGACTTTAAATTTAAAGATGAGAACCCTGAAACATATACCACTTTACACAGACATCACACTACACATGAAGGCTTATTTGTTTCATTACTGTTTTATCAAATGGAAAAAAAGAAAATATTTTACCTCGGCTTCCTTCAGGGGAAATAGTGTTAAACCTGTTTTGGAGAGGGGAAAAGCCTGTTAACACTGGGTAAACTTCTCCAGCCACCAGAAGATACTTGCTGAGTTTCACTATTTCCTGCAGCAATATGTACCTGTGTGAAGTCATAGGTGAGGCTGCAGCCTCCTTGCCTTTGTACTTGAAGGAAAGTACAGCATAGGGGCACACATGCCTGGGCCGTGCTTTGATCTCATCAAATGCAAACTCGAAAAAATATTGCTAAAAGACAACAAGAAAGACACATAAAAAATTTACAAATCCTGTCCAAGAAATAAATGCCAATTACTTTGATGACACAATACATACAGTATGTGAATGAAAAAGAACCCATGTTTACCTGTGTGAGCTCAAAAGCCCTGTAAGACAGCAACGACGTCACCCTATTGCCACTTTTGGACAAGTGGCAATCAACCTTGGTAGAAGGTTCCAGAGCATTCTTAGGTATGTTGTCATGAATGTGCTTTATTCGGCCCTGAGAGACAAAACATGCAGGTGAGCTAAAGCTCCCACAATCATTAGAAGATCTGGCAACATCACAAAATGAAAACTAGTGTGCTAGCCATACCCTCATAACTTTAAAAACGATCATGTCTCCAGATGAGCCCACTTCAAAGGGATTGATTTGTAACAGATCAGAATATTTGGAAACATAAACACCTACAATGACAAAGGAACTGAATTAGAGGAAAAGCATCATGACCATGATCCATCAAAAATGCATTTAAGTATCATATTTACACTTTCAAAAACAAACCTTAAGAACCATGTCAATGACTTGTTTTGGGAAAAAGACGAAACATGCATTCCTTGAGTAGCTAGTTGTGAACCAGCATTTAAATGATATATTGTTAACATATATCAGAACCATTCCCAGCTGTTGATGACATGTATCAGCTATCTACAGTTGTATGTTTATCGGGCAAATGCTAACATCCTCAGATGCTAATCAATCAGTTTAAAATTAAATCCATCAAAAAAGGAAACTGATTAGGCTGACATCCCTCAAAACGATATCATGAGAGCAGTCACCCAAAAACCATCATTCCACCTACAATACAGTCTTCTTTCAAAGCAACATGCCAATTTACCCATTGATGGATTTCCTAGTGTATTAATCCGGGAGTGCCCAACCGACAGACCCTTTTCACAGATCCATAGGAGCTAAACATACAAGAGAACATACAAAGCTCAGAAGCATGTTAAAAAAACAAACAACCATCATGCTTTATAACTTGTCCATCATCAATAATACCTTTGATTTGTCTGGAAAAAGGAAGCAGTACGACTCGGCCAGTTCTTGTTCTGTCCTCCCCTCCTGCTTCATCTCTCTCCGCTTCTCAATGAACTGGCAAAAAAAAAGTAGCAGACAGCAAATTGAATACAGCAGGCTGAACCTGAGAAACTCCTACAGTACATACACAGCAGTGCCGGTCAACAAACATCCTACCAGATGCATGTTTTTGCCATATTGGGTTACAACCTACAGAAACACTCCATCAATAACAAGGGAGCAACTTAAATGCTCATGGTGACATTGTGTGGCACTGGCGCAGGAAGACAATGACCAACCTCCTTCGCCAGCAGCTCATTGTGAATGAGCCTGGCCTTGCAGTAGGAGAAGGTTCCTCGTGACGATGAGTCTAGGTAAAACGAGGAGACAATCTTCACAAGGTCCTCAAACTCCCGGCTGTCAGGAGGCAGAAACTGGTATAGGCCTGCACACAGAGAGGTGAAACCGTGGATTAGCATATAGCATCTGCTGCATAGACCTGTGTGCATTTGCAGAGGGTCAGTACAAAAAGGAGCATAGCACACAAAAACCAAGTCACACCACAGAAGACAGCAATATCAAACTGTTACCCTCTTCTCTCATTTCTAGGGTCATATGGCATGAATATATCAAGCCTAAAATAGGTTTCTTTCTTACACGAGAAGACCCTTTCTTACACATGACCTGTGTTTTGACTTCGGTTCAATATCAAAGTCACATGACATGTTCCATTATATAATACATTAGGTACAATAGGAAGCAATGTGCTTGCAGACAAGAAACTCTTTGTGTATGTTTAGTAGGGCTGGGTGATGTGGAGAAAATCAAATATCACAATATCTTTGACCAAATACCTCGACATCGATACCACAACGATATTTTAGTGTTAACTAATGGTGCTTTTACAAAATATTTACACAATGGGATTTTTGATAGTCATTATATCCACACTGGTGATGATTAACTGGGTAAAGGCAAATAATAGAACAGTTACAATAGTCTGGTAAGTGCAGAAAATGACTTTACTGTAATGCAGCCTTTCAATCCAGGAAATGACAATGCTTATGCCATATTACAATAAAACAATATCCAAAATCTAAGACAATATCTAGTCTCATATCACAATATTGATATAAAATCTATATATTGCCCAGCTCTAATGTTAAGTACAGCTCAGTAGGGTTTCAATGAGCCTTTGAAGCTTTGCCTCAAATGTTATAGCCAGCTCATCACAACAGGTTACTGAAATGTCAATACTAACTAGGAATCCCTAACATCAACAAACCGCTGTACAGATGATCCAGCCCTGCAACTGTCTGTGTTTACATAAGTTTTACTTTGTCAAACCATGTAAAGAGGTGAAACCATCACTAGATAATTACTGGATGGAACATAAGCCTCAAGCTGTGGAGTAACACAAGAAGTAAACATCTCTCATTTGCGGCAGAAGTACTGAAGACAGGTAAATGGAGTGCACACACATTTACCTGTCTCACAGTTGTTAAGTTTCCAACTTGGGCAGTAAGACATTGTATACATTACATATATGCAACCTGCTGATTTAACTGGATACTGCATACACGGCTGTTTAATAGACGCACAAAATGTGAAGTACAGCAACTTCAGCTCAAATTTTATGCAAATAACTTACGTATGACATCAAGGTTTGTAACAACCACTTTGCTAAGGGTACTGTGAACTGCTTGGGAGATGATGGGGCCAGTGTCGTTGTGTTGCACTCTGAGGAGTATTGGGGTGAGGTGTTAAAGGGATGCTCTGATATACCAGTGTCATCAAGCTGGGGCAAGGGTTGGGCAGCCTCAAGATTGCATTAAAAGTGCCCTGGTACGTTACTGTGAAAATATTTTTGAAATAGACGGGTGGGGTGATCAAATACATGCCCTTCACTGAGGTCAATGAAACACCCACGTGTTGTCAAGTGATGGCTGCAACACACTCATGACACCAGCAGCACTACTCAGACCGTTCCATGAAAAGGTGGGCATTCACATTGCCAGTCCTCAAAGTGTTGCTTTCAGGCGCCTGTACAGGACCGTAACGTTAGCTTGTTGCTGCTCTCTGGTAACTTGGGTACCTGTGGTGGACTAAAGTTACCACATCTATGTCTGCAAAAACTCGCGCTACATTAGTCAGGACTATCCGTGTGCTTAAATAGTGTGACGTTGGTTTCATCTGAACCTAAATGTCAGTGAATATTTTGTCACATTCGTTAAACTACCGAGGCAAGCCAGCTAGCTGGTTAGTTAGCAGGCTAGCAACATGCAGCAGAATTATGAAAGACAGTACAGGGTCTGTTCAAAATAGCAGCGTTATGGCACCACCTTTCCGTTCTCTTATCTTCCTCGGGATTTGAAAATTTCTCCGTGGCAGCTCTTCGCTTGGTCTCTGGCCTTGCAAAGGAGAACTGCTAATGTTCCGGGCATCTGCCTGCGCGCTCCTCCGCCGCTCAGGGGCTTCTTGTTCGGGCATTACCCTGTCTCCACATCCAGGCCGATCGCCATTTTGGTTGGCTGTGGCGGCTGAATTCTTCGGGGGTTCGCCACCCTCTGGCTGTGGATCGTCCGTCTCGGTACATTCTGAGTCCCTTTTCCCCACCGCGTTGGGGTTCAGGGCCATTTTCAGGCACCGTGCACGTATAACGGGCAATGTAGAGCTAACAATTACGGCGCCGCTTCACACACACACACACACACTCTCTCCTCCTCAACCTGCCTCCGCCATTGTGAAAATGACGTACACGTTCTTCTCCACCACTGCAAAACGCTGCCGTCACTATGTTTACATTCGAGAAAATCCACGCCACCGAGCGGCGGATGGGATGGATGCACTGTGAGACGTGTAGTGATGGATGACTACAATGAGAATAAAATGTAACATATCAAATATGTAATATTCTGCTATGAAGCTAGAATAAATGACCTTACGTTGGCCTAACCCACACACTGAGATGGACTGAGGACAATTGACATACACACTCTGATATTAAACATGTCTATGCACTCATTACTGTACAACTCAGAGATCACACTCATGTAATACCTAATTTTACCTCTAGGTGACGCCAAAGAGGCAGAGTATTCAATTCGCCCATCTCACAAGAAGGCCCAAGCATTGTTCAGTGTTTTAATTGCATAGTGCTGTTCTAATGGTTTCATGCCATTTCTCAATTTAATCTTCTGTATTCACATTATAAAAGTAAGTAACCTACTCAAATTACAATAAGACTCTAGGTGTGAAATAAGAATACCTTATTTATTCAAAGGTTTTGTACAAAACATTTGGCAAACTAAAAAGTATATAAATTATTTCCAATTTCAAGGAAAACAGATCATGGATACCGACTGTCTTTGTCCCTTTATCAGAGTGAGATCTGTGACAGCTGTAAATGTGTTTTCACTGTGGGTTGACCATGCTGCCCCTGCTGTAGACATCAAACTCTTTGTAGCGTAGGTAATCTTTCAGCCTGGGAGGAAGAGGAAGGAAGTTGATGAAAACTGGGGCTCTCAAGCGCAGGTGACTGAGATGCTCCCTTATTCGCAAACGACACAGGTGCTTCAGGCTCCGTGTATTCTCTGAGTATAAAGAATGAATCAATGGATGCACATAATGTTATCAATACACTTTTGCTGACAGGTGGAAAATAACTTAAAATGGATCAGTTCTCACTTTGAATGTGACAGATCTCCAGCCACTGTTTCTGCTCTTCCAAGGTATCCTTGAGTTTGGTGCAGAAGGAGACATGGTCGGTGTAGTCGAGCATGATGCGCACCACCTGAGCAGATAAGTGCTTAAGCCAGGACACTGTTATCACCTCACAGAACTAGAAGGAGACAAACAAAGACAAATGCATTATTCAAAGCAAAACCTTAAATGAAAGTGTTATGCCACTGGTTCCCGTGTAGAGTTCATTCATATCGCTTCACACCTGTTACACACTCTCAGACAAGCTTAGCCTCACCACCATGTCTTTGATGATTGAGGTTGTCCAAGGGCCGTAGTCATGGGAACTGTCACCATACGGACAGTCAAAGCAACGCTTAACATCATACCCATGGTTCAAAATCATTCTCAGCATGACCTCGTCTTTCAAGGCATACTGCAGTGCAGAGGGAAAGTGAGTGGTGTTGACACGGGAGTAGTAGTTTACATTTGCCCCAAACCTCAGCAATGTGTTGATTAGTTCATAGTTGCCCTGTCTAAGGGCCACCTGCAAACAGTTGATAGGATCCTGGTTCACCATTGCCCCAGCCTCTAACAGCAAGCGGGTGCACTGAAGATCATTGTTGGACACAGCAAAAAAGAGGGAAGACCTGCGCTCATCATCATATTTGTGGCGCACCCTTGGGTGCAGCATGAAGTTTGGATCACAGCCAGCTTTGAGCAGCATCTCCACACAATGGGCATGTCCCCCAGCAGCTGCAGAATGGAGAGGACTCATCCCACTTTCCTTTATGGCATCCATCTTAGTCACTGGGATGAGGTGCTCCAGTGCCCTGTCAAAGAGGAATCCTCTATTAAGTACATGACAGTCTATTTGAAAAGTGGGAAGCTCCATGTTCTAATAACAATATTCCTCACAGTATGTGTCCATGGTAGGCCACACGATGAATTGGCAGGTGCCCACTGGAAAGATGTACTAGGTTGGGATCTGCTCCATGCTCCAGCAGAAGGGAGATTATGTCAGGGTTTCCTGATGCTGCTGCATCTAACAAGATAGTGCCTGACTCCGATTCACACCACACATGGGCTCCTACAAAATCAATACAGAAACTATAGAAAAAACACATTCAATAGGCCATTTCCAGACGAGGAAAACAGAATGGAAAGATAAATCTGTTACAAAACTAAGGCAGTTATCAACAAGTTTTCCCAAGGTTTCTGAAAAGCCGAAATGTAAAGTGACAGATTGTCAGATTAACTCAATAAGTGAAGCAGTGGAATACTTTTGAAATCCATAGTTGAGATTAAATCCCCTTGTTTTATGTACCTTTTTGTAACAGCACCTCCACCACGTTCAGATGTCCATTCTGAGCAGCCAGTGCCAATGGAGTTTTCTTTTTGATGTCACATGCATTTGGGTTGGCACCAGACTCAAGGAGCAGATAGACAAAGTTCTCCAGACCTAAAAAGGCTGACTCGTGTAGCGCTGTCCTGTTTAATGGTCCTGTTTGGTCTACTGCGGCATTGTAGCGAAGCAACAGTGTGGCCAAGTCATACTGGTCATTCAGAATAGCTAAGAAATAAAGAGTTGGAGAGGCAAGAAAATAATTTGAAAAATAGCAAATATCTAGGTGTTTGTAAAAGGAGGTCCATTTTGC
The DNA here is from genome assembly GCA_013375575.1 of Percina caprodes. Taxonomy (NCBI): domain Eukaryota; kingdom Metazoa; phylum Chordata; class Actinopteri; order Perciformes; family Percidae; genus Percina; species Percina caprodes. The sequence goes on from JABXJD010000145.1 coordinate 858,313, forward strand.
ATTTAGATGTCAGATACCAGATACCTGCTACTAATGGAGAATCCTGCTCATCATTCTGGAGATCCGGGCTACAAGCGTTCTGTAATAGGAATGTAGCGTTCTCTCTGAGTCCATGAACCACAGCCAGAAACAGTGGTGTCTCACCCTTTAGAGTACGACACTGGGCTGCACCTGGGGGTGATGCTGGAACAAACAAACAAAAGAACTAATTAGCATGCTAGCATTTCAAAACTCATACTTTTAATAACGTCTCTACCTGAGAAGATAATCTCTAGTATCCTTTTATTCTCCTGTGCTGAAGCCTCATGCAATGGGATCCATCCTCGTTCATCAACTCTTGACAGAGTCTCTGGTTGCACTACCAGTCTGTTCAGTTCATCTTCATCACCTAAACATGGCAGTACATTATATCAGAACATCTGGCAGGATTAAATTATAATTGGCAGCAGCTTCAACAGGTTAAAGAATAACATCACCATACCATCCTTGATTGCTTTGAAAATCTCATCGGGGTCTTCAATGGTTTTCAGATCACTATCAACAGAAATGTAAATGATCAACAGGAGATACACAATGAAGAGAGAAAGATGTAATACCTGGTGGTTGTAGATTAACCTTGGAGTCAATCCTTTGAGCTTTCTATATTCAATCAGACTTTGTTCAATTATATATTGCGCTGCCTCATCTTCATCCAAGTCGTCCTCCGATTCATAAAAGTCATCTTCTGTCTCCGTGTTCATCTGTTAATCCAGAAAGAGTCAATGCACAAGCAACTGCACTGGGGAGACACAGCCATAAGGGAAACAAGACCATTAAATCTGGCATCTGAGAACCTGTACACCACTAGCAGCCCTAGGAATAGCAGCTAGGCACGGAATAGTTGCTGTCAGTCGTATTCCTGTTGTTGAATTAGATGTCAAAATGAGTTTAGTCACACTAAAATGCATTCATGATTTTGAACCTAATGATTCCAACTAGAAGTCCTACTTTGTCCTACTTTGTTGCCCGATAGCTCTTGCCTTTACAGGCCATGTGAGAGCAGTACTACTACGGAGAGTTTACAGTATTTCTTTCTCAGTGTGGCAAAATTTAAGTAGCAAAGAAATGTCCTAACTTAGGCCACAAGAAAACATGTTTTACAGTACAACAAGTGCTATTAAATGACCTGGAAATTTAACAACAAAACATGGGAAATTGAACAGCTACAAATCATAAAGTTCAACAGGTACACACTAATCTCCACACTAATCAACTTAGCTGTTCTCTCAAGGCATTATTTGTTTATTGTCTGGTGTTTACCTTCAGTCAAATGGCTGTGCACCTTCGGTGGCTTCTACAGTAGAGCCAGCAGGCTCCTCAGTACGTACACATGTACTGCAACTATTTTTATCTCTCCCGCTATAAATATCAGATCACGGGTTCTTCAGACTCAGCAACTAGCTTTGACCCACTGAGCAACAACTGCCACCATTCAGCTCATATGCAAATTCTCTTATAACAAAGAGGGCAGTGTTTAAAAAAAACACAAGACCCTTATTTACATATGAATGAGTTACTGTAAGTATACATTTCCATATGGCATGTATAAAGTTAATGAGAAAAGTTTTTACCCATATTGTTGATGTACTGTTTGTGTGTGCTGGAACACAGCAAATCATGTTTAACAAATATATTTAGCTTGTGAGGAATTACAGTAGCAGCTCACAGGCAGGTGACAGACAGCCCTTACATGCAGGAAGGATGGAGTTGTTATAGCAGCCCTACTGTAGTTTAACATCAAAGTTTCTAGTTAATAGTTGTCCTGGTTTTCATTACAAGCCATCTGTTTTTAATTTTAAATTTGTCTTGTAGACACATAACTGCTACAGTACATGACTGCAAATGTGTTTAACAAGCAAAGTTACACAGTAACTTGGCTCGATGCCAGTGCTTAAATTAGTAACTGAATAAGAGTTGCTGTACACTAGGAAGAGTATGTACTGTAGGCCTAAATGTACAGTAAACATGCATGCTATATGTTACTTTTTCTTTTTAAAGATTATTTTTCAGGACTTTTCCCTTTATTATAGTGACAGTGGATAGACACGAAAGGGGGAGAGATATTAGGAGATGACATGCAGCAAAGGGCCGCAGGTCAGATTCATACCCTAGCCCTTAGCTATTGCTAAGGTTTGTAAAATGTAATAAAAACTCCAATGCAAACTATTTTTTGCTCCCTTTGGACTCATTTCAGGACTTGCTTTAGATTGAAAGAATATGTTATCATCCTTTTATTTTAAAACATCACAGTGCATCTGATGCTCATTTTGTTACTTCCACGTAAATCTAAGTGTTTTTCAGTTTCTTTATTGGGAGAAAATGTCAGCAAACCTTCTAGCTTTCTATTTTGAAGTTAGTAGCAATGGAACTACATTGGAACTACAATGGAAGGGCATTTGATCTGTAGTCCATTTACCTTTCTGTAGCTATCCACAAATATAGCTATATCTATAATTTTGACACATACTCCCCAGTTGGTCACAAACATATGTTATGTTTAATTTTGCATCATGAAGGTACAGAACATGTACATGAAAAAGGCATCATAGTGTTTAAAGTGTCACAGTAAAGTGCCTGAGTCTTAAACAGTTTGTTGTCTGATTTCAGTCATCAAGCTGGCAGAGCATGGCCACACCACGCTTGATCCAGTGTTGAGGGCGCTTGCTAGTGGGCAACACCATGGAAATGACAAAATTGGTGGAGTGGCCTGTGGTAGAGAGGGTTCCCTTCCTCTCAGTGGTCTTGTAGAGAGGGCAGACATACAGCTCCTGAGCCTGATCGGTGCTCTTCTTTTCAGCTGTGTGGGAGAGAAGGAAGTAAAGAGAAGAAGCATAAAGTCAGGCAAATGGAGAGGAAAACAGAAAAGGTTACAAATAATGGGTTTGAAATAGACACCTTAAAACGCCATGCATATTATTTGTTATACATCTGGCAGTGTACAAATTATGGTTATTTACTTACTGGGTTTTATCCAGATGATTGGCACCACATCAAATAGGACTTTAGGGTGCTGCTCAGCCAGAACTCCACTGATAAAGAGACAAACCAACACATTAAAGGCTTATCAAGTCTCTTTGCATTTCACTATTACAATGACGTTCCATTATTATTATTTATTTATTTATATATTTAATTATTTAATTATAGTTTTAAATAACACCATTAAGAACATCTACCTTTCTTTGTCCCATCGAGCTCCATCCAGAAACATTCCATTAACGTACACACCATCCTCAGGCGATGTGTCCGACTCATCAATAGTAAGAACCTGTAAGATAAAAACATGAAAAGAAAACCACAGATCAGTATACTTTTAGGGCAATGAGAAGATTTTTTAAGTTGGACACAGAAGGATAACAAAGTGTGTATCTTTTGACCTGAAAATCAAAGCCTAGCATGTCAATGGGGATCTGGTATTTCCTGGCGTAGTTCTGCATTGCCCCAGTTAGGAAGGCCTGGGTGAAGAAGAAGCCGGACAGCCAGAACACGTTGGGTTTACTGGTGTCGTACCAATCCTACAGGCACACAGAATAAAGGTGAAACTATAAGTGGAGTAACAAAGTCAACAAAGCTCCCATATAATCAGTCCTATCTCCTGTTCATCGAAATGATCTTTATAAAGCAGTTTCACCTGCAAAAATTTGAGCCTTGAGATAAAGTCAGTAATGTAGCTGCCCAAAGGCTTGAGGCTGGGGTAAGAGCGCTTGGCCCATTTCTCTGGGACCTTCCCAATTATTAAACTGCTTGCAACTGCCTCCAGCTCTGCATCCATCACCACCAAACCCTTAATGGCCTTCAACAGGTTCTGCAGACTCACACGGATCGTACCACACAGCCTAGAGAGAGAGAGAGAGAGAGAGAGAGAGAGAGAGAGAGAGAGAGAGAGAAAAAACAGTTAACTCATATAGGTGATGCTGCACTGTCCTAAAGGTCTACACCGAGCTGTTTGTCCATACGTGTTGTAGCGTTCCATCTCTTGAACGAGCACAGTGTTCATACTCTCCTCGTAGAGCACTGGGAACTTTAAGAGAGCAGCTTCTGTGTCAAAATTTGCTGGAAGCTGAGAGGAAATAAGCAAATCTGTTAGTAAAAATATACAACTGAGGGCATGTACATTGCAATCGAGGTTAAGGAAGCACCAACAGAAATTTGCACTTTATTGGAAAGCTACACCTTCACTGGTGCCATGTACCAAAAATTAAACATACTAAAATTGCTAAATGAAAAGTCGGTTTAATTAGTTTATACCTTAGTAAGGATGTCGTTTGCTATGTCGTACAGCGCTTTGTCACTCCCAGAGCTAGCCCCTCCCTTAGCTCCTCCACCCTGGGTGAGTAGCAGTGAATCAAACATCAGCTTTGTCTGCTGGAGATCTTTTGAGATGTCTACATTTTCATGCATCCCAAACACCTCTGGATGCTGGCTGAAAGGAAGCTCCTAGAACACAGCAAAGATATTGCTACTCAGTTGGAAGACATAGAGAAAAACAAAAAAATATATTTACATATATATTTTCTTCATGTGTGTTATGTCTGAAGTGGCTTTACCTTAATGAATGCAATGTAGTCATCATAGATAGATTTAGGTGGGGCAAAGTATTCACCGCTAGGTGAGAAAGGGTAGCGAGGTTTCTCAATGATGTCCTTGTTGTAGAAGTCAGCCAAGATTGTCATCAGGAGCCGCCTATCCCAGTCGTCTGTCACACGGCCGCCATAGTTACACTGCCCGGTCAGGTAAGTTATGGCCTCGAAGGGCACCTCATCATATTCATTCACAAACAACTAAAAAGGAAAACAAATTAATTGCATTTTTAGATGCTTGTGATGTTAAAACGTGGCCAATGAAACTGAATAATTACCTGTAGCTGTCTGATGCTTATACGTAGGTCTGACTCATTGAAACCATAGGGAATATTCCAGCCTAGTGGGCCAAACTTCTTCCTCTCCTGAACAAGAGCATGGAAGAAGCACAGTCCAAACAGGAGCTTCTCCCAGATCTGGTGGAAGAATCCACAAGTCAGAGAATGTCCTTCATATAGACCTATTTAAATAAATAAATGAGAATTCCCGTTGCATACATTTTGTATGCTACAACTCACCAGCTCCTTGTTTGGGCAGTTATTGAAGAAGTTTGAGTCAGAAACAGGATCTGACAAGTAAGATTGTAGCAGGTTGAGTCGGAGTCCTGTAGGAGGCTCGTTTGTCATTTTCACCCCATTCTGCAGGATCGTCACTGGAAACTGATATCAGAAAGGATGTTTTTTTTTTAGGACTATAACAGAATAAATCTCTGTCTTGCTGATTAAAATTGGTGATTTATGCACACCGTACTGAATGAAATGCATTGAGCTTTACCTTAGATGAAGGGTAGCTTGTGAGCCAAAGGCGGAAGTCTGGGTGGCACATTGCAGGGCTGAAGTCCTCACAGATTTTTTCTAAGGTGGACATCCAGGAAACGGCCAGGTGACAGTTTTGCAAACACACCCAAGTCCCATCCTGCATGGCTGTGGATATCATTTTGGCAGCGATGGGTCCCTGGCCCTGCCCCAGAGAGATGGACTGGAACTTGGCACCACTCATGTCCTTGTCACTTGCAAACTTCAGTAAGCCTGTGGAGGTACAGCATGTTGTTATTTCTCATGATTTTCAGAGGAAGCATTATATGGAATCTTGACAGTTAACCAGTAGTACTGTAGGGACCTACTAGCCATGGGATCAGCTCCTGGAGACAGAACAAATACAAGTGGAATGGTGGAGTTGGAGTCCAGGTAACTCTTACTCAGGTCAAACGGAGGGGGCTGGACAAATTTCTTCCCGAGCCTGCCAGTCACATATTTAATCACAGCTGGAACTATCTTATCAGGCCTGAGACAGCGAACAATGATCATCTTCTGCAGGTCATTGAGTTGTTCACACCATGGAGCGGGCAGAGGACTGTTGCATGGATCTTTGCTGTCATAAATAGATTTAAAGTCTTCTGGGCCTTTGATGAACGCCTCTCTGTGGAATAAATAACAGATTCACTCCGTTAGTGTAGAAATATTTTATTAACAAAATGTGTGTATGTGCACGTTGCAAGAGAACTGTGTTAGTCATTGAGGAGGTGGTTAAAAGTACTCTGGGTGACCACTGACGCACAGGAAGTGAAGCTTAAGTCATAAAAATAGTTTAGGCTTTTATGGCATTGAGGTGCATTGTCTGAAGGTTTCGAGAACGGAAGAGGAAGTAGCACCACACGGAGGACCCGATCTAGGTGTGTGTGTGTCTGTGAAAAGTAGTAGTCAGGTTCACGTCACCTTTTGGTATCGCCTCTGCTCGCTTGGAACCTAAACTGATGTAGTACTAAAAAAAAGTACCTGTTAGTAGGTACCAGGGACTTTTTTCGTAATGGAAAACCATAAAAGACGAGTAGAGTCAAGTTGAGCAGGTACCATGCAATTGAAAAACGCCATTAGATGCTGTTTGTGAACCCATAACTGTGTTGTACTCTTATGCTGGACTCAACTCTCAGATTGATCCTTGTGTTCTGGTAAACCTTAAGTCCAATGAAAGAAGGCACGGGAATTAATAAAATGGAGTCAGATTTGACCAGCCTTAGGGCCTTATTTTAGACATAATTCCCTCTACATTAGTCATAAGGAATTTATGAGAAACAGGAAAATATACAGTTGCTTGAGAAAGTTTACACACCCATGTTAAAGTTGATTAAAAAGAAGAATAAAAAAAACATCTTTTGGAAATTGATCATAATGCCTTACTTGAAAAAAAAATAGGAAATCCAACCTTTTAAGGACACTCATTTTCTTTGGAAATAAATAAATGTTCTTCCTAAAATACATATTACACAAAGTACAAAGTATACACCCCCCAATGTTAAATTCCCATAGAAGCAGGCAGAATTTTATTTTTAAAGGCCAGTTTTTCCTTGGATCCAAGATACTATGCATCCTGATGAAGTTCACTTGGCCTTTGGAATTAAAATAACCCCCCATCATCACATACCCTTCACCATACCTAGAGATTGGCATGGTGTTATTTCAGTTAGCTTAATAGCTGGTTTGATCTGCATTGATAGATGATCTTATGGAAAGTTCTCCATGCCCATCTCCTATGTTTGGGGAAGGGTATGTGATGATGGGGGGCTATTTTAATTCCAAAGGCCAAGGGAACTTTATCAGGATGCATAGTATCCTGGACCCAATAAATAAATGGCCTTTAAAAGTAAAGATCTGCCTGCCTCTATGGGAATTTAACATAGGGGTATGTATACCTTTCCCCCCTGTATTTTAAGGAAGAACATTTATTTACAATACATTATTAATTCACAAAGAAAATTGGTGTCCTTAAAAGGTTGGATTTTCCTAAAAATGTTAAATTAAGGCATTGAGATCAATTTCCAAAAGATGTATTTTTATTCCTCTTTTTAATCAACATTAGCATGGGTGTGTAAACTTTCTCAAGCCACTGTAGTTGTTGACACATGTCAAGTGATGCGCCTTACTTTATTCCTTGTAAGCCATGCAGTTCACTGGCTCTGCAGATCTCATCCCAGGACTTGTCCTGTAGCCAGCTGGGGTCGGGGTTAGCAATGGTGTTGTGCAGGCCCACTCCTCCGGTCAGAAAGAACATGAAGTCAGAGTATTTAATCTCCTCTTTAGCTCTGAGTGGAAATAGAAGAGAATAGCATGAAATCAATTTCACATGGCATATCTTCATCTGAGCATGTGGTTAAAAGCTGAAATTCTAATGATCTAATTAATTCGACCATCCTCACCCACAAGCTTTAACACTTACAGGAGCAGATTGCAGCAAAGGAGGAAGGAAAAGAGGAGTTTGTCCTTCTCAAACAGAGAGCGGCAGACGTTACAGTACAGGTTATAAGTGAAGTGATCGATCAAGAATCGAAGCCTCCTCTCTAGGACCTTGGACTTATTACTGATGAATAAAAGACAAAACATACAAAGTTTCAGATAAACATAGACCAACTCTTTAAATACTGTATATACTGTATAACCCTATGCTTTCAGCTTTCACAGTGTTGTGTTTGTCTTTCATGCATATTTTTTGTGTGTGCAGGGCACATCTGCAGCACCACAACTAAGTACTTTGGATTCTTCCCACTTGCAGCAGCTGTATAGGAATAACTTTGCTTACACACACGTCTTCTGCGTGGTTTACTGATTGCACTTGGTTTTTGTGAATTTTTTTTGTGAAAAATGGTTAAAGTTAGAACACATTATCAGTTCTGCTGAGACCAGAACTGAGCCTGACATCCAAATTGCAAGTTGCTGTAATAAGCTTCATCTTTGATAAATGTGTGAATCCTGTTAAATTTAACCTTGTGTTTATGTACAACAGATGAAGAATAATGCTTTCTAAATGCTGGTACACTCATTAAGTCTCAATGTATTACTTTTTTTGGGACACTAAAAAATACATTTCATGTGCATCACCTGTCTTGTATAGAGTTGATGTAGAGGTTGACAAACCAGCTGAGCGAGTACTGGTACATAGGATCTATGTTGGCTAGATCAGCAATGCTGAAGAACAGGATGGAAGAATGCTTTGCAATGGCTCTGTAACCCTCTCTAGACTCCGCTATCTTAATCTCAGTCTTCTCTGCAATCTGGGAAATATATAAACAGCAGAAAGTTAGATAACCAATAAGGAGACTGGTCATATTCAAAATACTGCTCTCATTTTCTAAACAGAATATTTAAAACATAGCTGTGCAATGTCCACACCTGCTGTTTCTTGCTAATCTCATTGGACATGATCTTTGCGGAGTCTAGAATTTCAATGGCACTCTCATCCTCCAGGATATTTCCCTTAGAGGACTGCAGTGTCTCCAGGATTTTGTCCTCAATTTCTTTAAGTTGTCTCTTATTGGCAGCCGACTGCAAGATTAGTGCATTTCTCTCCTCTTCTAGTTCTGGCCTGTAGAGCAGATAAAGCAGAAACAATGCTCTAAAGAAGGGATGCAAAGTATTTAAGTTGTATAACAACATGACCATTTTATGAGCGTTACCTCTCCTTGGCAACCACAATCCCCAGCAGCTGGTCCTCCAAGCCCTCTGGAGTGATCATGAAATTAAGCAGGGACACCTTGGTGGCCAGTTCCGGTAGGTAGTGTGGGTTCCTCAGCTTAGTGGTGATGTAGAAACAGAAATCGCAGGAATACTCAATCACACTCTCCCCCAGCCTGATGCAATCCACACCTCCTACAGTAAGTAAAACAAAACATTACTGAAGTTAGAATTTTCCCATTATATTCAAATTGCCCCCATGGCAGCCATCTCACATTCACAGCACCTTGTTTGAAAGTTTGTTTGAGCAGCAGTGGTTCCAGTGAGGGGTCCAGCTCCTCTCCAACATTTTCCAGCAGTAAGGGTGTTCCAAATTGAATACAGTTCTCCAAAGTTCTCATATAGTCCCCGTCTGTTAGCTTGATTACACTCAGGTTGTTGTCTTTCTCTGAATTCTTGACCCACTTATTGGCCTGACCTTGAGGGTCAATCATCAAGGGCCTACAAGAACACAAACATTAGGCATGAGACTGATATTAGGCTGACACATTTTACAGGAGCAAGAGATTCAACTTCAAAACAATTCTTTAGCAATACAGACTCACCATCTACGTGAATTACTGACAATGACACCATTGTCGATGGAGAAAGAGTCACTGGGAAGGCCTGCAATGTTCCAAGCCCTGATCTTAATGGGATCTCCCAGAGTCTTACTGAGAGAGAAGTCATCTGCTGATGGAATGTTCTTAGACTAGAGATATCAAGATAGGTGAAAAGAACAATAATAAGCAATGAAATATTACAAAGAAAGTAACTAAAAAAAGTCTGAAAAAAGAACTGGGGGGGGGTTACTTGGCAGAGTTTGGTCCATGACTTGGTGCAGTCCTGTCTGAAGCCAGCAGTGAAGGCCCCGAGGTAGGCGATGACACCAGCAGAGATGAGAACATCTCCAGTCAGGTTGTCATACGTGTTCTGCAGGTCATCTGCTGCCTTAGACCATCTAAAGACAGAAAGAAATTAAATCAATGACCCTTTTTTGCAATAAATAAAAAAACAGTATTTTTTGGCTTCATGCTGACCTGGTCTTCTCTCCGCCCAGACCACCAATGAGCTTCTCCGCCCTCTCCAACTTCCTGGCACACAAATCCACTTGGATCTCCAGCTGAGCCTTCTCCTCTGTCTTCTCCTCAAAGGTTTTCTGAAGGGCAGCCAAACGGTCCTCGACCTCCTTTAGCTCAGCTCGCTTCTGGTCCAGCAGCGCCATGGTAGCAGCCAGGGACTCCTGCGCCTCGGCCAGATTGGCCTTCTTAGGTGCCACGACCTAAGACCAAAGAGAGTGGTTGAGCTCTGAGAATAAGTGGACAAATCAAGAGAAAAAAGTCAATGCAAAGCCAGAAACACTGCACCTTTGCCACCCTGTCATACACCTCCATTGCTTTGATCCACTTGCACAGGCCCTCTGCTGCAGAGGAGGCCTTTGCCACTATACTGGGGTCAAAATCAGGATTAGTCATGTACTCACTACGGATTTTTTGCATCACAGGGACCTGCAAAGAAGGAGTAGAGGAGTTAGATTAAAATACAAGTGTCTTTTTTTTAAAATAATAAATTAAGAATGCAGCTTTTCTGACACTCACAGGAATATTGTCCTTGTCATACTCTCTAAGATCTCGTAAAAAGTTCATGTCACCCAGTAGCTTTTTGCTTGGACCCCAGTAGTCTAAAACCTAGACGATAAAAAAAAACATGTTACTCAATATTACTACTACTACTATTGCAAGTATATATATATATAAATGTTTGACGACAATCGTGATTTCCTCATGAGATATTTTTTTCCCTCAGTCTAACCTTTTTTCCAGTCCCAGCTGGGTCAGCTATTTTATCTGGCTTTATATCCTTCATGACACACACAGCCGACATCACCAGCTTCACCCCCGAAGGAGGATTTTTCATTGACTTCACAATTGTGACATCAGAGGGCTGAAATAAAACAGGCAGCTCAACTTACTCATATGTTCAAAACTGCAATGGTCTGAGTGGCTAAACTTGGCCCAATGAAGCAGTACAGTTGAAGGGTGCTCACCTTTAAAGTGTCCAAGGCTGAGAGAGCAGCCTCCAGGGCAGGGATGGCCTCAGCCAAGTCACTCTCACACTCGTTCTTCAGAGCCTGAGCAGCATCAGCTTTAATAGTTGCTGCCTCCTCATCAACACGCACAATTTTACTTTTGGCTTCCACTTCTACAGACTCCACTTCGATCACCTGAAAGTCATCACATTAAGCAATTACATTCAGTATATTTTCATATACTGGTATGTATACTCCAGGCCGATGCTGAAGAAGATGTAAAACCTATTCACCTTCATCATTTTATTGTTGTCTATCTTTGCCTGTTTCAGTTTGGGCTGCAGGTCTACAAGTTCCTTCTTCATCTCACCAACCTGTAGAGAAACATTGTTAAAATAATCTAAAAACATTTAGTAATAAAACAAAGTAGACACACACAAAAAAATAATAAAGAATGGTGCTGCATATACCTGAGATTCAGCGAAGGCCAGTTTATCCAGACCATCGGTATACCTCTGTTTTGCTTTCATGACCGTGTTTCTTTTCTGAGTAAGCAGCAGACGGAAAGCTGCAATCAGCTCCAGGTAGGATGTGGGTGTCACATAATTATGGCGACCTAGTTCAGAGAGGAATCTGTAATGAAAACAAAAGTGTATTTAAGGACGTATGTACTTTACCTTTGAATATACAAGTTAAAAGTAACCACATATTGTACTTCTGTGAGAGCTGTTTGGCTGACGTATGGAATGTTTTGCAGATGGGTATAACCATCTGCCTCTCATTTTCACTCATCTCCAGTGACTCCAGGAAGGAGTTGGCTACTCGCTCAAGAGCCTCCTCTGGCCATGGCTGTCAGGGCAGAGAGAAGAAAGCACCGTAAGGATAGGAACAAAGACAAGAGCATGCAAAGGCAGACTGCTGACACTGTTGAGTGTCTTTTAGCTAACATTTTTCAGTCTAATTTTTCTGTTGTTTGATGACTAACAACTGTCTGATTAACTGACACATAGCTACATACATAGACAGTTGTTCTGTGTCTGTCAAATGTGACAGGCACAGGGCCTGTCATACATGTGTACTGTGGTTTGTCTTGTCAACTTGCAGGTGTAGCAGAGACCATAATGAGATGACTGGGAGCACCTGGCCGGTCCTCCCAGGCTATTTAGCCCCGCCTGCTCCGAGACCAGAGGGCTGCATTCCTTTGACCGTGCACCAGCATGATTTCTCTCTGTTTAACTTATTCCCTTGTTAACTACTGATAACATGCACTTACATTCTCCACTACATCCATACGCCCTCATTCATCACTGATACTGACAATCACACCTCATCTTTCTCTTGTTTGCAGTATTATTTAATAAATGTCACTTTATCATTGTTACATTGCTGTGCATCTCCTTCTTTTGTTGTGGCCTGTGAGCTGGTCGTAACATAATGCAGTATATTTGACTAAAGACAAAATACAAAATGCAACCGATCATTTCACTCCTAATGCCTATACAGTACCTGGAACCAGTCAATGGTGCAACAGTTGATAAGAGAGGGAAATTGGCGCAGACGATTTCGGAAGGCATCTCCAATAGGACTGAAGGCCACAACAACGTGCAGGTTCTCTTTACAGCGTGCAACAAAGAAGGCGAACAGAGTCAAAGGACTCAACTCCAAATTCTTGTTACCAGCCTGGGCAATGGGACGTACTGTCTGAAGGAAGAGAGATGAAGTAAGAATGACATTAAACATAAGGTCTTTAATATTGACCCATAAGTGTACACATAGAGTTTGTGACAGCCTACCTCCATGATCTCCTGCTTCTCGTCTATGGCAAACAGATTGGGCACCTCCCCTGTGTTCAGGACGCTGTCCACGTCTTCTAGAAAAGCCTCGTCTTTGATCTGAGCGTCAGTAAGCAAGAAGACCGTCTTCTGACCTTTCACCCCCGCATTTTTTAGCAGCATCTAAAGTATAATATAGAGTATAACACAAAGCAGGGAAACAGGGTATTGGTAAAATCTTCCCCCACCAAAATGGAAAAGAACCCCAAGCAGAGATCAAAAAGGTATGAAAACTAAAATTAGAATTAAAGGACAAAGAGGTCTGTCCCAAACCATAAAGCTGACCTTGAGGTCGTCTCTCCACTCAGTGATGCCATAGCTCTTAGATATCTCAGGCTGGAACATGGTCATGTGGGCCATAGATGTGGCCAGACGGGTGATGGACTGGCGTCCACTTCCTCCCACTCCCACCAGAAGAGCATTTCCTCCTGGCTGCTTTAACACTCGACTGATTCGGGACAGGTGCTCCAGGACATAGCTACATAATGCAGATATTTTTTTTCTCAGTTAATCAAGTTTCCATGCAAATCATCAGAGTTATAAAAACTACATTTCATTACCTTACTGCACAAAAGGTCATGTCACTTGATCGTATGTTTAGTCAGAAAATCGTATCTTATACTTCTTTTATAATGAGATTTGAAGATTTAATACTAAATAGAATAAGACAAATATTTTTGTAATACCAAAGCTGTTTACCGGAAGATGACAAGGTTCATGCGGTTCTTGTGCATCTGGTTGTATTCATTAAGACATGACTCCACCACTTCAGAAAAGGTTTTCATTGAGGGCACCTCAGCGTACAAGCGCTCATCATCCTCCAGGTCAGGGTTCATGTAGTCACCAAACAAAAGATTCCTCATGTCTTCCTCAACCAGCTGAGAAAGCAAGAAAATGTTTGCCACAAATTAAAACATACAAATCTGACTCTTTGTTTCATGTGCACTTCGTATTAGTAAAGCACTAATCTACATCCTCAATCTTCCACTTCTGGGATTGCTCTGTTGCTGCAGGAAATTCCGCCGGATGTCACTCTTTTCAGCTGGATGTCCGTTACCTTCTTTGTGTTGTAATTTTAAACTCTGGTGGATTTATGAGGACTATGCATCTTTTGAGTTTTCTGTTAGATGACTAAAACAACCTTTGAATGTACACATGTTCCACTAAAACAAGTTCCTTCCCGAGGCTATTTTGCAGCGGCACCATGGCTTTCTCCAGGGCTTATCCCCGCCATGACGATTGTGATTGGTTTAAAGAAATGCCAATAAAGCAGAGCACACTTTTCTCCCATCCCAGAATGCTGTGTGGACACAGCGCTGTGGAGGGAGCAAAGCGAGACTAATAGAGTACAAATGCAGTTATGATTGTTTCGTATCCTATAATGCTACTATCCAAAACAAAATCTAATCTTATTTAGATCCTGGGCATCAAAGAGTGACAACAGGCCAAAGCCCAGGCCAAATTGCCAAACTTACTGATATGATACACATGATACTACAGCAGTAGTGGAAGAAGTATTCAGATCCTTTACTTAGTAAAGTAAGTAAGAGTACTAATACTACACTGTAAAAATACTGTTACAGTAAAAGTCCTGCATTGAAAATGTTATTAAAGTAAAGGTATGTAAGTATCAACAGGAATAAAAAAAGTCCTCACATTTTAGAAATTATCCAAACTGTTCTGTCAGTTAACTAAATAATTAATCACCTAATCATTTCAGCTGTACCTGTAGACCTGTGTGTGTGTGTGTGTGTGTGTGTATATATATATATATATATATATATATATATATATATATATATATGTATATATACAAATACTCAAGTAAAGTACAAGTAAAGTATCTCAAATTTGTACTTTAGTACAGTACTAGAGTAAATGCACTTAGTTACATTCCACCACTTCACTGCAGCAAATATAACTGATTCTCAACTTACTCTACTGCCTTGTTTCAGGTGATCAAACACCTGATCAAAGGACTCGTTGAAGTGATCTTTGAGGATGCTGTTCATCAGCTGGTAGAGCCATGCTCGATCTTTGTCATCCACCAGACGGTCATAGTAGACGCGGAAGACCTCATGGACAAACAAGCGTATCATAGTGCGTTTGTTCTCCAAAGAGTCCTTCTTCAGCAGCAGGCAGCCTTGAATAACGCGAGAGAAGTCCCGCAGGTTGAAGGTGTAGTGAGACTTGGCTGGAGTTGGAAGCAGGTTCTCCATGGCTTTTTATACACCTTTGGGAATCAAATGCAAACAAGGAAAGTATTAAAGCATTGGAAAAAAAACAAGATATGGTTGATGAGAGCCTTTTACACATGAGAACATTCTTATGTATCTAATTGAACAGTTCATGTGATATCATTGTGTGCTTTTGGGGGGACTCACTTCCATTGTAGCTGTGACTATTTGGTTGCCAACAGTAAAATATTCAGGTGGGAATGCATTGTTTTTTAGATAAAAGGCCACCAGACTGGAGAAGATGCGAACCATGGTGTCATCACTGAAGGCATTGATGCTAAAAATGTTGAAGTGACGCAGGAAGCGGGATGTCACAGCATTCCTCCCACCACCAGGAGGACCCATAGCTGAGACGAGCTGGAGGTCGACAAGAGAGATCCTGGAAGTATCCTTCAGGTCATACCTGCCAGAGCATAACAGTTTACTGGACAATGCTTATGCTTCTCTAATGAAGTAAATGTAGTCCTCTGTTTTATTATCATTCTCTTCTTTTGATATGAAATTGGCATTTAATAGCGAATGGTTCATACCAGTTTCCATGGTCAATATACTGTCGAAGAAGCTCCACAGGGGGCTGTGCTCCAAACTGTTCCAGTGCAGGCATGTTTACGTCATCTACAAAGATGACACACTTCTTTCCCATTGGGGGCCCGAATACTCCCTTTCTTCTCTTATCTAACCTGGACATGATGATATTCTGGAAGATGCAATAAACAGTCAATGAATTAATTAAGAATTAAACATTTAACATTTTTATTTTGTTTAAGTGTTTACTTCTAATGAAATGTTTTCTAGTAATCCAAAAAATTCTGCAAAGACATTTGTTTAGACTTGTTTCCTAACTGTTGACCTGAGTTTGGTTGGCACTTGTGCGAGCTGAAAAATTGATAAAGAAGGGTAGATAGCTGTCTTTGTCCAGATTGTTCATCAACTGCTCCTTCACATACACTGACTTCCCAGTGCCAGTAGGACCAACAAACAGGACAGGCCTAAGCAGAGAAACAGAGGTAAGGTGTAAAAATAAATAATAAATGAATCCAGGGTGAAATAAAACGAGAGATACTTTAAGAACCCAGTATACAGTATATAGCACATGTAAAAGTCAAACAGAAATGCAGAGAATACTAACACTCCGTATCTGATGCAGAGGTCCATGAGGTAGGTATAGCGAACTGTATCTATGGTGGGAACAATGATCTCTTGCACTTTGGTGTTTTTGTCCCCCAGGTTTACATTCTTGATAGTATCATTCCAGTGAACCCAGCGGCCTTTTCCTTTAAACTTTTCAAGAGATGAAAGTATGAGTTACTGATTTATAGAAAATATACTGTATAACACCTGTGAGTAATTACATAATACCTCATAGAAATAGTCATACACCAGCCCTTTATCATCCATTGGACACTCCCATTTGGCCACAGTGGCAGGAATAGGATGTTCTTCTGTCTTTCCTGACACAGTCATCCTAAAGAAATCACTAAACTTCTCTCTGCTGTCTGCATTACAGCTACCACCTACAGACCACACCAGGGAGAAGGCAAAAGATGCCTGCAGTCATAAAGGAAGAAAAGGGCAGGTGTCAAACAAATATATAATTTAACTGACATGGAAATAAAAATACAAAAACACTGATGTTTGCAAGAAGCAGTTCTTTTTACCATGATCCAGGTGCGAATATTTTTATCCCCAGGACTCATTTTTACAGGTTCAGTGAGCAGCATCTCAAACAGTCGACACAAGGACACCACTGTGTTACTGTTGCTAGTGGAAACAACTTCCTGTAGGCAAAATCATAATGCAGCATGACAAAACGTCTGTGTGAACATACACTTATAAATGTTGTACAGATATTTGTGTCTGGGTTGTTCTGAGGCCTGGGGCCACTTACTCTGCAGTGTTTACGCAGCATCCTGAAGGCAGGCGGTAGGAGCCAGTGGAAGAGCTCTAACAGCAGGGAGCGGTTATCTGCGCTCTGCAGGGCATCAGGAAGAGTGTTCATCCAGGAGATCACTAAGGGCTTCCAGCCCAACTGAGATGGTTCCATGTAGATCATACCACATCGACTGACTGTGGCAGGCTGCAGTGAAAGAAAATAAACAAAACTAAAAAAGACCTTAAAAAAAAGACTTTTTAATAACATCTGATCACATTCTGTCAATCAAGCTAGGTGCATTGTTCATTTCCACTGGTTCAAAATCTTAACAAGCACATTGGCAAATTATTAAAGTTTCATTATTGCAAAATGGTGACTAGAAATTTTAAGACAGAATAAACTAATGATACATTTAACTCCAAACATCTAACTCACCGAGGCCTGTGATAGATCCATTGCTTCAAAAATCAGACTCATCTGATTAGACATCTGGATGATCTCACCACTCATAAGGCACAACTGTGGAAGAAGAGAAAAGCAAAAAAAATCTTACTCAAGTACAGTGTGTGAAAAACAAATACAAACGTATTGTCACGTCACGTAATGTCAAATGTTTTTTTTTACTGTGTATTATTATGTACCTTTTTGTTGTCATCCAGCACAGTGTTCATGCTCTCAATCCACAGTGTGTCTATGGGACCATCAAACACCACCCATTTACGGTCTGGGGTGTCGGTCGATGCAAAGTCACGAAATGTGTTCGCCACAATCCCATCTGTCCACTAATAATGAGGAATAGGTAAAAAAAAGACTAAGAGAAAGAAAGGGCCACCTGTTTTCCTTGATCTACACCAACATTGTAAATACAAAGATTAGTGGCTCCAAGGCACCGAGATCTACCTCATGGGAAACTAGGTCAAACTGTCCAAAGAGCTGTCCCATGGTGATGGACTTTGGGTTCAATGTCATGTAGATGATCTTCTCCTCCTCACCGTACCCTCTCTCATTCATGAGAGTCAGTGTGTCAGCTAGAACATGTAGCACTTTGGTCTTCCCGGCAAAAGACTCTCCCACTAGCATGAACCTGACACACAAAAACATCTTCATGCAATTTCAAATATTCCCTTTAGTCCATGCCCCAGTCGCATGGAATACTGTATAACTGGAAACATCCTCAACAGGATATCATAATATAATAACAGTGAAATTGAAAAACAACATACCCATGCCTGACTATCATCATCTCATATGTCTGGATCATCTTCTGTAAGAAGACCTGGGTTGGCTGTACATTTCGATTTTTACAGCATTCTTCAGCAGCTTCCAGAAACAGCTGCAAAGGAATGATAAGAAAAAAACACTGATTATAATATACATGACTATTAATAAATACACAGGAATGGTTCAATTTAGGACAAAAGAATAAGCAACTGCTTCAATATATCTAACCTTATAGTCGGGCTCAGGAAGGGAGATGCCTGGGAACAAATCACTGGTGATTCCATTGAACAACGGAATATCATGGGCGAGAAACTTAGGCTCATTAACATCCTTTATGGACCTCAGAAGCTGGATGTTACAACATGTGGAGAAAAAAAATGGTCAAAAACTGCAAACCAATTGACAAACTAGAAAAGTTTACAAATGGGGCATACAGTATGTACTAATTTAGAAAATGCATTGGTTTCAGCACAAATACCAGTATGTCTTCATTCTCATTAGGATACTTGAGCTTGAGGTTTCCTGCGGCCACAAGTACAGCTTTGACGGCCCTCATGCCATAATCATAATGGAACTGGGAGGAGAGCTGCTCGGAGCATAGCCTGTAGGTCATCACAATCTTTACTGACAATGGTTTGGCATTGAGGAAGCCATATGAATAAAGAGAAATCTCTGCTATCAGTGCATAGTTGGGCACCATCATGGCCACTGTTCGGAACAACACCTACACAGAGAAATGAAGAAAGTAAATTAGGTAACGTGCTACTGGCAATGTTACACACATGACATGACAGTTACACACTTCTTTCTATCACACATAATACTAAAGGAGTGTACAATTACCATTGATTCATTACAGTGTACAATTTGATAAAGAGCTGTGGTCAATTAATGTAGATTAATATAATCAATAATGCAGAGTAGCAGTAGTGAAGACAATCTTTTTTGGAACTGACAGTGCCAACCCACAATGCCTGATAAAATATGTATTCTCTTTTTAAAGACCTTGAGGTTGTCTGGGAGTTCTGAGCGTCCTGCATAGCCAGGGTTCATTGTAATGGACACAAAGCAGTTGGGATTAAGTTTGAGCATGGTCCCTTCAAAGTCAAAGTACTCCAACTTCAGCTCGACAGCCCTCTGGATGCAGAGAACCTGCTGGGCCACTACAGACAGCACCTCCAGCTCAATACGGTTGAACTCATCAAAGCATGCCCACGCACCAGATGAAGCCAGACCTTTAAAAAACTATGAGAAATTGCACCAAAAGACAAAAGAGAGGGTAAAAACAGATTTTTTTTGCGTTATTCATTTGTCATTAGAATTAAGAATATAAATATAAATCCCTGCTGGTGTTACTTTGCCCATAGCGAGGTAATCCAGTCCGTCAGAACAGTTGAAGACCACACACTGCACAGCCAGAGCTTTGGCTAGATCTTTGGTGGTTTCTGTCTTTCCTGTTCCAGCTGGACCTTCAGGCGCACCACCCAAATTCAGATAGAAAGCCCCAATCTAAAATGGACGGAGAGCTTTGAAATTAAATGGTAACATTTCTGAACACTCAGCATTATTCCAATAAAAAGTATTCATGTTTAAGTAGGCTATTTGTCAGATATTTTACCAGTGTTCTGTAGCATCTGTCAGTCAGTGGAGTGATGACCAGACGTGGTGAGTTCCCCAGGTACTCATAGGCGTACTTAACATCACAGTTGATTATGCGAACACGAACATTGTCATTGCTCCAGTAGTAACGAAGCTGGGCTAGCCATTGAAAGTCTGTTTCATTTGATACGCCTGTTAAAAACAAGCATTTACTGTTTTGTTTTTCAAGTACGTCATTTCTAAACTGGGGTAAAGCTCTGTTCCAGTACACTCCAGTAAATTCTGAGCCATGACCTACTTTTTTCAATAAGCTCCATGACCACATCCCTGGCATGGACATCGATAGTGACCAGCGCACCCAAAGTGGTCCGTGTTTGTTTGGGCAGTTTCCCTCTTACCAGCTCCACAATGTCATTCAGCTGATTCTGAAGTTGCTGATAGTAGTTTTTTAAACCCTGCAGCAAACAAAAGACCAGTTATTATTTTAGTTGTTTTTTTTCCCCAAGGTTGCTGTTATGGTGTCATGCTCATCAAATGAAAATTTCAGGTTAGTTGGTTAGGAGTGAGACACATCACTGCTTTCTACCTCTACACTATTATTAGACTGGATTGAAGTTGTTAACTAGGTATCTCCAAAACGTAGTCTTGTCATATATAGAAACACAAATCATCATTTGTTTTTTTTTATCACATATTTTCTGAGAAAAGAGTGTGGAAACCTACATCAGCTCCAGCTCTGATAGCTTCATGAACCTCCAAGGTCCAGAAAATCTGTGAAGTGCAGAGCACCACCTGCCCAGGCCACTCCTTGACCCATTGTCTCCGGGCAGTCTCAGCGTAGGCCTGTCAGTACAACCACACTCACATTTATGCTCACCCATAAGGGGAACTTCAGAAGAAAATATGATCCATACACAACATGATGGTATTAGAGTTAACAAATCACAGTACTGTGTATTATTTTAAGGTATATGAACATTGATCTCACCAATCTGGACCTGGCTACTACATCTCTGACACTGCGAATCATCCCATCTTCTACCTGCACCAGCCACTTCTCCACTGCTCCCTTGGCTTCAGACGTGGAGATGAGCTGGATTAGCTGAACACGCTCCTCCTCACTACTATACATGGCCTAGGCAAGAACAAAATGTTATTTAAAGTGACTGTTTGTAACTTTTAAATGTTTCTGAAACTGTGTCATGTTCCATCTGATTATCATAAATGACCTGTAACAGCAAACGAGACTAACAATGAAAATAACGCTATTTTTATATTTAGTTAGTTTTAGTTTTTATTAATGCCTCTGCCCGGGTCAGATTTTTCCCGCAAAGACACAAAATTAACAGCAAGTAGACGGCGCTACAGAGAAGACATTCTGAAGGGCCAAACACCGAAAAACAGTGTGAGTATGCAGGTAAAAGGTAGCATGAGATGGCTTTATGTAGGCCTAATTGTATTTTTATTTTATTTTAGAAGTTATCTGTTTTAGTTCTGGCTGATAGTGGGGCAGGGCCATCACAGAAAAAAAGGAAATTAAAACACAGAACAACTCAAAGCTGAAATTGAAATATGACTTGGCGAAACAGAGTCAGTCTTGTTCTGGCTTTCAACAGATGGAGACAATTACGTGATTGTAAATTATTCAAAAACATCCCAGAATTGGCCCTCAGGTATGTAATATATCTATTTCATTCATAAAATAACTTTAGATTAAGCAATGTGATTGTAGGCCAGTAGCCAACATTAAATTACATCCCCCTTCCATTTAGCATGGACGTTTTATTCCTTTTAGTCCATGTTTGTGGCCTCTTTTCACTTGTCCCCCTCTACCTGTGTAAAGCGTCCTTGGGTTTCGTAAAATGTGCTAAATAAATCTAAATTATTATTATGTTGGTTTCTACAACTAACTCTTTATGCTTTGGCTTATGACAGAGTGACAGTGACAACATTAACAGGTTTAGCTAACAATACATCCAAAGTAGGCTAAGTTACTCTTGAAATGCAACAATGCATCTATAACGTACTCTCTTATTATTATCTGTCTGAGCAAAACATTCATCGCAACTACTGTATATGACCTCCCTGTAACGCTAACTCCTGTAACTGTTAAAAACACTACAGCTTTTGTCCAAAGGTGCTGCTGATATCAACACAAACTGAAAGTTACATATAGTAATGTTAATGAAAGTTAATCAACTACGGTGTCATGACATGACATGATGTATAACATATGTGTGACTGCCTTGCCTGGATATCCAGATTGGGTAGAAAGTCCAGTTTGGAAATACCCTCAAAGCACTTCTTCAGATGGGGCTGCACTCGCAGTGGGTCCTTGGTCTCAGACAGAATCTCCAGCATTTCATCATTGGACAAGAAGAAGAACCTGGAGGCAGCATTGGTAGTCAGTTCCAAAATCTGTGATAACAACAAAGAATTGGACAAAAGAAACCCTGCAAAATCTTTTTGATTACCGTGGAAAAAACAGACGCTTCTTCTCCAAATAGGCATTCAGTCCTTTCATGATGCTTTCCAAGAGGATGTTAGAATCTTGCAGTTTTTCTAGCAAACCAGGCAGCGAGGTTGCTTGCAGAATCTACAATTGTAAATCATCATCAGATTTTAGTTTTTTTCCAGAATAATGTGTCCAACATAAACATTTTTCAACAACTACCTTAGGGTCCTTAACACAGTGCCTCATGATCTCTTTCCAGTTTTTGTCAACAGTTTGGAAAAGTCGTCCCTCTTCCGGAATCTGCTGCATGATGTCCTGAGAAGAGAAGATGGGCTCCAGATAAAGCCACTGGGCCTGCACCTTCAGCCATTCATCTATTGTTTCCTGGATACGAAGGAGACGGTCCTCCCAAACCTGAGGTCACAGAACAGACAGTTAAATCTCTGCAGGAATTGGTAAACGTAAAGTTAAAATGATTCCCATGTGGTAAAATCCCATGCAAATTGAGCATTTACTCATTAGATGAATAAACTTGATAAAACTTGAAGCTAACCTTGATCTCCTTTTCAAAAGGTTTGATGAATGGTGAGCCCCTCATAGTCTGAGTCTTCACAATCTGGTCATCTAGCATAGTCTGAATCTCATCCAAGGTGGTTAGGATGGACACTCCGGTCTCCCTGTAAGGTTGATGGTGGAAAGAAATACCATCCCAAATATGCATCATGGTTTGCATAGCCTTCTCCAGGGAAAACTCCTGTAGAAACACATAATGGGGGTATATAGCATTCAGCATATCAGTTAATGTTTAGGTTTTATCAAATGCTGTAGAAGTAAACAAAAGATTTCAGGAGTTCTCACTTTACTAGCAGCAGCACTCAGAGACTCAAACTCTTCCAGGTACGGAGACAGATTTAGCTTGAGAACTTTGCGTAGTGTAGTACCAGAGTCAGGAGTGAGGTCATACCCCACAATATCTGACATCTGGTTCCAGTGGCGATCTCTAATGCCTGGATTACACAAGATGGACACGACAGGAATATGATCCTGTTGACACAAACACATTCCACGTTTGGTTTAGCATTAACAATCAAGACTTCATTTGCTATATGATTTCATTAATAAGTCCCTTTGAAATGTTACATACAATACCTTGAACTCCTTGATCTGCTCCATCACAGTGGAGCACAAAACAACTGTGGGGCTTTCCAGCTTTTTTGGATCATCCTCAGTAAGTTGTCTCTTCCCAGCAATCTTCTCCTTCTCTTGCCCAGCCTTATTCTGCTTCTGTTGGAAAAACTTGAGCATCTTGAAGATCTCCCTAAAGAACTCATCTACTTTTACTTCCATGCTCTCCCCATCTAGGCCCTGGAAGGAACCGTCCATCCACCTGTCCTCAAAGAAGATAATAATAATAATAATAATAATAATAATAATAATAATAATAATAATGTTATCAGGGGCAATATTTTAATGAAAACACAACAGGCCATCAAACGGAAATCAGACCTGTTTTCTGTGCGCTGCCACTTCAACACAAGTCCAAACAGCTTCTGATACGGTTCAATGCTGTCTTTGATGACCTCAAGTTCTGGGTAACGTGTTTGATCCCATTTGTAAAAGACCTCTTCCTTGTTAATTAAGACGATCGCCTCCTCAGCCTCCTGGAGAAGCTTCTGAACTGTTCTGACATCCGTCATATACTGCCCAAAAGGTAATGACAAGACCATTATTTTCCATTTGATGTAATTGTATTGCTGATAAATCACACAAACATTAGGTTTGATGAATCATTTGGATCCCTACTTATATTGTACTGACAGTGACAAGGTATGTTAAGGCATATTTTAACATGACTATAAAGTTATTTCAGGTTCGTTTGTTTAAAGAAATAGTTTTGTAACCATTTTGGGAAATGCACTGATACACTTTCTTGCCGATAGTTAAAAGTGAAGATCAATACCACTCTCATATGACAGTGGTATCAATCTTCTTATCTTACTCTCAGCAAGAAAGTGAATAGTTCCCAAAATGTGGGAGCTATTTCTTCAAAGTTGTATTAAAGTGCTAATGGCACTGTACCTGCTGCATTCTATCCAGCTCAGAGCAATGTGGGAACTCCTCTATCCTGCGGCCCAACTTTTCCAGCTGTATCATTAATCGTTCTCTTTTAGCAATCAGCTCCTGCTCCCCTTTCTGCTTGGCCTTCTGCATTACCTGGAAAATGACATAGCTGTCCAGAATCAGGGCAGCCTTAAAAAACAACCATGATAAACTGTTGTCAGCGGACACAAAAGCATTACCTCTTGACTGAGCTCAAAGACATGGAGGATTTTCTGCGGCCAGAGAAAGACAGTGGAATTAAGTTCCAGGTGCTCTGGCTCAATGATGTGGACATCTAGGAGGTAGATCAGTCTACAGTAAGCTTCCTGTTAGAACACAATGTGGTAGTAAATGCTGTTAGAACTGATATAAGACAACTGAAATCAATATGTTGTTGTAAGATACAACAGATACAACCAATCATCAGGTTATTCACCTTTATTTTTTCATGAAGTTCTGCAATACCCTTTGTCTTAGTGAAATTAATGTGATCAATGATCTCAGTCATGTCCTCTGTACTCTCTGGTACTTTCAGAATGTTCTCTCTGATGGTTTCAAATTCAGAGCAGATCCTTTGAACAGACACAAAAGAATTGTGAAAAATATATCAGCATTTTAAACACAGACGGACAGTTTTGTTAAAGAATGTTAAAAAAAAGGACTTACTGTAGATTTTGCTCACGGTGGCTGGTGATCAGTTTCTTCAGAAGTATTTGAGCATAGTTGTTTGCTTTGTTTGCCAGCCCCTGTTTCAGCTCTTCACAGTCCAGATGGACCATTGAGAAGTGGGCTTTTGCTGGGAGGCTAATAATCTCCTTTGACAAAACACGAAATTCCTCCACTTGCTTTAAAAAAAGGATTACAAATTGAAAGCCATCAGAAAACCTGATAACAAGGCACTAATAGCTCTATAATATGTGTAGCATGAATTCAACTTTATGATTTGTTACCTTAGTGTACTCATCAAAAGAGTGCTCCTCTTCCATGAACTTCTCCACTCTAGCCTGTGCAGTTCCATTGACTAGCCAGTCATAGTTGTCAACTGCAAAATAAAGCAGAAAAGTCAGCAAGGAATGGAATTAAAATCAATGGAGTGATGACTGGAAATTATTCAATAACAAAATGTCACCATAGTTCTGAAAATGTTTGTCAGGTTCCTCTAGATTCTTGCACACAGCAGCCTTTACGGTGACATGAGCCCAAGCAAGGACGTGATCAGCCACCTTGGCATCTACAAATGAAGATATGGCTTCTGTCAGCCATGACTGGACCGTCTGTACTTTCTGTGGATCAATGTCATAGATAACAATACTAGCTCAATATTAATGTTACATTACTACATGAAAAATGTGACATAAAGTTGTAATTTTCCTTTAAATTGATTCACCTGCAGTGTGTTTGTGATGGCATTAAGAATCCCCAAAACAGCAGCTTCCAGATCTTGTAAGGTGGGATAAATTTCCATCTTTTCATCATCAAATGTTAAGGCCATTCGAAAGAGGGGCAAGCAGCGGTGATTGCTTGGATCAAACAGATTGACAAAGGCCTCAACACTTGTCTGAAGCACAGATTTTAACTGGGAATTGACAAAAGAAAGAGTCTCAATTTGTAATCAAAGGACATACATACATACATACATACAAGGCCAAAATCAAGTCAGCATTATTTCACCTGATTGGAGATTAGGGTGGACGCGCAGTCGTAAAAGGAATCCAGTTTCTCCTCTTTAACTCCCTTCAGTGTTTCTTTACTTGTCAATAAGTGGATAACTTTGGGAAACCAGGTATTCATGATACGATCTTCTGTCCTCTTACACTCCACAGCCATTTTGTTCTGTAGGCTCTTACAGTCCACAGATCCTGAAGCCCTGAAGCGTCAGAAGCCAAAATTAAACAAAAAGAGACAAGCAAATCTTCATGTGCAATATTTAAGTTATGTGTTTATTTTAGGAGCATCATGTTGAATTCATGGAGTCTTTCCTTACCTGCATACTGAAAGATCAACCAGCACCAGTGGAGAAAATGTCATGTAGCCAATATCCAAGACAGTTTGCATTACCGGATGAAGAATGTGCAAATTTGTTTTCATTATTTTGTGGCTTCTGATAAAGCTATCATGCCAAGATTGGGAGAGATCAAGAATTCTGCAAAAGATTGAAAATGTAACTTACAGAAGGGTGTTTAAAATATACCAATTAGTACACTATTTGGTTATTGTTGATAAATTATTTGTGTACATTAGACACTCACTTTGGTTGGGTAGCTGTCTGTTTGTCAGAGACAGGTTCTTCTGTCTGTGGATTCTTTAATACTGTGTCCACTAAAGAGAGTAAATATGACAAATTATTTATGACACGTTTACCTGAAGACTACTGCACATGTACTCTGAGAGCATAGACATAGCTACATACACAAATAATTGTCTATACCTGTGTGCTTGACAATCACATTGTGGAAGTCGTTGCTGACTTCCTCGCAGAGCTCCTGTAGTAGTTTTTGTGTCTCAGGTCCCTCTTTAAGTTTAGGGGAGACTCGGGCAACAATGGAGTCCAACCACTGTTGCTGGATTGGAGCGAATGGGCGATTCTCAACACATCGCTTCAGGAACATGTAGTTCAACTGCAAATGGGACCAACATAAAATAGGAGAGACGTGACATAAGTAGGGTTTAGTCTCTTCACATGTCAAATTCAATAAAAAGAAAGCCTTACCCTACGCTTCCGCTCCTCACTAAGCATCTGTAAAGGAAATATTGAAATATAACACATTATATTGTGCAATATCTGTATATCATTGAAACTTAAAATGTGTGCATGGGTAGATAATTGTCATACAGAAGGTGGAAACTCTGGTTCTGGTGACTGGCTGCACACTGCTCCCCTCTCTTTGCTCTGTCTGTAAGCCTCCATTGCTCTAGACACCCTGTAATAATGCAGTCAACAAACTGTCACATTGCAGGATACTAAATGGCCTGCATAATGATTAAATGCTGGGATCATTATCTTATAGATGTGGTGGCTATCGTTGAGGTACTGACAAAAAAGCTACCACTGCTAGCTGAAAACATACAATATCATATGGAGTTGCTCTTGTTGCACTTTACTCCTTCTGTGCCTCAACAGTTTCTTGCGAACCGTTTTCTTCTCCGTTTTCTCCCTTGCTGCAGCGCTCTGTCCAACCTCACCCCGGTCCTGTGTGTCTTCAATCGGGGGCAGGACTGGAAACTTTGACATACCCTTCACTGCTGTGGCTTTGACAACTCCAGTAGAGGCCGCCATCTCTGGCAACAAGCCACTGAAAACAACCAGAAGCAGAAACTAACTTAAGGCTAAACACCTGTTGTAAGTAAACGTAACGCTATCCTAACATTGTTAGCTAACTGCTAGCTAGAGATAACGTCAGTCCTGCTGCATTTGACGCTGAACAAGCGAATATGTCGCAGTAGTAATCTCAAAAGTTAGCTACCCACTTCATTTCAATGAATAACAACAATTTATCTAACGGGTTACCTGTTTGTTCATTCAATAAATTCTCGCTTTGGTTTGGTTTGTTAACAGCTAATGTAATGTTACTTAATTTAGCCTGTAAACCATTGATGTAGCTAGCTATGTAAACGGACTTCTAGAGTTGACTAAAGATAAAAGCGTCGTTGCCATAGTAATAGTAAACATGGTAGCCATAAAAAGGAGGCGGGCTTGTCATGATTATACATATAATACATTCATAATATTTCTAAATAAACAAATGTATTAATAAATAGTAGTAGTAATAGAAGCTAGTAGTAAAAATAATTTTACGTTTTTTAGATTTCACAAACAATTATTTTCTATCTAATATTGAAATGACCCATGTATTAAATATCTGGTTACGTCTTCCCTTTGCCGGACTACTCAAATTAGCATAAATCTTTATGGAAGATTTAAAAATACATGTTATGACCATAACCACAGTTCACAATCATGCAATGCTTTTGACTTACTGTAGGGGAAGCAATAGTCCCCGCGTAGTTTACGCTACCGGAAATAGACAAAAGGAAGAAGAAAAAAGAGTCTCTCCTTCGCTAGCTAGCTAGCTACTGCTGGGAAGTAGCGACATAAATTTCAGGTATTGTAAATTATATAACCATGATACTTGTATATGACTGTACATACACGTCGATAAAAGACAATAAAATAGAATAGCACTCATTCTGGCTGTGTTTCTTCGAACTAAATCCACCGAAAGACGGAAGTTGTCTTTGTTTTGATTCGTGTTGACAAAATTCAGGCTTCAATGTTGTCTTTTTCATCATAGGCCCAAACTGTTGTGACTTGGGTTTCCCGGTGTTATGTTGCTGTCAAACTGAAGAGCGAATTACAAAAACCGCTATAACGTTATATAATTGTCCTTACCATGAGTTCAGTATTTTAAGTGCCCGACATGTGATTCTTTCAACTACTTACAATATATTCCTTCTGCACTTGCTCAGGATATTAACATAATGAGTTATGCAGAGAAGCCGGAGGACATAACAAGGGAAGAGTGGATGGATAAACTCAACAATGTCCATATTCAGAGAGCTGATATGAACAGGCTCATTATGAACTATCTCGTGACAGGTGAAGTACCTTTTTTTTTTTATTACTCACTTTGTCTTCTGTTGTTTACGAAGTTTAATTGTGCAGATACATGCGGTGATTGAATGTGGAATGTGCAGGATTTAACAACGTTTTTTGTTCAACAGAGGGCTTCAAAGAGGCAGCTGAGAAGTTCAGGATGGAGTCTGGAATAGAGCCTAGTGTCGACTTGGATTCCCTAGATGAAAGAATTAAGATCAGAGAGATGCTCCTGAAGGGACAGATCCAAGACGCCATTGCACTGATCAACAGTCTGCACCCAGAACTGCTGGATACAAACCGTTACCTCTACTTCCACCTACAGGTAACATAAAACACAATGCCTTTCATTTTGCAGACATCTAGGTTTTGCATTCTAAGCAATTAGTAATGGTCGTCTTAATACTTCTGTTATTTCCACTCCCTGTTGCACCCTCTGGCTTTTTGTGTCTGCAGCAGCAGCATCTGATTGAGCTGATTCGTTTGAGGGAGACTGAAGCTGCCCTTGAATTTGCCCAGTCTCAGTTAGCAGAGCAGGGAGAGGAGAGCCGGGAATGTCTGACCGAGATGGAGAGGACACTGGCCCTGCTGGCATTTGACAACCCTGAGGAGTCACCTTTTGGAGATCTGCTCAATATGATGCAGAGACAAAAGGTATGGTCAAAGCATATTAGCAAAGCTCATACCTGTCTTTTTATGCACTTGTCTCATCTCTTCTTTATTTATATTTGTTTGTGGACTGAGTTTTACTGCATGCCACCTGTAATTCATGATCCGGTGTGCAGCATGAGGACATGGTTTTAATGTTAGTGCTCCACTTTTCAATATTGAAATTATACAGAGCAATAACATGTCTGTGTCTTTGTCTTTCAGGTATGGAGTGAAGTAAATCAGTGTGTGCTAGACTATGAAAACAGAGAGTCAACACCCAAGCTGGCCAAACTCCTGAAGCTACTGCTGTGGGCTCAAAATGAACTTGACCAAAAGAAAGTGAAGTATCCCAAAATGACAGACCTCAGCAAGGGAACCATTGAAGACCCAAAATAAGGACCCACAATGAATACATACCACAGCATTATAAAATGGACACATTTCCTTTATCTATTTATACCCTCAACAAACTGACTCAAATAGAGTACAACCTTTTCTTTTTTGTAAGGGTTGCTTTTTGATACTTTAATAACTTGGAATGTGCAAACTGGATTGATGGCATTTTAAAATGACTTCTCATAAAGTAACATGCAGACCATTATTTTACTTGGTATCATGATTTACATATTTGTTTATGTAAAATTAGTATATTTAGTTACACTAGTTTTTCTGTCTGTTGGCAGGGAAAGTTGTTGGCATAGTATGGTGTGAATAAAGCCTAAATTAGGCTGTCACTTTCTGTGTGTGACCAGTTTGATGTTCAGGGAAAAAGGTTGGCTCGGTGTGCACTGCCTCAAATAAACACACACTTTTGACTTAAACTTCACTATAAACAAAACATTTCAGCTAATAGTTTTTAGCTAGTACAGCGGCAATAGCCAAAGCAAGATACTTGTTATATTTCAAACTACTGTGATTTTGAAAGTTAAATGCAGCTTAATATTCATATTGCATTATTGCTGGAGAAATAAAAATGTTGCTGACATAGAAAAGAACAAAGAAAAGAGAAACTTTGAAGCTATACATCACAGTAGTGATTAACAATGGGGACAAGACAAGATTCCTGGAATGTTAAAAACTTACTAGCGTGCTATGACTGCAAGCTTAAAGGCAGCCTCAGTTTCATACTGTTATAAAATATTCCAGATTCTATTAAAAGATGTGAATGGATAACTCTATGTCCACAGACATGGAGACACTTTTACAGATGGATTATTTACATGTATGGAGTAAATGGCTCATTTGCAAAATTTGATGTGCTTTTTTTGCTGGAATATTATTTTGAAATAAAAGTGAGTTTTTAAACTGCTCAAGTCATAAAGGACTTTAAAGCTTGGAGTGTTTTTAATTCAAGGGATTTTAAAGTGGTACAGCAGCCAAGGTGGAAAGTAACTGACTGCATTTACTTAGTTGCAGGTATTATTAGCAAACTTGCACTAAGGTACAACTATGAAGTACATTTACAGGAATTTTTCTATTTGATGGTACCTTACACTTCTACATTTACTACATTTGAAAGATGAATATCATACTTTTAACTCCACTACAATTATCTGACAGCTATACCTACTAGTCACGGGTGAAGATGTTTCATTAAAACGATCAATTTATAATATGTGATGCTGTAGTTTAAACTACCCAATCACCCAAGGAGTTAATATTTGAGCTCCACTTTAACCAGCTACAATATAAAATGTAGTTTACATGTTAATGCATCAGTAACAATAATCCAATATGTATATTATTGAATGTAGAATGGTGAAGTATTCTTCCTCTAATACAAAGTAGCAATACTGCAATATAAAAATACTAATACTATTATTAGCAAACCTGTTCCTTAAGTATCAAAAGTTCTGATAATGTGGAAAATGTCTTCTGTGAGTGTTATCATCACATATTATTAGAGTATTATTACTGATGCATTAATGTGTAAGTAGCATTTTAATGTTGTAGTTGATAAAGGTGAAGCTAATCCTAATTATTTACTGTTTTATCATAAAGTGCATAATTTTTATGAAATCAAATCATGTTAGTTCACTCTGAATTGTAGTGGAGTTGAAGTATAAAGTAGCAGAAATGGAAATACAGTTACATTCCAATACTACTTTTACTTTAACATCAAAAAGTGCAACGTATATTTACAGTACATGGTTAAATGTACTACAAGTGGTGATATGTACATTTAGTCAAGTACTGTACATAAGTACAAATTTGACGTAGGCTACTTGTACTTTACTTGAGTATTTCCACTTTGTGCTACATTATACTTCTACGGCAGTACATTTTTTAGGCAAATTTTGTACTTTTTACTCCACTACATTTATTTGATAGGTTTAGTTTCCATCTACTTTGGCGATTTAGAATACTACATTTAAATTGACTACTGAATTATAATATGCCTATAATATAGGTTAAGCTACCCATCAATTATAAAGTAATGGAAATACCGGTATGATTCTGAAATGGGACATTCTGCATCATGAGTACTTTTTACTTTTGGTACTTTTAAGTATATTTTGAGGATATATATATATATATATATAACAATTTAACAGGTAATGCAGGCAATTTTACAAGTAACAGCGTGTTTTACACTGTAGAATTACTTTTACTTGAGTAAAATATTTGAGTACTTATATTACTTAATGCAGTATTTATCACTGTGGTACTAGGACTTCCTCCACCACCATCCAGACCTGAGAGCAGCTAAAAGTTAGGCTGAATGCACAGTAACGATGGCTGCTACCTCAACCAGCCAGGGCAGACGGACCATTGAAACAAACGTGTAGGCACTGCGTACATATCTGCCCCACACAGCAGCTATCAGCGCGGGCACCATCACGTCTCCATCCGGCAAGGACGGGTCAGAAAGAGAGTACATCCTGGTGCTCAAACGAGTAACATTTTCTAAAATGCACCGTCATGTTTGAAGAGAGGCCGGAGACAGAAGCGTCTGTCTGGATTTTTTTGGATGATACTGAATCGATTGGCTTACTAGACAGTTGAAATCGGTTTAAAGACTAGAAATCACTTCCACATTAACCCTACCGATCAAAAGAAGAACTGCGTGGCTGGGGAGGAGGAGGCTGGAGAGAAAAAACTGACACGTGGATTACTCCTCTAGGGGCATCAGGAAAAACAGACTCCCTCTTCAAACTCAGACCATCGCCTGTGCTCCTGTCAGACAAGCCGTACAGGTTATGGATTAGAGTAGCGAACCCCCTCCCAAGATAGATAAGCAAATATTTTATGAGAAGGATTGATTTTCCTGAACGTTTACTTTTCTGACTCATCGACCGGAAAGAGTAAACAGCCGAAGCGGTTGAAAGAAAGGTGCTGTTGAATGGCAGTTATTCAAAAATATGGCAAGAACTATAGCCAAGATTTGGTCTGTCATAAGGAAAACCATTCGTCTGACAAGATCGGAGCTCCTGGATGTCACAAGAAGTGGCCTGAACACAACACCACCTGGTCAAGGTAATATGTTTACATAGTCTACGTTCAACAATGCTTCACAGGCTACAACGACAAATATTCCCACAGAAGTGTTATTAACCTATATCAATGTTGCTACTTTTTAGCAACTCTTTGCTTTAATGCTGCTGCATCAGGAATATAGACATTTGTAATCACAACTTTAATTTCAAATGTCATTAATGACACGTATGACTATTGGTTCGGTAGGCTGCTCTAGGTGTAGTTGCGTTGCCACATAGGTCATAAGGCTCCTAAAGGAGGAAGTAAGCAGTCGCTGTGCTTCCTTTATGAAAAATGAATGATCATAAAATATCGTTCAATTATTTTATTGTTTTGACACAATAGTCTTAAGGTAGTTTATTTTGTGGACATATATATTCCCTATAGATTCAACAAAACCAAAACTGAAATGAAGATTGAAGCCAATGTAACTCATGTGGAATGTACTGTAGAGAGGAGCAAAACTGGGGGTAGGCCTAGTATGTCCTCCACCAGTTAGATAAGACATCCCCCTATCAACTTGGTTTAAGTCCAAAGTTTGTCCCCAAATTCAATTTTTGTTCAATCCATTCTGCTTCCCCTCAGGCCAGTGGCAAGGGTATGGACGGTGGTGCTGCTGCTTGGAACATGCCTCCTCTACTGTGCCCGTGTGGCGATGCCCATCTGTGCTGTCAGCATGGCAGAGCAGTTCAACTGGAGCAAGAGGGAGTCCGGCATGGTGCTGGGCAGCTTCTTCTGGGGCTACTGCTTCACCCAAGTGTTGGGAGGCTACGTCAGCGACCGGTGGGAAACAGTTGTGACCTACGTGAACTGAAATTTACAAAGATGTGTCATGAATACTGATAGTGACACTTGTTTTCAATGGCCACCTGTTTTAGTTTCCTGCTCATTCATTTATTAATTTTAACGAGAATGTTACTGGCAGTGATGCAAATAGCCCACTGGTGTTTGCTCAGACTGGATAGATAATACAGTGAATAAAGCTAGATGCTTCCTCTTGCATATTATCATGTTGTTTTCTCTTGCAGGCTCACAGAGTCATAATAGATTAGAGTTGTATTCACTCCAGAATTGTCACACCAAAGTGAATATAGTCTAAAATGATTTCTCAAAATGCTTTGTCTGTAAGTGGATACCTTATAAAACATCCACAGTTTTCTTGTCTACGTGTAAGAAAAAAAATAGTTTTGGCAGAATTACATCCAAGTGATTAAAGTTGTGCCACCTCTCACAACCTTCAGCTGATAAAAGTGGCTCTCTGAGTGGGCCGAAGTTAAAGCTAATGCAGACTGTCTGTCTATGTTCTGTGTCCTCAGAGTGGGGGGTGAGAAAGTCCTCCTGCTGTCTGCAGCAGCCTGGGGTTCGATGACGGCCTTCACCCCCATCCTGGCCCATTTCTGCTCCCAGCCAATCCTCTCCATGACACTGGCCCGCTTCCTCATGGGTTTATTGCAAGGTGAGATGGACAGGTTGAATGAAACTAATTGCATTTTGAGATAACTGTAAGTCACAAAGGTGAAACAAAATCTTCTTAATGCTTTTTGCCCTTTTCAGACCTAAAAACATGGGTTTAGACTATTGATCTGGAAAAAAACACAATTCTTCAATTTCTTTAAAAGTCTGCTTTCTGTGTTAGGGAATTAGAAACAGGCAGACAACAAGAAAACACAAAGACACACGTTAAAGTCGCAGTCAACTGAGTGTGCTGCTATCTGAGTGTTTCTTCTCATAGAGTACATTTTAGGTAAGTTTTTATGCAGTATGAAAGATCTTTTTGAAAAGCACTACATTGAATTTTTTTTACACAATTATATAATAATAATAATTCATATTTTACATATGTAGGATGATTAAGGTGTGTCTTTAAATGCATTTTGGCAGCAAGCTCTTGTTACAA
The DNA here is from genome assembly GCA_013375575.1 of Percina caprodes. NCBI lineage: Eukaryota > Metazoa > Chordata > Actinopteri > Perciformes > Percidae > Percina > Percina caprodes. The sequence goes on from JABXJD010000145.1 coordinate 893,381, forward strand.
AACACAGGTGCACCTGCCAAAGTACTTGCATTTTACCTTTTGTTTTTGTGTTGCGGTGGTAAAAATCCTACTTACAAAATCCTATCCAATGCCCTGTTTATTCCTCTGTTGAATTTTTTTCTGACCATTAACCAATTATGTTTTGTGTGCTTATGTTAGGAGTTCATTACCCTTCTCTGGCAAGTCTGTGCTCTCAAAAGGTGCTGGAAAGTGAGAGAGGCTTCCTCATGAGCACTGTGGGCAGTGGCTCCTACCTGGGGTGAGTCAAGCCTTATACAATATGTGGGGAATGGTGGGAAAAAAGTGATGAGTGTTTCTTCCTATAAAATCATTGTTGTCAAGTGAAAAGAGGGGCTCACTTAAAAGCTGAGTCTATAGAGATCCCATAATGATAAAATGGTCATTTATTATCTTTATGCAGATGTATAGACCATTTTATTACAACATCCTGATATTTGTTTGCTTTCAGCTTTCAGCTCATGTTGTGTATGCGCTTTATCAACTACTTTTATTAAAACATCTTGGTACAAGTGTGTGTTTGTTTGACTTGTCATGTCCTGCTGTGACCTTTTTTTCAGCACTCTGGTGATTGGAGGGGCTGGCTCCCTCATGTTGGACCTGTATGGCTGGCAGAGTGTTTTCTATGCATCTGGTCTCCTCTCAGTCCTATGGGCCTACTGCATGTGGAAATATCTGCTCAAAGGAGAAGGTGAGGGTGGTTTTAAATGTGTCGAAAGTATCTACGCCTTCATAGCATGCGCCTATCTTGCAGCTGCTTATTTGTATAATAGGAGTCAGTGTCCTCTTGTATACTCACGTGCCTGGGTTCATCTGTGTACGCAGGGCCTATCATCACCCTGGAGTCCCTGGGAAGTGGTGGGCCGCAGTCCAAACTGTCCAAAAGACATTGGTTACGGCTCCTCAAACAACCTGCAGTCTGGTGAGATTGTGTGTGTGTGTGTGTGTTGCATTTTGTACTCTGTGTAGCTCCTTTGTCTATAGGCCTAAATAACTAGAAAAATAATTTGAGGAAAAATGTAGAAATATATAGAACATATCTCATAATTTAGTAACCGTTTCTGTAGCAGATTTTAGAATAGCTCTCTGGCTGCCTCTTCTGTCTGTTAATGTTTCTCATATTGAGTTCTTCCATGCCCCTATGGCCTACGTACTTATATACTGTAATGCAACTGATACTCTCCATTTCCAGTGACAGGGAGAACCTTTGTGGTTTTATTCAATGTATCTGGTCCGACTTGATAGGAACAGGTTAGATGATAGTATAATCGCTGTGGGCTTAAAATATTCACAGACTTTTGATGCTTTCAACCACATGCCACTTGCATTTACACTGGTATGATTTAGACAGGAAAACAATAGATATCACTGAGCAACATTTGGTATACCTACAGTATGTATAAATATAATTTCAATAGACTTATTTTGTTTGTTTCTCTGTCTTCATTCTGAACAGTGCTGTGATCGTTACACACCTCTGCACAGCAAGCACCTTCTTCACTCTTTTGTCATGGCTGCCAACATTCTTCAAAGACACTTTCCCAAATGCCAAGGTAACCAGGCTACTGAACATTCAAATCACGTATTTGACCCCAAGAATAATGTGAATGTGATGTCAGAAGGGTTAAAATCAGGAACTACTGTAATTACTGTAAGACCCCAGTTGGGCACAAGTGCTTTCACCATGCTAACATGTACACAACATCTATCATGCTGATGTGAAGCTGGTATATAACATTAACCGTGTTCACCATCTTAAGTAGCCAGTTAGCATGCAAACATTCACAATTGAGCACTAAACACAAACACAACAAATATAATTAATGCTTAGGCAGTATCAAGATGTTATGGCATACCAGGGTATTTATAAAAAGGTGTGATTTTCCAATCTGTCAAAAATACAGAGGGTCCTCCTTTCTATTAAACTGAGAGAGCTGCTGTATTAAGGTAATTTATTGCATAGCACACACTACCAGAGGTCATAGTCTACTGGTAGAACAGGCAGCTGAGCTGAGAAACATAGCAAATGTGAGTGGTGGTAAAAATGTGGTTGAAGGAAGGTTTGAAAAATTAGATACTGCTTAATGGGAATGTTATTAGTTTTGCAAGTGTTGTGGGTAGATGTAGCCAGTAGTTGAGCAAGTGAAAAACACTCAGACGAATCGGAAATGTGGTTGGCAAAAGATGGGATTTTTATTTATATTCCCAATTAAGGCCCTTAGGCAACAAGAACCATTAACTAAATCTAAATTAAAGACAAATAAAATACTTTCACAAAATAAAAGTAATCAACATGACAATCATAAAGATCACAATATCAAAAAACATACACTGTTTCCTAATGACCTACGGGCAAGTTATTTTGGATTGTATCCGACAGACTTCCGTCCTGCACCCTCAGTTTTCTTCATGCTCTCCTCAAGAACAAATTCATCTGCCAGACTATATAGGCCTGAAGCCCGCCCCTAAAATTGGATCATACCAACTCTACAATGCAGGGGTGGCTCAGGTTACTAGACAGTTTAAAAGGCTACGTACAGCCAACATTTACACATTTTATATATATGATTATCATCAAAATATGAGGAATGGTTAGGATAACAGGAGATTGAATATTGTGATCATTAACAGAACATATTAACTCGATAAATAAACATATATACAGGCATCATTCCAGGTCTGTCTATGAGGGCTAAAATAGGTAGCGTATAGCTACCGTGACAGTAGCCATGCACCCCGTCATAGCAGGCATTTGGAAAAAACCAAGTAACCAATCAAGTATTGGACAAATTAAATGTTGACCTCATTGTGGAGCTAGAGGATAAGTCAGATGATCGTCTAAGTCATTACGATGCATCCTCTAAAAAAATGTTATGCTTATCCACCAGGTAGATGTAGATGTAGAGTTTTTCACTGGCTAAATGACAACTTTGACCTGGTGGCGCTTGATAGTTTTTTAAACTTCTGGCCACCATGACTTCTGTACAACATTTCATGACAACCCATCCAATAGATGATGTGATATTTCAGTGTGGACCAAAGTAGTACCTAATACACAACCAGAAATGACCTAACACTCAATGTTTTTTGCTGGTTCTGGTCAAGTTTTTTTCACAGTCAAAAACATATGTTCCCAGGGTTGGGTTTTCAATGTCATTCCCTGGTTGGTGGCCATACCCTCATCCCTCTTCAGTGGCTGGCTATCTGACAACCTCATCAGTAAAGGTAGAGCAACTGATGAGCAATTATCAGATTTATTTTTTTACTGAAAGCAGGTTTGGAATTGAGTGTCCTAATTTTTTCCCTTATCCCCACAGGTTTCGAGACAGCCTCAGTGAGGAAGTTGATGCAGGTAAAATATTTAACAGTTGTCTTAATATTCTGTGTGTATGTTATATGTTTATTGTGTAACTGTTCCTTTTTACACTGGTATAGATAATCAATTATGTAAGGTTTTGATTAATGTTTTTGTGTGTGCTTTCATTCTTCTGTTAGTGTTTCTCCATGGGTGTGTCCAGTGTGTTTACCCTTCTTCTGTGTGGCAACACTACCTTCCCCTGGGCTGTAGCATTTGTGTCTGCCACCATGGGCCTCACCACCTTCAGTCACAGGTACTAGCACCTAGAATGTTTTTACTCACTCTCTCTCACTGAAGGCAGCACCCAAGGGTCATTTCTGTGTTTTGAATTGCTGTCTTGAAACCATTTTAAACTATTACATTCATTTCCTCGGCTATTACAACAGCACCACACAGCAGCCTTGGTTAGATGTTAAAGTGCTACAGTATTTTGAGGTGCAAATTATTTTTTTTTTTATAATTTTTTTTATTGAAGGAATTGCACAGTACAGGTTACGTATCAAACAATATATTTCCCTTCAGTTTTACTTTTTTAATAAACCGGAACAGGATTACCCTCACCCACCCTTTCCATACCACTCTTGACAGTTCACACCACCACCAAGAGAAAAAAAAAAAAAAAAGTATATAAATAAATAAATAAATAAAAATATATATATAAAAAAATTAAAAAATAAAAAGTAAAAATAAAAGTAAAAAAAAATTAAATGATATTAATGTACATTCTCACAGCTATGCATCAAAATTACCTTAAACATACTTACAAAATAAGTAGAATAGCAATAAAAGGTGTCTCATACTTCAGGCAGTGCTTTAAGATTCTCAAAATATGTCACAAAGGGTTGCCATTTTAAGTAAAATTTCTGGACTGAATCTTTCAGTGTGAATTTGACTTTTCTAGTTTAAGGAAAAATAAAACATCACGTAGCCATACCGCTGGTGGAGTAGCGGATGTCCAAACCAATAAGATCCTACGACGGGCAAGAAGTGATGTAAAGGCAACAATGTCTGATTGGACCCGAGTTAAATTTAAGCTCTCATTTGAAATACCAAATATTGCAATCAATGGGCAGGGCTTAAGTTGAATTTTTATGACTTCTGATAGAGTTTGGAAAACAGATGACCAAAATTGCACGGGGCACAACCAAAAGGTGTGTGTTAAATCAGCTGGAGAGAGGGAACATCTATTACAACTTTTGTCCGTTCCGGATATATATCTGCTAACCTAGCCCTACTGAAATGAGCCCTATGCACTACTTTAAACTGAATGAGCCCCAAGCGTGCACAGGATGAAGACGAGTTAATCCTTTGTAGGGCATCCTCCCAAAGTCTGTCCGACAACTCAATCAACAACTCCCCTTCCCACCTGATCTTAATTTTTGAAAGGTCATGATTTTCCAGAGACAGTATTTGAGAATATAACCTTGATATCAGTCCTTTTTGGATAGAGGAGGGTCATTTCTTCCCATGCTACCTCAGTGGGGAGAACCGGGAAAGAAGGGAATAGTGCTTTGACACAATGACGGATCTGGAGATATCTAAAAGTTACTGCGTGAAAGATCATATTTCTGGCATATATTATCAAAACTATCGAACCCCTCATCACAGTACAAGTTTTTAAAACAGGAGAGCTGCTTTCTGCCCCACTGCATAAATGTTAAGTCAAGAGAGGAGGCTGGAAATAAATGATTTTTACAGATAGGGCTTAGTGGGGAGGGAGAGGTGAATTTGTAATGATTCCTGGGCCCAGATTCTAAGAGTGGACAGTACTATGGGATTGGAGGTAAACCTAGACCATTTAATGGGCAGGGAGGAGTACACCAAAGCAGGGAGGGATGAAGAGTGGCAAGAGTGCGCCTCAAGTCTACACCAATCAGTGTCTGGCACATGGAGCCAAAATAGAATTTTCTGAAAGTTAGCAGCCCAATAGTAGTGGATAAAACTGGGAGAGCTAGTCCCCCAACATCTCGTCCCCTCTGAAGTAAGCCTTGTTTGACTCTTGGAACTTTATTCTTCCAGATGAATGAGGTAATGGATGTATTAACTGATTGGATTTAGTCAGGAATAACGGTAGACACTGAAACAAATACAAATACTTTGGGAGTACGTTCATCTTCACTGATTGTACCCTCCCCGCTATAGTCAGAGGTAGACTGCTCCACCTTTGAAAGTCAGCTTTCATTTGGTTAACTAGAGGTGTAAAATTAGCCCCAAGGAGAGAGGTGAAGGAACGCGTAATGTTTATTCCAAGATATTTGAATTGAGGTGCAAATTAATACACAATTGCTGTGCTATGAGTATATATATGGCGCCAATATTGTGACAGGCTTCTCATGGGGTTTGTTGATTACAATAAAATGCAATAAATATCACCAGACTTATCCTTTTTTAACTGTGAGTATATGTCCTTCATTATATACCAAGACAAATACACAAGTAGGGGTAAACAATCTTGGGTGAGTCTCAATCGAGGTAAAACGATGGCGAAACATGACCACAAGTATGACGTTGCATCTGCAACAAGAAAAACACACAGGTGTGGATGTGTTTTTCTTGTTTGGTGCTCTTTGTCTTGTGTCATTTAAAAGTTGCCTATAATTTTTCAATTTTTTCAATGTGGATTTTTACTTTACTTTCTGATGTTAAAATATCCCAAAGTTATGCTACAATTACTCCAATACTTCTAATATATCTCCATATGTTGATCAGGACAAATGTAGATTTTATTTTTACCTTTTGTGAGGTTGATGTAATTGCTAATGATTTGATTTGATTTTTTTTTTTTTACAGCGGTGTATCTGTAAATGTTCAAGATCTTGCTCCTTCCTGTGCTGGAGCTTTATTTGGTAAGTTTAAAAAGTACTTATTCTTGACAAGTACTTATGAAATTTTCATTCATACAAAACATTTTAGCTTTTATCAATTTTTTAAAAGCACAGGTGGAATTTGAATAAAGTCTTGAATTTAATAAATGTGTATCTGCATTTCTTTTTCAGGTGTTATGAATACATGCGGTGCTTTTTTAGGTAAGTTTCTGGCGGAGACATCTTGAGACATGTGATGAATCTTTCACCAGCAGCTGCAAAATAACACCAATCTATTGTGTGAAATAGTTAATCCACTTGTCTAAATTCAAACTTTGAGCTGATGTGTCTCCTGTCAGTGATGCTGGCTCATGTGCCATGCATATTTCATCAAGGGAGCATAATGGAGTTTGTGTCAGATGAATAATACAGGGAACATAGATTGACAGTTTGTGGTCCTGTGAGGGATGTGTAATGGACTGTGACATTTTCTCTGCGGAAAAACTGAACGATCACATGGAATATACTGTGTGCTAATGGTGATTGTGTTTGTGCGTGTGTCTAGGGGTCCTACTGGTGTATTTCTCGGGGTATCTCATTGAGGCCACAGGCTCGTGGGCATCTGTGTTTGCCCTTATCACCACCGTCAACCTGCTGGGCCTCTGCACCTTCCTGGCCTTCGCAGAGGCGCGCAGAGTCGACATTGACTGTAGTAAGGTCCGCCACCACGACATCCACATCTAAATCATCTGCCATCAGAGGGACAAGCATTCTATCCCTCAAGGGGGATACGACCTGGAAAACCAGCAGCTAGGATATTATCCACATTGGAGAACTAGCCTTTGGATAGCAAGTAGCACATGGACAAAGCCCGCATATAACATCTGGAAAACTTTGATTGGCTCTATGTCTGGTTGAGGAAGTACTGCAACAGTTACTGAACAGCACACAGCAGAGCCTGTACACTGTTACTGAAAGATCTTTGGGCTAAAACGTCAAATCCTAGAAAAACAGCTGTGTTAGTGGATGCTCTGTCATTTCTGGGTGGATTGGAAAGAATATACACTACCTCCACATCTCAGCTTGTGCAGAGCGCGGTGGTTAAACTGTTGCTGGGCTACTGTTTACGCTTGTTAAATGTTACAGAATGTGTTACTTAAAACGAGAGAACTCATGGAAATTGTTATCCACATGTTATTATATGTGAGAGTGATGGGTGTGGTAGTCTCAGGAGCTCTCTGACAGTTGTGACAGACCACGTGGTGTGTTCTTACCCTGCAGGGGTGAGGGAGGCGGTTTGGGCACACGTGTGTGTGTGACGTAGGGACGCAGTCCAGCCTCTCACACCTGAAGTCTTTTATTAGTACGCCCCACTCACCCATCACTGTCTGAGTGGCACCTCATTACCCAGCCACTAATTACTTGCCAGGCGCTGTAATGTCCTGTACGATCTACTTTCTGCAGTCCCCATCTCCATGGTTACAAGCTCATCACATTGTTACAGTCGGAGGGGGTGAAAGGGATCATGGGAAGCTGTATGGCAACAAGGCTTTCACTGAGTTTGTTTGTCATCTCAAATGATGTTTCGAGTATGAAGACCAAAGGTAATTCATTATTATTTTCTTTATATGTGCTTGCATGTATTAGAAATACCTCACTTAATTATTTTGGGTACTTATATATGTATATGGCCTTATGATTTTTTGGGTTAATTTTCAAAATATATATACTTTATATAAGTTAGATGACAGGAACAATAAATATTTTAGGTAAGTAAGCTATCAGCAGTGTGATGCAGTATGAATAGACCTTTCTGCAAGTCTAGCTTTCTCACTTCTTCTTGTCTGACTTGCCCTTTGGTCAATATTATCATTTTGGTGACACAAGGAATGTTGCAGGGCAGGTGAGAGGATTAGAAATCTTAGGTTCAACACAGTTGAGGAGGTGTAGAACATTTAGCGTATGGATATAACTGAGAATTGTGTAGCAACATAAAGCTAGCTGCATAGCTCTGGCTGAAAGTGACTTGTAGCATTCAGCTTTGGCATTCACTGCACATTTAATTTTCAGTCTTGTTGTTTACTTGACACGTACCTTTTTAAATCTATGCATTTATTATTTTGTGCCTGATTTAAGCAATGAGAAACTTTAAGATATGCTCACTGTCATTTACTGATTAGTGTACATTGCTACATGTTTGCCTTCTTTGTAGGAGTTCTGTTGCTTCTGTGTAACTGTGTTATTGTTCTTCCATACAAAGGCACATTTTCTTGGATGTTTTCTATACAAACATGGAAGTGCATCCTTTGGCTAAATATTTTGTCGAAATAGATTTAATTTCTGACATGCCCAATATGTTGCTTACATTGTCTAGGTCAGTGGATACAAAAAAAGAAATGAATTGGATATTTTTCAAACCTTTGCTCACTGTCTCTCGGAGTAAAAAAGTACATTTTCAGTATCAAACATATTTAGATTGTGTGTGTTTAGAATTATTTATTTTAATATCTAATCTGAAATTGATATATCTGCGCCAAATGTCACTTTGATTCTGTACCTAAACTATCTTTTGTAGTGATCATACACAAAGTGTATGCGTGGATCGTTCAATACATAATTTATTTACACAATACCATGGTATAAGATACTCAGCCTTCAACATTTTCTTTTGTCAAAATGATGCTCCACATTCCTCAGATGTTTTGCCTGCTTTCATTGTTTGTTTATTTTTCTGTTACTGTTATCATGCAAAATGTAAAGATTTACATGAGAACATATCTTTTTGTAGGTTTCTGAAAGCTTTCTGACAAATGTTTTTTGATTACATGTAATTTATGTATGATAAAGAAGAATACATTCCTGCAAGAAAATGGAGTATTCTAATGCTTTCGAGATATGTTGTATTGAGAAGCATTTATTAAATTTGAATAAAAAATATATTTTGTCAAAACCGGGAAGTTGTTCAGTGTGCTGCATGTATTTTCTCAGTAGTGCCACATGGAGGCAGCACAGTATCAAAAAAAAGAAGAACACATTTAGCCTCTAAATACTTTCTACTGCTATCTTGAATCTCTTAAAGTTTTCATTGGGATGACATATAGCAAATATTACCAATGACTACATGAAAGAGTCATTTCACACATATATGCACTACATAATGAAAAAGGGTTTTTGCACTATGAAGCCAAGAAGCATTTGTATATCAGTAGCCAATTCCGCATGTGGATCAGCTGCTGAATGGGGTCTGTCCTGTTCATACCAGCAGCTTACTACAGGCCCAGATCCCGAGTCGGGGCTCGCTGGACGTACAGTATGTGGCGGCACCATATGGCAGGATGCTGTGTGCCATGTTGGCTAGCTGGCACTGCCCACGTGTGAATGGCCAGACGCTAGTCAACCCAACCCACTCCTTCTCATGGGACCGAGTGGCTCAGGTTGTCATGGAGACGGGTGGCTTGTGCCTGCCGCGTGGCAATTAAAAGAAAGGGAGGGGGTCACAAGTAAGTGAAAGTAACAAGTCAGATAGAAGTCAGTGGAGTGGAGTGAGTTGGCAGTGAATTTAGCCTTTGATGTATAGTTCATACAAAAACAGTCATGGTGTTAAAGAGCTGGTCAGTCACTTATTGGAGTGTTCTCACTGACAGTAAATAGTGTTGTAAAAGCAGACATAATCATGATGAGTGGCCCACTATTTAATTAGCAGAGATGAAACACTGTGAGGGTGAACGTAGAGGAGAGGGGAGATAAACCCTCCCCCAGCTTGTCGGCTGGTAAGAGTAACCCAGTAAAGGCAGGCCCCATCAGAGAGCCAGAGATACATGTAAATGAAATAGCCCCATTAATTAGTAATTAACATCAAGTTAATGACATTTCACTGTGTCGCCATCTCATCCTATGTCCTTCCTCTGTGGTGGAGGGGCTGCCTCTTTGGTCCCTGATCTGAATGCTAATTAGTGCAGCGCTGAACTGCCATATAGGGCGAACTAAAACGTTTGTAATATAAAGGCCTTGTTTAAGACTGGTCATTGTGTGGGAAGGATTAATGACTTTGTAGTGGTAGATCAGGAGACTTTATAATTCTGCCACTCCTTAGAGGCCTGTGATATTGAGTTCCATTGACAGGTTTTATGTGCTAATTGCGTTGCGCCTGTCGCCTAATGTTGGGTCATCCCTTATGACTTAGAACTACATTTAACCATTCTCCTAGTTTTAAAAATATATCCAAGAAATATTTCTGTTAAAACCTTAATAGTTTGGTGTGTCAAATGTAATTATTTCTGTGTCTTGCCTGGTTTGATTGAGTTTGAGGGCCCTGTAGTGGATACACTCTCATTTGTTTTGGGTACCCTCCTGAGCCTAAATCAGCTCTGTGACAAAGGTAATTTTACATGATTTGAGTGCAGTCAGGGACAGTGTCTCTGTGAAACTAGATGAAACATGAAGTTAACACTGTCTACACAGCGGCGTTCCCAACAAGAATGTCAGCTCCAAATTGTTGGAAACGTATTTACACATGTGTTGTGTGAGGTTATGTCCTGCAATACTAAACTGTGCTTTGAGTCTGTGGCAGTTTTCTCTGTCTCCATTATAAATTCCTCTTGTTTCCTATCACCATCTCTGTGTCTGTTTCTGCCTCTCTACTCTGTTGCCCAATGTTTTTTTTTTTTTCCTTTCTTTCCAAACTCTGTTCTGATACACAATTGACCCTTTAAAGGGATCCCCTGAGCCCAAGCACATCCAGCATCAGCACACCACACACACAGGCCGACGCACACACACATCCAAATATGTTGATTTCTGTCAATTAAACCCCATCAGCTGTTTGCCTCCTGCTAGACATATGGCCTGTGTTAAATCTAAAGAGCGAATGGAGCTGCTATTGAGAGGGGCATCATTTTAATGGAACCCTGGGGGACACGACCCACACCTGCGCAATAATAACATTAAACCACACTCAACCCACTGGCCAGATGAGGACAGTGTTGATGTGTGTGTGTGTGTGTGTGTGTGTGTGTGTGTGTGTACATGCTAATTCAGCACTACTAGAATTATGAATATTAGTCTTTACAGAACAAACTAACATGCAACACTGAGTTTTTGTTTATTTTAAACTAGCATTGTAGTAATGTCAGCTTGCATAGGCTCCACAGGTACAGTATGTTGAGTTTGAATCCTTCTTCACAGTGTTTATTTTCTGGTTTCAGAGCTGCACTGGCAGCAAAGGCTGTTTTCAGCCTCTAATATTTTTATTATTATTTAAGCCAGAAAAACAAAAACACAAAGGCATCTCTCCCCTGCAGACAGAGTGATAGTACAGAGTTTTTTCTTATTTTGCCAAATGACTGGTTATGGCGTTCACAGGTTCTCAGTCAGAAAATGGAGACAAATGACTAAACAAATGTCAAGAAATATAATTTTAGAAAACAATATGGTGCTGTGCCTTTGGCGGGGAGTGTCAGATGCTTAGCTTTGCAGAGAAGAAGGGAACAAATGAAATACTCTCACAACTGTGTAAATATAGCAAATCTTTAGCAAAACTACTTTTTTTCAATATGAATGCTTCTATATTAGGATGCACAGTGATACACATACCAGTAGACTATATATATACAATATATAGTATACAACAATTATTTCCATAATCGCTCAATTTGCTCAAATAATCGTTGGGTCTATAAAATGTCAGAAATGACCAAACATTGAAATGTCAAATGTCAAGTTTACCATCATGAAGCAAATCTTCAGAATTGAGTGAAGATGTTACACATATTTGCTTAAAAATTACTTGATTCATCAATAATTAAAAAAGTTTTAGATTTATTTTCTGCCAGTGCCTAATTGACTAATCAAATAATCGTTTCAGCTCACATTTTTGTGTAGATAATGTAAACTGGACATACAATCAAATATGGTTTTAAAACATACTGTACATATCTTGCTATGTTTTGAATCTATTATGATAGATTATAAATAAAAGTATATTGAGGTAATGTGTGTAGCAAGTGTGCAGTTCTTGCACTGTAACTAAGTATTCCATTGTTGATTAATCTGGTGATGATTTCCTTTTTTTGGCTATAGAACATGAACAACATGAAAACTGTGAACAACAGTCTAAAACCCAAAGGTAGTCAATCTACAATGATATAACACAGAGAAAATCAGCAAATTCTTAGATTAAAGAAAAATCAAAATCAGTGACTAGTCACTGTACTTTTTGCTTGAAAAATGTTACGATGAAATATAAAAGTTGCTGATGAATTTTCTGTCAATCAACAAATAGATTAGTCGACTAAACAGTGCAGCTTCATGCAGATCTTTCTTAATTTCTGAGAAAATTATGAGAAATACATAGTGATCTTCCTTTAAAAAACAAACAATGGCTGTATGGTTAGAGGGAGATTCATGCTGAGATTAACATAGGAGAAAATCTGAAATGTTGTTGAATAGCTCTGTTCTGCTTATTATTTTTACTCATAGTTCCTAATAATCTGCAGCATTCTGTTTGTGCATGCTCGCGAGGAGGTTAAATACCCCACCCCCGCCGACCTCAGCACCCCCACTCATCTGTTCCAGCTTTCCCCGGCTTCACACCACTCACATCTCCAACACCACCAGATCTCCCCTTTTTTCCTGCTTGCTCTTCACTAAAGTTTGGCTGTCAATCAGCAGTGGCCTCAGGCAACAGGCACTGATGAAAAGACCCCTGAGACAAGGAGACCCAAATTAGATTTCAATAAGGATGTTGAATATTCATATCATGGAAACATCTAAAGGTAAACGCTTTTTGATCTCTACACACAAATATCACTTGTGTGCATTCCCAGGTCCTGGCACTGTGGTTCTACAGTGTTTTCTCCCCCAGCCTGGTCCGGCCCGGCCTCAGCTCTGTCTCACTCCTCGGGGGATGCGATAGAATAATGATGATGGGCTACAAAGGAGAAAAAGAGCCATAATGAATGTTTATACTAAAGGGACCCAATAGAAAGGGCATCCGTACTAAGTATTCAGTAATTAGTATTTAGCAGAAGTTGATCGCTGAGAGCACACATTCAAACACACAGAGACAGACAAATATACACACACACACACACACACACACACACAAACACGCACACATCCAGGGAAGAATCACTGAGGCATGATCATTTGCTCTGTAAACTTTAGACAGAGGGAACCTCCCTTGACAGCAGCAGTCAAAACACAGTTTCATTTCTCCTGTCAACATGCTTACTTTATTTTTATAATTGATTCCACTTAGGATCTTTCTCCCTAAAATGTCAACAGAATTCACTGGGTGGCTGTTTATTTTTCTGAGCGTACCTGTGAAGCGCACTACAGAATCATAATTAACAAGTTAACATTGCACATTGTATATGAATATGTTTCCTAACCCAACTGTCTTTTTTTGCCATACTTCTATGGGCTTTTTGCTTGTCAAAAGTACTGGTTATGAGAACTAAAAAAGGGCCAACATTCTCCTAATACCCTGAAGAAATTGCTATCACTGCCATCTTAGTGGAGATGGAAATGTGTGGAGATGGTGGAGGATGTGGGGGGATGCTTTGGTTGGGAGAGAGGGAGGGTAGACTGCCTGAGGCTCTTTTCCCCACAGAGTCCACTTCGCTCGGGAACACGCTATGAAGCGAGTCCCGAATTGAGACCAAAGAATGGAAACACCGTCTTTTCTTGACGCAGGAAGGGACCATCTAACTAATAGTATACATCAACTTATATCATAAATAGTGCGTCAAGAGTGGCCATGATAGTGCTGATCAAGCAAACTGTGGCTGATGATGCAGGGAGACAAGCCAACTTCGTTCTTCAACAAGGCTAATAAAAAGAAAGCCATTCTCAGCGTACATTATACTTTTTCTCTTATTTCTCTCACTCTGTGTTCTTCTCAACCTCCCCCACCCCTTCCTTACAACATGATGGTCAGACCATTGCCAGGCAATCTGGTCTGTGATGTTGCTCACACCTCCATCGAGCCAAAAAAAAGAAACAAAAAAACTTTGACAAGATATGATGACTTGCCCAGGTGGTGTGTTTCACTGGTCTTTTGGTCTTGCAGGGTGAGGGCAGCCAACCAAGGTATGTGTGTGTGTACATCTGCCTACAGTATATGATGGTGTGTTTACCCCAGGCCCTGTGCTGTGGTGCTGTGATGCCGAGTGTCACCCCGCTCCGGCCTGAGCCCTGCAGCCAGAGAAACCAGCTGTGAAACTGACAGGTTTGTCTTCTGCACTTACCTACATTCTTTCCTTGCGCACACACACACACATACACACACACACACACACACACACACACACACACACACACACACACACACACAGAAACAGACACACACACGCTTTCATGGCCTGAGGTTTAAGTACACATGCACACACAATCCCCCCCCCCCCACCTACATCCACACATATCCACAGACCATCACACAAGCTGCAGGCAGTCTTTCTCATGCCAGCTACAAACACAGTGCAAAAGGAATATGCTTACAAAGCTCCGATATATAGCAACTACTTATAACCTGAACACATTTTTACAATTTGATGAAAATTATGTGAAATAAATGTTTTCCATCAATATTCCTCATCATTTAAGCACTAGACCATGCTATATTCAATCCAATGCAAGTGCAGGTATTTAATGTCTTCCAAAGACATCAGTTACAAGATACATTAGAAGTCAATGCCTCTTATTTAAGAAAACAAAAGCCAATATAATGATGACCAAAGCAGTCTACGGTGATGTGTAGAAAAATACTGAATAGCTAATAAATATTCTTTTTCTTTTTGTCATTGTTCATGCAAATAAACCTGAGAACATTTAAAAAACAAAGGAAAAGGGTTGTTTACTTTGCCTTAATTTTACTAACATTATTAAGTCCATAACATTATAAACTGTTGTCTTTTGCACATTTTATTTTTCTTGACAACCTTCATTCCCTGAGAGTTCAGGCGACATTTAATTAGAAATTTAACCTAATAAACTATCCGATCCTCATAAATGTTGACAGGGATTTGCATGATCAGATATGATTTCATTCTCCCATGTGAATGCAAGAATCTTGCCGTGTGCAGATTTGCAAGTAGGTATGTGGCACATGTATGTGTGTAATCTGTATCATGTAGAGCAATGAGGACATGCAACATTGCCACAAGCTTCAGAACTTGTGGTCCATCCAGGAAAAGCTGATGAGTTACCCTCAGGAGATGCTGCCTTCTATGGCACCTTTCACCACACTTAAAGCACACCTAGCATGCACACACACACACACACACACACACACACACACACACATGGACTTTGACACACAGTAGTGAAAGATGCCATGTGTATCCAGGTGTCTGGCTCTGCTGTAGCACCCTTCAGATGTCAGAACGACAGAAATCAGTGTTCTGACCAGAAAGTCTGCAGGCAGCATGCGTGTGTTACCATGCCACATTTGTGTACACAGATGTGTGTTGGTGCATCTGTGCACACATATGCATGTGTGCTTGTGTGTGTTCTTGTGGTTGCTTATTCCTAGAGGGTGGGGGGTGAGAAAAACAAGTGAGAAAACAGCAAAACAAGTTAAGAGACAATGAAGAAAGCAACATTGGCACCTGCTTCCCCTGGTGTGGAGGGCGAAGAATCCACCTCAGAAACTACACTGCCTGGTTATTTGATGTACTCTGCCACTAATGATGCCACCAATAATTTCATCTCTAGATATTTCAGTCCAACAGCATGCACAGTATCACCTTTATCTTTCCTTCTAACCCTTCACAAACATGCTCCCTTCCCAACACACATGCACACTTTATTTTTTTTGGGTTCAGTTATGTGGCCAGATGTCCAAGTTGACATAGCGCTTAAGGCGTTTGACTGGATGAAACAGTGCATTGGCTGCGGGTAAAGAGGGATTAAAACAGGGCCTGAGGCACTTGTGTTATATTGAAAACATCCTGGGCTGCTTTGTAGGGAGATTTGCATACATTGGGGTCTGTGCGGCGATGGCCCATCTGCTGACGTGCATTGTCCACAAACAACAAAGTGCGTTTAAATATTTCACATCTCCATCTACTGGGACAGAGGTACATAGAAGTAAGTGGAGAGTGAGTGAGAGAAAAAGAGGGTGATAGAAAGGGGTGAAAAAAAGAGACAAAAAAAGGAACAAGTAGATTGGCACAGCTTTGAATTTGAACTGCTCCCAAATGTGCCTCAGTCAGAGCCACAGTAAATAACACTATTGCCGGCCAGGATCTGGGAAAATGAGGAGAATCTAAATATAATATGTTTATAAATCGGAATTCTGGTGGAAAACATAGTTGTATGAATACAGAAATGAAAATGCGAAATGTACTGTATGTTTCGTCTATCATGCAGAGCTATGTTTGCGCTCGAAATATTCAGCTAAATATAAAATGTGTTTAAACAGCAAACATGTAATTCAACAAACTTTACAATTGACTGTACAAACTTTCTGTAACTGTCAAGACACTGGATTTTCACTTGCAGTGTCAATTTAACTATAAAAGACTATGTTGATAGAAAAAATATCCATAGTAGACAGTTTGTTACAGACTGGTCCAGTATTAAGTTATCATCCCTCTGGCCCAAACCCTCTTTATTGTATTAATGCCATAACTCTGGATTTCTGTGACATTTAATGGCACTGTAAAATTAGATAATTACTGTAATATATCTGTGTACTCATGCCCGTTTCCGAGGTCAGAAACATAAAAATTAATAAGGAACAAGTGGGAGAAAGGGGACAGAGTAGAGATATTAAATGAGAGTGTGTGTGTGTGTGTGTGTGTGCAAGAGAGTTTGAAGTGACAAAGATGGCAAAAGTTAGTTTTATTAATGCAAAGAGAGCACAGTCCAAAGTTACTTTGACATCCAGTGTATCTGTGTCGTCTCTCAATACACCTGCATTTTTATTTTCATTCTCCTCTCCCTGTGTGTCTTTCATTTCAACCAAAACACACATCAAATGAAAAACATGCTCAGGGCAATGGATGGTGGATGGAACAGTATAGGTGATTTAACGACGGGACGGTTTGTGTGTAGGCTGGACAGCCTGGTGCAGCCTCCGTCTTCACAACCCGCACACACAAACCCATGCTCGTATTTACACGTACGCACACACAAGACAGACACAGACACACACACTGACACCAAATATCTGAAAAAACAGCCAAGATGGACGTGAGGAACATGTTGCCTGCACGGGGGAGGATTTTGGAAAGAAGAGCGTGGTCAATCTGTTTGTTTCTCTGCCACATCCAAGAAGAGTGATAATTTCATTTTCTTTCATTATTTTCTCCCTTGTATTGTACTCTTAATGTCAAATTTTGAAAGCTGCTGAGGTTTATGTTTAAGAAAAGATCATATTAGACAATTATTTTTATTTGCATTCAAATGTCAGTCGTTCTGTCTCTCTTGTTCCCACGTAGTGAGACATCAAGACAGCAAATACAGACAGAGCCATTGATGCCACCTGAACCTCATACCTCTGCTTTGTCTCACTGCAGCTCCCTTTGTCTCATCATATCTCTCAAGCCAGATCATTTATGCACGCTCTTTAGTCGTAGAAGGTCACGGATGGAGAGTCTGTGAAAAAGTATAACAGACACACATTAACCCCCATTTAATCAGGATTACAGAGAACAACCAAGCATTATTTAACACACATCACAGAGAGCATGACAGCAGAAGGGAAATATGGGACACACAAACACACACACACACACACACACACACACACACACACACACAAACACAAATCCAGCACAATCAATCTAATGGTGTGCATTAGTTAACTGCCAAATGTTGGGCTTTTTATGGCAGGATCACCCATCCCTTGAAAAGATAAATACGGTGCACAGATCCCAGTAATTACAGCAATCCCCTTACTGCAAACAAAAACTCACCATCCTCTCTGGAGTACTGTCACCCTGTAGAATATGTCATTTAGGACAGTTTTAGGGCGGAGGGGTAACTGACAGAAGAGGAGCTGGATGGAGAGAAGACAAAAGGATAGACAGGGGTGGTGTTAATATGTTTTGTCTTTACAGTATTTTGGGGGAGGGGTTGCAAAGATATACAAGTAGACTTGCAGAAAATTGAATAAAGGGACTCAGTCAACTGATGAATTAAGGAATAGGAACTTCATCAGTCAATTAAAGGATAATGGCTTTTAAAAAATAAAGAAAATAAAGACAGTTTATTGTGATCCCTCCTAATAAAGCCAACATGTAAAGCTACCAATGTGTCTGCGTTGCAATGGGAATAATATTATTATAAAAAAGGATTGGACAGAAAAAAACATTGCTTAACAGCATGGTCAAAAACTCCACAGGGTACCTTTACCATAAAACAACACAGAAACTATACACAGCAGAAACACAATACTGTCATGTTAAAGTGTCTTCTGTCTCGAAGATCTTGTTGCAGACTATGTTGATTCCTTCCGGTGTAGATCAGAGACTGTCTGTGAATGTGGATCTGTGTGTGTGTGTGTGTGTGTGTGTGTGTGTGTGTGTGTAAAGGGCAGTGATGGGTGCAGTTTAGCAAAGGGAACTGAGTAAAGCCTTCAGGCCGCAGGGCGATTGATGTCCAGCCTGTGGCTGAGGAACACTAACTCACGCTGCTCTCTGACTGCATCTAAAACTCTCATTAGTTTAAGTGTGTGAGAGTTCTTTGCCTCTGCACCCTTCCGACAAAACAGAGAGGAAGAGGGCCAAAACCTCTTCATATGGCTTTCACTACAGGGAGGCATTCAAAGAGGTGAGCGTGCATGTCTGCGATGCACACAAACTTTGACACAAAAACACATTTTTACACACATTAATCTTTCTGCCTCTGTCTCCTACTGTGTTTCTTGCAACATGCATGTACAACACCGTGAGCATGCCGCTTAACAGCAGGGGCAGATGAGGTCTGAAATATGAGGGGTGAACATTTGTACGGACAGATGTGGATTAATGTTCATCTTTTCTTCAAGCCAGAGATTAAACCTGATTTACCACCTAACAGGTTTTATTTATTTATTTTCTATTTCAATAAAAGAGAGAGAGAATTGAAGAATGAGACACACACACACACATATGAGACAAATTGAGAAAGAGAAACAAAGGAAGAAAACAAAGTGATTGTGTCTCTTACTTTTGGGGAAGTTGCCAGAAGAAGCCAGACAGTATAAGTGGAAGGAACAAAGACAAAAAATAGCAAGATTGGATGGAAGGGGAGGCAGAGGGAAGCGTCAGATGCTCCTTATTCCTGTTGTGGGTAGCTCAAGTGCAGGAGAAGAAATTTGAGTCATGGGGACGGAATCAGAAATGTCAACAGATTGATTCAGAGCAGAGCTGGGACCGTCTGGAAGGAGAGAGTATCAACACTGACTGAGGGGCACATAAGATTTTGGGACTGTCAATGGGCTGATGGCAAAATTATTGGACATGTGCGTGGATGTGTGTGTACATGTTGCATGGGGGAGGATGTGGGATTGGCTTAGTCTGCTGTCTATAATGAATGGTTAATGTTAGGCGGAGAAAAAAATGAATACGGTCACCATCTGCTCAATCTAAGTCTGCTTTCTCTGCATGTGCATGTGTGTGCACGTGTGCATGAAAAGAATGCCTACACACACACACACACACACACACACACACACACACACACACACACATGTGCTCTTGAACAGGGATTTGGAAATATGGAATGGAAGAAAAGGAGGGAGGAAGAAAGAGACAAGGAAGCAGCAAACCAAAAAAGAAACATGCAAGAAAAACTTGCACAAAACAGAGACAATTAAAGTGAGAGAAAAGAGGGAAAGATATTCATGTAGGCAACATCATATGTGCTTAGATCTAGCAGAGACGCAGATGCAGGTGAGCATAAATAGGGCACAAGTCATGAATTCTGTCAGGTATCTCAAGCACATGTAGCCTATGGCTGCAAACACACACGCTCTTAACACACTCAAGCCAAAAACATTCATAACACACTATAAAGGAATAGAAATGTTTGTATTGCCGATACTGTAAAGGAATTTGACAATTAAACTATACATACCTTTTATAGCCATATTAGCAACACATTACACAGTGGTGAAAGAAGCATTCAGATATCTTACTTGGATAAAAGTAGCAGTACCACCATGAACAAATACTCCATTACAAGTGCATTACAGTAATATTTTCCTCAATTGAAAGTGCAGGAAAAAAATCTGTTAAATGGATTTACTGTAAGTACTAAAGTGATTATGATATTGCATTGTAATTATGTATGCATTAATGCCTAAAGAGAATGATAATGTTGTAGCGGTTCGAAGTAGAGCTAATTCTAACTAATGTTTCTGTTTGATAGTTTGTTCTTTATCTACATCATATTTAATGAAGTGACTGCATGTTTTGTATGTTTGTATGAATCTGCAAAGTAAATACAGCTGTCACAATGTATATAGTGCAGAAAAAGTACAATATTTTCTTATGACATGTAGCGAGATAGAAATATAAAGTATAATATAATGAAAATACTTAAGAAAAGTGCAAGTTTCCTTTGAGTTATAATTACTTTTCACCAATCCATATGCACTGTATTTGTTGTTATTTAAAATGTTCATCATACCTATGAAGCCAAAGTTGAGTCTTGTATACTGTAGGAGTTCAAGGTGAAAAACAAAGTTAGTGTTAAGTTATGTAAGATCCAATTAATAGTTTTGAAAGTATAGAGGCAATATGCAATATTTTTAACATGATCAAGAAAATGTAGTTTAAATATTACAACCAAAAATGTAGGATCTCTGTATGGCTATCTATTACTAGACTACCCTTTAAATACACAGTAACAGTATTTAAAGCTTTAGGGGGATTACAAGTGTTGAGGACACCGGAACAGTATCATCCCTTGCTGCGCTCACACAAACTCTCTCTCGCCCACTCGCAAACAAACCACAGAACAAATGCATGGTCGCTGTTTTTGTTGTTGTCTGTGAACACATATCCACAGTTTTTAAAATGTAAAAAAAACTCCACAGTTTTCATGCATCACCACACTCTCAGTTAGTCATGACAGAGAAGGAGCTGCAGCACTGATAACACATTTGTGATACATCTCTGAACACTGGGTTGATAAGTAAATACAGCCTACATCGATAATCCTCATGTCACTATGCGCTCTGTATTATACAGAGAGTTGCGCACGCACGCACACACACACACACACACACACACACACACACACACACACACACACACACACACACACGCACACACTGCCAGGTTGTGATTAAATTCTCTGTGGTCTATGATCCGCCTCTAAATCTTAGCAATTTTCATTTTATGCAGCTTTAATATGGATCATAGTTGCTCTCAGAGTGCCCCATCTCCTAATCTGGAGCAATCTGAGCTGAGCCTGGCTGGGCCAACAGCTGACGCTAAGCCAACCAGTCACACTCAACCAGCCAGCAAGTCAGCCACAAAGCCTCTGTGCAGTCGGTAGGCCCAAAATACCATGAGATATAAGGAGTTGGAAATATTCTAGAGGGATGTTTATAAAATATTTTATCAGATAGAGACTGAAGTAGTAATTCAAGTGTATATTTTGTATGAAATGAACTATGCTTTACTACACTAAAACAAGGTATTATCCGACAGCAAAGAAAGGAAAATCTATAAATCTGAAAAAATAAATGTACCTTGTTGAACATTTAAAAAAAGACAATTTTAGTGACTACACTATAAACAGTATTACAGTTAAAAGATGCCACTCTAGTTGTTGATGAATAGAATTAACACTATACATGTGCATAGGCATATATCTTGATCTGATTATGATGTGATAGGCCTGGCTGAGTGTTTGTGCAGAGGTTGACGGAGGAGGAGGAGGAAAAGGAGGAGGGAGGGGCTGAAGGGTAACCTTAGTTGAGGTCATGGAGCTGCGTTGTGTTTAGGTGGGGTACCATGTCAGGGCATATTAGACAAACACGCACATATAGTAGATTTGCTCATGATAGTCAGTAAAGTACACACACACACACACACACACACACACACACACACACACACACAGAAGATGACCCTGTTTTTCAAAGCATTGGAGGGGGAATATTAAGAGGATTAAGTAATTAAGGGTGCACTGTTAAAATTGTTAAATTGTATATTATTGTTGTAATGCTTAGATGCAGGAAATCCAAACCCACTGTACAATCTCTCGAAATCATGTAACTGTTTGTGTCAAATTGTAAAAAGATTTATGATATTTCTATGTAATTTAGCAGCAGAAGTAGGAGTTAGCATGTTGTGCGTCTGATTCTAGATTAAACTGTCATGTCAAAATACCAACGAGTAACCATCTGATGTGTTGGACCAGAAGCAGGCACCCTGCTGGGACTCATGTAAATAATACTGCTGCTGATGGAGGAAAACCCACAAACTGAGCAAAGCTAATGCTAGGCTTAACTCTCTCTCTCTCTCTCTCTCTCTCTCTCTCTCTCTCTCTCTCACACACACACACACACACACACACACACACACACTGAGCTACATAACAAGTTTGCTTTGCTTCCTCTTTGCAATTCTGAATTAAATGTAAATGAATCTAGCAGTGATGATCTTTGTTACTGATGTTAATGAGGCGCAGAGAGTGAAACTGTAAGAGGGAGAGTGAACGTCAGGGGAAGGGGGTCACCCCACCCACCACCTCAGCATGCTTAATCCACCCAGTGGCAGACGGCAAGACCAGTTAGACATCAGGAAACCCTTATGGACATATTTAGAGCAATATTTACTTTGGTGCCCACATTTGTCATCTCGGCCTATGGGAAAACGACTAAAGAACAACATTTCAATGCTTTTTAAAGAATATACTACATGTTTTACAAAGCTGGTACAGTAAGATTTTTGCTTGCCCTAATGCCCATTTTTACTTGGAGATAGTTTTTGTCATTGTTCATGACAGAGCTTATCCTCATGACATTTGCTTATCCATAATCTGTCTATTATCTGTCTCCAAATGTTCCTCTAACTAATCCATCTTTGTCTAGTTTCACATTAAAATGTTAAGGGTCCCCCCCAACACACCCCATTCAGATATCCTACATTTTCACTTTAACCTGTGCTTCTGTGGTGGCAAAATCTTTTAAGATGGTGAAATTCTATTTTCAGTGTCACCAAAACCCATAAAAAAGCCAAAGCCAACAATCAATCAATACCACTTACAAGTATTGCTGTGTAGCCATGGATCTATGTTAGTGTCAAAACACATCAATGAGCCACACCGACAAGAATTATGGGGGCCACTGTGCTCTTCAATGCAGCATAATTGTTTGTTTTTTGGCTCTGAGGTTTGCAGGTCCTCCAACCTCACAGCTTGGTTTTTGCTCTGATATGCAATGTGAGCTCTAAGACCTTATAGACAAGTGTGTCCCTTTCCAAATCAGGTCAAGCAGGTGGACTACAATAAAGGTGTAAAAACATCTTAAAGATGATCTTGAAAAATAAAAAGCACCTGAACTATAGGTTTCACATTAATGGGTCTGAAAACTTATCTCAGTGTGCTATTTCAGTTCTTTTATTAATAATAAAAGGACTGTAGATTGATAAGGGGAAAATGAATTTAAACAAAGTAAGGCTGCAGCAGAAGTAAATGTGAAAAAACTGTCTGAATGCACTGTATATATTACACCTCTCATACCAAAGAACAATAATAAAAATAGCACAAACATGTCATGTCATAAATTGCACCACAGCGCTTTGTGTTGCATACCAGCAGAATGGTCTCTGTGTGCCAAGACAGTGAGGCCGCTGCATGTCTGCCTGTCAGGAAGTGGACAAGTGAAGGTTCACCTCAGTGAAAATGATTAAATCACACAATAACCTCCCTCCTCTTATCAAATCCTCTTAAGCAGGCTGTATTACATATCTGCAAAACAAAGAAAACTCAATCAGAACAATCAACCAAGCCAGGCCAAGCCCGCCCTACCAGCTTGTCTGATCCCATTGCCATGATTAAAATGAAAATGGAGCCAGGACATTACCAGAAATCCCATGTTCACCTTATAAGGAAGATCAAAAATCTGTGTGTGTGTGTGTGTGTGTGTGTGTGTGTGTGTGTGTGTGTGTGTGTGTGTGTGTGTGTGTGTGTGTGTGTGTGTGTGTGTGTGTGTGTGTGTGTGTATGTGTATGTGTGTGTGTGTGTGTGTGTGTGTGCAAAAGGGAATAATATAAATGTGTCCTGTGTAATTCCCTGGCTTGGATCACAAAACACAGTTTTTTCAATATTAATAAAAGAAAGATTCCGATAAATTGGATTGGATTAGTAAAATTTAGCATTTCCATTCTCTAAAAGTAATAAATTAATTTGTTTATGAGCAGTGTGTTTTAAGGAAAACATGTTTTTGTTGTGATTCATGGCAGCACGAAAGCACCTGTACAGCACATGTAAAACTCCAAACAACATCCCAAAAGTGCTGCTGGATTTTAGATTCTGGGTATTAACAAATCAGGCACCTAGGAGCAGGTTTTAAGATATTAAATGCAAATCAGGTGTACTCCACATTTCAGCATGCCATGTTCCATAGCACATGAGCTGCAACTAATGATTATTTTAATTTTATTCATGTGTCAATTTTTTTCTGATATACAATACGCCACATCCCAAAGGGACTTCTCCAAATGTCCAACAAACAGTCCAAAACCTAAAGCTATTCACAAAAGCAACAAATCTTGCTGAAAGCAGCAGTATAATTTATCAGCATACAGTCATCAAAATAGTTGCCAATTCATTTTCTGTCGATCGACTAATTGACTGCTAGTTGTTCCAAGTAGGCAAGGGGTAGAAAACACTTAAAACTTAAATTAGATCATGCACCACATTTTTTCACCTTTATTAACAGCTACAATTCAGATAATAAATAACTTTGCCAAAACATGTAAATCAAGAACACATAATGGTAGTTGTGATTTCAAAAAAGGATCGTTAGAAAATGTCAAATCCCTGCACATACATTTTTCTATCGGGCTACTTACAACGTATGAGTTTTTCTTAAAGTTTGGTCAGCAGTGATACAGCTGATATGTGATTTTGTAATTCACCCTAAACACGCAACACCACATTACATGCAAAGTCACCATTATGGCTCGTTGAGGAATCATGCATGTTTAATGTTCATATCAGTTTATATGTGTGGGGTGGGGCTGTACTCTCCAGAGAACTGTGTGTGTGTGTTAGAGACTCATGGGCGGGCTTACAGTAAGAGGCACACTGCACATTATTGTTGCTCCAATTCACTTCCTGGGATAATCCTTAGCACAACAGAGAGAACGGCAGGTGACCTGGACCAGCAGAGATACAGTATGGGGCTCCATTATCAAACACACACACACACACACAAATACGCACACATGTATACCCATTTTCACACACACATAACCACCCATTCATAAATAATATCAATATGACCCTCCCTTCACCCTTCACTCTTTCCCTCTGCATTATCTCTGCTCCTCTATTGCAGTTTCCTCTCTGTGCCTCCTCTCCAACTCTTAGTGAAACATATTGTAGCCCTGCTGCCTGAGAATGTCATTCATCCATCGCCCCAAAGTCATCTCCATCATTAACAGCAGCGTCTAATTAAACCTGTAAATGACAAACACGTAGACACAAACACAGGCCGTGCTCTAATGGCCCGCTGTAGCAAGAGACTGATGGGCAGCTGTCTCTTGTCCATCCTCTGTGCAGATCAACCTTGAGACAGGGGACCTGAGGGACGTCTATTGGACCACTGAGATAACACTGGAAGGTCAGCAGAGCATTGATAATGAATGATTACTATACAGTAGTCTGGCAGTTAGATAAGTTAATTGATTCATTAATTAAAACAATATTGCCTTTTAACACATTGCAGTGTTCGGTGTGTCTCACATATGAGTTCATCTCTTTCCAGATATTCATATCAGCAAAACAAAAACAGCGGGGGATACCGTGGAAACAAACAAGAGGTGTTTTTCTGTTGTTTGACTGGGGACCAAAAACAATTGGAAAACAATAAACCATTTCCATGGATCATATCTGTGGTTATTATCCTCTTATTTGCTTTCTATGAAATAGGAATAACAAGGTAGTGGAGCTGAGGCTTAGATCCCTTGTATTAACCACTGTGGCATTAGCTTTAGCAGCCTAATGGTAACTCCTACTACATCGGGAGAGAGTCACAAAAATCAAAATATTCAAAAGTCACTTTTTCTTACTAAGAGAGAACGAAAGTACCAAACAACATGTCTGCTGACAACCCCCATCCATGATGCAGCGTCTGTTTTTATTTGTTTTTGTCTTTCTCATTCAATCCCTAAAATCATCCACTCTTCTATCATGGTGTCCTGAAGAAATATCAGGATGAAAAAAAAAGCTCCAAATCCATTTCCATATTAGTATTTCAGAAGAAATTATTATCCCCTTCCACAAAACAGAATAAACCCCCTTATTCCTGCTAATCCTTCAAAGACTGTGATGTCACCTGATAGGATGTTGTACAGTTTGAATATTATCAACAAGACATGCCAAAAATAATGTAAGCAGGTCCCCACTGTGGAGATTAGAGTGAACATGTCTCTCTCCCAATTTATCTCTTCCCCGAAATGTCACGCCGCGTTTTCTCTCTATTTCTCCCAGTCGCCCTCCTCTGTCTTCCAGATTGAATTATTAACTGGAAGCTACTTGTTCCTTATCCCTTGTCCCACAGCTTATGAAACAAGAGTAATTTAAAAATAATGAGAGAGTAAAAAAATAGTTTAAGGGAACATTTTGTAAAAATGTACTTGAGGTGGGATTTTCCACAAATTTTACAAACACAGATATTTGTGATTTTTAGCCATACAAGTGATGGTCAGTCCACCACTTTGGTCCAGACTGAAATATTTCAACAACTATCAAGTGTATTGCCATAAAACTTTGTTGATATTCATGGTTCCCAGGCGATTTATTTATCCTAATGACTTTTGGCAATAAGGGATTGCCACCTCAGGAATACGCCTGTTTAAAGAAGAACCTGGACCCGTCATAATAGTGAGTACTGGAGTACCTGTACCTATCTTACGCCACTGCCTCTGACATTTTCTGAAGCAACACCTTTAGGTGTACATCACGCATACAGTGAAATATCTCAACATCACATTCATGGTTCCCAGACAATGAACCCTAATGATGATCCCTTGACTTTTCCTCTAGTACCAGCATGAGGTTGACACTTGTGATTGAAATAATTGAAATTTCTTAACTACTGTTGGATATATTGCTGGTAAATTTAGTGCTCACATTCATGTCCCCCTTACAATCTCCAGACATTGCTTCTAGTGCCATCATCTGTACAATTCGCTTTACGATTTGCCTCTCATTCACCCATTCACACAAATTTGGCAGCACTCCAGATTCTGTGAGTATAGGCACAACCCTTTAGGGCTATCACTATTGGGTCTATCCCTTCGCGCTTGCGCAGTCATGAAGACTTTCTTTCATCTGCAGATACCCTGTTGTTCAGCTCCCAACATCCGCATTTTATTCAGCTAATGTTATTGGAGCAGGTGGACCAAATCTTAGAGGCTGTGCCTATACTCATAGAATTTTGAGTTACAATACGTAATTATTGTTCAATTTTACACAGGCTATCGCTATTGGGTTAGGGCGAAGCTGATGTTATCACTGCCACCTGTGACACAGGTTCCACAAGCAGAACATAGACTAATTTGTTCCCCAGGTCACCTACGCCTCCATAGCCACTCTGCTTCCTTGGCTGCCTGATGAAGGTGGGACATGTCTGTCTGTAGGTGGGGCCCAAATAGTCCATCGGGAGCTACAGGAGCTTGTGTTTGACCTCCGTGGGTAGTTGTGATATGTGGCGCCTGATGTTGCACTGGGCCAAAGTCTGCCACACCATGATCCTTGACAGTGCCACCATGATGCCATCGTGAGAGTGAGGATGGCGGTCTTAGCTTTCCAATCTCCGTGGTAGCCATGGAGGAGACAGCAAAGGCTAGCAATGCTACATTGTTTTGCGCCGCAAGGTCCTGGGCTGCACGCTGGTGTGACCAGTCAGTGACCTGAGCGCAGACCTGATCCAGGGGGAATGGAGGCATAGGCTACCGGTGGCCGAAGAAGGTGGCCTTCAGAAGCAAGATGGAAGCCAGGCTCTGCTCCAAGGGAAGGATCGAAGGAAAACCCGCTTCTGTGTTGCATTGAATCCGGGTAAATGGGGCGTAGCAAGAGACCGGAGCCTTCAGTTTCCATGGCTGGGAGCCAAAGTTCGATAAAGTGCAGGCAAAGTGGAGCTTGCTTGGACGGCGGCTCCTGGACATACACATCCCCACTCAAGAGGCCGCGAGCAGGGGCTGGAAGTTCAGCCGGGAGCGCTATGCTTCTCTGGTCTGCTGCCCTCTTAATGATGCCTGGAAGATTTAGGAAGAGAGCTATAGCGGTAGAGGGTGGAGCCGCCTGTGGCAGAGGGGAAGACCGTTGAAGCAGTGCCTCTGGCCATTCCGGAGATGGGAGGGAATCGACCCCCGTCTTGAGGTCCAGTCCTACCAGAGGGTAAGAGGCAAAAGCCGGCATCTGGGGGGGTCAAGTCAGCGGACTCATGCTTGTTTCATGTTCATGTAATACACAATATCTGCAGACGTAGTTGAGGCCCGTGCTGGTCGCCAGGGCGGGAAAAAAAATCTTCACAACTGCGCAAGCGCGAAGGGATGGACCCAATAGTGATGGCCTTAGAGGGCGAAGCCTATACGAAATAGAACTTTTCCCGCTTTGGTCCCCTACAGGCTAAAAGACAAATTGTATATCACATTACATTATGCAAGTTTGCCAGATCGGGTAGTGGATCTGTAGTTCGAATGAACTGGACAATGTAATATAATAGACAATTCCGCTTCCAATCTGTAAGGGAACTGAAGGTGGAAAAGTTACATAGTGTTACTTTAATTGATTTTGTTTCTATATAATTTGTATCTTATACATGAGCACTTATTATGTTTTACTTGTTTTCCTACTAAAGTCATTAATCTACTTGCATTTAGAGCTACAAAACCTTCTGACCAGATTTTCCCACACTGACATAAGCAGAACAGTTTTGCACTGCAAGGCAAAGTAAATGGATTAGAAATAATCACCTGCAGGGTGGCACAGAGCTTGATTGATTGATGTACACTAAGCCTCGTCACAGTGTAACAAAGGAGCCTCATGTCATACAGAGCAAAGTGCTCAGACTGTTTGTGTGTGATAATTGGTCCTAGAGAGAGGAAAATCCCAGAGGCTGAGCTGCAGGA
Source organism: Percina caprodes (assembly GCA_013375575.1). Taxonomy (NCBI): domain Eukaryota; kingdom Metazoa; phylum Chordata; class Actinopteri; order Perciformes; family Percidae; genus Percina; species Percina caprodes. The sequence continues at coordinate 922,867 of JABXJD010000145.1, forward strand.
CACTCAAAGCCCCTCAAGTACAGTTCTTTTCGGCTCTATACATATTGAACAGTGGAGTCAAGGGGCTAAGAAGATTATCACAATGGGATGAAGAGGCCAGAAGAGCCTTTGTGGCCTCAGTGCACAGTGAAAGTTGCAGAACTGTCAAGCTCTTAAACTGCTTGACCTAAAAGCTCTGCGTTCTCAAACAAAACCAAGAAGTAAACCAAGAAGAAAATAATAAAAACAAAAAAAAATCATAAAATGGGAAAACAAAATGCTGCAAATTTTATTTGTCAGCACTAAACACAAAGAAATAATCCAAAAAAATGTCAGATAGAGATTGGATGTCATTGCCTCAAGCAAAAGCATTGTCTTATTTTCACTCAAAATGTAAAAATCCTTGGTGTACCTTCCTCATTCAGCACAGGGTTATTTTGTGTGTGTGTGTGTGCGTGCGTGCGTGCATGTGTGTGTGTGTGTGTGTGTGCTGAGAGCGACTGAAGCATTGAAATGACATGAAGAGTTATTTGGGCTGTAATGAAGGTGCTTAATGAAATCAGTGCCCTTGAAAGTTCTTCATCAATTTTAGCTCCCTTGTTCACTTGCTTGCACTCCACCATTTCAGCCTGTCAGCTAATCCACGTGCGCGACACAATATTAATTAAACACAGCGTTTCCTGAAGTACTTAAGTGAAGCGCTATCATTGATAATGAGCAGGTTTAAAGGAGTCACATCCCTCCAAAATTACTTTTTAAACCGGCCTTATTAAGCAGAAAATGAGGCCCAAATCAGCTTACAAGCTCCTCATTAAAAGCCACTGATCCTTGGCCATGCGCATGTTCCAATGGTTTTAATTAGGCTAGCGCAAGATCGTTGGCGACAGGAAGTGCCATTAATCTTGTCTTTTCATTCAGAGAGGGGGGTACAGCATGTTGCAGCCGGGTGCCTCAAATGCTACAACAGGATGAGAAAATCAAGTGACATACTTTGAATTGTTCTTCAATTGTGTAGATTCAGACTGAAGTGATAGAAATATACAATGTCACACATCCCTTCTGTTAACACCTTGAACATCACTTTGTAATTACAAGTCAGTCTGCATCATTAGTTGCGCGCGCACACACACACACACACACACACACACACACACACACACACACACACACACACACACACACACACACACACACACACACACACAGTATGAAATGTATCTTCATTTTCTCTGTGTGTTTATGAGTTGCACTTGCTGTAGAGAGGACGGTCCCAACCCTGCCTGTCACACCTTCTCCGCATGGAGGATTATGGATGGCCAATTACATCGCTTTTGTCATTAATTAATGAGGATAACGAGCTTCCCCTGCTCGCCACAAAACCCTGGTGCTCCTCAGCTGGTACTGAACAAGGAGCGGGGTTTTGCCGTGTGTGTGTGTGTGTGTGTGTGTGTGATAGAGACAGTGAGCGAGAAAGAGATACAGAGAGTAGTTTGTATGTGAGTAAGGAGGTGGTGTGTACCAAAGAATGAACACAGAGATGATTGTTGACCCCAGGGCTTTGTATGTACATTTGTCCTGCGAGTTGAGGTGTGCTTTTGTGTATGTGTCTCTCTGTGTGTGAGTGTTTGCTCACCACCAGTCCTGTATCTGTGTGGGCCATTACAGAGATTAGGCAGTGCTACAGTAACGGATGCCCCCGGTTGTCAGCTCGTATCCTCTGTCAAGACAACAAGCTAAAAGGGAAAACAATGAGAGTGATGGAAATGGAGGGGGGGGGACTGTGGAGGGAGGAGAAACATGGAGGCATGTTAGCAGGAGAAAAGGGGAGGGAAAAATAGAGGCGTTTAACGAAGTGAAAGGGAAGTCGTGCAACAAAACTGGGATGCCATGATATCTATCTCCACACGCACCTAGATGATGAGCGACCATGGCCTTGAATTATATTCAACAACCGTCCTCCATCTCCGCTCCCTCCCACTTGGCCCAATTTGGCCCCTGCCACACTGTCTGGGTCTACTACGCGTGGTGTCAGGTGCCTTGTGGTGATGGGCAAAACGCTTTGCCTGACTGCCATGTTTTGAGGGTTTGCAGCCATATGAGCACATACACAGGCGCATACACAGCACACAAACACCCCCTTTATACTTCTGATTAACGAACGACTAGCCCTGACCCATCCCGCTGCACTTGCAGCAACGTCGCTCCGAATCACATGGCTCCTCGGAACCAACTGACTCTCCAGCTCATCGCTTCCGACAAGGCGGGGCTGTGAGGGACGACAGAGAGTGATGTCATAGAGAAGCAGAGAAGTTGGTGGGGTCTATGGGTGATGGGTGGGTGGGGGGTCCTTACAGGGCCCCCGCCAGCACAAAAACACTGAGGCACCATCTCTTCTTCCACGTCCCATGCTGTTTTTCTACCACCCCACTCACTGATGAACTACCACACACACATTCACTCACTCCCTTGTTTAGCCCTATTGTTTATCTCACCTCCTCACCCCTTCCCTCTATCATGAACCTGCCCGAAACAACCAAATCTTCTGTGTCACTTGGCCTGTAAAGCCACAATTATGCTTCTGTGAGCAATTCTTTATAGAAAAAAATCTAATGTTTGTTTAAACCCCCTTTATCCCCCCACTGTAAGCATAATCAAAGCTGAAGTATGTTCATTTTCCTTCAAGGCCCCTGTTGTAAATACAGTCTGTGTGTGTGAGATGAAGTGCTACAATGTGCATCAGACACATGAGCTTGCACATAGAGAGAACTTAATTAGAGAAAACAGCGCTGTCAGATGCATTAGGCAGAGGTACGCACTTAAGGGCATATGGTTTTAGTACTATACCATCGGGTTGGAGAAAACCACACAAACATACCTCAAAGCTCCAAGCCATGCTAATGAAATCACTCCCTTTCTATCCCACTGAGAGCAAACACAAATGTTTACAGACATCACACAGTCTGTCCGTACTCCTGCACCACACTGGGCTGTCGTGACAGTGGTTGTGAACTGACTGTAGTGCTGTGTTTGTCTGCATTAAGACACTGTCAACAACAGACAATAGGTAAGAATAGGCAGCTAGACATTCTGTGTGTTATCCTGTCATATTTAGACTGGTTTTAAGTCTAGAAACACTCCAACCCTCCTTCTTAGCCTTCTGTCCCTTATAATTAGTATATAAACATTTAACAAATGGTTTGTCACACTATAATGTCATTGAAGCGTTTATTATTTTTATTGTCAACAACTATTACTCCTCCTGTAGAGGTGTATAAAAGATAATGAATGAAATGAAAGTTGTAATTGTGGATAAATATTGTACATTAATCACTCTCACAAATGTTCTTATATTGCCTCATAACTACATTATTGTGTATTAAAAGACATATTTTAATCATATATACTGTAGTGTAATTAAATGCTAAATAAGGGGGTTACACAGTTTGTACGACATGCCATATTTGGTGTTTAATAAAATCTTGCAAGGAGAAAATGCCAGCAACAATGTGACTATAATATTACAATATAACTACATCAAACGATGTTCATGTTCACCTGGTTAAAAACGTTTTTTTGTATGGAGCGGACAGTGATGATGCAGGTCAAAATGTGTCTTCGTACAACAAATCAGAAAAAATGAGATGCCATGGAGTTATTTATTTTCATTTTCTGCTTTCTTTGTAAAATGTATTGCAGGTTTTTTCTCAATCAGAATTTTCAAGATAATTTTTGAATTATTGCAGCCTTTTTCAAGTGTTTTAGAGAAGCACACTTGGTATTTTTGTTGTTTATATCTTGACACACATGGCTGACTTTCTACAGGGGCATGCCCAAGGCATATTGAGGCATTGATCTGTTTGCTTTGTTGCATCCAAAAAATAGTGTTTGTACAATTTTAATAGTGTTGCTGAACATCATCCGCTTGTATGTTTCTTTTAGTCTGTATGTTGAATTTTTGATTGGCATAAACACAATTAATTGAGTTTCTGACCACTTTCATTTATCAAAACACCAAATTGTATTCATAATTCGCCTCTTATCACGTTTGCATTCAGTACATAAATGCAAACGTGATAGAGACAAATTGTGTATTCATTTAAATTAATTCAAATGAGAAAGTACCTGTTTCTACCATCTGTTTAAATGATTACTTAACACACGTTACACAGAGTAACATAAATACACTAGGCACTATAGGCTTTACCACGTTTTAATGATATTTAATGATATTGTTTTAATACTCTGCAGGTATTCATCTAGGCAAAGGCAACATACACAGAAAATGTAGCTTACACACCTCTAAACTACAGAATTAACTCATTACAGGGAAATATAAAGATTATAGGTGATTTTATGTACACACCATCCATTACTGGTAAGCTAAAGGGTCAGAAAACATTACCAAATAACCAGCAAAATCACAAATCTGTCTTAATGTATGGCCTACATGCCAAATGACACACTGCCACCATGCACTCTGATGGCCATTAAGATAATAAGGTGACACAATAAAACATACATCTCAACAGCTCGACATTAGAGGCCTATAGGGAGGGAAAGTGACCACCCAACCCTTTGTGAAAAAAGGCAACCATCTCATTTATGGCAATTAGGCTGTAAGGAGACTGATGGAGCGCAGGGCCGGCGCCCTCACACAATCGGCAGCAATTGTCACATTTCATCCCCGCTGCCCCGACTGTCTCGTGGGGTCTCAGACAAGACGTGTGTCATCAAAGGGCCAATTTAAGATGCCATGGGTGGCCTGTTGTTGTGACATGTAGCTAAATTGTAAGATAGAGACTGGGGTGGATTACTTAGTCACTCTGACTAGCATAAATAGAATGGCCTGATCTGAATGTCTGGTCTAATGTATTCTAAACTCCATGGCTTAGTTTGTGCCCAAATGAATGTTGATATAAAGGAAGAGAAGCAGTGGGAATGAAAGTAATGATTTCTTTTGATTTAAAAAATGATGGAATAGATGCTGTTAATCACAAAACTTTGTGGACTGGTGTGATATATTTTCTGGTTTGAGAACTCAATGTAATGGCAGCACAATCTCATTCAGTACTATGGCTGGATTATATTGGAAAATAATTTCTCCATCGCCGGTGTTAATTTGCCGGCTAGAAAAACACTATGAGCATCTCTTACTGTTATCAAGCAAATGTTTTTATTGACAAGAAGAAAATCCTGAATTTAATTATAATGATCACCCTAAAAAAGAACAACACTACAGCACCAACATCAGCCAAGATTAACATAAAATGGACAAAGGCAGACCAAGAGAGTGTCAGTTTGCAGGTAAAGGTGACTGCTGTCAGACAAATAAAGACAATAGGAAACTAAAGAAAACTGATACGTTTTCAGGAATATACCAAACACTTTGACCACTTCTCTTCTAAAATTCATCCACTCACAAGTCAAAACCTGCAAAAGAAAACTGGCCCTGTAATGTTCACTGAATTAAGTCGAGCAGGAAGACAGGAGCTGAAATCGTGTTAATAGCTGTCTAGAGTAGAATCCGCCAAGGAAGCCTGCAATCACCCAAATACCCAGAGACAGGTCCTGGGTGCCCCAGGCAGCACTTTCGCCTTTCCCCTCAGCACCACCGACCCTACTGCATGCCAAACGGGCCCCACCAGCCCCTCTGAGCCCGTTTAGACCCATCTCCTCATGTCAGAGGCTTCTCATGCAAGAAAAGAAAGTTGCCAAGAAAGGGCCACTCAGAGGGTGAGAACTGGAAATAATTTTAGCAGCATGAGAGGAGGGTGTTTGATTTTCAGATATTGTTTTCTACAGCTCCAATTTGTAGTTAATTTTCATATTTTAGCCTTTTTTCTTTTTTAAATCACAGCCCTTTCATGTTGTACGTTAAAACTGGATTAGTTTACAGAGTCTCAAACTACCACATATAATGGCCACAACATAACGAACATATAACAAACAAAAATGAATGTGTCGTATGTCCTATGTCGTATGCAATTGTGGCTGGCATTTACAGTTGTAGTGTGTATGCTATTAAATTCTTTTTTAATGTGAGAAAAAATGGGGTTATTGAAATGAAGCAAAACAAGGTCCAAGCAAAGATATGTGTTTTAATTATAAAGACATATAAACAATATATGAAATCCATGTTGCAACACAACCAAAAACGCTTATTTAATGTATAGACTGTAGTATTATATTAGTATAGCTGGGCTTGGAGCAAATTATTTTCCACAGTTACAATACAATCATGTGAGATGTGCAATGACTTAAATTAAATAAAAACAAACTTGTCAACACATCGTTTCAGAAAATAGTATCAGCCAACAACACGTTTTCCTCCACACAGCATCAGTACAGTCAGTCAAGGGAAGTCCTTTCATATTTGCAAAATCTAAAGGTCGAGATTAGGTCGCATGTCTTGGCATTTCTACTTTTCATGTTGTCGTTGCTGAATGTTGCATAGATCAAATAAGAGCAGATAATTTAATCCTCCTAAAATGTACCAAAATGTATAATATGGACATGGCCTGTAGTGTCTGTAAAGTACGAGCGACAAACTTAATCTTCCAGGAAGGCCCAATGCAGTTTATTTCATGTGGTTTGTTAAATATGGATAAAACATTGCAGTATAGTTACTTAACAATATTTTAAGATTATGCACTAAACTTGTTGTATTTTTCACAGAATGATTAAAAAAAAATAACTAGTGGGAGAGAGACCGGTATGGGTGCAGTATAGGTAAAAGTTCAGGAAAGAGAATTAAACCAATCAAGGCTTGTCGTTACAGTGTTTAAAGAGACTCGACGGTGTCCCGGAGTAAGTGGTGCACTTTTCGGCACAGGTGGCGAGTGCAGAGCCCGAGAATGGGTAGACGGCAGCCTGTCCAAAGGGCGCCAGGGCGGTGGGGATTGGTGAATTTATGGTCTGTCCCTGGTTCAGATACGCCACCAGCCGCCTCATCTCCTCCAGAGCCTGAGCCTGCATGAGGATATAGTTCTTGGCCAGGAGGAGAGTGGCTATTTTGGAGAGTTTTCTCACCGAGGGGCTGTGGGCGTAGGGGATAACAGCGCGCAGGCCGTCCAGTGCGTCGTTCAGATCATGCATCCTCCTCCTCTCCCGGGCGTTGATGCTGAGCCGCAAGGACCGCTGCTCCTTGGACTTTTTAGTGAGGGGCCCCCCGGGCTTGTCGTCCCCAAATGACGAGCCTCTCTTCCGCGACTCCAGCGAGTCGAAGCCGTCCTCGTCGTCGCTAGTGTGCTCCCCGCCGCTCTCGTTGGACTTCGCAGTCTGCCCCGAGAGGAAGTCGTTGGCCGGTGTGAGTGGGAACCGGCCGGGACTTCCAGCACCGTGGCCAGGACCGAACCCAAAGGCTGACTGGCCGTAGCGCTGCGTCAGGTCGAGGAGCGCGTCGTTGCTGATGGACTTAAGCAGGTTCTCTTCGCTCACATTCATTTTCTCTTCCAGAACAGATTCTGACCAGGGACAGTCTAGCCTACTCTTCCGCTTGTTTCTCTACCTCTATTTGTTGTTTTGAAAACTGTATGCTGTACTCACGTAGTTCTTTCCAAGAGTTGCTGTTTTCTAGGAGTTCCTCTCTTCCCTCGCTCCTTTCCTCTGAGTGCAGTGACTCTTCAAGAAGGAGGCTGTGAATCTGAAGCTGAGCCTCTACAAGCATTCACTCCTCTGTACACTGCGCTCCCCCCTTGTTGCGCGCATAGCCCACGTTCAACAACACTTCTGTGTAATTGTACTCGGTGTGATCGAGCGCTCGTGTCCCCCTCGTACGGTCGGTTTCCTCTCGCGCGTCTTCCGTGCCCTCCCTCGCCTTGGGCAGATTGTGACTCGTGCTCTGCCCTGCTCGCAAGTTAGTAGAAGCACGAGGCCCGTTGGGATTATCTGCCCGTCCAATCAGGGGGGCGTTTTAATTAACTCGGGAAGAGCGCGAGTCTACTCCCAATTTCAATCATAATGTGATAATTGCAACGCAAACTGACACGCTGCCCAGCCATACCTTAATGCATTCTCCATCATTGTTATATTATTATTATGTTATCACCATTTTGAACCTACTGTTGTGAGGGATATAAACTTGAAAGGAGAGCTATTCAATCGTTGGTTTGCTACAAAATGCACAGGTCACAAGCAACATGAGCTCAGTGCAAACCTTCATGTAGCAGGATCAGGCACATAGGTGGATAGAATGTACTCACTTGTCTGATGAAGATGTCTGTCTGGATCAGAAACACACAATGAGAGATCAAGTAGGGAGAAAGAGGCCACCGCAAGGAAAGAGGTTTTAGGATTGGAACATGATGACCGGTTCCATTTCTTTTGAAAACACTAGGTGCTAGGCTATGGTTCGCAGCTGGCTCTGGACAGATCAATAAGCTTATAGGTAGGGGACGTGCACCCTGATCGCCATTCACCTCGCATGTTAGCACTGGCACCAAATGTTGAGGAGCAAATTGCACCCAGTCATCTTTGCAGGTAACGTATCTCACACTGGCCAGTCAGTGATCAGTGAAAAACACATGGCTTCAATTTGGTCTGTCAGCCATATCTCATGAACACCATAAGGTGCTATTAATACATTTCAATACCACATTGTATAGGCTACATACAGGCTTTTGCACCATTAAAATGATGCCACATGCTATACAAAATGTCACTGAACTCATTGCTCAGTAAAATCCTATAGCAGTATTATAGGCCTAAGGTTAGTGAATCAGTGAATGTTTGTTATAAGAATCCAAATCAGATAGCACACACGTCATGTATTAACAAATATTTTTTTATGGCAAGTAAAAGGTCTCCTGAGGCTAAGAAACAGGTGTCCCAAGTATGAAACTTAATAGAGAAGGTAAGACTGCCACTCAGCGTCCAGTACATGGAATTACACTATGATAAGGCTTCTGTCAATCTACAGCTCGACTCCACATATAGCTTCCTGCAGGTTGTATTCTACAGTGTATTCCTGGGGCAGTTGTTTAGGTGATGGTGCCACCTTGTGGATCTGAAGTAAACACCAACTTAATAAGATCAAATAAACTTTATTGATCCCACAAGGGAAAATCACTTTTGACAGAGGAAAGAAGTGATTTAGTGATAAATAAAACTACAAATACGTTCAAATAAAATATACTATCACATATAGAGATATGATGTGGGATTTGTTAAATGTTTTGTTCCACTTGGTGGTCCTTTTTGAGGCCATGTGTAGTCCCCCCTCCATTAAAAAACTTTGTTTTTTTCTTATTGTTACTTGACTAGGATGTTTGATATTCACTGTGTAGAATGATGTATCTATTTGCAGAGTTTGACACCAGAAAGCTGTGTTCACAGTAAGCCACTGAAGTAGAAATGTTTCTCTGTGCTCAACTTAAATCTTAGAGTTTAAGGTGCATGATTTTAAGACATCACAGGATGCCAATCATGGTCTAATATGCAACTTATACAAGTGTGATGTGGTAACTTGTCTTATTAACCAGTTTGTTTAACTTTTTTGTGTCAAAACCATATCAGACATAAATTCTTATTCAAAACAGAGCAGTGGCGATTACGTCAATATTTCAAAAAGTGTCTTTTAGTGAGTATAGGATCTATTTGGTACCACTAATCTTCTTTGCATTATGTTATTATTTTTTTTAAATGTTTCTCTTTTACACATTACATATAACCTACTGTACACTACTGCCCTTCAAAACCATAGACTGTAAAAATAAGCTTAAAACCCACTTATAAAGTAGGGATTAACAGACTTTCATTTAAACTTCCAAATCATACTGGTATTTAGCTCCTAATTACTTTATTGTTTAGCTGTCATTTTAAAAAGTATTTGAAATAGTCATTGCCTAAATTGTTAAACAGTCAGCACTGCCAAGTCCGATACATATATATTTTGCATACCTCATGATGCTTTACATGACATCCTCACCTGATTTACGTAATACCGTGTATTGCCAAATAATAGATTTTAAAGCAACATCAAAGCAGTTTTCCTCTTAGGTCCCCTACAGGTTGGAAGCAGAATTGACCATTACCATATTACTCAATCAAACTAGCGAAATTACTACGAATCCCACAATGGCCACGCCAAGACCCATTGTCATGGCCATAGTGGTCTATTGGTTGGGTTAGGCATTTGACCTTGAGTGGTTAAGGTTAGGAGATAGGACCTGAACAAATCAGGTTATTTTGCCTTGCATAAGCATGGACGCCTGGCCAATAGTAGCTAATGAAAGGCGGGTCTTGGTGCGCCCATAGTGGGGGAAAAATATTGCGATCCGCCAACTGATCTGGCAAACTTGCATAGTGCGGTTATAGCCGATAGAGGATTACACTTTATAATAACCATCATTAGTAGATGGTAAATAATTGATAGTTAATTAATCTTTAGTTAATTGTCATTTAACTGTTGGCAAACTGTCATTTTACTCTTAACAAATGATTAAATTATAATTAATAAAATATTAGTAGTGCTGTAAGTTAACAGTTTATTGTTACATACATTATATCCCTCATATACTATATTAGGTATCAAGTAATGATAAAAATGTTTAGAAGCCTTTAACAAACCATTTTTACAGCATCTATAAACATTACATTCAGATATTCCTAACACGTTAAGGGTTACTAGTTGGTTTGTAAAGCGTCTATAAACACTGGATGGTTATTATAAAGTTGCAACAGATGACTAGAATACCTTGTTAAATAGTGAAATACTCTGTAAACCATCTATAAACATTATTTAGATAGATAGTTAATACTTTGTCAGTGGTTACTAGTTAGTTTGTAAACTGTCTATAAACAGTGTCTGGACGGTTATTATAAAGTTGCAACATAACCAAATTATATTTGAATATACATACACACACATATACACATATATAGTATGTATGTGTATATATGTGCATATATATATGTGTATATATATGTGTATAAGCAGTACATACTGCTTATACAAACTGCTGTAAACTAAGAATGCTTTCAAAAATGTAAGTGTTAATAGTTTATTTTCATCAATTAACAAAATGCAGTGAATGAACAGAAGAGGAATCTAAATCAAATCAATATTTGGTGTGACCACCCTTTGCCTTTAAGACAGTATCAATTGTTCTCGGTACACTCGCACACAGTTTTTGAACTCGGCTGGTAGGTTGTTCCCAACATCTTAGAGAACTAACCACAGAGCTCCTGTGGGTGTAGGCTTCCAATTCAAATCTTTCTGTCTCTTCATGTAATCCCAGACACACTCGATGATGTTGAGATCAGGGCTCTGTGGGGGCCACCAGGACTTCTTGTTCTTCTTTACACTGAAGATAGTTGTTAATGACCTTGGCTGTGTGTTTGGGGTGGTTGACCGACTGCAGATCTGGGGCCAATCATACGCCTCCCTGATGGTAGTGCATGATGGATGCGTATCTGCCTGTATTTCTCAGCATTGAGAACACCATTAATCCTGACAAAATCTCCAACTCCATTTGCAGAAATGCAACTTGCAAGGAGCCTCCACCATGCTTCACTGTTGCCTGCAGACACTCATTATTGTAGCGCTCTCCAGCCCTTTGGCCAACAAACCTTCTCCAAATATTTTAAATTTGGACTCATCAGTCCAGCACACCTGCTGCCATTTTTCTGCATCCCAGTTCCTATAATCTTGGCCTTGTTTCCATGTCAGGGTAAGGCTTCTTGGCTGCAGCGCTTCCATAAAGACCACTTCTAGCCAGACTTCTCCGGACAGTAGACTGGTAAACCTGGGTCCCGCTGGTTTCTGCCAGCTCTGAGCTAATATGTCACTGCTGGACATCTTCCCATTTCAAAGGAAAGAACCTTGATGTGTTTTTCATCTGCTGCATTAAGTTTCCTCAGCGGACCACTGCGTCTACGATCCTCAACATTGGCCGACCTTTTTGCAAGTGTACCTATAAGAATTGATGCTGGTTTGAAGGCAAAGGGTAGTAACACCAAATATTGATGTGATTTGGTTTGCTCGCTTTGCATTTTGTAAATTTATAAAAATAAACAATCATTGTTTATATTTTTGAAAGCATTCTTAGTTTGTGAAAAGCATTTTTCACACCTGCCTAAGACTTTTGCACAGTATTGTATATACATATATATGTATGTATATAGATACTTTTTTATATAATTTAATGAAGGGCAAATTAAAGATTAATTAACTATCAATTTACCATCTATTTATGATGGTTATTATAAACTGTTACCGTGTGTGTGTCCAAAATCCAACATGCTTCAAAGTTTCAACATGCAGAGAGCACCGTATCTCTTTCCATGTGATGATTTTCACTTTACTGAAACACACACAGTGTAATGTACAATACTTGGGCCAGCAGATGGCAGGAAAGCCCATGAGTTGACAAATAAAATAGGCCTACGTCAAATGCAGAATGGATAACACACTATTTTTGTCAATACAAAAAGTATCAGTTTAGTATCACCTGAGGACATTTTGTTTTTTTTTTTTTTCATTTAGTTATGTTCATCTATCCCATGGGTATACTGATTTTAATCATGGTACAATTATTGTACAATTCCAAAAACTATTTGTAAACGAAATGCAGACCAAAGCAAAGCGTCACTGTCTGCACTTTTTGAGTCGTTTAAAAAAGCTTAAAGCATTCAATGCAGGCAATTCCACCTCAGACCATTGTGATTACATCCCCTAGAGCTCGACTGAAAGCACTACACGCAGTCGTCACCTTTCTCCGGGGGGGATTGAGAACTAAAAGCTTCTGATTCACAGAGAATAGAAGAAACACAAAAGTGTCAACACACCAACTGATAATTCATGGTGCTTTATAAAGTCTGTGTGGCAGCTCTTTGTCGCCATGGCAACTACAGGCTCAGCTGCCATACTACTGGTGGCATACCACATTTGGAGCGCTTACATTGCAGTGACAGAAGAGGACCACCAAGGGGCAGAAAAGTATTTTCTATTGCTGATGATATGGTGATGCTGCCATATTTGAAAGGAACAATGCATGTGTGTGCACACGTGTGTATGAATACATGCATGCAGATGCATAGTTGCAAGCACCCATTCTGTGCTGTCAATATGCTGTATCAACCTTACACTGTCACTGTTATGTGTGGATTATTCTGTTGCTATCCGTGGATTATCCGTGGATGCTGAGAAAACAAGCATTTTGGAAGAACAGGACACATGTTTTAGTGTTAACTGGTGTTGATATTCAAAGTTACACTAGGTCTTGATCATTGCTAATATGTTTTATATACCCAGCAGGATCCACACAGGAGGGTTTTCTCTCCAGGCTGTCATTCATATCCTAATTTTCAAGCCCACTCTCTCTGTCTGATTCTGTTCCCCTTTCTCATACATGCACTCCTCTCTCTCTCTTTCTCCCCCTTTCTCCATGCACACATCAAAGTGCTGCTCTAAGTAAAGATGGAACAGGCTCCTTTGATCTCTCCCTGCCGGCTCTGATTAATGTGTGGATTTACAGTGCAGACCTACAGGGACCTGGCAGCCATGACACCCTTGTGCTGCGCTGGAATCTAGTTTTTTCTCAAAACCAATCACAGTCTTTGGTTTTATTTATTGCTCCAATCGTGATGGTTTTCACACAGGCACTCACAAACGAGTGAAACACACCCCAGCAATCACACTCTTTCGACCTCAAGCGCCAAACCTAAAGTCTCCAAAATCCCATCGCTGTCACAAATCACAGGACAGCATACCTACCCAATCAGAGAGACTTCACAAAGTCTGCTTTGTAAAAGTCTTTCCACTCAATCCTTTGCTTTATCTTAGAAGAGAAAGAAAGTTACATGACCTAGACGAGGATTGGTGTGTTGGGCCACATGTTTGATTCAGCCAGTCTTGGCAGTCATTTGCAAGGGTTGTTTAAGTGTTGGTGTTTGGTGGGAGGCTTGCTGCCGACAACGGAGCAAATGTTGGAAACATTTAGCACTGAGCATCAAAGGAAGTGTTTGCACGGCACACATTGTACTTTCTGCATTGCACATTGCACCCACGCCGAAAAAGTAAACAATGTACATTCTCTTTACTATGTCTTTGTTCTTTTTAACCCACACCTCTCTCTTCCATGTCTCTCCTCATTCCTTAATTCTTTTCTCTTCAATTTGTCTCCCCTCACTGCAGTGCAATGCAGATTTTTCACAGGGTGCAGGTATAGTACAGATAGGCGGGGTACCATGAATAATTGTTGAAGATATTTTTACTCTGACCCACTTTGGAGTCCCTTTCGCACCCCCTTAAAGGTGCCGCAGCCCTACTCTGTCTTAAGTCAACATGTTTAAAGGAGCACCACAAGCGCATTAACCAATTCACCGGTGAGTTTTGTGTTCTCAGCTGCCAAATCAATCACTACAGCTGTCTAAGAAATCTTTGAGTTGTTTGTAACCAGGATTATGGAGACCATAAAAGCATAGAATCTACTTACCTGTGTTACCACAATTCTCACCTTTATTTTGGAACATGTGTAATACTAATCATGCTCAAAGTGCCCATATTTTGCTCATTTTCAGGTTCATGATTGTATTTTGAGGTTGTACCAGAATAGGTTTATGTGGTTTAATTTTTAGAAAACACCATATTTTTGTTGTACTGCACATTGCTGCAGCTCCTCTTTTCACCCTGAGTGTTGAGCTCTTTGTTTCAGCTACAGAGTGAGGCATCACACTTCTGTCCCATCTTTGTTGGGAGTCGCACATGTGCGGTAAATACTGCTAGCTGGTCAGTTGCAGAGTATGAGGGCGTGCCATGCTAGCAGCTAAGCAAACATTATAACGGGTGTTATAATAATAATAATAATAATTAGCATATTGTGGACATTACTTCCCACATTGTGACCACAAGTTCCATTTGAAAACAGTTTTGAAAAAGCCTGTAGGAGTTAGGAGTTTAGTTCTGCCATGCATTCCTCAGTTCTAAATATAAAAATGTGTAGTCTCTTTTTATAAATATAGTCATGACGAACCTGGAGATTTGTTTTTTGCCACCTGCGTTCAGCAGGTCACGCATTTCTCAATTCTTAACAACATAGCATTTCTCCATAGGGCTCTTTTCTTACCATAGACTACCTTTACCTTAGTGGTGGCAATGGCATCAATAACATTTGTAATTTCAAAACTGAAACTATCTACAAGATCATTGATTGAAACAAGAGAGGGCAGGTGTAATAAAAGAGCCCATATATAGCCTACAGAAGGGTTTTTAGCAAGATACCGTTTTGTGATTACCTCGGATTGGTCTTCGGTCAGAAAAAGCAACATCAGCCACTACAACCGTAGACATGTTAAGATCCTTGAAAATGGATAAGCCCAAATGTGTCCCTTTTTGTGTGGGCTCGGAATGATGTTTTTACAGCTGGGTGGGCAGCCAGAATAATTGGGATTCAAGTTGATGACTCAAGCAAATCAAGACATGCAACTTGTTTCATTGATAAACGCACACTCAATTATAATGACGTTGGAGCAATAAGTCTTTCAAAGATTGAGAACTAGTATTTTTACAGCCTGTGACAGTGAACCAACACATCAGAAAACAACACACAGAAAGCTGTTCTGGTTGCAGCATGCACTACCACTTGCAAGCTAATGTGCTAACATATTTTTGCTGCCAGCTGAAAACTGCTGGCTTGGGGAGCTATTACCATGTTGTCTAATCATACTGTGCACAGACTGTGTTTAGAATATTTTTTTATGTGAAGCAGGTTGTAGCTGCCCAATGAGAGTCTCCCCTAAAATGTCTTAGATTAGATTAGATTATACTTTATTTATCCCACAACGGGGAAATTTCTTATTACAGTCTTTGTCTTAATGCTAAGCTAAGATAACAAACTATCACATAAATAACAGTTAACCTATAGTTAATGACATGTGAGTATAAATGTTCTCATCTAACTCTAAAAAAAGTATCTGTGAACATCATACAAATGTTTATTTTTTCTATCAAACACAGAAATACATTCTGAATTAAGTGTCTTCTACGAGCTAGCTCCTTCTACCCATTACTGCACATACCTGGTCTGATATTTTTCTCTCATTGCCTTCACTTCTCTCTGAATGTGTTTACTCACTCCATCCTCATGAAACTTCCACAGTTATCTCCAGGTCCAAAAAGAAGAAGAAATGAAAAAGAGTTTTAAATTAACATTGAGGTTATCTTTTTTCCCCCCTGCTGTTTAAAGCAATAGTGCAAAGTTATTTTGTATAAATATACATCTCTCTGTATTTCTCAGTATGGCTATGTTTACACAATGCTTTCATCCGGTGACTTTAAGTTTGAGTGATGCGTTTTACATTACCGCTGAGAAAAGACAACAGCAGCGTTTAGCTTTGGAGATGAAGAGGACATAAAAATTACAAGATAAGTACCTCTTCTGAAGTGTCCATCAAGTTTTTTTAATCCTCCGTGTTAGCAAATGTGTGGAGGAGGGGTGGGGGTGGTGTGCGACCACCGAAGGCTTGCGTCATTTGAATGCTCTGATAATGTTGTTATTATTTCCTCATGGGGTCGGCCAAAACTACACATGATAGCTTTAAGGCCATTACATACTGTAAGTGTGGTTCCTATGTACTCTCATTCATTTCTAAACAGTATAAAATGTAAAGGTAGCATCTAGAAATAACCACAGTGTTATGTGTGGAAGAGTTTAGACATGAGATGGACTAAGACATGACACTTGAACTTGTATTTTGTGATTTATGAATAATTACAAGCTCAGAGGTAATATATTCTCATTTAACGCTGGTCAGTTTGAAAACAAACACAACTGTCCTCCCAACAGTCTGTAACAAAAAGTTTATTTATAATGCAACAGTGAGCTGAACTTAGGCTGTCAAAGTCATTCAGACATCAGATGTAAATTAATTTGATTTTACATAACTTCAAATTTCTGAAAAACAGTTTGGTGCCAGTCAGATTCCATGCCTTTATATCCTGAATGTTACTGAGCTGATCTCAGTGTCAGAAATAATTTTCTTCCCATAGCTACTTCCCACAAGCGTCTTAATCTTCTATTTATTCTTCTTCTCAAAAAATATTCTTCGCCTCTTTAATGATTTTTATGGCATGTCAGGGTTTGGAATATAGATAACAATATGCAAAAATACAAAAGGGGTACGCTATGAATGCAAAACTGACCTGATGTGTGCTCTGTGCTAATTTAGAGAGATCTGAAAGGTCCGCGCCAATTTCCAGCTCAGTGCTGCTGTTATCTCGCCTTGCTTATCCTTTTTCCCCCATGCTATATTTCTTTCTTTGTCTCTCTGCGCAATAATTTCTCTTTCCGCCTCCATGTCCCATGCATGCCCCCCTCCAGCCCCACACTCTTCCCCATATTTCACAATGGTAAAAGTCACCCAGAGTTTTCCTTCTAGGGTTTTTGTGGACAGGAAGTCCATATTTAATGAAGTGACTCTCTTGTTAAAATGCTTTTAAGTGCAGGGCTTCAGGCTGGAGCGGTGGTGAGGTGGGGGCTGAGGGTTTTATTTATTCATTGGGCGGTTCAGTGCCTCTTCCCTGTTCCAGCTCTGTGAAGAAGGGAGAGGATTAGAGGAATGAATTCCCCTCCCCTCACCTCCCCTCCCCAACACACACACACTCACACACACATCCTTCCTCCTTCTCCCTCGCTGGCCGTGTTCCCTCCCTTGGGGGACACCCCTGCGTCAGTCCACATTAACATCCATCAGAGCATGGTGAGAGAACTCTAGAGATAGAGGAGCCTGGGTCCAATTGAGTTGCACATCAATGCATAAGTACACATGAGCACACGCAAACTCACGCACACCCATATACACTAAGGTGCAAGGCAAGTGCACACGCAGGAGCATGCACAAAGTAGCAGGAGGCACATTCTCAAACCAACACTCCACTAACTATTAGTTATGAGTCATGCACTCAAAGCATCTCCATCACCCTACTGCTGTTCACTCTTTAAGCTATACTCAAATTCAGTTTTGTTCATATAGCCTCCTACATTCAATTGGACTTGAATCCAGAGCGCCCTCCAACATCTGAGTTACACAAGTGTATCTGTCCCCTACTTGATCGGTAGCCGTATTTGGACAAGTTTGAACAAGCATCTGAAGACTTGTGGGAAAACAGACGGAGGAGAAAGGAGACAGAGAAGAAGAGAAACTTTTCTCCAAGCGAAGGCTGAGAATGTGCGTTGTGCTGATTCCTCTCCTCTTTGTGTGAACTTTGGGGCTGTCTGCTCCCTCGTTATCTCCCTCACTCGCAGAATGGGAGGGGAGCCGGGAGTCTGGATGAAAGAGGAATATCATTAACCAAGAGTGTTTCTACAACAAAGCGCAGACTCCATCAAATCCCACTCATTCCCACACACTGGTGTCACACTCATCATTCCTGCACTGAACTGCTGTGTGAAAAAAATGCCCTCATTTGTCGAAGGAACACACCATTTTTATTGTCAGCGGGCCTAATATGAATTCCTTTAATATTTTTCTCTCTCAAATCTTTGAGAATTTTGAGATACTAATGCTCATATCTAAAATTGGATTACGTGTATTAGGGCTTGACTGTGTGTGCGTGTGCGTGTGCGCGTGCATGCGTGTGTGTGTGTGTGTGTGTTTGGGCATGGATCCTCATTGGAGGGCTTCACTGTAGCCATGCAGAGGGATACAGAATGTTTCTAATTCACCATGCTGACCTAGATTCCAAAATCGGGCACATTAAATGAGAGATGTTGCCCTCTGTCAGCACACACACTCACACACTCAGACATCCCCGACAAAAAAAAAAACAGAAACCAATGTCTCACCCTAATTTGTTACAAGATCTCTTCTTTCCTATCGTCACTTTGTACATTCAAAGATTACAACTACAGATTTGATCCATTCACACCAATAATTCCCCCCCTTTTTTCCCCATTTCAGAGCTTGAACTCCTTTTCTCTCATCATGGAGCCTAACATCAAACTGAAATGTTGAAATGCAAATTAATTTTCCCAGCTAGCTCAGTTCATGTGAACTTATAATTGGATTCTGCCTATTAATATAAAAGCTTTCTTGATCCTCATCATTCAATCTAGTATTAGTCTATACACACACTGACTGACCTTATTTCACAATAACACAGTCGAAGGGAGAAAGATGGATGGACAGAAAAGGACAGTTGTCTAATTAGCATGAAGAAATGTCTCATTGAATCAGGTAGCCCAGTTAGCACGAGTTACAAATGAATTAGCAACATAATGAAAGTGTGCACATCTGCTTGGTAATATGCGGTCAGCGGGTTTTCCTATTAACACTCTTTCACTTGGTTACATTAACTCTCCTCTGTTTCACCCTCCTCAGCTGCTGCATTCAAGCTTACTTGTGGATATTTTGAGGTGAATGGAAGATGTAATGCTCAGAGAGGCAGAGTGGGTGAAGCTGCACTCTGTGACCTAGCATCTTTAGGCTGAGAAACCAAGGGATTGATGCTACCAAACGACAGAAAGAAGGAAAAAGAAACAGTAGAAGTAGAAGTAGAAAATTGGCATGCAACGTTCGGGAAAGAGACAGACGGTCTGAGAGAAAGCACCAGATGCTGTGTGGGAGGGTTATTTAATTGATGATATCACACCTCTGTTTTCTTTTTTCTCTCCCTCTTGTTCTCCCTCTTTTCTTCCTCTAACACACACTTGCACATTCACAAACACACACATGAACCCTCATGCACACAGCGTATTTGCCCTGTCACCTTCTTATTCTTGCATGACACACAGCCTACGCTTCCCCTGGCTCTGTCCTGAACACCTTTGGCTCCCTGGAGATTTGTGATGGTCTGTAGCTTGTGTGAACCCACAAAAACAGACTTGAATAAATTGATCCCATCAGAGAAACCAAATAACGTTGTGCACATCTTATCTAAGATTATGGTTGAGAAAGGATCGAGGCTTGTTTTAAATTCATGTAGCAGAAAACATACAAAGGATGAAAAACATTTAAATTCTGTTTTCTCTGGTTTGTGCATTAGGACATTATTTAACAACATTAACTAGTTTGGTCATTTCAAGAGTGCAGAAAACATCACCACAGCTCTCTGTTAGTCTAAGCCACAGTTAGTGCTTTACTGGCATCTTTTTACTTCTTGCTTCTCTGCATGCAAGTAGAAACAGTTGCATGTGTTTTCTGCCAAACTAGAAAAGCCCCAGAAAACGAGTCTCATTAATTATCTTCTCATTTGTAAATGCAAATGAGCTTAATTAAAAAATAGACTCCTTTTGCGGGCTTCAGAGAGAGACAGCTAGGCCTAATCAGGAGGTTTGTTCAGCTGTGGCACTAATGAGACATATTTGGCCTAACGAGGGAGCGGTGCCCTAATTTGTTTATGGTAATGATATGAAACAGTGCTTGTCCTTTTGGTGTATCTGGGAAGGGATCAGTCACACACATGCCTTTGTGCGATGTACCTTTAGGGGTTCGTTCAGCATTGGCAAGGTGTTGCAGCCATCTCGCTGAATTGTTTCAGTAGGTTAATTGGCTTAATTAGCCTACCATAATAAAGATTATTGGGGCGACGACTCAATGTCAAGGCACATGTGGGTTTCTGAGGCATTTCCATGCAAATATTAAATATTGAAAAATTCCTTTTGCTGCGGCCAAGGTGTAAGATCTTTGAAGATAACTCACTCTTTCTGGAAAAGTAAACAAAGCAAGGAACAGGTCAAGCCTCAAGACCCACAGCTTAAAGAATAACTGTGGTTTATTGCTTAACCATCACTTCTGTAAATAATAATGGCTTTGTACTTACCACATGGCTTGTTAAGATCTGGAGATGCAGTAACATCACTAAAAGAAGTCCAGCTAGGACAATAAGACACAGGGTACAGGGTTTATTGCTGCACTTATCAATCATTTTACCTAAGGATGGCAGTGTCAGTGGCTCATTCGGTCCTCTTTGATCTATCCAACACTTTAGTCCAGGCTGAAATATCCCAAAAACTGATGGCTCGCCATTAAATTTGGTATACACATTAAAGTACCCCACAGCATGAATTTTAACTACTTTGGTGAGCAGTTAAATTCTCATTCATCATCAGGTCAAAAATGTCTCCAAAACTTTGATTATGACATTCCCATCAGCCTCAGCTATACCTTGGGTTCACTGCTGGTTTGCGAATATTAGCAAACTAACTTGCTCAACTACTGAGAATGCTAAACACTATAGGCTACCTGCTTAAGGTCAGCATTTATGACTTTGGGCAATGTGAAAGTCTTCACGCTCATTGCTTTGGTTTTACAACCCACAAGTTCATTCTCATCATTACATTCTCATTCTCATCTTACAATTCAGCAGCGGCAGGGAGCTGTTTTAAAAAAAAAAATAAAACAGATTGTATGCTTCTGTACCTGCTACGGAGACAGATTATTTCTCTTAGAAGTATGTATATACTTATAAATATGTATATTGTAAACAGGTGTTAAACAGTAAGTAAACATACATAAAGATAAAGTTTCAATATACTGATATAAAGTGACACACAATCTTGCTTGCCTGTAAGATGAAGCTGTGAATGAGCCTGGTGGTGCGGGACCAAATGCTATGATATTATCTGTCGGACGGCAGCCAGCAGCATAGTTTTTAGCTGGGCTGGTTGGAGTTCTTAAACATCCTGTTGGCCTTTGTCCTGCAATGCTAGGTGTAAATGTCCTCCAAGGATTGCACATCCTTCGTGGTGATGTGCTGAGCAGTTTGTAGCCCCCTTTGCAGAGCTTTATGGTTAAGGGCTCAACTGCCCTACCAGCTGGTGATGCAGGTCACGATACTTGAGATTTGTGTACCTGTAGAAGTTGCAGATTATTCTGGATTCAGGATCCATAGCACAGAGGCGGTATTGAGTCCCAGGTCTTTGAGCTTGATAAGGAGGGCACAATGTTATTCATTGCTGAACTATAGTCAATGAACACCATTCTCACATACAGTGTTCCTCTGGTCCAGGTGGGAGAGAGTAGTGTGGAGGGCTCGGGCAATGGCGTTACCTGTTGATCTGTTCGGCCTGTATGAATTGCAGTGGGTTCAGAGAGTCAGGGAGGGTGGAAGTAATACAGATTATGACTAGAAAAGCACTTGATGATGGTGGAGGTGAGTGCTATTGGGCGATAGTCATTCAGGCAGTGGGATTTGGTCTTTTTAGGGACATGGACATTGGCGGTATTTTTGAGACATGTTGGGACTAGAGACTGGAGCAGTGAAAGGTTGAAAATGTCTGTGAAGACATCTGCCAGTTGGTATGCACACACGTTGAGAGCTCGGCCAAGGATGCCATCAGGTCCAGGTGCCTTGTGTGGATTAAGGGAGGGGGCAGACGAGGCTGGTTATCACGTTTCCTCAGTCCGCAAAACCCTGGCCCACAACCTTGGTTTCCTTTTTCTCTTTGTCTCTTTTCCAGGTTCGGCAACAGGTAAATGGTAAAACTACTGTCAACTAATGATCTGATGCACATAAGTGGTTCTCAATCATGTGAAATAAGTATCAAATGAAACAAAATAAACTCAAAATGAAAGCAAAGTTGAGGAGGATCTCGAGACACAGCAGCTGTCCCCAGCGCTATCTTTTGAGCAGTCAGTGTTGGGTTCAAAGCTTAGTTTGCTACACCTGACGGGAAAAAAATCCATTGATGCATCTTTAAACAAACCCAGAGGTTTGAAGACAAAGTTTCTTGTGGCTAAATTATTACCCAAACTATACGTTTTCCAAACTGACTTCCTGGTTCAGTTTTGACCTACTGTACTCTCCGTGGAATTGCGCTAATAGTTTTCCTTTGGCCTACAATGACGTGTTATTATTGGCATTTCAGGTGTGCTCACTTTCAGTTTTGGATATTCTGGCTAAAAAAATAAAAAATAAAAAATCAGGTTTTTGACTGCTTTGTTTCTTGCCCCGTCTGACCTTGATGTACAATGCTTTTGATTGCCAGAGCGCAACAATTACAATGTTATTAAAATAAAAAATGACCCAAGTAGTAGCAAACAGGAATGATACTTTAAGGTACTTTTGACTTAAATGTAAATGGGTTTTGAAATTGTAAATGTGTTGTGCTTGATTTTTCTGAACGCACATGCATCTTACGTGTTTTCATATTTACAATTATATTGTGCTTTTGCGTATACTGTAAAGGCATACATGTGCACATGTGAGTGAGTGACAGGGTTCTCTCCGCTATTTTGTTCACCCTTGAGTGCGTGCAAGGTCGAGTGAGACGACAGCATGGCTGGTCTTCACTGATAACTAGGCACAGGCAGAACCCTGTGCTCTTTGCTTCTATTCAAAACACACACACACACAAACACAGGCACATACGCGTTAATTAATCCCAAAACGAAAGGGAAATTGAAAAAACACTGTCTCCACTTTTAATAGGACTTACTGTCGTCCAACCATAAAGACAAAAAAACAAGCTCAATCATTCTCCTCCATCTTGTCGCTTGTTGAATTATTGATAGACGGAGCAAACTGCACTAGAAAATAAAATGGGGAAGAAAAGCACTTGGCTCGAGTGTGTTTGAATGTAGTGATAAAATGTGATTATTCATGTGTGATGCATGCTGTGTGGATTCTTGTAACAGAGTGAGGAGTTCTGAGTTTCTCCATGGTGACTGTAGAGAACCTGTATGTGCCAGACAAGCCAGCTGGTATCTTGTTTTCTAAGTACACAATGCTCCAGCAACAAAAAAACAAAAAAATAGAGGAGATGAGGTCGTTAGTCAAAGGCATTCATTATTCAGTCATATTTGAACCACTGTGGAAATGCTTATCTTCCATCTCTATCTGAACCAGTACAAATTACTTTCCTGACCCTCTCCCTTTTTGCTCACCAGTTCCACTCAGAGTATTTGCCCTTGTGTAACTATTTCTATACTATAATCATTGTTTTTATTTTTTTGCCATGCATCCTGAATTAGCTGGTCCTGATGAAAAGCTTAAGAAATTTTATTAGCTGGGATTTTTTCAGAGAAGATTTTGGTATGAGAGCTTTTAATTTGTCAAGGTATTTGCCCTCAGAGTGACAGGAACCAGTGGGATCATTCTTCTATTTAACTCAACTGGAATACCTCTTCAAAATCAAAATGTAGCTAAAGCCCCATTAACATTAGCGATTATGGAGGTTATTAATAACAATAGCCATGTAAAATGAATAACTTAATACTGTTTCATGGACTTTCTACTGTTCCTTTTAATAGAAAGATTTTTCTTTTTTCGTTTTGTGACCTCCAATGTTTTGATAGCTCAACCAGATAATGAGAATGGGTAAAACCCTGAATAGGCTTCTATGCTTTGACAGTGACAAAACATGTTTGACTTAAACTTCTAGAGACCAAATAGAGACGTTGAAATATTCCCCTCATCAATTAATCTCCATTCAATGACACACTACTTTACTTAGCCAACCATTCAGCCTCTTCTGGCTGCTATAATTGTCCCAGTTAATTGCTTTTCAACTCTCTTTGATTACAAGGTCAGCTCTGAATGGCTGGTGTACTGTACATGGCTCAAAGTTCCCTCTTCCCTCAGCCCTCCACCATCCATCTCCTTATGGCCACCCCCCTCCCTTTGATCACAACAGGTCGTACCATTCCTCCTCTCCTCTCCTCTCCTCTCCTCTCCTCTCCTCTCCTCTCCTCTCCTCTCCTCTCCTCTCCTCTCCTCTTCCGTTTCCGGTGTGTGTGAGTGTGAGTGGTGGTGGCGGAGGTGCGAGTGGCGCGGAGTTTTGAAACTGTTTCTGTCCCTGTTTTTTCGGATTTCCGACTGTTTCTTTGACCTGTGGTTTTGTGCATGATCAGGTAAGTTTCTTAAGCTTTTCTTGTGGAGTGTCTGCTTAGGAATCGGTTTTTTTCTCCGGGAGGAATGGCGTCCTCCGGGACGCCGCCTCCGACTCTCCGGCAGGGCGTGAGGTTGGTCCCCCCGGAGGGTGATGTTACGGTGGAGGAGGTTCTGTTGGCGGTCGGTGAGAAGGTCGGCTATGACGAGCTATCTTTTGCATCCAGAATGAACAAAGCAGTGGTGGTGTTTATGAAGGATGAACAGCTTGTTCATCAGCTGATTGAGAGCGGCGTGTATATCAGAGACGGTTTAGTGCAGGTCTCTCCGTTATCGGCTCCTCCACGCGGATCACCGTATCCGGTGTTCCGCCGTTCATCTCCGACGAAGTGTTGGAGAAGGAACTTCAAGGTTTGGAAAGTTTGCGAGTGGATTTAAAACGGTGACTTTGGGTTGTAAAGATCCCAAACTGCGGCATGTGCAGTCTCTGAGGCGACAGGTGTTCATGTTCCTGGACTCGGCCACGCAGACGCTGGAGGTGTCGTTCAGAGTGAGGCATGGTGACGGGGCTTATATGGTGTATGCCAGCTCTGGGCAGATGAAATGCTTTGAGTGTGGGGGTGTGGGACACAAGCGTTTTGCGTGTCCCCACAGAAAGCGCGCGACGACTGATGGCGAGGCTGCCGTGCCGGACGCTCCGTCCGCGGCGGCTGGCGGCCCGGGTCGGCGGATGTTGAGCGGTGCCGGGTCCGATGCGGCTGGAGTCACTGCGGCGGGGGGGGAGGCGGAACCTCGCGATGCTGCGGATGCGGCAGGGAGCGTAGCCGTAGCGACAGGTGTGGAAGACAACGTGGAGGGACTGTGCCCGTCAGCGCAGCTGCAGGCTCCGGTGCCAGTAGGGGGGGACTCTGAGTGTCTGGGTGCTGACGTGCAGTCACAGTCAGGTACTACTGAGGATGTAGCCTCCACCAGTACTCCTGGAGGTCCTACTGTGATCACCACTGGTAAGCAGGGTGGGGGCCCTTTCAGCAGTCAGGCATCATGTGCTAGTGAGGAAATGGAGTATGAATCGGATGCTGATACTGTTTCTATTGGTGAAGTTGATCAGAGCACGGAATTGTATTCATTAGAGGAAATAGATCGTTTTCTGAATGAATCATTTAATAGATCTGTGAAGGTGTCAGATTACTTCCAGGACACTGAAAAATTTGTCACGTCTGTTGCTGTTCTGCAGAGACTGGTTGGTTTTGACCTTTTGGATAAAAAGAAACGTTTTCGCCTCAAAAAGCACATTACAACCATAAGAAAGGACAAAGGAAGTAGGACTTCCAAAAGGTTAAGAACTTCTAATGATCATGACACCTAACCTTTCTTCTTTTTATACTGTTCTCTCCTTGTTTTGACTTGTCTGTTTCTTTTTCTGACTTTTCTATGAGGAGCCTTAAAATAGGATCTCTTAATATCAATGGTGGGAGGGACAGGCATAAGAGGGCTTTGGTTTCGGAGGTTTCTAGTCAGAAAAGATTGACGTGTTGTTTTTGCAGGAAACCCATTCTGACCCATCAGTTGAGACTGACTGGGGTATTTGGTGGGGGGGTCCCTATGTTCTTAGCCATGGTACTAAAGTTACTGCAGGGGTTGCTGTTTTGTTTAAGGCGGCAGCGGGTGTTACTATTATATCTTCCACTGAGGTGGTAAAGGGACGCCTGCTGGTTGTCAGGGCAGAGATAGAGAGCTCTGTGTTTTGTTTTGTTAACGTCTACGCCCTAATCGGGTCCGGACAGAGTGACTTTTTCACACAGTTACGAGATGTACTAAATACGTACCATCAGGACCAGCTGATAGTTGGAGGTGATTTTAACTGTACTCCTGATTTCACTGTGGACAGGATAGGCGAGGAGCCTCACCCACTTTCAGCTCAGAGTCTGAACAGCATTATTGACCAGCTGGATCTGGTAGATACCTGGAGGGTCAAACATCCACAGTCCCGACAGTACACTTGGGTGAGGGTCATTAATAATAGGGTGTGTGCAGCCAGACTTGATAGGATCTATATTTCACTGAACCTTAGTTCTAGACTGGCCCACAGTAGCATAACTCCTGTTGGCTTCACGGATCATCACTGTGCATGTATGGATCTGATCGTCTCGCCAGGTAAGAGGATTAAGTCCTACTGGCATTTTAATAATAAACTTTTACGAGATAGCCAGTTCTGTGTCACATTTCAGCATTTTTGGAAGTGCTGGAAAAGTAGAAGAGCAGATTTTGCTTCTTTGAAGCAGTGGTGGGATGTTGGCAAAGCACAAATTCGGGTTTTTTGTCAGCAGTACACCTCCCATTCCACTGCTAAGATCAAGGCAGCAGTGATGGAACTTGAGGCCAACATTAGACATATAGAGGAGGTCTTACATAGAGAATCTGACCCTTCTTTAGGGCAGTTGTTACAGAAACGTAAGCTGGAGTTGAGCTCTTTTCTAAATGAGAGGGTGAAGGGGCTCTGGTCAGGTGTCGTTTCCTCCAGATGAGAGACATGGATGCCCCGAGCGCTTTCTTCTTCGATCTGGAGAGATCAGTGGCACAGAGGAAACAGATGGCCTGCCTTCAGCTTCCAGGAGGCAGAGTAACCACCAGTCCTGGTGAGATGAGAAACCATGCAATGGAGTTCTATGCTGACCTCTTTGGGGCCCAACAGTGCAGCATGCAGGGTCGCGAGGAGCTCCTGGAGGGTCTTCCTCAGCTCAGTCTGGACGAGAAGGCTGCTTTGGATTGTGTGCTGACTCTGGAGGAGCTGACAGCTGCAGTCAACCAGATGGCCTTAGGGAAGGCACCGGGGATTGATGGTCTCTCCACAGATTTTTATCAACAGTTCTGGAGTACGATTGGACCTGACCTTCATGACGTTTTTATGGAGGGATTAGGACAGGGTTTCTTCCTGTTTCCTGTCAGCGAGCAGTGTTGTCACTGCTGCCCAAAAAAGGCGATTTGACTTTGCTTAAGAACTGGCGCCCAGTTTCCCTCCTCTGTACGGATTATAAGCTACTTTCTAGAGCATTGTCTAACAGACTGAAGGGTGTCCTGGAACTTATCGTGCACTCTGATCAATCTTATTGTGTTCGGATCGGTCAATCATGGACAATATTTTCTGTGTTCGGGACATTCTTGATGTGTGTAAATTGTATAATTTTGATGTTGGTATCATCTCTTTAGACCAAGAAAAAGCATTTGATAGGGTGGACCACTCCTATTTGTTTTCTGCACTTAAAGCTTTTGGTTTTGGTGATGGGTTTCTGTCTTGGGTTGGTTTATTGTATAATGGTGCACAGTGTTTGTTGAAGACGGGGGCAGGGCTGAGTCGGCCCATTCCTGTGCAGAGGGGATACGACAGGGTTGCCCTATATCGGGGCAGCTGTATACTTTAGCAATTGAGCCTCTCCTGTGCAGGATGAGGGCTCGGCTCAGCGGCCTTTTCCTGCCGGGGTCTTTAGGTGTGGTGCGTCCTCTTACTGTTTCAGCTTATGCCGATGATGTCAATGTTTTAGTTCGCTGTCAGGAGGATGTTCAGAGTTTGCAGGATGCTCTGTCCCTTTATGAGGGGGCCACATCTGCGCGGGTGAACTGGGCTAAGAGTGAGGCTTTGCTAGTGGGACGGTGGAGGGATAGGGTGGTGCCCAGTTTGCCAGGGGTCTTGAGTGGGGAAGGAAGGGTTAAAAGTTTTGGGGGTGTTTTTGGGTACGGAGGGGTTTGTCCAGAGAAACTGGGAGGGAGTGAGGGAGAAGGTGTGCGCTCGTTTGTCGAAATGGCGGTGGTTGCTACCTCAGCTGTCCTATAGGGGAAGGGTTTTGGTTGCCAATAACTTGGTTGCCTCGACCCTTTGGCATAAGCTGGTTGCCATTGTACCACCGAGAAGACTGATAGAGGACATTCAGAGAGCCTTGGTGGATTTCTTCTGGTCGGGGAGGCACTGGGTTCGGGCAGCAGTTCTTTACCTACCTGTTGCTGAAGGGGGCCAGGGGCTGGTGGATATTCAATCGAAACTTGCCTCCTTTCGTATCCAGACTGCCCAGAAACTTTTGTATGACTGTGGACCCAGCTGGCTTGATACGGCCCGATTGCTGCTGAGGAGAGCTGGGCGGATGGGCTATGACAGACAGCTCTTTCTTTTGAGGACTGAGGAAATGGACCTTACTGGGCTCACGTCGTTCTACAGTTCTGTCCTGCAGGCGTGGCGGGTGATGACGTGTTCGCGGGCTGCAGGAGAAACTCCGGGGATGTGGCTCTTTGAAGAACCGTTGTTTTTAATGACTTCATAGAGACTCAGGTTTTGCAGTCTGCCAGTCTGAGGACCAGTCTCAGGGAGGCTGGGTGCACTAAACTGGGTCACCTGATGAAGATGACTGCCGTCTCTGGTGAAGTCCTGAGAAGGAGTAGTAACATCACCTCCATCAGGCTCATTGACAGGGTGGTGCATGAGGTTTGTGCTGCCCTGGAACTGCCTCAGCGGACACTGGTTCAGACTCGGTCTCTCTGTGAGCAGTGGAGTGAGGGGTGGGAATACAGTTTCCCTCTCTGTCCGTTACCCCATCTGTGGGGGTGGCAGGAGGAAGTGGGCCATCTGCTGTCTTTCTCGACCCCTCACCTGGGCAAGTTCCAGGATGCTGGGAAGAAGGAACTGTATCATGCTTGCGTCAAAGTGCTGAACCTGCGGGCTCTGGCTGGGCTAAGGGAGTCGAGGTGGACTGAGTTTTTTGGTCCAGATGTTTCCCCGAAAGGCAGTTGGCGAGCCCTGTACAAGCTTCCCGTGGAAAAGCGGGCGGCAGACCTCCAATGGAGGATTGTGCATGGGGCCATAGCTACAAACCACTACAGGGCGCACATTGATCCCGAACTGGGGAGGGTGTGGTTTTGTTCTGAAGTAGAAACTCTGGCGCATCTGTTTGTTGGTTGTCCTCGGCTGACTGATGTGCTGGGGGTCACTAAAAGGTGGGTTCAGGGTTTAGGAGTGGTCTTTTCTTTGGAGTTGTTTATTTTTGGTCCACAATATACTAAGACTAAGAAGGCCGTTCACGTCCTGTTGAATTTTTGTTTGCTACGGCAAAACTGGCCATCTGGCTGTCCCGTAGAAATAAGGGGCAGGGGGCGGGCAGTGTGGAGCCGGCACCGATGCTGGAGGGGCTGGTCAGAGCCCGGCTCAGGGTTGAACACTCTTATTACCTGCTGATGGACAATTTGGTGGGTTTTAGTAGTGTGTGGGCTGTAGAGGGTGTGTTGTGCTCCGTGGGGGAGGGGGGGGAGTTGGTGCTCAGGTTTTAAATGGAAGGCACAGAACCTTTTTGTGATTGTTTGTATTTGTTTTTGTCTGTTTGTTGGTTTCTTCTGTGATCTGACAATGGTCCAATAAAAGGACTTTTAAAACCAAACCTCTCCTCTCCTCTCCTTCTAACTTTCCCTGACCCTACAATCAATGCTATTAGTAAGATGTGATAATGGTGTCTGTTAACTCTGATATACTGATACATCATAAATATGCCCATTGTGTGGATAAGGCTTAAGGTAGAGAATAACTAAACCCTGGGTTACAGTTTTACATAATCTGTAGTACACAACAACAAGACATGTATAGTCCATAAACAGTGTTCTAATGACTTTGTCAATTTATATATATATATATATAAATAAATAAAATGATGGTTTGTACTAAAATATAAGAACTGCATTTCACCTTACTGTAAGTGGCAGGATATCTCAAAAGGGAGAGAAAAAAAACTGTACATACAGCAATGTGTAGAAACAAAGATGTACTGCTATTTGTTCAACAACTGTCACTGACAGTTTATGTACTTTTGAGGTTGGTTAAAGATCCATGATTGGAAAGAGACAGGGGTGTGTGTGTGTGTGTGTGTGTGTGTGTGTGTGTTACTCCTGCTTCTTTCTCCTCTTCCTCCACAGCTCACACGGAGGCGACAGAGTCCCTCTCATTACTAAACAGCACAGTCCCCAAACAAAGGCTCATGCTCCAACAGTGGCGCGTGCTCAATACCTAGTGTGGCCACTCATCTAAATTAGCATGCCGTATAGGCCTTGACACATATTCACACCAACACACACAAACACACACACAGACAAAAATCCACATACATGCACACACGGTGAAAGGCGCACCCTTATGTGCAATAATTCACACACACTCATCCTGCAAACTCTTGTGTCTAACAGATAGCGATTACTGGATTACTCTGCAGCGGCAACAATGTGCATTCAAGCTTTGCGTCGTCAGCAAATGGCTTTTGTTCTCCATGTAAAGAAGAGTCACACAAAGCATTTCAACATCAAAGTCACACAAGAACAGAAAATAGCAAATTACAAAATACTAGCTGTGTTTCTGAGGGATGCCACTAGATTTCTGCACAGAAGAATCATGCTAATAAGCAAGAGAGCGTTATTTCTGCTCCACTTGAATGAAGCTTTTTTTCACATCTGGCCATCTGCATCTTTCACACCTGGCAGGTCAAATGTGCCTTTTGGCCTGCAAATGTCTGCCGAGGGGTGAACGGCACTGACGCAGGCAGGCAGGCAGGCAGTAAGCAAGCAGACAGGCAAGCAAGCAGGCACACACGCACGCACACACGCATCTACGTGCTCTTACTGGCTGACCTTTGCTCTTTCATGTTCATATTAGACTAGGTCCACACATTGCAAACCATAGTGTATGCAGTATAAGATCATCAGAAAACAGTATACCTTTAAAATAAGTAGCCGATAGTGACAGTCATTGCTAATAAATACATTTCTCCTTTTATGGTGACCATGTTGTAAAAGCAGACTACAGAAACACTGCCTCCTGTTGTGACTAATATCTGCAATTTTGCTGTTGCTCTGTCACACACAATCACAATGGCTTGTTTATCCTGCTGTCATATTTCTTTGATGCTATGTCGCTTTCTGTACTTGGGCCCATAGTCCCTACACATTTTTAGATGCAATAACAGTAGGGAACAAAATAAGGGGCTTTTAAAACGTTTACATGCCTGCACATGCGACAGTACAATTCAATAAGTGCATATTTTTTGCAAACATGGTTTTGACCCTGTATGTTGTACTAGCTGTATTTCAAAGGACATCTCAACACAGGTGGCAGTGACTTGTTTTGAAATGAGATCAGGGATGAGGAATAGTTACTGAGCAGGGAGAGAGAGTTTGTCATATCTCACGCTGGTAATGAGGGGGAAATGTGAGGGAAGAAAACATGGAAGAGGATTGAAGGAAGAAATGTGAGGAGGGGTAGAACGCAGGAAGGGAAGCCTAAAATATGCATGTCATCATGTGGATGACTGATAGCTTTCTGTGAAAGTTTCTCTTCATGTGTGCATGCAGGCAAAGTGTCACACTGTGTGTGCATGTTTACTTGCAGTGTTACATCCTATGGGCTTAAATATGTGCCAACAGAAACTGTATTTGAATCATTTATATTTGAATTTGAATTACTAAACTGAATTGAAAAACTGAATTTGAATAACATAATTTGAAATTGTATTGTTTAATTTGAATCATTGCATTGAAAAACTGAATCTGAATAATATAGTTTGAATTTGTTTGGAACTGAAATCCAATAAAATATGATCATCAATGAAAATTCAACTCACTATATATCTTCACATTCAATTCTCACAATTCAAATTCAATTCACAAAATTCAATTTCAAGTTACTGTGACAGACATCCGGGTCAATGATCAAGGATCCGTCTTTGACGGGTCCTTCCACGTCAGGTGGAAGGCTAGCGAGCGCACGTCATTTGTGCAGGCTGAATTTCAAAACACTGGATGAAACGGTTGTGGAAGTGTGAACTGTGCTGTTAAATTTTTTTGTTGAGATGGAGAAGGTGAATCAGCGTCAGTCTGCTTGCAAGAGGAGAATCTACTGTCGGCAACTTTGCCCGCATGTGCGATTACTAACACTAATAGGCTATGATGTAAGCAATTGTTGTTATCTCTTATTTATCCCTTGTCAATAAATTAAAAACTTGTGAGAGTTCATGTTTGTAGTTGTCATAACACTTACTGGTAAGGAGAATTGCATTCATTAATCTTAGTTACATTAAGTTTACAGTAGTAACAGTAACAGTTTACATTAGCTTGTATTTACTGCAGACATGTAACATTGTTCAGTAGCTTCTAGCTAACAAATGCAGTGCAAAATATGATCAACAACTACATTGACTTGATCAATAACACTATGTTCACCTTGAAGATGATTTTACTCCAACACTTTTTTTTTGTATTCAACAAATCTAAAAGTGAAGCATAACGACAAGTAGTTAACTTGCCAAGTGTCAGGCTCACATTGAATTGCTTTAGATGAAGAAACTGTTGAAAAAATGTTGACTGGATTTCAAATTAAAAGCATTTAAAATAGGTTTTGTTTACTTATATCTAAATATAGGTCACAGATATTAAAATAAATTAAGGTCATTGCTTACATTTAGGTCTCAAGGCCTTAAATCAAGACCACACTGCAGACATTTTATGTTTTCCCTAACCTATAATTCTCTTGACCTCCATTTGAAAAAATGATTTTCCATTTTAGTGACATACAGAAAATATATCACCTTTTCTGTTTTTCATCCAGCACTTCCTCCCTCTGCTGGTCTACAGTCTCAGCACATTCAGACACAGGCAGTTTATATTAGAGTCCCCTCACCATCTTTTATTACCCCTTTATTTCTGACTCTCTCTGTCTTTCTTTCTCTCTGTCTATCCCTCATGAATAAACATCCCTTACATTCACTCAGTGCTGGCATGAAATGGCCACACAGCCCCTGGCACACGCAGGAGTAATGCCGCAATCATTATTCCACTGCAGTGGTCCCACACAAGCATATTTCACCAATCATGTGGCTCTCTCCCCTGGCTTTTGTTTGGATGACTTAAACAAATGATGTGGCAGTGAGGAGGGCCTGCGTACCACAGCTCCCCCTGTTAACACGGCAACCGTTGACACAGACACAGCGAAATTTGCATAAGAGTACGCTTGAGTGGTACTGGCAATTCCAATGGGGGTCCACATATTTTTCCCTCTGTTTCTGTAAGAGGGTGGGGTTGAGGGTGTGGGTGTGGGTGGGGGGAAAGGGGGTACGTGTGTTATTTTTGGTTCTCCCGCTTTTCTCCTTCTTTTCATCCTTTTCTCCCTCTCTCCTGTTCTGCTCTGTGACTGCCAACTCTTCTTTTCTCTGGGGTTTAGTGTTAAATTGAAGGTAATGAGAGATGCTCACATACCATGAGACTGACTGGGCTTTAAGCAATAGAGATGGAGAAAGTCTTTTTGGCAGAGCTGTTAAACACATACAGCCAAGACAATGGTGGCATCTACAAATCAGTCCAGTTACAAATGACATCCTATACGTGGTGGTGCAGTAGACCTCTTACTGAATGGTCAGTCAGAGAAGTACTGTGCATAAGTAGGACGCAATAACTGTTTGTTAATTAAATATGCCACTAGTGTGATTCTTTTTTAAAGTATTCTAGCAGCAATCACCAGAGCATTTCAGAACAATGGCTTAAAAGGAGTATGAAGTCTGACATTTGAAGAGGGGAGGATGACAAGTTATTTTGTCAATGAGGGCACTGATACATTTAACAAGGATGAAGGTGAAGAAGAGGAGGACAGTCGTGATAATGCTTATTTTGTTTTGGCTTTTTTGTCGATGTTATCTGAAAATAGAACGAGGATTGCTGCATTCAGAGAAGTTAATCAAGCAGCCCGAAGGGGCCACTGCTCTGTCCTTTTATGTGCCTATCTCGCTCTACATTTCTCCTATCCCTATCTCTTTCATTCGCCTTATCTCGCACTTCTTTAATCACAGCATATCAATGGGACTGATACATCTAAGAGATCTATTTGCGTGCTGTTCACTTTGTGAGAAAGTTCTCTTTCAATTCCAAGAATTTGCTCTCATCCGACTTCTAGACTTCTCACAGTGAAACAGCAGCTCGCAGGAATACCAAACAATAAAAACATATATCTTCCCAAATGTTGATGCAATGTGCGTGTGTGTGTGTGTGTGTGTGTGTGTGTGTGTGCGTTTGTGTATAGGCACCAGTGACTCTGCTGAGTCCTTAGGATGGGTGTGGCACACTGCTGTGCGAAGGTTATCTCCATAGTGATAGATGTGGGGTCATCTCTGTGACGATGGATCGGAGGGGGTGTTGGCCGCCAAGGTCGCGGACCAAGGACAAGGCAAGAGTGATTGCAGCCACCCAGACAGGAAATCGAAGAGGAGCACTCTAAGGAGGGTCGAGGAAAAAAGGTGCAATTTCACAAGCCAAATTACTTCTGGGATGGAGGAGAGAAAAATATCACAGCAATAACGGCACCAGGGATGAGGCAGGGAAGGAGAGGGAGGTAGTGGAGGAGCTGGAGGAAGCAGGACGGAGGAGGGAGGTCCCAAACAAAAGCTTAATTATCACAGTCATCAAACATGTATGCTCACATAAGCAAATAGAGTGACATCCTATTACCTACAAACTCCCCCGCACATAGAGGAATCTTCAAAGGTATCCGTCAGAGTTTGGCTGTGATTTTCCATGTGGCTTATCAAGCTTGTTTATTTCTGAGGCTGTTGCCGGCTGTGACTAGAAAATATTGATTGGATTGTGCAACATGTTCCACTGCAGCCCTACTGATTTCTTTTATTGTTCTCTCTCTTTGCTCCTCCTCTGCTCTCTGACGATTCCACAACATTAGTATGTCGAACAACAGCGAATCCGTAAATTGTTGACGAGAAAAGCCACAGTGAATAAATGACGACGACAATTTGAAAGTTCTGCCTTGCTGCCTTGCTCTGTCCCTGCTCAGGGTTTCCCCAATGTGTTTTCTGTCTCACTCAGTATGCCCTCTATTTTCCGAGTGTGTGTTTGTGTGTGTGCTCATACAGATGAATGTCTGTATCGGCAGGCTGTGGGCATTGAATCATTAAGTCCACAGTGCCACTGTGCCCATTGCCTCATTGCACCTAATTAAGCCCCTTTTGTTTCCTATCAATTAACATTGTAATTAAAACGAGTCACGCTTCTGTTTACCCAATCTGCTGATTCAGGGGAAAATGACACAAACCGTGAAGTGCAGGAATTCAACTAACACATGCCAGCATCGCACATGCATTCATATACATGGATGCATCAATGAAATACAAATAAGAATACACACATGTTTAGAAAGATACAGTACATGCACACACTCTTGTGCAACCACACTTTTGCGACATCAGAGCACAATCCATGCTTTCAATTTGCTGGAGTGTGATAGAACAAGGCATGCCAATGGAGGTGAGAAATGACAGCAGGATCCTTTGGTGTGTGTGTACGTGGGGGGGGGTTAAACTGGCGTTGAGTCGTTAACACAACCAAGGGATTCGCCTCCAGATAATCTCACACAAATCACCTAATCCTCCATCCCTCAGGTGAACAGATGGCAAAGGAGTACTAGCGCACACACACACACAGACACACAAGGCCTATATATTTATGTGCATGTATGTACATACAGACAAATGAATAAGTCAAACATATAAACCCTACTCCAGCGTGTCCCCGCCAGCCCCGTCCTCCTCAATACGCCAATGTACATTTCACCAAAAAAATATACACCCTATCCTCTTGTTTCCATGGCAACTGACCGTAGAGCTGTGGGTATATGAGGCAGCAGGCGGCAGGAGAAATTACTGGAGTGAGAGGCATACCGGTCTGTCACCTCAGCCTCCCCAGAGAAACAACACATAATACTGTACTACTGTACTCTCCTCTCTTTCTTTCATTGCTTCTACCACTCAGATTTACAGTAATACACAGATTTATCTCTCTCTTCACACACACTGCATGCACTCACTCACGCATGCACGCACCAGTCTGTAGCTCAGGGCAGACACGAGACATGTGTGTGAAAAGAATGTGTGATCTTCTTATTAAAACATGATCATGAACTGCCACCCAGACACACCACCCTTCCTCTTTTCCTTCTTCTGTCGGGGGGTGACTGACTGCTGCTGGTGGAGGCCAACCTGTCCTTGGGTGCAGTAAAGGATTATAGCAGCACACACCATGTGACCTTAATTCCCCCTGCCTGCTTCTGTTGCGCTCAGCCTATCAGGACCTGGCATGAGCCGTGCATGTATGTGTGTGTATATTAGCATGTGCATATTTGTGTGTCTGTAAGTAGAGTGTTTCGTCGAGATTATTGTCTCAAGCGTTTATGCTCCAATAGATGAATAAAGTCAGATTAAAGGGGAATGCCATGAGGTTTTGTTGTGTGTGCATTTGTGCATATGTGTGCGCGTGTGCCAGCTTGTGTTTTAAAAGGGGGGGTGGCACGTGTCGCACAGTCAGACGACCTCATTCATCCCCAGCTACAAAAAAATCCCTCTGCTCTTTCCCCTCACCCACAAACAGACCTCAACCCCCACACAGCCGCCGCCGTCAGCAGGCTCAGCTGGTGGCTGAGGGAGGAGGAGGGGTTAGCACAGGGATGGAGCGATGATGATGATGATGGCTGGATGGATGGATGGATGGATGGATGGATGGATGGATGGATGGATGGATGGATGGATGGATGGATGGATGGATGGATGGATGGATGGATGGATGGATGGATGGATGGATGGATGGATGGTGCTGAGAAAACTATTAAGTGGGCAGCATTTTTTTGTCATTGGTTATGTTTTAGTTTTCTCCGAAAGATGGAGCAGCAGAGTTGGAGGATGGAGAGGAAGATTGTGAAGAAGCTTAATGTGAGTGTAAAATGTGTGTGTAGTGAGGGTAGAGGTCAGAGTGTGTGTGTTGAGGGGGGTGTCACTAGGATATGTAAATCAGACAGAATAAGCAGCAGTTTAAACATGAGCATTACATCAGGGGGAGACGTCCGGCTGTTACGTGGGCTTGCACCCACCAGATAAGGCCCACAAAGCTTTGTGCGTGTCTGAGTTTGTCTTTGTGTCTGTGATGGAGCAGACATAACAGACGCAGCACCTTGCCTCATGAGACACTCGCTGTTGTTGGCAACCTTTGACCTTAACCAAACCTTGACCCTGGCAGAAGGCAACTGATTTACCCAACAAAGACAGATGACACAGCAGAGCCTGAAGACAGCGCTAAACTCTGACCTCCAACCCTGCAGTCCCGACCCAAACTCTATCTGAAGCCAAACACAACCTGCCCTTCGACACACGCGCAAACACTTAGACAATGAAGCAGGAGAAACACTACACCCATCCATAAAGCAGCAGAAAACCAATACCATGAAATAACAGACACATTCAAGTGAAGCCGTTATTATTATGCTAAAATGTCCAGTTTCGATGTACAAAATGAGACATTTTAATATTTTTTTCTTTCACTTTCAGATAAATAAAACATTTGCTGAGGTTGCATAAATCACATCATCATTTCAACTCAAGATGTGAATTAATAAAACGTTATTTGGGCATTTTGGCAAATTGGTTCTTAAGCAGATTTGAAAGTGTGAAGATTAAATAATTGTTTAGACTGCACCATTTCTCCTAATGCAATTATTCAATTCAGTTTACAATTTCAAATGATGTGTGCGTCCCTTAAAAGCCCACACACACAACAAACACAATTCATTCACATGCATAAAAACAAACCAAAAACACAATGACACACGACGGTGTCCAGGAAAAAGTTACAAAAACACAAGGGTTTATGGCGGTGGCCACTGGTCACACACACACACACACACACACACACACACACACACACACACACACACACACACACACACACACACACACACACCACATTATGTCAAAAACAGTGCAGTTTTAATCTAAAACACATTCTTGTGTGGTGTCATTGATAATCTTATATGCATTTGAGGACTTGGTCAGGTAGACAACATACAGAATATTGCAAACAAAAGGATAAAAAAGAAAAGATATTTAAAGCTAATACACATAATTTATTCCACACAAATCTCATATATGCAAGCATGAAAATTAGTGCTGTCCATTATTAACGGCATTAACGCCAACCCATTTTAACAGCGTACATTTTTTATCGCGAGATTAACACTTTTTTACCTAGCAAACTTTGTAGTTTTTTCACATGCTGTTGCAACAACTAGCAATGTTAGAAAAACTACAACATCACACCAGATCTAGCTAGACCGCAAACAAAACAACAAACATGCCGCACACTAGTCTTAGTTACTTAACCGTAATCTCTGCTGAAATGACCAGCAGCTAAAAACATTATATTAAGTCATACGTTACATAAAGTGTTGCTTCATGTCAAGGAAATAAGTCCTATCATATATATATATATATATATATATATATATATATATATATATATATATATATATCATACATGTTCATCCTGGGTGATACATACCAAAAATGTGTGAATTATTTTAAGCTTATATTCTTTCCATGTCTTTCTTTGTGCTCTCTTCTACAGCAATTCTCTTCTTTCACTCACACACCACACAATTTTATGTGCATTTATACCACTAAGATTTCCCAAGTAAAATAAATGTTCTGAATTCCACTCTAAGTGCTCCCTTCAGACAACAGGTAGACATCTACACCAAACATATTTAAAATGTAAAACCTTTTGGTCTCATGAATGCATGCAGCTCAGTGTGTGATGGCAGGAGAAATGATTTTGTCTAATTGTTTGTTGCACTTGTTCAATGATATTTAATAACTGTCCTAACTAGGCTTGTAGAAACAGACTCCACAAGAAGTTTGACATTTTCAGATCACGTTTCATGTAAAGCTGTGGTGTGAGCAAAAACACATTATGAAATGAAGGAAGGAAGGAAGAAGAAAGAGGAGAGATAGATAGATCAACTACAAAATGAAGAAACATTACATTTTCCCTGAGGATCCCATTTTTCTGGTTATCCAGAACAGTCTGGGCTTCAAAGTTATCTCAGCAAACTTGGATTCATTGAAAATGTGATTGAAATGACAAAGGGGAACAATAAGCGTGAAAAAAATTCAAATCTGAATTCATGAATGTTTCTTGGGAAAGAGGCGCACATAGATTTCATTTCATAAAAGCAGAAAATGCAATACCCAGCTGAGCCACGGCGCTACAGAATTCTCTTTGGCAATGCTTTGGTACCATCAAGCGCTGACTACAAACAGCACAGCAACACTGATTTGACACGTGTCATGGGTGTTTTGTAAATACTTTGGATATTTTCCTCCCCCAACATTAGACTGTGGCTGCCTCCTGTCACAGTGCTGATGCTGTGAACTACTACAAAGCACCCTCTCTCGCAGGTCAAGCGGAAAACATTGCCAGGGTTTAATGTGAGTAGATGAATTTTACTTTCATTAATTAAAGCTGGATAGATTTGCAAATTATTATTATAGGAGTATAAAGCAATAAAAACAATAGGAGCAAGCGTGTGAACGTTACACACATCTTGTGATTTCAGTTTTCTCTTCTGTATTCAGACTTTGTCTCAGGGTTTCAAATGTCGGGCTGCTGCTGCTGATGATCAGGGAGGCAGAAGTGGGCTTGGGGTGGGAGCAGCGGGGTGGGTGACAGGGCAGCATCCATGCCCAGACAGACACAGCCTCTCCTGGGCTGATGCTACCAACATTCCTTGCTTCTGGAGACACGCACAGTTGAGTCCTGTCTGGAACTGCTGCTGCAGCCACAGAGTGTCAATGTCATGGAGTTAGTGAGTGAGTGAGTGAGTGAGTGAGTGAGTGAGTGAGTGAGTGAGTGAGTGAGTGAGTGAGTGAGTGAGTGGTTGCGTGCGTGCGTGCATGCTCGCTCTCCAGTGTGCTCCTGCCAGTACTAGGAAGTAACTAAGTACATTACTCTATGTAATAAGATAAGAAAAGCTTTATTTGTTTAATTGCGGATTTACTGTGAATTACTGTACTTAAAACTGGCTATAATCTTGTGTAAAGCACTTAATTATGTTGTTTCGTGCAGATATGTATGTATGAATGTATGATTAGTGTCATCAACACTTTATCATTACAAATGCTAGTGTAAAAACAATGTGATAATGTGAAAGAGATCTCCCGTTGTGATGAATATACAGAGATCTCACCAATCTGCAGCTCCCTTCAACTTTACGGAGCACTAGTTCCAGCTCATTATTTTGCCGTTCCAGCCGCAACTAAACTGTTCACGCCTACTGCTCTTAGAGAACAAAAAGCACAACAAACTCACTGTACACCACCTGCTCAGCACCATACGGACAGACACACAGAAGGTCATAAAAAGGTTGTTTTATCTTTTAGAGAAACAAATGGTTACATCCTTGACCCCAATGTATGCTAATGCCTAAGAAACAAACTGGGGCTACTAAAGAGCCAGATATTCCCCTCAGGAGTTAACCAAAAACAGCGCTAAATGGAGAGTGAATATTGGACTTACATTCTAAATGAATGCTAATGTTGCTCCATATCTGCTGGATGTGCAAATAAAACAGATATCTACAAAATGATCTCCATTAATTCTAAATATGGAGAACAAAAATACAAAATATAGGTACTCTTTTTAATTGGAGTAATTGGTTTCAGAAGTCACACAATTAGTTAAATGCAGATTACCTGGGTGTCTGTCAGTTGATTGCTGTATCAGTACACCTGTGTCTGGAAGGTCCAGCTCTTCATTCTCCATTCACTGTGACCTGAAAGAGTTTATAAGAGCAGATAAGTGTGATGTATTTTATATTTGTTCATTCAGATCGATTGTAGAGTTCTGATTTCACTGTGACATGTAAGGGGTTCATTGCTTAAATCTACTTTGGTTTAATGTTGTAAAACAATAAAATGTGAGAACTTTAAATATAACTGTATTCTTATTGACCCATAAAGTAGATACAATAAGCTCCAGCCCATCAGCTACAATTTAAAAATGCTGCTTATATATCAATACATCAATGGTAAAAATACAATAATATAATATACTGTACATAATTGAAACCATCTGACACGGCATTCTGCATAATGAGTACTTCTGATACTTTAAGTGCGTTTCATTAATAATAACTACTAAGTACTTTTTAATTTGAATGCAGGACTATTCTACTGTTATTGAGTTTTATCAGTATTAACATTTTAATACAATACCATATTTAAAAAGGGGCTGCTTTTTTAACCTTTATTTAACCAGGCAAGTAATTAAGAACACATTCTAATCAACAATGGTGGCCTGCAAATGGTATACGTTTGATACTTAAGAACATTTTGCTACTAATACTTACTTGTACTTGTAATGGAGTGTATTTATATTGGGGTATTGCTTCTTCCAGAACTGGCTCCAGCATTGTTCCTAGCTGTGCCAAAACTCTGGACCACACAGCGAAGGCGTTTGTCCAAAATAGTCTGATTCATAAAGGCAATCAATCTCTCCAGTACATCTCCAGTGAGTGACTGTGTAGGTGAAGTGAGATGAGGTGTCAGGGGTGAGTGGCAAAGAGGGGAGAAGAGTGGGGTCAATGTGAGGAAAGGAGCGGTGGCTACAATGCCGCGGGGTCTTGGCAGTGCCTCTTTATAACGACATTACAGTGGAAATAACAAGCAGCAATGAGCGACACCATCATTAACCTCTGGCTGGGCTATAAATCAACAGCAGTTCACGCAAATTAGACCAATTCCACTCGATCTGCCTCCAAAGGCCCTCGCTAAGACTACGCTGTTATAAATCACGTACAGGAAGAGGAGGAGGAACGACACACGCATAGATACAGGGGAGAGCGCATGCAGACACTTTTAGTGGTAGTGTTTTACAGTGACTCATATAACCTAAAAGAATTACCTTTCTCAGGCTTGCCCTTGATGATTCATGATACATATTTACATAATAGCTGCTTATTACAGATAGCATTTTTGTAGACGCACAAATAAATGAACAATGCTTGCACCTATGTTACAGAAGAGAACAGAAGGAGATACTTTCAGAATAAAGATGACATGGCGTTATGCAATTTCAAATTCATATTCTGCACTGTGCAGCCCTGGGGAGTGATTTGATGTTACTATGAAAGAATACAAGCATCACTTTTTTCCTCAAAGAAGAACGTGTTCAACAGAAACCAAAAATAACACTGGCTGCAAATAGAATATTCTTACTTGCCAAAAATATGTTTGAATTCCTTTTTTCATTCTGTGATTTTTGCTCCAGCCAGTAAAATGTTTTAATAGATT
Organism: Percina caprodes; assembly: GCA_013375575.1. Taxonomy (NCBI): domain Eukaryota; kingdom Metazoa; phylum Chordata; class Actinopteri; order Perciformes; family Percidae; genus Percina; species Percina caprodes. Next base: position 965,800 of record JABXJD010000145.1, read on the forward strand.
ATCTGTAGGTATTGTAGCCTGATTATTCTCAGCTGAATTTGGATTGGGCCGTTGGTGTTTCAGTCCTTGCAGGGCGGTGTGGGAAGAGGGATGGACAGCTGCCGGCTCTCTGCGGTCGTCTGGAGGAAAGAGTACATATTGCACGTCACTCGGAAAGGTAACAGATATGGCAGTATGTCCCTGCCATCTGTCACTGGAGCTTCACACGTCCACACTGACAAAGGAGAGCCAGGCCGCCGAGATGGCAACAAGGCCCTAGCCTGCTATTGTCCTCAAGGCTTGTGGGTAAATGTAGGGCCCCTTATCATCGGGCCCTGCTGGAGTAATGCAGCACCATTGTTCACCAAACACACTCACCCAAAGGACCACACAGTCTCCTGCAGGAATGATAATTCTATTAGAGTTCCAAATGTAAGGTTTTGTGCTATTTTAATCAATGGAAGAAAGTGCCAAAAGTTCTAGTCACTTTTGTCCAGTTAGATTTCTTGTCTCCTGATTTCAGCAAATATCTTTGCCCTTTTTGATCCCTCAGACGCACGCACGCGCACACACACACACACACACACACACACACACACACACACACACACACACACACACACACACACACTCATGTGCACACACTTCCATCGAATGCAGACTCCCACAGATAAGATCCCAGGCTTAGTGGACAGGGTCGATTTTCTATTATGGAATTTCATAATAAAGATCAACTGTCACAGCAATCAAAGCATCACTTAAGGCTGAGCCAGGACCTCTGTTTTCATCCCGCAACCTCCTCCCCATCCTCGAAAATAATCATCCTCAATCCTTCCAAACACTGCATACCCTCCACGAGTCCCATCTTTTCTTTTATCTCTCCCTCAGAAGAAAAAAAAGAGAGATGAGGAAGGTCAGCGATCTGTCATCAATAGATAAAGGAAAGATGAAAGAAGAGCTCGATAGAGAAATCTAACTTTACTAAACTTTTCAGTTTTATACATCTCTGCTGTGAAAAGAAAACAAGAAGATAAAGTTCTGTCAGACTACATTCTCAAATTTCTGTGTTTTTCTAGTTACCGGTTGGACTTGTCAAAGTCAACTTTTATTTGAAGGAAATTTTCTTAGCAGTGTACAATCAAGTATGTACATATACAGTACATGGAAGAGTTACAGCCAAAAAAGCCATACTTCCGACATGGAAACAAGGCCAAGCAACTCAACTATGCACAAAAACATAGTCGGAGGTAAGGCTTCTTGGCTGCAACTCTTCCGTGAAGACCACTTCTAGCCAGACTTCTCCGGACAGTAGACTGGTGAACCTGGGTCCCGCTGGTTTCTGCCAGCTCTGAGCTAATATGTCACTGCTATACATCTTCCCATTTCAAAGGAAAGAACCTTGATGCGTTTTTCATCTGCTGCATTAACTTTCCTCAGCGGACCACTGCGTCTACGATCCTCAACGTTGGCCGACTTCGAAGTGTACCTATAAGAATTGATGCTGGTTTGAAGGCAAAGGGTAGTAACACCAAATATTGATGTGATTTAGATTTTCTTTTGTTTGCTCACTTTGCATTTTGTAAATTGATAAAATATAAATCATTGTTTATATTTTTTGAATGCATTCTTAGTTTACAGCATTTTTTCACACCTGCCTGAGACTTTTGCATAGTTCTGTGTGTGTTTTGTGTGTAAAATTATTTCTTTGTGTCTGAGTGCAAAACTGAAAAAAACAAAACAATCTTCATTCCTTTTGTGGACAGCATTACAGAGCATCGTGTGAGATTACACTCCCTAATCCCTGTGTAATCTGTGTGTTTCCCTGATGCGGAAGCTGCCTCTGCAAATCATTTCTTACTACAGTATTATAGAGTAGAGTAGGCAAAAATGGGGACATAATAATTTGAGGGAGTTTTTTGTGTTGTTGCCGCAAGACACCTAAAGCAAGTATTTCTCTATAACCTTAATAACTCATAACTAAATCAACAACAAGCTAAAGTAAGGATCTGTAAAAAAACATCTGTAGTTATTATCTATTAGGAGTTTAACACTCATAAACTTATCAGTCCTGTGTGGGTGTGGTTAGATTAGATTTGATTGGCAGTGCTGGCAACATAAGAAAACAAACCAACAACTGTCACTAGAGTGTGATTTAAATGTTGCTTAACTCCGATTGGTTCATGGAAATATGTGACATCACCTTTCCTGAAATTAGTCCTGCCCACTTCACCAGTGAGGAGCCCAGACGAAAACAGGTTTTTGGGGCATTTAAAGCTTCAAATATGTCAAGGTGAACGCACAGCACTCTTCACAGTGTTTAGAGGGAAGGTGCTGCTGAAGGGACACTGTGAGGGTCAAGGTCTGACCCCTCAGATCCCAGCTGCCCGTGTGCGAGGGAGGTTCCTCCGTGTTTGAACTCAGGGTTTTCCAATCAGACAGATTGGTGTTGGGGCCCCACTGCTTCAAATCCTGGTGGGCCAACTGGCAGGTTCTCAGGAAACCTGTTTCAATTACCATAAGAGCCTTGGCTTGTTTCCCTTCATCTTATTCTTTAATGGAGTATGCATATACGATCTCATGCAAATGACTTATAGCAAGGTCCTTTGCTTTTAGAGGTGTTGTTTTTAGAGTGTTTACTGGGTATGTGTTTGACTCAATGCACCAGTGTGCGTGATTAGCTATAATAGATACCAGTTATTATCCCTAATGTATAGCTGACCCTGTGGCTGCAGGGTTTTGGAAAAGTCGATGGAAATAAGGAGTTCAAAAACACATACTGTAATTGCTGAGGCAGTCTGGGTTGACATTACATGAACAGGGGTGAAATCTATAAATCAACAAAAACGTGCATTAGAAGCTGGAGATCAGACACAAGTCACATCTGCTTTTTTCTTCTGGGAGAGACCCAAAGAGAATGACAACAGCAAGAGAGAAGAAGGGCTGGGAGGAGGAAGAAGCCATACAAGTAATAATTTGAGGAATGCTTGCTAGTATTACACACACAGTTTTACACAGGAATACAGTGAGTCTGGCTCTTTTAACCAGAGCCTCTTTAAATAGGAAGAGTAAAAACTTACTTTAGTTCTGTTCCAGGACTGAAGATGAAACATGTTAATAATTAATTAAAAATGTTACTGTTGATAAAATGTCTCACATACACTTTTTCACATACATTTTGACTTGTCACAGCAGAAAAAGCAGTGTTACTATTTGTCTTATTTTAGATTTTTATTTTTACTATTCAGGCATATAATGCTTTTGCTACGGTATGAACAATAATAATAATAATAATAATAATAATAATAATAATAAATAAAGCACACTATTTGGTCATAAGCCAAAGTAGTGAAGGTGGCACTGGATGAGAAGCTTAAAATAATTTTTTCACAATGTCTTCACACAAGTGAAAGCATCATTTTTGCAAATTTATTCATTGACTTTTATTAACCCCAAGAAGAAAAGCTCATTCCTGTAATATATTTATGGGAGCAGGTTATAAAACAATCTCTAAAGTGGTTGGATTGATTAATTCTGCTACCTACAAGTAATGTTTTTAAATGTTGATATGACTGTAGCTTGAACTTGTCTCTTTGAAAAGATGTATGGCTAGCTGGGTCCACAGCAGCAAAAAGGTTGCCAGCATGTTGATGGAAACATTATAATTGGTATGATATCCTATACATAAGAAACTTTTTAATTGTTTCTTTTAATTCCCTAACAATTTACAAGCCTACACAATAGCAATTCTGTGTGGCAGTTTCAGCCCTTTCATTTATGGCTCCTCATTTATTTCTATGATCTTTGTTTGCTCATGTTTCAGTTGCTCATATTAATTAGCTAATTCTTCATGGAGGTGATGAAGGCAGCTGAACATTCAAATAAAGTTATAATTGATTATGTGTATGTCATCACTAAAAATACACGCTGGGACTCAGAATGTATACATCATTTGGTACAGAAGTAACACTAAGGCTAAGTATTCCATATTTCTTTGGCAAAGACAAAGTGAGAGAAAACCCGACAACAACTTTGGACTTGTATGAGATCCAATTATGAGGTGGAGAGGAGCTTCCTGCTGCTCTCCCCAGGATAAGAGGTCATCTTGCAGGAGATGAGCTGTGGGATTACCTGGCCATGGGACAGGCTCCCAGGCCACAGGAAAAGTCAATTAGCAACTGTTTAATCTTCCCCGGTTAAAATAGGTGGACGACACGCCAGAACAGAATGCTTACTCAATCCATTTCGGTATTTGTAAGTACGTGTGTGTGTGTGTTTGTGTGTCCATCTATCCAGTGTCTCTGATTAGTATGCGTGGGCCATGAGGCTACACTGACAGTGGGGCCTCTGAGAGCAGCAGCGCCATGAATTCTTTAGCATGAGATTGCATGTACCCTTGCTCTCATCACGCATGAGAGGACAAGTCCAGCCAACGGGAGACAAGAAGAGGCACGCACGCAAGCACGCACACACACATGCATTCATTTGGTGCATATATGCCTGGCTTGCAAACTACTGAGAGTTAACTGAAGGTCCCTCTTGCCTACATGCAAACAGGGTCTGCATTTAACCATCTCATCAGCACACTCGACATTTCTTTCTGACTCAGAGAAGAGCAGCCAAATATACTCATGTCGTTCCCCCCCCCATTCCCCCCTCACACACACACACACACAAATCTGAGGGAATTTTCAATCTCTCTTCTTCTCCCTTTTTCTCTCCCTCTGCCTGTGGAGAACACTGGCAGGAATCAGGGAGAAGAGCTGGGTTGCTAGGCAACAGGTTGTGGTTGCCATGGTGAATTTAAGTGGAACAGCTGGTCCAATCAGCATAAAGTGCGGGCAGGCGGGGGCAGAGCCAGGGAGGCTCATGCCAACACAGACAGACAGGAAGAAGAGGCTGCTGAGGCATGCAGGAGAGGAGAGGAGAGGAGAGGAGAGGAGAGGAGAGGAGAGGAGAGGAGAGGAGAGGAGAGGAGAGGAGAGGAGAGGAGAGGAGAGGAGAGGAGAGGAGAGGAGAGGAGAGGAGAGGAGAGGAGAGGAGAGGAGAGGAGAGAGGAGGATAAAGTAGGCTAATGAGCGAAAAAAACAGAATGATAAGAAGCCACTTCAAAAAGGAAGAACAAGTTAAAACAAGTAAGAGGGCCGGAAGACACAAATAGGCTCAATGAGTAAAACCTTGTCTGTCAGATGAAAAGATTTGAACCAAAACTATTAAAAAAGACAAGGAAAAGAGGAAGACAATGGTAGATATATATCATCACTAATTGATTCATGAAGTCAGGGATCACAGCAACAACAAACACTGCATAAACTGGATCTCGTGAAAAACCCAAACTAGAGGGCAGGAGAACAACACAGACACCATCACAGCTAATGACGATGTGGTGATAACATGGTGATAATGATAATGGGTTGGGAAAATGTGTGGGGATTTCACATTCCTGTCATTGGTTGTGTGTGTGTTTTTTTATTTCTCAAATGTGGTTTTAGAGGTTGACAAGACTGTTTTAGGTGTTTAACTTTGCAGTCAGGTGAAATCAACAGTAAGGTAAGGTATGTTGGCGTGACCGTAGGAGAATGGAGAAATTATAGAGAGATTATAATGATGCAGCCAAGAGAGGCCGACAAGATGTTTATCCCCTCTTTGATTTCATTACAACTGTTTTAGTTAGTTATGATCTCTATATTTGTGGATGCCATTTTTGTTTACTTCATTATTGTGTCGCACGGTACTCTGAGCAGCTTCCTTGCATAGTAGGGACAACATCATTGAAATTAAAACTTTTTTTTAATCAAGAAAAGGACATGCAAAGCTCCACACAAACTGAAACTGCACTGAAAGTTAAACTACATATCTATATCAGTAAGACCTGACAGGTGCTCTCTGGAGTCAGTTATTTCAGATTTTGCTTATCTGGTAAGTGTTCCAGAAAAGGTCTGTTTCCAGGTTCACCACTGAACAGCACTGCCTGCTGTCTGATACTTTATCAGTTATTGGTTTCACACTTTATCTGGCTTCTCAGATTGAACCCTGCACACATACACAAGATTTGAAATTGAGGAGTTGATTGTATTGACGTCAGCGCAGACACATCCAACACACTTGCATACATGCATGCACTAACTACAGCAAATTGTCCTTCAATGAAGTCCTTACACACACACACGCACACGCACACGCACACACACACACACACACACAGCTACTTTGTTTTGGAGGAGAAAGCAGACTTACATTCACTGGACACATATGCGGAGACACACGTCTTCTACAAGGAGGACACACTCTTGGAGCGTCTCGCATGAGCAAGCACAGAGGGGAGCAAGATGAGGCTGCCACTGCTGTAACCAATCATGGAAGCCATTTATCCTGCTCATTCCTCTCAACAGCAAAATTATGTTGCAGAATTTGCCAAAATATTCCCTGAGAATAAGAACTTGAACATGGAAGGAGAAAGATAATTACAACGTATATTTAAGTCTTTCCATTCAGCTTGGACAGAGCACCTGCACATAATTGAAAACATAAACTATGGATATTAATATTAATAATAATAATAATAATAATAATAATAATAATAATATTGTTTAGGGATGAACTGTGGTACATTTAGGCTCAGCTGATGAATAGCAAAAGGCTTTAGAGATTGTCCAGCTCGCAGGATGTTCATTCACACAAAGCTCTCACTCTGTCACACCTTCCCTCTGTCACTCACACAAAGCATGCTGGGAGGCATGGTTTCCAGAGCAACCGAGAGGCACCTTTCCTTGACGATGGTTCAGAATGCTGAGATGGACGACACCTCAGGTGTGGCAATATTGGTACCTATAGCTCGTCGACGAGCAGAACAAAGCCATTACCACTTTTTTGCGGAGAAAAAATACATGATATAAAGCAGCGGGACAATTCAAGAGAATAATATAAAACAGCAGATGAAGTGGGAACTGACACTACCAACATGCAATTGTTCCTCTGCGAACTTTATAGTTTTGCAGCTAGTTAGGACCCTCCAGAGCTTGGTGTGACGGAGGACCTACTGGGACTTATAACAGCTTTCTGGGTATCTCCTCTCACTGATAAATAAACTAAGCTGCTTCACACTTATAGTGTGAATTAAAATTTCACGCACACATACTCTCTCAAAAGACCCACACAGTGTCCTAAATATGCAATAACACACTCCTGAATCCCCCTGCAGGCTCCAAAATACATCTTCAAAGAAATCCTCGATCTGCTTAACACATTTTACACATTGCGCGCGCACACACACACACACACACACACACGTTCACAGACATGTGCACAAAAGAACATATTCAGACCCAGAGCTCACAGATCAATGCAAGAAATGGGGAGACTTTGTGATATCCTATTACTTTCAGTGAAGGCCTGACCCATGAAATCCATGAAGAGAATACAGAGGAAGAGATGGGTGTGCCGAGTGTGTGGAAAACACACTGGATACACAGAGAAGACAACACGAAGTCGCTACACATCTCAAGAGAGACACACAAGGGAGAGCGAGGGGGAGAAGAAAATGGGCGTGTGTGTTTGTAGGTGTGTGTTTGTGTGAGAGAGTGAATGAGTAAGAGAAGGAGACTGAGTGCATAGAGAATTGAGTGCAGTTAGTAGTGTTTCCCCCTCGGCTGAGGCATTAACAAGCCTATAATGGACCCTCTTAAAAAGCCGACTAGGATCTCCTCCAAAACTAACTGATTTAGAGTGGCCAGGGCCCCCATGGGCAGTGGCCAAGTCCCCCTCTGTCCCTCCCCAGCACAGTCACAGCCAACCCCCGGTGGCAGGCGGCACAGACACACATTGTGTTTGTCTACTGAACCACAAGCAATAGCAGTTTATAACACAATAAAACACCATGAGGAGGCATTAATTGGATATAATAGCCAGGGAATGATTTAGATGATTTAACACCTTTTTTCCAAGATGAGTACATAAAAGAGAAAGAAAAGAGAGGAATAAAAGGGAATTAGAAATTGACTTACAAACTGCTTCCGACTTACAAATGTTAGCCCAATTCAGGTCCAAACACAAATACAGACCCAAATGCAGATGTAAACACACTCGGAGCAAACAGTTGTATATTTCATGATGTCTACATAATGCATGTAAAATCAGCTATACCTAATTTAGATTTCTGATCAGACATAAAACATGAGTTTATACAGTTAGCAAATTAAGCCAATACCATTAGAATGCAATAATGGAGGTGGAGTATATAAAGATTAAATCTAACAAGTGAAATAAAACAATCTACTCTGTCAAAACCAGTGTGCTATTTATGCTTTCTGTAAAGGACTGATGACAATAATCAGTCCCTCACAGCTGAAGCGGATAAGATATGACAGGCTAGCTGCTAGAGAAAACACACCCACGTAACCTCTTTATCACTCATCAATGTTTCAATGGCAGCGTTTTATTGACAATATAAGGCTCAGGAAAATAACAGACTCCAGATTCTTGTAGCAAATTATCGTTGAGGCCCGCTCGCTAACCTTTCAAGATATTCTGTCACCTTATCTCTTCCTCACCGTCTTTTCACTCCACACAGAGCAGAAAGGGAGCAGGGCCTTGCATGTATGTACATAATTGGCACTTTACTGTCATATCAAATTCATATCAGCGCAGGGTCTTGGGATGGGAAGAACAATGAGGGCCAGACAAAAGCGTGGTTCGGTGCTCTGAGAGTCGCCTTGATAACCGTAGCACAGGCCGGTCAATAAAACCAATCATCTCTAATCTTCTTATGGGGGACTAAACAGTTTCCCCAGACACTCCACAATGCCCACTAGACACAATGCGCACCGCACTGTACCAATGTAAGGGCCACACCAACAGGGAGGAAAACAATGTCTGAACCGTAACCTCAGTCTACGACCACCAACCTTATCTCCAGCCGCATTATAGTCAACGAAACATACAAAGTTCTTAAGGATATGAAATTAGGGGTTAATGGAATTTATTGCAGCATTCAAAAAACATTGCCCGTTTAATATTGTGATATTATGTAGAGTTTTAAAAACTGAATTTCTATAAATAATGTTAACAACACTATATCTTAAAATAGCTTGGGTAAGTGTAAAGTAGACTTGCAAAACCATTGATTACCCTTTAGTATATTTTAGAGCAGAAGTGTTTTAGGGATATAAATCCATCACTACATTTTCTGTAGAATGTATCCCCACATGCCCTTGGCTACAGTGATGAAGAATTGTGTAAAGAAACACCTTCATCTCCTATTCACTCCATTCTGTTATTTCTGCTGTCTCCTACAACAAACAGCTGAGACGGGTAAAGGTTAGCACCCTTATCTTTTAGCATTCAGCGTCCGACCATCTCGCACAGGATCACTGCCCTAAATTTCAGTGTTGCCGTGATTGTAAAATGTCTGTTATCTAGAGCTTAAAACCTACCTTTTTAAATTATAAAACATTTTGGGTTTGGTAATTTCCATAGCCCTCCTCCATCAGTCTGTCTGTGGAATTGCCCCAGACTGGAATACAGCTGTATGCAAAACCTCTCTGATGCTCCAACGCCTAAACCTCTCGACTGGGGCCTAACCAAACTGCAAAAAAAACTGTGGGGGATGGGAGAGGTCACCGGGGTGAGGCTATATGGTAAGTGTAGCACAATATATTTAAAACAATATGTATAATAATTTAATTTGTCCAACAAAGAACAAAATATATATCAGCCAGACAAAGAGACAGATTTTCAAAATATTAAAAAAATATTTTTTTAAAGAACAATGTAAATTCAGGCAAAAATTATAAATAGAATGGTAATACTTTCTTAGTTTGCTTGTAGTTCCTCATGTTTGAAGGATGCATGACAAGATAACCCTTTCCCGCTTGCTCCATTTATCTGTCTACCATCTTCCTCAATATTCCTCTCTCTCCCTAATGATGTTTGGCTGAGGTGCGGGTTAATCGCAGGGTTAACTGATGGCATACAGGAGCGGTGTGCTGCGACTATGAGACTAAAGAGAGGTTTAGTCACAGTGTGTGGATGGAAAAAAAAACTGTGTATAAGTTTTTGTTGAATAGTTGCAGGTTTGCATGCTCTATATGTGTTTTTGTGTGGCAGAGCCAGAAAGAGTAAAAGAAGGACTTGTGTGTCTTTGTGCTACTCCACGTGCACTTATAGAACAGCATCAGCTGGGCATGAATGAGCATCAGTAAGAGCAACGCTTTGAAGGGAGGTTAAACGTGCGGCTTTGTTTTCATGTGAACGGCTGACATGCAAGATTTGTGTAAAAGTCACCTCAGCAGTGGTGTCACCTCTGCTCTCTGTCTCAGTGGAATACAAAAAAAACTGTCTTTGCTGCCAACGTATTACACTCATTGGAATTTGACTTGTTTTACAGCAGCTAGTAATGAATATCTATGGAGGCAGTTAATGCTTATTCAGTGTTTCCTGTTCTGGAGTCTATTTCTTCTCCAAGCTCCTGACTGGAGCACCTGACCAGCTTTAGTAATGTACAGCCTAATGATAACATGTGTAAACTGTTGGGAAGCATGTTTGTACAAAGTAAGACTTATCTAAATAGAAATGCGATCAAATACACACAAGTCAATTTTGCACATCAATCTGTGCCGTTCACTCACAAAAGCATCTTTACGTACATGCCTGAGCATTAGGTGTTATCAGCAACACCACTCCAATCAAAATCTTTGTATTGTTGTACAGTCATTACTTCTAAGAGATAGTGATGGGGTTCACGCTCTTTCAGTAAATACACACACATGCATATTTAGATCAAATTTCATTTATTTTATTTTTATTTAGAGCGGCAGTGCTCTCTGCAAGCTGTTGTATTTTGGACACACACATACACACTTTTAAATTTAAGATAAATTTGAGATGCAAAAGCCTTTTAAATGTACACTAAACATACACAGACAGGATAATGACTCTCTTCTACTGGCTGCTGGCTGTGTCACAAACAGATCAATGCAAACAGCTCATGACATTTATCAGAGTGAGTCAAGGACCTCCACATTAGTACTGGTGTTCAACTCGCTGGTGAAGTTGATACGGGAGTCCACAGAGCACAAGGACATGCGTCATATGTCTATAAAACATACAAATGAGGAATTGATGCTGTGTATAAAAAATAATTTGAAGAATTTTTGCCTGTATGTTTACAACCTGCCAGTGTGTGTGAAAAATTACTTTTAGTACAACTCTGAACACACAAACCCTTCTTTGGTCTTTTGCATATGACCAAACTTTGTTTGCATGTGTCTTTGTGTGTGTCTTTGTGTGTGTGTGTGTGTGTGTGTATTTACTGAAAGAGCGTGACCCCCTATCTCCTAGAAGTGATGGATGTACAAAGATTTTGATTGGAGTGGTGGTGCTGTATTATACATGCTGTATTGTGTGTATAAAATATTTTTTATTGAATGAAAAGCTCATTGGAAAGAGTACAAAACAATAAAAAGAGCACACACTGGGATTTCTTACTTCACAAACAATGCTAGGAGGTTAAAAATATATAATTGAAAATAACATTGAAAAATGCCTGGCAACATTCACCTTATAGCTAAGGCACAGTGTAAGCTAAGCCTTATCTTTATTAGCTATCATCATATTTTATGCCAGGTGTACATTACCTTGGGAACCCAGAAACAATTATTGTAATAGAAGAAGACTATAATAATAATAATAATAATAATAATAATGTATTCATTTAATGTATAATATTATTTTCTAAGTGAACAAATTAAAATGAATGGTAGGAATTAAATATTATATTATATTTAATTAATAATATTTTGACGTTATATTTCTGCTTACCTGTGACCACGCAGACCACATTAGCTTTACTGGGACTTTTTTTAAAATAGTGTGATTCATCCTAAAAGCAGGTGTAACACATTATATCCAAAGTACAGTAAAGTTTTCTGCAAACTTCCCGTGTGTGTGTGTGTGTGTGTGTGTGTGTGTGTGTGTGTGTGTGTGTTTTACAGGACTTGCAGGGTTTAATATAGGCTAGTGTTTGTTATATCTTGCCATATATTACCATTTCTCCTTGGAGGGGCCCCTTGCATTCAAATCAGCGGCCGGCTGCCTGATCGTAGAGGACAGCTTACCAGGCCCCTTGAATTGTTCACAAAGAACAATGGATTCCTTTGTCAACGTGTTTCTCTTTCTCTCCCTGTACAAAACTGGAGGGTCCTTCTGTCTCTCTGTACTTAAGAAATGTTTGCAAAATTACACCTCTTTATATGCCTCTCAAAACAAGTAGCAGTTGCAGTATAAAAGTGTGGGAGGTTGAGGGGGAAAAATGCACCAAAAGATTTGTTTCTTTTCTCTTTGATAAACTGCAGTCAATGTTTTAAATGGAATTTCCTGCATTTAAGAATGACGCTACCAACATCTTTGCTTTTTTTTCCCCCTCTCTAACCCCTCACTAATTTGATATGTTTTATCCACCTTTGCTGTACTGCTAAATAAAACAAGGAAAAATAAGCACAACTTAGGCTACATACATATTTTACAAAGAAAAGTAAGGAAAATCCAACTGATAGAAATACCACTTGTTTTTACACTTATAAAAAAAAAGAATACAGTATAACATTTCAAAATAACATAAACTATCTTGAAGAGTGCTATATTCGTCCCAAAAAGGTTTCTGATTATGTGATTGAAGGTGATTTATTTGTTCGCTGAGTGTCTCTGTGCTGTGTTGTAGCTCTCCTCCTGTTATAAACTATAAGCTGTGTATCTGCATAACGAGCTTATAGTGCGGAGCTGCCCACCGGGCGCGGCGCTGACCTCTCCCTCCTCCTGATGAATAGGCCCATAAGCAGATGCCCAGCTGTGCCTAGTCGGGCCTTCAACAGCATTTCGGAAATCGGTATGATTTCCCTGGGAAAGTTGGCTCTCCACACCAGGACAATTTCTCCAACAATGTCCAGTATTTTTTTTTCTATTGTCATTTTCCATTAATTATTATTATTATTATTATTATTATTATTATTATTATTATGTGTAGTGGTAGTAGTAATTAAAGCTATATGTTGTAATGTGATTAATAATTCAAATAAATTCAGATGAATTTGCCCGAAATAACGGACTATGGCGAATTCATATGGGTTGCGATAAACTGATGTTTGTTTGTGTTTCCAGGTGAATGGTGCAGCATCACGGTTCCAATTTTTATAAGACACATAGGCCTATTAAAATTACTCTTTTTTTTTTTTTTTTTAGGCTACATCATTTTGTTTCGAGATTCGAAAATATCATTATACAAGAAGCATGTTCCGCAATTTTCAAAAAATGCTTTGGTTTATTATATTTGACATCTATGGTGTGGTTTTGCTCAGATAGAATGGATTCAACTTCCCTTAAATATGCTCAAATGGGAGGCTGGCCTTGCAGCCAACCTCTCCATGTGCACCATGTTTTACACAACTTTTTTTTTTTTTTTGCCTAGCGAATTTATTGGCACACCACAATTAACGAGTGTTTTGCGCATCCTCTGACTTCAACATTTATTTCAAACGGTCAGCCAGGCTTCAGCTGCTGCAGAGAAGGACCGAGGCTCACAGAGTCAGGTGGGGGAGGGGGAGGGAAATTATAAACATACATTTTTGTTTTGAAATGCTTTTTGGTGATAACTCAAGATTAAACTCCACAGCGGCACGTTCCTCAATGTAATTCAAATGCACAGGAATATTTTCCCAGCGTACCTCAAAAGTCCAGGGGCCGCAGCTCGCACAACTGGGGCCGACTCGCCTCTCTCTTTTGTTGGGGCTATTGTGGGGGACTGCGTGTTGGGATTGGGGGTGTAATGAGGGGGCTGCGACCCCCCGATGGGGGTGCATTTGCTGTCCAAAGACCGTTAGACAGTGGCTGAATGAATGGGGCCTGAATGTCATTGTAATGCACAGGGACAACTCCCCCTTCATTCATCTTAAGATGTGGAGGCCGCTCAGCTCGGCAGAGGGAGAGATGAGGGGAGAAAAAGCAAACTGCAATTCAATTCACAATCTCGCTCTCTCTTTGCTTCGCCTTGCATGTGAAGACACACGGAGGCTATTTTCACTCAAGTTAAGGCGTTATGCTGCTGCGTTTTCTGCCCAGGTGAAGGCCCGCGGGTGCACAAAATGGAGAGAAGATGTGATGGAGCCACAGCATACGGAGGATACCCGCAACGACGAGAGTAAGACACAACAAAGGAGTTTGAGTCCAAGCCGGCGTGGATTTATTAGTATAGGTTATATTGGAGGACAGAGGACGCTTTCCTTGTAGCAGGTGGCCGCTCTGCAGGCCGGGTTATTACATTTTTTGGCAACTGGAACCAATAGGCCGAATAAATGACTTCACATCAGTGAATTGACTTGCATTAATGTAAATGCAGGAAGCTCGTTTTGAGATGCAGATTGCGACGGAGGCTCAGATGAGACAATCGGCAGTCCTGTTAAAAAAAGTTAATAATTGCATTTGTTTTAACAAAGAGTGCATTTGCGATTCTATAGGCTCAGTTATCGAGAGTGGAGTGCAGCGGTTTCACCCTAAACACCGCTGACGGTTCCTCCTCTCCATCTCTTTGTTCAGCCAACAGTGGGAGGTAGACAAGCTACAGAAGGAGGGAGAAACATTTGAAAATCCAATGTCATTTTCTTCCGGGACAGAAATCGACATATTCCTGTAGGATTTAATTGGGACAGCGTTGAAATGCATTATATGAATGCACATAGATTTATGGCAGTGTTAACAGCATTTTATTTCTTTAAGGTAAAAGGTAAAATATAGGTTAAATGACTAAAATTGAGAATCGTCTGCAAGACTGCAGAGCCACATTTGGGTCAACAATTTTAAAAAGAAGACGATTTTTTATTTTTTTTTAAACTAAATTATTCCTGAAATCGAAGCAAAATATCTGCTTTGCCAATTTTCAAAAGAAATGCACAGGAATGTATTCAAAATAGCTGATGAATATTTAGGCCGGATATAGGTCATAGGCCCAAAATGGCAGACAACTGATCAAGGGAACAATTCAAAAACCAATACAAATAACCGTTTTTAATTAATAGCCCGTGCCCAAAAGAGGACTATATTTATAATAACATAATCAATTAGACCATAGGAGATTTCCTCCATGGTGCTAACAGTGGTGCATGCTATACATAACAGAAAATACATATGAATGTACCATACTGTGTACTTCAAAAATGCAGCACATCATATTTTTCTATCTTCACCTTTTACACAAAATATGTTACACTGCTACACTAGCATATGGTATTAGCCCAGACCACCTGGGATAACAGGCCACAGGCCTTCGAGGAATAATGCTAATTTTTACAGATTTGGATACAGTTCTATGTGGAAGAAGCACAAATAGTCTATAGACTATAATATACATTATTATAGTCCCACAAGGGGAAATAATTGCATGCTGAGATGGGCTTGTCGGTGCCAGGAATGTAGTGAAGGGTTTAATACTTTTAAGATAATCAGAAAATCTTCTTTTTTTTTTTGTTTCCTTTGTGAAGTAGAATTCATCCACCACCATTACCACCATTACATCTTGGCATCATTTCAGTGAAGAGGCCAATGAGCTGGCGTTCAGTTTTGGATGCGAGGAAAACTTTAGTTGGAAATTAGTTTGTCTCGCAATGACCAACAAGTGCAGTTCATAGTTGAGCCTACCAACCTTTTTATGTACCATTAGCCTGCAACGTTCATAGCGGCATTTAGCTGCTGTTCATGCACCTGCTGGGGTAAAACCTTTAAGGTGCCGGCATACAGGTGCACACAAGCAACAGTGGAACTGCCATGCTTCTTTTAGCTTCATCTGCATGCGATATTGCAATTAAATGCCAACCATCAGCTACAACTTTTCTGTGCATGCATGCATGCATGACGTGCTGCAGAAAGTCAGGCCTGTGGTATCAAGGACATTATGGGCTGATGAGGATTTGGTTTTGATGGGGGGAGGTGAGGAGGAGGAGGAGGGGGCGGCTTGGGCCCCGGGCCATGACGTCATTGTGCGCCCATGTAATCCTCTTGCGCCGAAACCCAATCAGCAGAGACTCGCAATTGTCTAGGATGGGAAGAGAGGGGCGCTCTAATCCAGGAGACAGTGGATCACACAGCCCGAAAGAAAGAGAGAGAGAGAGGAGAGCGAGAGAGGGGGGTATGCATCCAGGGCTGGATTGTGCCTGAAATGGGTCAGATTAAAAAGACACGAACCAAAAGGAACCGACTGACTCTTGGTGGAGAGAGGACCTTTTTGAACACAAAGAAGACATTTTTTTCCCACGCCAAACACGAGAAAAATCAGCCTCCCGAATAAACGAGCTTTAGGGTGCTGTGTGGCGCATGAAGAACGATTCGCCTTTTTTCCAGATATACAGTAGCCTAATGTAAAAGTAGCCATCTGTAGTTTGTCAGCTGCATGAGAGGAGAGAGGTTTTGTCCGAGGGCGTTGATCGTGGACAAATCGGGGAACTGCATTCAAGCCAAGTTGAATGGAAAATACAGTACTCTTCGCGGTGGGATGTATGACTTCAAAGAAATAGTCTTGTGACGTGCTGCCATCGTTGCTTTCTTCTGTTTTCACTGTTGTCTTTGTGTTTTGGGTCAGGCTAATGTTGTAAATGGAGTGGTTTTGAGAAAGGACAAAGCAAGAGCCTGTGTAGCTTCAGCTGTCATTCTGTGCGAGGTAACGTGCCAAGAGATGCGTAAAAGACGCACAACCAGAAAATTAGAGTGTTTGCAAATGCTAGGCTAATAACAAGGGTTTTCAGGTGCAAGCTCTGCTTCACATCCTTTGATTATGGGCCGTATGCTGATGAGGTTCAATGGCGCAGTGATATCAATATTTCTTTGCTTGGAATCCAAAGATGCGCAGGAGAATAATGTGGCCGCGCGCATTATTGCTAGTGTAGGCTATAAATCGGCTTACGATGCGAGTGCCTACATGCGTGTGTGTGCGCCCGTGATTGGGTTGCAAATCGGCTTTAGAATTGTGTACTTGAGTGTGTGCGGGTGTGCACGCCCGAGAGCGCGTGCGCACGGAAACGGGAGCTGTACTTAAATCGCAGGCAGGCAGGGTTGTATCCTTCTTGGCGGCAGATGCTGGAGGTTTGAGCGTGTGGAAGTCAGACAGGGTCGGAGGCTCCTGGCTTGGCTTCATTCTGCACCCATCAGCTGGAGCGAGGAGGCTTCTCGAAGGGTTGTCACTCTGCGTGTTCACAGCGGACCTTGATTTAATGTCCATACAATTAAGGCACGCGGTGAATGCCAAGAGAGGAATCGCCACAGCATCATACTTCACATGCTTGATCTCTTCATTGTTTCATCAGGCCGCGGGATTTAGTTGACTACTTTGACCCTTAATGTTCCAGAAACAGGCCCTGGCTGCCAAGCATAGCAGGATAAAGCTGACTTCTGTACTGTCACTCAACTGCGCGTGAGTGTGTGCGTGCGCACGCCTGTATATGCGTGCCTGTGTGTCTGTTTATTGCTTCGACTGGATGGGCGCAATGCGTACTTTAATATGCTATTACAGCATGAAATGAGGTTACCGCCAGTTAACCTTTACATCGCATCTATAGTCAGAAATAGCCGTGTAAATATCTGTTTAGTCTGCTTATCCCAAAAAAATGTAAAATGCCTCGCGCAAAATACGACGCAGGTTTACGAAAACAATTGGACTTTCGCCAAGTGGGGACAATGGCCTACCTCTGGGTTCTTTCGGGAGTCATTGACTCTTATGATATTCTTTGCATCTTTTTTTGTAAATTAAGGAGCTGGCGAGAGGCTTGTTTAATTTTTAAGTAGCCTACGCAATTTTCATTTCTTTGGAGTAAAAAAAAAAAAAAATCAGTTTGTTGTCAGGCGGTCAATACATTGAGGTGGGAGAGTTGACCTTAATATAACAAGTAAAATAATCAATATTTATATTTAAAATGTAGACCTAGGAACGACTCAATACATTGGCTAATGCTACTGTTGCACCGGCCGCAAAGCCTGCTTACACATTAAACAGGGAAACATCCGCCGCTGTTAGTGCATTAACGCTAAATCCTCATAGGAGTGTGCCGCAGTCTCTACAGGCTATTCCAGTCCTATTTTACCAACCGCAACAGAGGCCAACACTGTAGCCTACAGTCTCAGCTATACTTAATTATGTATATACACAAAAGTAGGTCAACAGCTCCAGTCCACCACATCTTCACTGTGCGGCTCGAAGCTCAGGCCTCCAGCAGAGGCTGGAGAGCTTTGAAGGGACAACGACTGAAGATGGCTGCAGTGTTTAGTCGGATGGAGTCAACATATAGGAACCTAAGGGATTCAATGCCACCTACAGGCGTCCTTCTGACAACGCATGTCTGAAGCTGTAGCCCAGTTAAGGCCATTGGACTTAATTCTACACCAAATTAAATAAACTGAATTTTGATAGATAGATAAATAAATAAATAAATAGTTGCACTTTTTTGTATAGTCAAATAGTATATTGTGTCAGATTTCATCCCCCACTGAGTATTCTTGCAGGAAAGATATATTCAATTCAAAGGGGATGTTCAACACATATTTTTGAAGATAAATTACATTTAGTAAGAACTACTAAATGAACCAAATTGGATCAAATTAAACATTAATAGGAGAATTTGGCAAAAGGTGTATATTCTTTCACGTAGCCTACAGTACAGCATAGGTTTGATGTTGGCATCTTTCATGTAACATTACATTTGTGATCTTATATTTGAGTTGCAAACAACCATTATATAAATACAAGTAACGTAAATATATGTCACTTAATAATATGAGCATTGAGCCGAAAACAAATATAATCGTAGGCTTATTAGTAATATATATTTATGCTACACACGGTCTCCTCCAGATTGATACAAGTCTATAGCATTGAGCCTGATTGTGATATTGTTTGCTTATTTTTTTGTCTTAAGTTTCATGCATACTGTGACAACAAATAAAGCCTGTTCACTCTGAGTTTCCCGCTTGTGATTCTCTTGATTATTTTGTGTAATTGACAGTCATGCCAACAATGCACCATGCATGCAATACTTGCAGAACTACATCTGATGTGAATTATTTATACAAATGGAAAATTGATAACTTTTGAATCTTTTGAGTGAGATTTGTACCAGATATGATAAACTGACCGGCTGACTCTAGCAAAGGGGATGATCTCTTTTGGAAGCGTACCTATAAATCGTTGCATGGCACAATATGCCATCACATTTTAAAGTCGTTTGTATCTTAACTGCAACGAAAATTACCACCACCATTTCATATGATATAACTTAGTCTTTTTTTTAACTCCAGAGTGTGATCTTTACCTTGTCATGGGACCAGCACATCCCACCAGCAGTGCCTTCACATCAGGAAATCAGCACCATGGAGAGCTCCTGTCACAGAAAGAAAATCTTTTGACAAGTGTGGAACAAATATATTAATATATATTAGTAAATAAATCGGTGCTGAACACCACAACTATTATACATTATCAGTGCCTATAACCGAATGTATACAGGGCACCTCAGACTAAAAAATTGGATTTAAAAACATTTTGGCAAATATGTACACGGATTTAAACCTACAGCCCTGGTCTTTACATTTTAAATAAGCCACTAAAATATCAAATACGGTTTACCTAAATATGATGGCTATGCCATTTAACTCTTTACATTTTAAATAACATAAACCTTTATCACAGGCAGCAGCACTCCCATTTCTATGCTTTATCATACTAAAGCCTGTGAAAACAGAGGTCTGCTTTGATAAATGTATTGACAGATATAGTATAAAGTCAACTGTAGTAACATGATGGGGGGAAAAACACCAGAAAGAAACGATTCCAACTGAGAAAAAAACTTTCAGTGATATAACAGCACTGGGGCTGCCCTACAGAGTCCTCTCTTTGTATTAGGTATAAGGATTGGCTGTTTACTCACTAACAGAATTCATGAGATCAAGACAAAGTCATTTCTGAATGGACAGTTTATTAAGGCTTGATTTCTTCTATAAAGAAAAACCAAGATAGATCTTTTGAACAAGTTATGCCCACTACAACTGTGGTCTATAAGATAATCAATGTTTATTTAATATTTCATGTCATTAATCCTTTTGTAGTGTTACATATACTTTCATGGCTAACCTGACATCCCTCTATTGCAAACTAACATCTTCTGACAGTTATCAATAACGTGCACGTAAGCCCTGTACTACAATCACAACCAGTTCATGCTTCCTGAGGCAAAGATGGCTGTGACTCGGTCTTCGGTCCTATCTTAGAGCTTCTCACCTGCCCATGACTCTGTATGCTGGTTGGAGAGAACGGCGTCGGTGAAGGCAAACATGTGAAGGGCCTTCACCGTATTGCTTGGATCAACCTAGCTATTGTTTAGTGCAGGTAAAAAAGGAGAGGAGATGAAGAAAGGATCCTGTTAGAGGTCAGTTCTCTAGATTACAAGGGACACAATGGCCAGGTAAAAAATACAATGCAGCTTCACAAGGTTGCAAAGCATATGGTTCATACTCACACTTAGGTGACCTCAGCAAAGTGCAGAACTTCTACCATCTCAAAGTAACAACGGGGTTAAGCTCTGACAGAATCAAAATAGATCAAATACATCGTTTAACATAATCTCAAAAGACCAACCAACTTAATGTGAATGAGTTCAGGCCACAACTGTCAATATCTGCTTCAGTTCAAATATTCCAAACAGAAAATTAAGAACTGGGATCTGATCAGGTTACCATGAAGCAACATCAGATGTAACCTCTTACACAAATACACAATATTCCAAAATGAGAAAAGATCCCTTAACATGAAAGAGACAACCGTGTCGATTAGCAGCATTCCTTTCTGCATCAAGGTAACCTCACAAGCCACAATAAACTAAACTGATAGCTTCAAAGTAATCAAGAGGATAGAGAACCTGCTGATCTCAAAATGCTCACTAAGAAATAAACTGCATTCTGACTTTGAATGCTCTGAAACGAGAACAGGGAAGGGACGCAGTCCTTTAAAGGACCAAACAACATCACCAGTCTCACAGACAAGCTGCAGGACAGAGAATAGTTTAACACTGACTTCCTATATTGCAGCTTGCCATGCATGGCCACACGCATTTATTAGTGACGTTTTATATATATTTAACATCCAATCTTTTTTTTCCATTGACATACCTGAAAGTACTTTACTGTATCATAATCAATGGTTTCAGTCTAGAACAAACTATCTTTTGCAACAACCAAAAAACACACAGAAACCACATTTCCTTTTTCTTTTTTTCTTACTCGATAGTAAATCAGTTACATTAATTTTTAGGTTATACATTTTTAGGCTTTCTCCATGAATATATAGGCTCCTACGTTAAAGCTTAGCATTACGACCAACATGATAAACCTAATTCAAGGAAGAAAAAAAAAACAAAAAACAGAGGATTAAGACAGAATGATGGTGAATGAACAAACATGCGAACCCTCCCCCCATTTTGTGGAAAGAAAAACGCAAAAGCAACAATTCATTCAATGTAGCAGTTACATAATGACATACTTCTGATTATAAAACAATTTAAAATGGTGAATGCGACAATTCTCTTAGACTGGGATGCGTTCACAAGCACAATCTCCAGATGAAACTTACAAAAGACCTCTTCAAGACAAACATCAAAAAGAAAGCAAAGCAGAGGGGTTTAAGGGATGTCAATAGTACAATTTTTGATTTTAATGGTGAGAGTTCTGGTTGTGGAGGACACATCCATTTTCTTTTCCCAGAGGCCTTTGCAATTCCTCCTCAATAATGTCTTGAGTCCCTTGTGACTTCACACTATCCCTGATTTCTCCAGCAGTGTCACTGTTTGAGCAGTTCTTTTGAGAAGTCATCAATAATTAGAAAAAAAAAACATTAAGGCTCCAGAAAACAGGTTTCTGAAATGAAAATTGTCAGTAGTAAGCCAAAAAATAGAGATTTTGTCGATCTGAATGAAAAATAGATAAACCATTGAAGTTTTATTTTCGCACAGCTCCAAGTCCGACAATCGTATTTGGGATCCTCCAACCCTGTTGGCACAGTTAAACCTCTGAAGCATGGCAATGTTGCCCCCCAATGGACAAATAGGGGCAGGACACATCCGTTCCTGATTGTACTGAAATATAAAGTGGCAGATTTTTTTTCTCCGTGGTGCAGTCAAACCCTGATTCAATTGGGAAAGAGGAGGTGGTGGTGGGTCAGGAGAGAGAAAACCAGTCTGGTGAGAGAAGAGTACGAGATGGAACAGGAAGAAAAATATATATATATAAAAAAAAAAACTGAACTTAAGTGGTGGTGACTAGGTAATACATTAAATCAGCTTGTTATCCCTGCACAAGAAGTGGGTGGTACATGGGGCACAAAAAGCACAAGTCTCAACAATGGCAGAGATTCACCAGGATTAAATAGAAGAAAAAAAATGAAGGGCTTGGTTGCATTTTCATATTCTTCTGTCTCTTAAACCAAAAGTCCTAGTGTAACTGTTGATCAAGCCAAGGATAAATGTCTTCTATTGTTTATTCCTGTTTTGGCGCTCCTGTTAAAAAAAAAAGAAGAGGATATACCATTAGACATTCGAACATTACAGCACAACAGCACAGTAAACTGCAGGATATTTTGATGACGTCTACATATATCTGAGTATCTAAAATATCATCCTCACTGTGTGAACAACACAATCAAGAGCAATCACTAATAACTGTCAGAACTTTAAAAAATAAAAGCACTTAATACTTAGGGGAGCCAATGACACTAACAAGAAAATATTTCAGTTCTTTACCTGGTCCAACCGAGAGCGATTCTGTATCGGAGAAGGTTCAAACGTCTGTCAACAAGAGGAAATGGAGAAAAAATTAGTCTTTCAGACACAAATGAACAGGAAAAAGAAAGTAGCATCTAGAAAAAAAATGAGCAAGAATACACGTATTCTAATCAATTGTGTAAAATATTTTTGGTATATTTAAGGCAACACAGTGAGATTACTGTGCCCACCTTGCGCACCTCCTCCTCCTCTTCCTGCCTCTTCTCGTAATGGGAGAAGTCATCAAAGATGGAGGTGGTGTGTTTGTAGGTGGCGATGATCTTGAGCACCTGCTTGGCCTTCTCCAGAGGAACCTCCTGGGTGTCACGCGAGTTGGTCACTGGCTTGTTGTCGTTGTTCTCCAGGCGGATGTGACGCAGCTGGCTATTAGGCACGTCCTTAACAAACAACCAGTCCACGTCAAACTTGCCCTTCCACTTGTCCTGTGCCCAAACACCAGCACTGGTGCCATAGTCTACTGGTGAACGCATCTCTGCCACACCACAGAAATGACCACTGCCATTGACACTGAACAGAAGGTATACAGGGCCTTTAGCATTCATGGCCCGGAAGGCTGAGTCCAGCCGCTTGTTGCCATGCTCCGTGCTGCACCAGATAGAGTACTTGATGGAGCGATGGATATCATCCTCGGAGTAGCTCTTAATGATGAAAACACGTCCATTCTTCATGTTCCATTCAAAGTTCTTGGGGTTGTAGCTATGGGAGGCACGCAGCTTATCCAGCACTGGGTGGGACTCTCCACCAGGTCCCTGGCTGGCAGACGTTTGAGGACCACTGTTCCCACTACCAACCATACCCATCACACCACAACCATCATGGCCAGGGCCACCCTGCCCGTAGGCTTGGTTACGGTTGCGTGGGGCAACCCAACGGGTCTGGGGTTGTGGGGGCTGGGTGTGGTTATGATAGGGCTGAGGTGGTGGCTGATGGTGCTGGTGATGGTGGGTCTGTAAGGCCATTGGCTGCATCTGGGGCTGCAACAAAGACTGGGGAGGTGGGGGCTGCATGGGTCCTTGCTGCATGGGTGCTAGAGGTGGCATGCCATGAGGCAGGCCAAGAGGCTGTTGTTGCTGCAGTGGAGCTGTGGCTACTTTAGTCACGGGGCCCTTGTCCCAAGTCCCGATGTTCATATTGTGTTTGATAGGTGGTGGGGGAAGAGCTCCCCCTGGATTGGGCATCCCTGGCTTCACCTTAGCTTTCAACTGCTGCGGTTTGGCAGGTTTGCTGGCAATGGCTGCCCAGGAGGTGGGTTTGGGTGGTGGCATTCCAATAGGCGTGGCTCCGTTTCCTGTGGCTGCCACCACAGGTCCACCAATCACAGATCCCACAGCCTTGACTCCTGACCCCTGGCCAGTGACATCCCCTCCAATCTTCAAGCCAACCATACCCTGCTCGAGGCTGTTCATACCGGGGGCTTTGTTGAGGGTGTCACTGTGAAAGCCCGTCTGACCATCAGGCACCAGGGTGCCCCCCAGGGAACTGGGGGGATAGCTGTAGCTGCCACCATATGCTGAACTTTGAGTCTGCTGGCCCTGGGAGCCACTTGTGCCCCAAGCAGAGAAAGCAGGGTTTTCAGGGAAAAAATTAAACCTGTGGGGGTAGATGCTGCTTCCCAGACCCCCAGGCTGGCCAAACACTGTGTCGGGCATAAAATGATGGTCTCCATTACTCAAGGGTCCATAGGGGTGAGGTATGGAATAGGGGGGTCCCCTCCTGTGGACCAGGGAGCCTCACTGAGGGGATACGGAAATCCAATGGAGGGGGCATAGTAGCTGGACAGGTAGGGGTCGGTGATAGACTGGTAGCTGTTGTTCTGGATGAATAAAGGTCAGCAGAGCCACAATATCAGCAAGTGTTTTACAGTTTGATTTTAATCAGATGTGATTTTAAAGAAAACTATTTTAAATGGTTTTCTAACCTCACTTAACATGAGTGATTAACAATTCATAAATTTAAGGGATGGGCAATAACTTAACATAACTTAATGCTATAAGAAAACAACTTTGCAGAAACGACCACACCATGTTATGTTTCTACAAATTCCATTTGTAAAAAAAATAATTTGAAGTGTTTTTTGTAATGCTTAAAGCTCCAATATGTAATATGTGTACTGTAATAAATCCAAAAATTACCCAAATGCATTAACAGTAAGTAAACATGCTAAGTTGAAATACTATCTTTTCTGACAACAATGCTAATGCCAGTATTATTTCCTGTTGTTATCAACTGCCCAGTTGGACAGCCAGGCCGGGTTACCAGATATACTTGTGTGTGCTACAGCTTTAACATTAGCACAGCCATGACAGATTCTACCCAACCTAAAAAAAACAATATTGGAACAATATTTGAGATGTATTTGAAAGATGGAGACAGCTTAGAGCCCAAAAGGATGCTGAGTTGGCTAATTTCCTCCTGAACAAGTAAGCATTGGCTTCAGGCTAATTTATCACGGCTACAACGTACAGGCATTTTATGTTATTTCAACATTTGTGTACTGACATTGAACTATACAGCTAGTTTACTTGCTAGTTGGTCACTCGCAAAAACAATTGAGACACAGCCAGTAAAGTGACTGGTCTTGGCTAACGCCGCCATGCTAACCCTGCTAACGCTGCCGGAGGACCAGGCAAGCGGGCCAGGGCTGCTTACAATGTGTAGCCTGTTCAGCGGCCATAGTCAACAACGGTAAATTATTTTAAGCCAAGAGAGGGAGGCTGGTAATTGGGAGGACCGTGAGTTTGCAGTGCGTTTAGCGATTGTTACTGTAATTCTAAGCCAAATAAAGTGTGTTATGTCAGGTGGAGAGGACAGCGAGGTAGTTGTGTTTTTAGCGGTTCCTATACTTATTCTAAGCCGAAAAAGTGTGTCTGTCAGTTGGGTACAGAGCTTTGCGTGAGCACGGGCTTTTATGACATAGCCAGCATCTAACGTTAGCTACTCTGCTGTACTGTGAAGTAATGTCTGGCTATGTGAGACAAGCGTCCAGCAACATTGTTGTGGATGCTGAGTGATACTTCGAGTCTGGGGAGAGGAGAGCGGGGGAGATGACTCTCTCCAGTATTTTGAATTTGTACAACAGTAACTATTTTAAACACTAGATGTTAGTATTACATATTGCACCTTTAACTGTGTTTAGATCATCAGTTCATTATTTTATAAGTGATTGTGCACATATTTGCCATATTCTGACATATTTAAGAAATCAATATCACAATTTTTCTAACAATTGTCTTAAGATAGAGATATTGAGCTTTACCTGAGTTGATTGACTAGTGAGGTATGGCTCAAAGTCATTGTCATGGACAGTCTCCTTCTGATGCAGTGAACCATTTTGCACTGCAACAAAACATAATTACATTAACATACATTTAAATATACATGTTCAGTTTATTGAACACATAGATAGCAATAGTTGTTTTAGCTATCAAGTTTGGAGGTTGGAATGTGACCTAGGCTTGAATTATTATGTTGTATTTATAAAAAAAAAAAAAAAGATAGATAAAGATTTACTGCTACTCATCTATCATTTCAAATGAACAACACGACATGTAGAATTCAATTCTGTCCGATCCTCTTGTATGTGCATGTGTTCTTCCCAAAAATTTTAAAATCACTAAGCCGTATTAAGCCAAGCCTAGCCTGGAGGTGAATCAGCCTGTGGCCGGCTGCCAACGAGGCCTGCAGGTACAGTGTGAGTTAAGACCTGCCTGTCACTCAACCAACTGAATATCTCAGTAAATCAAAGATGACTTGAAGAAAAAAAAAAAAAAACTATTACAAGGCCATAACAACACCGTCGCCAACGCTTACGTTAGTGAGGAACTGACAACATGCATTACCAGTAAATCCTTATATATAGCTGAGGTTAGTGGTGGCATTGAGGGAAGAGTGAGACTGGAAATACCCCCCACCCCAAAAAACTATTCTTGATTGCTGATTTATGTTTAAATTATTTTGCACAATATGCCTGTAGAGATAAAAGGTGGCTATAAAACTTTGCAGTTTGCGCCCTCACAAAGGATTCTGTGGTCAGCTTGAAGGGACCAAAAATTTAAAAAAAAGTCCATGGAAGCTTCTAAAACCACTCAAACTGTCTGTTATGTATATTTAAAATTTGTCATATTTTTTTGGCAAAATACAGCTAAAGGACTCTGCCTTTGTTTCATATGGTTTGCGAATATAGAGCCTGCCTGCCACTCTCCCATGGTCAGGAGAATTCTTCTTTCCTAGTTTCTGACCACTTTGACGTGTGTAAGTGCAGGAGACAACTATCTACACAAACCAATGAGCACACATTTACAGGGTAAGGATTTAAACAGAACAGAAGTGTATTTTTGGAATATGATTGGAACATCTTCAGAATAAGGATGAACAGTAGCAAGGTAGATTATGCTGCAAGTGAAATTTTTACTAGATTCCAAGCTGACTACAATCTCCATTTTTGTGAAATAGCAAATTACAAACTTTTACTCACAACTTTCAAGGCTACGGGGGTTGAGCCTGTCATACTCAAAAGACAGATTTGGGTGTGCCATAACCTCAGGAACCAAATATGTAACTGCCAAAACATTAGAGATTGCATCAATAGACGGCATTAGAATTGTGCAGGGAAAATTGAGCATAAGCATCATGGACATTTTCTTATCATGGATACTATCAGCAAACAAAG
This sequence comes from Percina caprodes, assembly GCA_013375575.1. NCBI lineage: Eukaryota > Metazoa > Chordata > Actinopteri > Perciformes > Percidae > Percina > Percina caprodes. The sequence goes on from JABXJD010000145.1 coordinate 993,301, forward strand.
AAATAAAGTATTTTCGCCCACAAGCCACCTGCCTTTTTAATGACGTAGTGGATGTTGTACTCCAATGTGTCTCACGTGTGTATGGCTTTCCCATTATGCCCCCACTCAATTACTAAACCCCTAACCCGGATATTGTTTATGTCATACTAACTTCTGCTGAACATAGTCACAATACAGCCAGGCAAATTATTCCAGGAAAAAATATCTCCAATTATGGTAAGTTACAGAGAATAACAAATGATTTAAAAATTAACGTGTGCGTTTTGTTAACACTGTGCAAACAACCAATGAATTTATTCATTTATGTTCCCAAAATAATGTGTAGCCTGACAGTAGTGTATATCACAGAATGAAAGGCTGGTGTATGTAATGCTGATTTAGTCAAAGAAGAGATGCCAGACTAAACAGATATATAAACAAATTCAGTCCTCTGTGATGCCGCAACTCACCTTTAGATGCTTGTCCCTTTGATCTCTGCATCCATGTTGGATCATAAAAAGAAAAAAAGGAGACATGGTTATCTTTGCTGAATTGAGATTTAGACGGAGTGCAGCCTCATATATTAGCAATGTATTTGCTCAGATGTTGAACATTAAGACTACTTCCTTAAAAAAAGAAATGCAAAACATGTAATGTTATGCTGCATTGAAAGCTATAGATACTTATAGTTGCCTGCTATAGTTAGTCATTTATTGGATGTATAACTTTTGGCGTTAAATCACACACAACTTCGCTAGATAACGTTAGCCTTCTTTAAATGGCTTTATACACGCCAATGACGTCTATGCAGCTTGTAACTTAGTTTGCCATAATAGTCTGAATACATGTGGGTCCCTCAAGAAACAATGCAGGTGTTTGTATCACCTTCAATACAAAGTTACGTTAGCTTGGAGCTCGGTTTAATTATTTCAACATTAACCTTAGGTATCACGTAACGTTATTCTGCCAAATGCGGTGAGCTTTTCTGCTAGCTACGTTGATTGTACAAACGCATGGCCTCAGTTAATAATGCGTTTGACAACTGTTTACATGGTAACGTATAACTTAGTGTCACCTTTCTTAAATGTCCAGCAAAAGCATTCAACTGTTCAACGGAACATGCCTAACTTGCTATATGCACCGGCCAACGTTAGTGGCTAGCTAGCACTTCCGAGCAATAGCCATAGCCCAGTAAATCGTTAGCAGGTAGCTAGCTAGCTTACAAGCTCTCTACAGGCGAGGTAACGTTACATTGTTCTTCCTACCTGAGGGTCAATGCTTGTGGCAGACATAATTCATTAAGCAAGTTCCTGGATTTTCACAGAGCCTGAGCTTGTGACTGGATTTCAAGCCCCGTGATTTGAAAGCAAGTTCACAGCTCAGTTACAGTTAGCTAGCTATGTGGCTAGTTGTGCCGCTTAGCGTATGGCTAGTAGTTGTAGCGCAGCCTCAGCAGTATGTTTCCGCTGTGAGCACGTATCCCAACTTCCACAGCTCAAGTCTGTCGCCTCGGATACTGTGTCCAAAAGCAGTTAAGTCCTGTCACAGGTTTTCAAGTAAACGTTAGCAATGTGTCGCAGATTTGACCTTTCGTGCTTGAATATTTCGGCCCTCGGTCGCCTTTTACTTTGTCTTTATTATTCCAGAGAGAGAGCCCTCCTCAGTTACGTTTAAGCCCTGTGATAGCTACACTTCCCCAATGGCTGTTCCATCCGGGCTTTGAGCTGCGGCTGCAATTCAACTCGTTCACCGCGAGGGGGGCAAAGGTTTGAAGCGTCTTCTGTTGAACAAAGTAAGTATAATTTCTGAGATTTAGATAATACAAAGATAGCAAAAAACGAACGAGCCTAACTCATAAACATGGATAGGCCTACTCAAGTTAAAAGTTTATTCTGACATGCATGCAGTGGTTCCCATTGCAAACTTCATGTTAAGGTCCCCTTTGCTTTTAATATGTTTTATCATAGTAAGTGTATGACACCCATAATAGTCATACATTCTGTCATTGTGTTACTTATGGTTGGAATGGTAGTGGAAGCTTGTTAAAAACCTTCCTCGCCACTTCTTACAGGATGTAAGTTCTGTAGACCACCATGTCCAACTTTAACATGCACGGCGATCCAATGATGACGAGGCTGTTAGAGAAATAAAAAACGGATATGATAACAAAAAAGCGGCAACACACCCATCAAAGCACATTGTAAGCTACAACAATTACCTGAATTCTAATACATTAGATATTTTAAATGTCATAATACAATTTACTTTTGCAATAGGATTAAAATACAAAAACTGTATACAAATACTGTAATAATACAACATGGCTCTAACAGGAATTATAGTGAAAATAATGATTGCCCTGTTTGCTGGGGACCCCATGGAACTCCCTCAAGGGAAACAACCAGGGACGCTATCAGCAGACAGTGTGTATTTTTTCTTCTGGGCCTGAAGAACTGATACAGTTTAGCACAGTGCAGTGTGCATGTGAGACGTACTGGAATGTAAAAATGACACAAGGTAGAAAAGGGCCACAGTTTCCTTGATCATAGCAAAGTTTAAAGTCAGATCAGTCAAATCCCTCGTGGTTACATTCCAGCATTCAGCTTCAGGTTGAAACTTATAACTACAGAATAACTCTGATGTCATGGCAATTTCAGCATGAATAGAAGTTATCATGAACTGGTTAGTTCTGGCTTGCAATATATTACAGCAATATATTACAGTAGTCAATATGCCCTTCACCACCAGGAGGCAGCAATGATGCACCAACAGCCCCCTAAATTCTGTCAAAAGTCAAACCTATATCCTACAGTAGGCTAGCTATTCATTTTACTGACAGTATGTAAATCAGATCATTTCCCATCTTGTGTAGCTTATGTTTTGACTCATGGCTGGCTATTTCAAATGTAACATTAGAAAATAGCTAAATATGTGGCCAACAAAGTATTAAAAACAATATGGACATACAAGCTATGGCCACAACAACAAATCCAACAAAAGAGAATAAAACGGTGCACCCTGAACTTAGAGTATTGTAGCCTATTGCCCCTGGGAACAAGTATGACTACACAGCTTATTAGTTTGTGTTGAACTAGTTAACTCCTTCATCCTCACTATTAATCTTCAAAGTCAATAGCAAAGGGAGAATGCATTAAGCAGGCCCTTAGCGAAACAAACATCAAAATAGAGAGAAAGATCAGATAGGATAAACAGGATAAAGGACCACTTTTGTTCTTTTTGAAAGGTCAAGTTTTCTTTCTTATATGAGATGATGACAAAAAAGTATTTGGGCATTTGTTGAAATCCCAGTTATAGGTTAAAGTTCTATGTTTCTGTTATTCAGTTGTAAGCTTTAAAGTGACCTCAATATGCTTAATGGTATTTTTTAATAATGTTGTAATACCCCTTTATACTCATATTAGTTGTTAGGCCATAGTATTCTCTGAAATGCTTTACACGTTTCCCCATAAGAGGCGGAGCAACATGGCATGTTCAGGCTTTCATTCATTCAAGGATCAATGAGCATACATTCTGGCATTTGGTGGCTTTTCTGGAAAGCAGTCTCCTGAAGGCCGCTGTGCAGGCCCCCACAGCTGATCATATTATTTCAGCTGGTGTGCTGCACTCACCTTCAGTGCGTGCTCCACTATGGACCGTAAAAGGGATGACTGGCACAGGACAAGAAGAGAAAGGAACACCTACATGCCACAGAATGACGGATGACAGAAGTACTATGCTGCGCATCCTTGAGGAGCCTGAGATGCGAAGAGAAGTGGAGAGATTTCGAACTTTTCAAAACTGGCCAGCAGATGCACCTGTCACATCTGGAGACCTGGCCAAGGCGGGTTTCTTTTTTTTAGGCCCCGGGGATAAAGTCCAATGTTTCTGCTGTGGAGGGATTTTAAGATGTTGGGTACACGGGGACAGCCCAGCCACCGAGCACAAGAGGCATTTCCCCACTTGCTGTTTCATACTTGGTCGAGCTGTGGGAAATATACCACTCCAAGTTGGATCCTCCGACTCTGTAGACGGCCAGCTGTTGAGTCAACTCCAGAGAATGACTATGGATGAGCAGGGGACAACTGGACAAGCGGTCTACCCAGAGATGGAGGCTGAGGATTCCCGGCTAACCACTTTCCACAACTGGCCCACAGAGGCTTCAGTCCAGCCAGATGTTCTTGTCAGAGCAGGATTTTTCTACACAGGTACTTACTGTCCAACTATAAAGCCTAAAAACATTTACACGCTCCTTCTTTAATGTCTTAATATTTAGTGAGTGTCTGTGAGTATATTTCAGCAAAAATATTCAGCACTGACCCAGTCCCTGCTAGAGTGACCTCTCTTTGTGAGAGAGTTCATGATACAATTGTCCTGCTGCGTCATGATGTTGTGGACAGAACATCCTGGACAAAGCTGGGGCTGCTAAAGAAGTAGAGTTTCCACAGCTTCAGGCAATACACAAATTGAAAACCATCACAAAATAATGCAATCAAATAAAGTGACGCAACAATGGGTCATGCTTTTGTGAAGCTAGTAGTCTTCATTTGGTTGAGACTGTGTCAGAGAAGGGTTGATTCATCTTTATTGTAATTTGTACAGATTTTAGTTTGTGCATCGGACTGATCCATAAAGACATGGTCTGTGTTCAACTGTAAAGCTGTAGAGATTCATAGAGTTTCTGTCATTAGACTCTTCTCACAGTAGTCCTGTTCATCCTGACAGGTCATGGTGACAATGTCAAATGCTTCCACTGTGATGGAGGGCTGAGGAACTGGGAGCCAGGAGATGACCCCTGGCAGGAACATGCCAAGTGGTTTCCACGGTAACAGCAGGACTTGTCACAAGACCGATGTAGACATCAGTTGAATAATCATTTGCCTATGCACTGGCAAATGAAAATGTTTTTCTAAATATATATTTTGTTGTTTTGTGTACTGCATTTATGCTTTAGCAGTTCATAAAACAGCATCTTTATATTTCTCAGATGTGAGTTTTTAATCCAGGCAAGAGGGCAGGAGTACATCAGCAACATACAAGATGCTCATTTCCATCTGGGTGGCACTGTGGTGAGAGCCTTTATCCCTCTTATCTGCTCAGAATAAAGTCTATTTGATATAGAGCAGACATTATAAGCACACACTGATAACAGTTTGTCATTGCTGCATTTAAATCAGTCATGACTGTCATTGTACATTCAAAATGTGATTACTTTTTCTAGGGTGGATCACAGACCTCCACAAGCAGAGATATTGGATCCAGAAATGGTAAGTCATACAAAATTGAAACAAGGCAGGGAATGATGGGTATGTACCAAGATAGAATCTGTATTACCACCATGTAGACCTGAATAAAAAGATAGTTGCCTGATTCAATGCCAATAATTATAGTTGTGTATCTTTGTTACCATATGGTCACTGGTCTTGTCTTCCTCACCTCTTTCCCCCCTCTCATATCCTAGATATGGTTGGAGGTCTGGAGGCTTCCTCGGCCATGCTGTCTCCAGTCGTGCAGACTGTGCTGCAGATGGGATTTGAAGCCAGCCTGGTGGAAAGTCTGGTCCAGACCAAGTATCTTTTGACAGGGCAGCACTACACTTCTGTGTCGGACCTGGTCACTGACATACTGCAGGCGGAGCAGGAGGACAGACAGAGGGGGCCACAGAGCAGAGGTAACAGCCAGTGGTGGAAAGTATATTTACTAAGTACCATACTGGAGCATTTCCATTTTATAGTACTTTATACTTCTACTCCACTACAATTAAATGGAAAATTTTGTTCTTTTCTACTATTGATCAGATATAGTTACTTTTCAGATTATTATATATATTTTTTTACATAAAACACATATACACTTCTCAAATACAATACATTGTTAAAGAGTAAGCCAGTGGTTTCCAACCTTTTGAGTTGTGAGCAGTTCACATTACTTTCACTTCAAGTACATTTTGCCAATGATGCTTTTGGACTTTAACTTAAAGCTTTAGTGCGTAAATTTTTGGTATTAATGAAAGTCTGTTACATTCAAGCATTGCCAAATGAGTTGCTACACAGCTAATTAAGACTTTCAGCTCCACAAAACTATCTCTGTATTTCTCAGCATGGCTGTATTCAGAAGATTGTGTTGTCCGGTTACTTTCCAGCACAGAAGCTCAAGTGAAGATAATTACCTCTTCTGAAGAGTCCATCATGTTTCTTTAATCCTCCTTGTCTTCCTTGGAAGGCTTATATCATGTTGACATAATGACAGTGTTGTTGTCATTATTTAGAATTCCTCATGGGGGCGACAGAAACTACGCATTTTTAAATGCAGTTTTAAATGCAGGAATCTAGCTCCTAATAGAGTATTTTTTTAACATTGATCAGTACTTTTACTCATGTAAAGGATCTGAATACTTTTCCATCAACTGGTAACAGTCAACTAGAGGTATCAATGATTAGCATGCTGAACCACTGTCATTTTCCACAGTAACCTATTCAAATATAATTTGCCAATTCATTTAGTTGACTATTTAACATGAAAAATAATGAGAGCAACATTAGCAATAACCCACATTTCATTGTTACAATGGATGTCTTAAGTTTGTAATATGTTTGATTCATTCTGTCTATATTCATGTTTGTGTCCTTCAGAGCCAGAGACGAGGCAGGCCTCCAGTGCTGGAAATGTGAGGACACAAAGACCCATCAGAGAGAAAGGTCAGAGGGCAACACCTATATGATTTGCAGGAAAACAATTCTGCTTGTAACACTTGTCATAATCAATAGTTGCTGACATACAATTGCTGTATCCTATAGACATGACACTTAGCTTGTAGATAGTGCGTGTTTCCTCATCTAAATTATCGGTTTGTGGTTTCTCCAACAGTGAAGGACCCCAGCCCAGAGGAGCTGCTAAGGCAGCTGCAGGAAGAAAGGACCTGTAAGGTGTGTATGGACAAACTGGTATCCATCGTCTTCATCCCCTGTGGCCATTTGGTGGTGTGTGGTGATTGCGCTGCCAGCCTGCGTCACTGCCCCATCTGCAGAGCTGTTATTAGGGGCAGTGTTCGGGCTTTCATGTCCTAAGGCTCCAGTGAGAATCCACTGTTATACAGGTGTTGCATAAGTGGCCTTGATTTTTTCACATGTACTCATTTTACATTGTACTGATAAAAAATAAAGATGATGGCTACTTGTTTGAGTTTACAGATCATTTTTCTATAATAAACATTTTAAGCTGTTCAGAATGTGTATGCTCATTATTTGCCATCAGAGTGCACTTAACAATTTTTACACACACAACACATCTACTGAATGACACACAATATCATTACAAGAGCATGTTCTTTTATTAACAAACACCTATTTACATGAACACAAAGCACATCTCTGGATAAATAGGATTACACAATCAGGTCACAAGAGTTGAGGCAACACAGGACACAAAATAGAAGAGAGATACAAAAAAAAGACCTTTTCCACTTTCTATACAAAGAAAAAGAATTATCTACAAACATGTGGAATCTTTTTCAGTGGAGACTAGCACATATACTCACTCTAGGAACAGGTTTCAACAAATTCCAGTCACTGGGGATTTAGGAAGAGACTGTATTGCACTGAGAGGAAGACTAGTTTTTACATAGTAGCATTTACTACCAATACTGATTATGTAACAATATGAGGTGCTTTGTGTTTTTAATCCATCATAAAGACAAATTATTGCATCTTGGAACTAAAGAAGTAACCAATCAAATCCAAATGGGTCACTCTTGTGGTTGTGAAATTAACCGGCAGAAGTGGTCATATGATTTTTCCACACAGTTTGTGGACTGTCTAAAAGGCAGTGAATAACATCTAATATCACAAAGGAATCTGACAAGCAGCAGGATATTTTTAGATGCTGACAAAATGACTTAAAACAACAGAATGAACTCCTTTGTTCACAACTCTTTTCATTCCCCAAAACAGCTAAGCAGACGGTTTCAAATTTAGCACAAGAAACATAGTATTCAGACAAATAGAATGCTGAAAATGTGTTGGATTCAAATGTATTGGGCAAAAAATTATCGTGACCTAAATTCTAACGAAAAGCATGGAGTGCAGGGTTCGAAATAAGGCGCTACACCGAGCTTGGCTCCCCTGAAAATGTCATAAGCTCCCCCTTGCCCTATAGCTCACAGAAAAGTTATGTTGCTGAAACGTTAACTCTTCTTAAATAAATCATGCAGAGGTAAAAAAAAATATTTGTGCGGGAATTGACTTTTTAAGGCCAACATTTGAGGCTGTTGGCATGTTCATAATTGTCATGGGATGCAACTTTTGTCTGGTCTGTTTAACAAACCATTGCCTGTCCACTGTGCATTGGCATTTTTATTGCTGCTTGGCAGATTAAAAAAAAAAAAAAGGTTTCTTTGTTTTCCCAGGCTAAATATTTTCTGAATGAATGGAAATGTATTGATAGTGATAGTATTTTTGCATGTGTACAGTACCCTCCCACCCCCGAAAATTGGGCTCCCCGAAACCCACAGTGTAACTCAAACACGGACCGAGTGTAACACTGAAACAAGCCAGGCAAAGTGCCTACTCCTCCTACATGATAATTAGCAAACATAAAAAAAACATAATATTTTAAGATTTACTGTTATCTGTAGACAAAAAAATAGTTTTAAGACAAACAGAGATTTATGGACCCTGTAGCAGAAACTCAGTAGCCTTGCAACTTGTACATGAACACTTTAAACACCAGAGAGCAGTAGTGATTCACACAACCAGTAAGGCAACAGGGGCTCTAACTTACTTTTTAACATTAGGTGCTACCAATCAGTATAGGAGACATGAACCACATGTGTGTACTTGTCTAAATAAAAATGTGTGATGTTGCTCGGTCAGATAAAAAATAAATCTGAGTAAGAAACAATTCAGCAGAAGCTTTCTCTTTCTACATAACCAGCTCATATACAGCTAGAAGACATCAGTTTTCCTAATTTGTAATTTCTTTATGTTATACACATAATTACAATACAAACCCTGTAAAAAAACATGCTATAAAACAATCACAACTGAGACGATCACCATTGAGAATCTACACTGGTGAAGTGACAGGAGACAACACTGTGCCTCATTCAGGTACAGGCCGCTACTTCTACACTTAAGACCATAGCCATACAACTCATTGCTGCTGTATGCAATGTGAATAGGGAAACATTGTATTGTTTTCTTGAAGTTAAAAATATGCTGTGTAACCTTCATTTGAGTGTGTGTGTAATGATCCCACATGTTAGCAGCCTGACGTGTCAGTAGTTAGAGAAGAACTGATGTGTAACCAAAGCTTTCAGCCAGTCTTCAGTCTTTTAATACCTGACACTTCAGAAATACTTACTTGGCTCTTGGTGAAATTACTGATAACAACAAGACTCCCGAAATAAAAGTAAGACTTGCCGTTCCTTGTTTGAACACCTCTTACGCTCAACGCTCTTTTCCATTCTTGATCGTTCGCATGATAAACTCAAAATCCAAAATCCCCTCTTGTTTCATTATTTACATTTTCTATTTTTGACAGATGCCCCTGTAGGTTTGGTGCTTTTCTTCCTCCCTTCCCTCTACCTCCCAACTCCCCTGCCTCTTCCTGGTTTGCTTGTGTATTTATGCACACAGATCCTGGCCTAAAGTAAACAGGCAATGAGCACACAATAGCTCATTCCACTGTAATTCAGCCCTCCGGCCAAGATTTGAGCCAAACCAGAAATAACATGCTAAATCACTGAGTCCTCTAAGACACAGTACCACGGACTGGGAATGCTGGGCAGTCCCTGATTACATACACAATGCATTTATATGCTGTATTCTATACAGTCTTGGGGAGTATTAAACAATAATGGGCAGGTCACAGCAATAAAACCTCAGCAGAGAACTCAATACAAAGAAAATGACTGATACTTCCCTAAACACACAATATGAGGCTTTGTTGCACTGTAATCCCCCCCTTTCCCAGAACCCGTCATCCCTCCCTGGAAAACAATGGACCCTAACTAAGTGTTGGCTTTTCTGGATGGTGCACCAGTAAATGACATGTTTAAAGTACTGAAATCGAGAAGGGGAGGAATGTCTGGCGTGCCCCACTGAACTGGATGTTTGTGTCACAACAGCCATTTTGTCTCCGTGGGAATTTGCAATGTCACCTCCCCGCTGGACGCTCTCTTATTTACGTAGACCTACAGAAACATGGAAAGAAAGGGAAAAAAATTAGCAGTTGTCGGGCAACACACACACAGTTGTTGGGGCGCACACACACACACACACACACACACACACACACACACACACACACACACACACACACACACACACACACACACACACTTTCCTGGATGAATTTCTCCTGGATATAACTCCCAGTAGATTGGGGGAGACAAAGACTTCCTCCTTCCCATTAGAAACGGAGCTGATTAAGCTGTCAAGAAGCTAATAAAATATTAATTTCATGTTGGCAGAGAATCATTACATGACTTCCCAGACTTATTGTTATTAAGTTCTTTGCACAACGTAATTGATTAATCCAATTTTAGACAGACGTTTGTGTGTTTTTCTCCGTGTTCTTCTATCAGTAAGCCTGGGGACACATGTGTACCACCCTGTGTACCACACACATACACACAATGACGTCACAACGGTGGCCTTCATATTCCCTACAGCCCTCTGACAGGATGTAGCATGTTTCAGAAAGATGTTCACTCCCCAGACATGACTCAAAGCTCCAGCAAGCAACCGTCTTCACAATCACTAGTAGTCAGTGTTATTTTGTAACCCCTTGGATCCTGAACAAATACAAAAAGCTCTGGAACAATTGAGTAGGAGCCTGAGTTGAGACTTGTTCTGATTGATGAACATTTTCAAGAAAATCAGGGGATGTAACCTTGATGATTAAACAATATCATGGGCCCACAACAGATAATGTGAATATTTACATGCATATACACATACGGTGGCATGACACATTCATACTTACAGGTACATGGGCTTTAAGAGGAGATGTGATGGTTTCTCATTGACATGGTAGAGCGGGAATGGGTCAAATCCACCAATAAAATCAACTGAAAACAAAGGATTAAACACATACATTATGGAATAAATTAAAAGACAGACAATAACAAAATAAGACACCATAAACTAAATGAAAAGACATGCATGATCAAAAACAAAGACAGATAAAAACACACAGCTGAACGAGAAATGAAATGGAAACTAAAGACACAGTGGGAACAGATGTTATGCATGGATGTTGAACGGTAGGCAGCTTGCCAAGAACAGTACAAGTCTTTTTTTTTTAAAAGTCCATCAAAAAACAAATAAAACAACATATCTGCTTCAACTTTTTTAATCTGTGTGTCTGCCTGGGGCTATATAGTCGAAGCTTGAAAACAGCTGGCCAGCTGTCAAAATAGCCCAAGCCTTTTTATCGCTCAGAAACAGAGGTGACCTTCAGACACCAACCCTTTCTGTTTATTTTCTCACTTAAGAGTTCAGAGCCGAGGCAGTGTGCAGATGAGCAAACCAGTGTCATGTCGCATGCGAAAGAAAGATGGACATGCTGGTAACCAAAGTGCTGTGTATTTTAGCACAGACAGAGAGAGATTTTTGAGATGAAGGGAAAGGCTTGCGGCTGTAGAGGGGACACAAAGGCTGAGAGGGGGAGAGAAGAGAGAAAGAGGGGGGAGGACGGTGGTGCTTCACGCTTGTCGGCCTGACTGACAGGGGGCCAAGGAGATTAGGTTGGAGGAGTGCATGTGAAAGAGGCCAGCATGTCCAGGAGCTAGGAACACCATGAGGGGAGGAAAAGTTAAAAACTGAGATTGAACCTGACTCAGTGGAAAAAAATCACCGAACAAACAGCGGATCCTAGTTCAAGAGGATAACCAAAAAACAAAAAAAGGCTGATCTGTTACTTTGTGGGAAACAGCAGCTGTGAAGGGGGGGGGAAACAGACACAGGCCAGCCATGGAAACTACTGTCAAGGCCAAATCAGTTCCATCCTGATAAGAGGAGGCAGGGGTGGTCTGCTGAATACTGATAGGTAGGCAGGATGAGTGCAGTGAGCCACAGGGTGCAGTGAGGGCTGTCCCTTTCGCTTGACCCTGCCCTGGTTTCCTGGGATTCTCCGTTTCATCTGCACACCAGATACACACACCGCACCCACACAGACAAACACCTAAACACACACACACACACACACACACACACACACACATATACACACACACAAAGACCTGCTTTCCCTGCTTTTTTCTGTACCACTGATTTTCTCATTATAAGCAGGTGGGGACCCATTCCCTGCCATGATAAGCTGTGCTGCGGAATACGGTTAGATGATAATGATGGTTGCCATTTTTAGACACACAAGCAACTCGAGGGATGGCGGTGTCGGTCGGGCAGTGCATCCACCAGTCTGTCAATCCAACACTTTGGTTCAGAGCAGGTATCATGACAACTATCGGATGGATGGTTTTGAAATTCAGGCACAGATATTCAAGGTCTCCAGAAATTAGATTCTAATGACTCTGGACTTTTCATCTTGCACCACGGGTCAAATGTATCTGTTCATAACAGGGTACCTCGTAGTTTATGAGGTATCACAATTTTATAATTAGCATGGGAGATCACTGCGTATCCACAGAATCTAAGCCTCACCAGGTGCCACCACCTGCTCTTACTCTAATGAAGACAGCCTATATGTCAAAACATTAGTTAGGACCTTATTAAAAACATCATCTATAACCCTGTGCTCCATCCCTCCTACATACTTTGTAGTGTATTTGAGCCTGTTAAGTGCTGTTGAATCTTTTTCCCATTAATTATACCTTGAGGTGGATCTTCTATGCAGCTCACTGACGTTAAAAGGTCCAAAGAATCTGTGTATGTTCATTAAAAGGCATTTTGAAAACACTACCATATGTTAGGTGATATCTCACTGTAATGTGCTGCACCGTCCAGGGATGTTTGAGACTTGCTGAAGCAATCTGCTCTTTATGCTTGCTCTGTAAACAGCAGACAACAAAATGCCTTGCAAAAGCTGATCGGATGGAATGGTGGAAATCTGCATTGTAATGTTTTGTCATTTCCGCGTAGATGGCAAACTTTTAAATAATGATTTTAAACTTTTAACATGAAACTGTCCTCTCTAGTGTGGGTAGTAAACTTAAAAACAGATCACTGGCACCCATTCTGTGAATGTGACCCTGTAATACTGAAACAAGTGAGCTCAGTTTCTTCCAGGCAGAGGGAGCAAGCTGATTTTTTAATTTACTTGTTAAGGCATCTATGTGGTGCCCCACAACAAGCAGGAAGAAATCTAAGACATTAATGTCTCAGTTCAATTGGAAACTGATTGAAATCAGAGGACCTGTACTGAACCAAGCGAGAAACTCACACTATACTGCTGCATCTCCCACCGTGTGTGTGTGTGTGTGTGTGTTTGTGTGTGTGGAAGGGCTGGCCAACTGTGAAATGAAACACAGGCATAAGGGGAAAAAGACCAGGAGGGAAAAACAGGGTTGGTGAGAATCAAAGAGCATTGGTGAGCAGGATCAAGAGGGAAAAACTAGGCGAGAAAAAGGCAGAGAGATAAAGGGCAGACAGATGGTTTGAGACTTTAGAGCTTGTCTGTAACGCTGGAAGAGGTGAGTTCCAAAAACAGTTGTGATCTATCTCTTTCTCTGACACACACTCTTCATAGTTGGTTCCATTCTGCAGTACTGCATCTCTGTCCTCACACACCATTACACAGCCATCACTGCTGTACAAGACTGGTTTAGCTGTTTCATGTTTTGTTATTTCACATATGAAAACTCCAGGTATGTTTGAATAAAAGTGCAAAAGTTAATCATCCATGCAGAGGAGAATGGTTCCAGGCAAAGACAGATCAGAAGAGCCTCTGGATTATGTTTAAATTAAAGTGATACTCAGGTGAGAACCTTAATGTGACAAATACATTAAAGAAATACTGCCACTGTTGACTGGGTGTCTGTTAAACCCTCATTATTATGTCTTGGTTGCTGCAACTGCCAACTCTATTCAAAGATGTATCTTCAAGCATGCACTGACCATAATCATAATGCCCATCATCTATAAAAAGTGATTTAAGAAATTAAGATATAAAGTTGAAAAGGTGTTTCTATCTGTGTCTGTGTATAACTGAACATACAGTAGTTCTAAAAAACTATAAATGTGCAACAAAAAGAAGGAAAGCACTTGGGCATGTTGGTGAAAAAAGACAGTACATATAAATCAAATATACTGTAACACAAAGTAAGTTCCAACACTGTAACACAAGGAAAACTGAACACATTATGTTTGTTATATTTTCAACTCTACCCAATCAAAAGGCAGTTTGAAGGCTCCGCCCACCCACACAGGTGTTTTTAATTACTCTGCTGGATAATGGTGTGAATTGTCATGCCCTAACAAGTCCAACAAAACTAACAATAGTGTCAATCAAGCATAGTGTGTGTACGTCCTAATGGATTACTGGTGTGAAGAGGCTTTCACGACAAACATAAAAATACAAAATAATGTGATATCTGAAAGAAAAACATGCATCACAATCCAATGGCATGTTATTTCATGCAAGAAAGTGAGGCCTAACAACTATTTTAATCTGATGCTTCATTTTAACGCAGATATTTTTTGCAGTAGTATCAAACTAGAATTAGCTTTGTGCAGTGTTAAGTGTCTGCCAGTGAAGTTGCATTTTAACTCGATGTCTAGACATCTAAAATGATGTCATAAATAGCATATTAATTCTTGAGTTATGGATCACAGTGAACTTGACCTTTGACCCCAAAATCTAATCAGTTGATCATTGAGTCCAAGTGGATGTTTGTGCTAAATTTGAAGAAATTTCCTCCAGGCGTTCCTGAGATTTCGCCTTCACAAATATGGGACGGATGAAAAACACAATGCCTCTGGCCATGGCTGTTGCTAGCGCAGAGGCATTTACAGCTGATAGTTTCACTTATCATAGTTCCATTCAAGTGTCCCAGTAAATCATGACAGTTTGACAGTGAGTCAACATTCACAATACCAGGACCCTAAAACTGAAGCCACTATATGGAATTTAGCCATCATTTGTTCTGCTACGTATACCTGTGCTTTTACCTACATGTGTAAAAAAGATGTATTCACAATCTTTGAATGTTCTTCATGTTTGACATCATTGACATTTTGAAGTGATGGCATAAAAACAGGGTGAGACCTTTTTATGTTTTGACCTTTTCACTCTTTTTACAACCTGAGGATATGCTGCCACCTACACATCCATCCACCTTCCCAGTGTCTCTGTCTGCTATGGAGGATTTTCTGGGGATGTGACTCAGCACAGAGGGCGGCAGCATAATTAGCAGACATGCTAAAGCAAGCTTATCCCAGCGCTAGGCTTCTAACTCCATGACCTACTTTACAAAGAGGATTTTCCCCACCACTCATTCTGTCGGTGTGTCTGCTCACCAGCGATAACTATGTAACAAATTCACACACACAATTACACACAAACACCTACACGGCAACACTTAGTCACGCACAGTCAGCTAAACACACACACATATACAAGAAGTGTATAGGTGCATGTGAGTGTATATACACTTATAAAGTGACAGAGGGAGAGATGAAGACGCATCAAATGGGAGAACACACACACACACACACACACACACACACACACACACACACACACACACACACAGTAATAAAGCATGAAAGCCATGTCAAACCCTCAGCTGATGGTATATAATGCTTGCTTTTCTCCCCATTGTGCTTTATTGGCTTCTTGCCACGTGTGTGTGTGTGTGTGTGTGTGTGTGTGTGTGTGTGTGTGTGTGTGTGTGTGTGTGTGTGTGAGTGTGTGTTTCATTTCGCTATTCTTTACGCAAGCCTGAGCACTTAAATCTAACTCACCCGTCTCCCTAGAGAGTGAGAGAGTGCTCGGCATGAGAGGAATTCCTGTCTTATCTCTTTATTCTTGAAAAGCTCATCTTGTCTTGTGTTGTTTGTTCCTGCATATTGCCTTGTCTCCTTTTCCCCTCTTCGGCTTGCAAACACCTCCGTCTGCTTTCCTGCTTCTTCCTGTCTTTCTTTTTCTCTTTCCCCTCTTTTTGTCCCTCATGAGCATTATTCCTACCTTCCTTCTCTTGGTGAGGCGCAACTATGAAAGTTATTGACCAGCAAGGCGGTTAATGAGGCTGATAAAACGAGGGACCAGAGACCTCTAACTTTTTACAAGCTCGAAACCCAGAGATGGGAAAAGAGACAGAGAAGAAAGGGAGACAGTAGAGATTTCTTAAGGCTCCGACACACCAACCAGACAGCCGACTTTTGGATAGACTGCCTCCCTGAGTTAGTCAAAAAAGTGCCTCTGAACCGTTTTCTCAATACATCTATGCTCTGAACACACCGAAGCAACGCCGACTGGAGAGTACGTTCTGTGCGTGAGCGAGATGCAGGCGGCACTGATCTGTATTGTCACCCAAAAAAATTAAAACCGGCAGCTGACTGGACAAACATGCCACTTGGGTCTGGCTGCTCCCGGATTTAACAACCGAGCATAATAGAGAGCTGAAGTCACGCCCTTCTACTTCTGGTCCATGTGACCTATTGTTTAAAAAAATATGAACAGTAGTGAACGGGGAGAGGCAAATGATTTTTTGATCGCTGGGACAGCTGTGGCTCAGTGGTAGAGCGGTTGATTGCCAATTGGAAGGTTGATGGTTCAATCCCTGGCCCTGCAGTCCCATGTCGAAGTGTCCTTGGGCAAGACACTAAACCCCGAGTTGCCCCCGAGTTGCCCCAGTTTATCTGATGAGCAGGTGGCACCTTGTACGGCACCCTCGGCCACAGTGTATTAATGTGTGTGAATGGTGAATGTATCCTGTATGATGTAAAGGTGCTTTACACACTTGAATGTCACATGGCTCGCTGAAGCTACGATGTAATGTTTAGTTACTCAAATGAGCAGAGGATTTTTCCTGTTCTTTTGCGTATCTGCTGAAAACACTTCACTGGCTAAAACACTCATCAGGTAACATAGCATAACATGTGTTGTGGAACAGCTCTCATCTAGCTAGCTAAAGAACAAGTTGAGCATCAAGCTAGGTGACAAAAATTGTGAGCGGTTTCACACAAAACTACAGCTAACTGAGACTTTCTTTGGTTGAAAAATTATCTTTTAAATTGACAAACATCATATTTGTAATCCATGGCTCAATTCAAACGGGATCAAAAATGTAATTTGCCTCTCTCCTTTCACTAGCGTGAATTCTTTCCAAATTAAGGTCCCATGAGGTCCACCGGAAGGGGCGTGACTTTGGCTCTCTATGACGGCTCACTCAGAATACAATCTCATATTTTACACAAAAAAAACGTATTTCTGAAAACATTGTCAGCGAGAAATAGGCCATGCAGTTGCTGAATGTGTCTTTATTTCAGATGGACAAAGGTCAGTTTAAAAGATTTTTGTCAGAACATAAGTGCACTGATTCACTAGTCAAGGGCTAGAACTTGACCAATCACATTGGCCAGTGAGTCCGATTGCCCGCCCTCTGACCCAGCAAGTCAGGTCGGACAAAATGAAGGCCGACGGCCCCTCCGACAGACGACGGCACAGAACACAGCAAACAGACTCGAGCCACTGACCTTGCCAGGCTAGATTATCGGGTTGGTGTTTCAGGGCTTACTGACATACTAAAATTGGATTCTCAAACGCGGTTATTTCAACTGCGAATAAACTGAAACAGGAATAAAACAAACAAGAGGGAAGAAAAGAGAAGGAAAAGTTCTCAGTAGGAGGAGAGGTGCTGAGGCAGCCAGGGAGCTCAATGCTGAAACTTGCTTTAATCTACACATCAAATGAGAGGGGGGAAAGGGAGGGGGGAATGGAGATGAATTAGCATATGTATAAATGTAGCAGCGTTTTACTCTAGCGCAGCCTGGATCAGAGAAGAACTGCCAGATAACTAAATAAAATCCCACCATGTTCTGTTTTGACCCAAGGCTTTTTTAACCAACCTTTGCATATTGCGCTGTTGTTATTTTTAACTCAGTTTTTTAAATGTAGATGACTGTCCGCTAGGAGTTTAAACAAACACAATCAACAGTCCATACAGGGGATGAACCAAGCTCAAATGTCACAGAAAACAAAAGGGAAAGTCTTTATTTTGTATTATAGTTGTCTCAGCTCCTGCTGAAATGGTATTGCCCTCCAGGGATTACTTAGGGC
This sequence comes from Percina caprodes, assembly GCA_013375575.1. Classification (NCBI taxonomy): domain Eukaryota; kingdom Metazoa; phylum Chordata; class Actinopteri; order Perciformes; family Percidae; genus Percina; species Percina caprodes. The sequence continues at coordinate 1,011,520 of JABXJD010000145.1, forward strand.
GGTGATTAAGTGGTACTGCCCAGAGCTGGGGGTGGTGATGCTAACCACTCACAGCCAGTGAATCTCTGGTATGTGACCACCAAAGAACTGCTTGGACGTCTATACCACTCGTCTACAGGAACACACACGGAAACCACATCACAGGTCCCCCAAATTACAAGTCTACTGTTTAAGCTGTAATTAGTGCAAGTAGTGCTTTGTGTATTAAGCTGTCTTCAAATCAAATTAGAGTTTGGGTGTCTTACAAAAGGAATTGACATGCTTACAGCCATAATTAGTATTCTAACAAGCATGTACAGTATGTATGAATATGTGCCTAAGAAACTCCATTTAATCTTAGCTAATCCTCACGGAGAGTTAATACATTCAACTATTTTGTTTCAAAGCACTGACTTAAATTTACAAGGGAAAATATGAAAAGGCAGATTCTCATGCATGTGGACAACAGTATGCGTCCTGGAGATTTAGAGCGGTGCTAATCAGATATTTACGACTGCCACTAACCCTTAGATCAAAGGTTTCCTGCCCTCTGATTGACTAACCTCCAGTAGGACCTCTGACCTGCTGCCTATGAGGTCACAGCAGCTGGGTCATTTATCACATGTGTCCGTCTCTGGTTTCTCCTTCTTCTCTGATGACTCATTTCACGATCCCCCGTCGTCTTTTTCCCACACCCTTTCTCACCCTCTGTCTGGTTTATGCACGACAGAATAAGAATGAAGGTCAACTCTCATTCTCATCTGACTCCATGTTTAAGTTTTAATGCTGATTAACATACACCGACACAGACAGGAGCTAGAGTACTGATATACTGAGCCACAGAGGAAGGATTTACATGTTTGACTAGCTGCAAGAGAGATAGGCACGAGGAGGGAAGGTATGTGTGTGTGTTTGTGAACAAGAACGTGGGGGAGGTGCAAAAACACCTACCCTATCCAGGCAACAAACAGCTGGAGCGACAAACAAGGGGACACATGGAGAGAAGAGTGAGAAAAGTGAAACCCAGAGTACGTTAAAGGAGGTTTACAACAACAGTGAGGACCACACAGACCGACAAAGAGGAGAGTTGAGGTGAAGAGTGGACACATGAAAGAGAAAGCAAAGAATGGGCTAAAGGAGGTGTGGAGAGGAAACACATGGCTTCTTCGGTTCTGGAAGGAGGGAGACAGAGCGAGAGGGCCCAGCTGGCGTGGGGGAGGAGAGGGGATGGAGACAGGGGAGAGCTGGAGCGGTGATAGTGTGGGGTGGAATAGGAAGAGAGAGAGATGAAAAAAGATGTAGCCCTGTTCTCCTCAACTCAGGTATTTTCCATTTCATCTGTGTGAGAGGGTCTGAGAGTGATTTATTTACTGTTGCAATGAACTGTTTCAAGAAGGATGTTTGTGTGTGTGTGTGTGTGTGTGTGTGTGTGTGTGTGTGTGTGTGTGTGTGTGTGTGTGTGTGTGTGTGTGTGTGTGTGCAAGGTTGAGGTTAAGTGACTCACAGCTGTCCTCCTCCTCAGTGATAGCGCTGACAACATAACAGGCGTACACAAAGCCCAGGAGCTGTGAACACAAAAGCAAACAAGAGAGGTTAGACTCCGCAGAACTGGCAGTGTGCAGTTAATAAACAGCTGTGTGTTTGCTTTGATTGACAAAATAATAATACAGAACATCTGAAAAAGAGTGAGTTTTGTGGGGATGCAGCCTCCATTTTGAGAGATGGTGGCTGCGTGTCCTCAGGACACTGAGCAAAGATCAACACTTGAGCTGAAACGATTCACTGATTATTATATAATTGATTTGATTAACTGAAATTTAATATAATAATTAAGTACTTGTTTCAACTAAGGGTGCTCCGATTGATTGGTCACTGATCATTATCGGCCAATAAAGGCTTTAAATAGTTTGATTGGTGGTCTCCATAAAGGCCAATCAGATCGGCTGATCAGATGACGCACTACTTGTGACATAAATTGTTACTACTACTAAAAAAAAATGTCTGCAGTGATTGAAAGGACATTTTTTAGATTTTGAGCTAGGACAAAAAGCTAAACAATTACTGATATATTCACTAAACATGTGTGACTTTTATGTCATGGCTTCTATTTTTAGTTTTAAATACTTTACACCTCATGCCTTTTTATCTTGACATTCCAAGATTTGTGATTTTGTTTTCTTTGCTCTGCACTTTACGTTTAAGTACACTTTAAGTTTGGGTAAATTAACAATGACAGTTTTTTTGTAATTTATTTCGAAATGAGGCTTATTTGTTAAGCTCTAAGCTGTTTAAGGTGTGTTTCTAACAGAGGAAGTAGAATGTTGAACGGTTACTGTCAATAAAAGTAAACAGTTGACAATTCAAAATACATTATCTTCTGTTGATTTTAATACCTATACATTGATGTTAAGACTATTAAAATGAAGATATGATAAATATATGACATGACAAATAGAAGGCTTCAAATAGACCCAGGGACCGGTGATCTTGTCAACCAATACTGCTTCCAGCAAACGGTGATCGGCCCCAAAAATCCTGATTGGAGCACCCTTAGTTTCAACCATATATCAAGGTTAGCTATCGAGTAAAAAACGTCAAACAATTTACAGCTTTACAATTCCAGTATTTTAAATGTGAAGATCCCTGTTTTATAACATTGAGAAGTGAATACGTTTAGGTTTTGGACTGTTGGTCAGATAAAACAAACAATTTTTTCACTATTTTCAGACGTTTTAGAGACTAATTGTTTAGTCTGTATCATCAAAAATTAATTAAAAATGAAAACTAAAGACCATCTTGCGATGGGATCACACCAGCCATTACACCAAATCCAGCCAGGATCTGACTACCCCGTAATTCTGGTACTTTTGCTCGGACCACACCCATCTTCGAACGCGGCCATCATTTTGATCTGAACTACACGCCTGTAAGGTTTGATGCCTGCATCTTACATGGTTGTAACACTGACAAAATCTGTCCGCAGACAGAAAAAAAATCTAAAATCAGAGTAAATATCAGACTATACATACTGTACATAGGGTGTCCAGAACAAGGGAGCTGAATGTGTAAATACACAACTGTTTGGTAATAAGTTTGCCAACTTTAAAGGTGATAATATATATCATTGTCACTCTGCACTCTGCTTTACTGTAATATCAGTGTTGGCAATGCTTACGGAGTTGACAGGGCTTCAAGAGTATACATACAGTAGTAGCTCATATGCACAAACACCAGAAACCAACAAAGCGAGTGCACAAAGTGACTGTATGCCAACGCACGTGCGGGCAAACAGTGCTGAGAATAGCCTGTGGAACTGGCAGATGGCTGTCATCGACTCAGAAACAGACACCAAGACAGGCAGACACTCAGAGACAGTCTCTCTCCACCCAGTCTTCCACCCATCGTTTGGCACTCTGCCATGCCAATTAAAACAGCGTTGGGCATGCTGCCCTCTTCGCACACTGGTTACACAAACACAAAACCCAAGGGGGACCGACTGTCTAGTGGTGGCTATTTATATAACATTCATTCAACCTATAACTTAACTTGGCCTGTGTAATTACAAGAGAAACAAAGATGGCGTGATGAGTTGAGATGAGTTTGCAAGTCTTTCATCTCTACCATTTGGGTTTGTTCCTGTTTTCCATGTGAACAATATATTTGGCCTTTATTGAAGCTCATCCAGATAGATTAAATGTTGAATGAAAATGAATGAAAAGCAGGTGTAGTGTCTCGTAGAAAAGGTAATAGGTTTGTCTCTGTATGGGGTGGATAAGATACACAACTCTTTTCTCTGCTTCTCTCTCAGTACGTTTTTTCTCTCTAGTATCTAATTGTTAGTCTCACTCCAACCATTACAGTGGCGGTGAAATTGAGGTGAATTAGCATATGTATAAAGCCAGTGTCAAACACAAGATGGCGTTAACAGCAGGGGGCACACATGTTTCAGACTGCATTATGTCTGTGTGTTTGTCCTGTAAAAGTGTGTGCCAAGTGTGTGCTCTTATGAGTTAATATCTATGCATGAGTGCACGTTTGTTTAATTTTCATAAAGGGCTCAGATCTCTGTTGTGGTCTGGGATTGAGTCAAACAAAGCAAAGCCAATATGTCACAGTAGAGGAGGCTTGAGCTGAGAGAAGCGTTTGTTTAGCCCCCAGATGGGTGACAAATTAATAGAAAAACCAACATTAAGACTATATCCAAACTACTACGTCTTTATTTAAAACTGGCTTAAAAACTAAAAATCAATCAAATAATCACTTGCACGTGTCGGCAGCAGTAGCAGTATAAAATTCAGAATTTCCCTGCACAACAGCTGCTACATCAACAACAACATAAGAAATGGCTGTAATTCATTATCCATGTTGAATTAACCACCAGAAGTCAAGGCTGATGTTGTTCATATGACATGACATGACAGGGGCGTGACGAATCAGGGAAGGACATGTTGTTACTGATGACACTGAGACCACTGTGTTGATGCAACGGGAGTACACGTGAAGAGGAGTCAGGGACAAAAAACACAGGATGGTCAAAAAAAAGATGAAACCATCTCAATTTTTGCCGTGACAAAATGTGCAACATGTCATATGGCAACACACTATGTGCATGGGTTTGTTTTGATGAGAGAAACTAGTCAAAAGTGAAAGGGACTTTTCTGGGATATGTCTCATTTTGCAAACTTATTACAGCTACATGCCTCACTGCAAATAGCACTTGTGAGGTGACAAACCCAATACACCAGAAATTTCATGAAATACCTTTAAATTAGTGAATGCTAAACATGGGAGTGAGCCTTTCACTGCTCAGTAAGGTGAAATCAGCAAGTTTCATACTCCTCGACTGATAACTGCTAACAGCAAGAAAGTCTGGACGCTGCATGGAGAATGGACTATAATATATCTGCTCATGTCTGTGTATTTTAGTTTTCTTTTCTATGGCTACGGTACATTTAGTGTGATGTACAGCGAGGTAATAAGATCAGAAGTGAAGTGAACACTCCGTGTGCCTTTTTGCTGGAGGCATTGCTGTCCTTAGCCTATATAGGTCACTGTCCTAAATAACAAGTGACAATTCCACTTATATATCCCTGCATATTAAATAATCATGCTCATAACCCCCCTCCCCCTCTTCTTCGTCTTTGACTTCCCACTGTCATTTCTGGAGTTCAGGGATCATTTTAGAGATTGATGTTAAATTAATTAAGCTCATAAAGCCCCTTCACGTCCTCTGAGACTCGATGTCTGTCTGGCTGTGAGGACGTGCCCAACTAAAGCCAACTCACTTAACTGCCAATCATTGTTTCGTGTTTTCTCCTTGCACTGTTTGCTTTAAGTTAGCCACTTTTTGAATACAGGTCTCCATCCACATCACTGTCACTCTACAATCAGCAAATCTGTTATCTTCTCTCCACACCTCTCTCTGTGTCCTTGTTTTATTGTTGCTCTAACAGTAAGTGGCACCTCATTTATGTCTCCTCTGTAGGATTTTTGAGCACTGAACAGTTATCTGGACAACTGACAGAAGGAAGCAAGAAGGCAGAAAACTGCATGAAAAGTGCAGCGTTAGATGGATAAACATCAAAAGCAAAGCTGTCCTCCAGTGGGCCTTCATTTACTATTTACTATGTTGCAGAGGAAACTAAAAGAGGTATTTGTGATAGTTCAGCATTATCTGTTTTTCTTCTCTCAGATAATGAGGGCCAAAAGCAGTTCAAGGCTCAAAAATGTATGGGTCTGTGTGTGAAAAGAAGGCCAGCTGCTGAGCTAGAAAGGAGGGTTACTTGTATTTGCATAGGCTAATGAAGGTCAGGTGTATACTGAATGTGCCAGTACAGAAAAACACATGACCACCTTTGACCACGCACACACACACACACACTTATAAACATCAGTCTACCAGAAATGAATCTGTTTCATGATTAGAAGCTTGAAGTATTCTCAGTTACAATTACAACAAATCAGTGTTACAGTCAAATAGTTGGATCATTTCAACAACAAATGAGTCTTCTTCACTGCAAAGGTCTAAACTACATCCTATAGGCCTTTTCAGTCTTTCCATTTAAAATTGTATCTCTAAAGTCCTGAAGGATAACTTGATTCATTGATTGTCAGAAAATGTATCACAAGTTTTGGTAATGGATTGATCACCTAAGTCATTTATTGAGCATCAAGACTACGAGTCGACAGCTATGCTAGTGGCTCTCTGAGCCTGTACTTTAACACAGCGGTACTTTGAGCTAAATGCTAATGTCTGCTGGCTACATGATTAAATTCTCCCAATGACAATGTTAACATGCTGATGTTTAGTAGGTATAATGTTTACCATCTTAGTTAGCTTGTTGGACAAATTCAAAATTTGACCTGATGATTGCGCTAGATGAAACCACAACTGTCAACCTCGTGGTGGCACTAGTGGAAAAGTCAGAGGATAAGCAAAGAAATCATCTGGGATTAGTGTCTGTATATATATAAAAAAAAAAAAAATCAATGCCAATTCATCTGGTAGCTGTTGTGATATTTCACAAGATATTTTACACTTTTAGATATTTCTGTCTGGACCAAAGTGGTGGAGCGAAAAAGCTATCATGATGACATCAATAAATAAATGTTCTTCCTTAAAATACAAGGGGCATAAGTATACACACCCCTATATTAAATTCCAATAGAGGCAGGCTGATTTTTATTTGTAAAGGCCAGTTATTTAATGGATCCAGAATATTATGCACCTGATAAAGTTCCCTTGGCCTTTGGAATTAATATAGACCCACATCATTACATACCCTTCACCATACATAGAGATGCATGTATTTTAAGGAAGAACATTTATTTATTTACAATACATTATTCATTCACAAAGAAAATTGGTGTCCTTAAAAGGTTGGATTTTCCTAAATATTTGGAATTAAATTAATTTCCAAAAGATGTTTTTGTAGCACCTGGAAATAACCCTATTGGAAGTATTTTGTTTGGTTTACATATAACACATAATTTATCTGCATTCTGTTTAGTAATGCATTGAAGCATGTAGTTTCATTGTAAGTTATGCAGTTCTACACCCTGCCAGTAGGGGGCTACCTGTGTTGTGATTTGTGGTAACAATATACTGCAATACATGTTAAAAGAAGACACGTTTTCAGGGGTGTCGAGACTGTGGAATAGAGAAAGAAACACGTTTTGAGTGCCTGCGGTAGTGAACTCTTGAACTCGCTGTGTGATAAATCCTACTGTGAAGGAACAAAACTGAACTTTTATACATTACTATCAGCGTCTCCGTATGAGTGGTGTAACATTTTTTTATTCCGCTTTTTAATCAACTTCAGCATGGGTGTGTAAACTTTCTCAAGCCACTGTACAAGCTAATTAACACACTATTGATTGTGGTTCAGGAGACAATTTACCTGGTGCACCATGATGAAAGGAATTTGTATGTAAAATACAATAGAATCACGTGGGAGAGAGGAGGAGGGGCAGAAAGAAAGAAGGCGAGAGTGGGGGTGCAGATGTCTTGTGGGTTAATTACACAGGACTTTCTGCCTGACAATAAGGCGCAGGCTTCTCTGCAGAAAATTAGATGTGTGTGTTTGTGTGTGGGCAGCTGCATGTAAATGATAAAACATGATGAGATAGGGACTGCAGAGACCACATCCACCTGTTCTTTTCTCAAAGAGACACACACACACACACACACACACACACACACACACACACACACACACAGATCTATGCAGCTAACAGGGCCACATGGGGTGGTTAAGTGTGTGCAGTGCTGATATGCATCTTCCGTGTCAAATAACTGCATATAACAGCAGTGTGATGTCAAAAAAAACAACATACAGACACAAGAGGCTACCCATGCAGAAGTAAAAGCTCTCTGAAGAGAGAAAACACAGCTTGTTTGTCACTTGCAGCCACATACAAAAGATTTCAGATAAGGTCTGACTAAGTGAAAAGGAAAAAAATGGGGCTCTCAACAAATGGACAGAAGGCAAATCAGGCAGGTAAATAACACAAGTACACACTCAGCAAGCAAAAAGAAAAGCAAACACGCTGCGAGAGAAGGTTTACTTCTTCAATATTGCTTGGTTTTTCACTTTTTAAGTTCTTTTCCCTTTTCTTCTTGCCTACTCTCGGAAGTTTAAAAAGACCAAATATTAGAGTAAAATTATTCGGAGGAAAATCCATTTCCCTGCAAAGCAGATTAACAATTAAAGATCTTTGGCAGAGACAGCCTTTGAAGTATAATGGCGGGCAGTCATGTTTGTACGATGTACTGCGAGTAGCCCGACACAATATTCAGTAACCCGCTGGAGACTACTTCTCTCCTCTGGTCTTTAGGCCCTTCTCCTCCCTGGTTTTGGAAGCAGCCAGCAGACCTAATAACTGCTTACTACTGCATCATCAGTCTTTTAATCCTAGGCTCTTCATAATCCTTTGAAGCAGATTCTGTAAAACTTGCAGAGCAGTTATAATGCATGTCAGTGCTGACATATTGCAGAGGTGCTCAATGCTATTATTATACTAGACATGGCCATTTCCTGATTCTAGACAAATTACGGTACTTTAAATAGAAACACATCAAAGATCCCTCCAGTTGGCTCCCCATGCAGCATACACTCACAAAAAGGAGAGTTTGAAAACACAACATGGACTAATGGACTTATCAAAGCGAGCCCTAACCTTTTAGATGAGCGAGGGGGTGGGCGGGCTGTGCGCTGAACTGAGTGAACCTGAACAGCCACAAAACACATACAGGACCTTATCGGCAAGCCCAGCCCCGAGTCGTTATCACAAGGTCTGCCCAGGCCTGCTGAGAGGGCCCCTCTAATTAAACAAGGGTCCTTATTCGTCCCCCACACTACCCTAAAAAAAACGACTTTAACATACACTGTATATTGACATGGCAGAGCCATCTAGGCTCCGGAGAAAACAAGAGAATGAGCAAAAGTGACAGTGAGAAATGCAGGGAGAGAGAGAAGCATAATTTTTGTCAGTGAAGTTGTTGGGAGTTTGATTGACATGAAGGTCAAACAGTGTGAGATCTGGGCAGGAAAAGGAGACAGGAAGGCATGAAGAAAAATAGATGAAATAGGAGGAAATGAGCAATGGAGCAAGAGAATGACGCAGGCTGCCGTTTCACCCATTATCAATTTCCACACAATCCTCCCAATACATTTTCCCAGGGAATGGAGGCAACTGAAGAAAGCATAGACTGTGGCGGTAATAAAATACGCTAAATAATATGGTGTGTGTGTGTGTGTGTGTGTGTGTGTGTGTGTATTTTATGGGAAGCTCAGCAGCTCTGACAACACCTTGCCATCTCTCACTACTCCATTTAGTGTTAGAGTTATGTCTACAGATGTACATAACATTTTGCACAATTTCTCTTCTTTTTCTCAATCATACCTTTCTTCCTAACTACACTTCGTTTTTACAGACTCAACTGTTTTATTTAAGAGCAAAAGCAGCGCACAGGAGCAGAAAAAGAAAGGATCGTGGGAGGATCGAGAGAGGTGTGAGTGTGGCTTTTCTGCTGACTAAACCAACAGAAAAATCAGTCATTATTATGACTGTAAAAGAAAAACAAAGCCGTTCAATTACAATATGTACTGTATGATGGAGGCTTGAGATGGGCTTCAGTGAAGGCAATAAAGAATATATGGCAGAAATGAAGCAACATATCCCCCCAGTGATGAATCAATGAATAATACATTATCCCAGTTTGGAAAGGTTGTCTCCACTTCAAGCTCATCCTTTAAACCTCTAAGTTACTTTTGACTGAATGTAGCCTGTAGCAGCAATAAGCAACAATACAGGGCTGACTTTACCAAAGCTTCACTTCTGAACGGCTTCCTTCTAGCTCATGATGAATCTGAGCAGAGAGATGACAGTGATGCCTCCATTATTGGCCAGTGGATCCACATTTTTCATCCTAATGAAACATGCTCCTTGGAGCCAGAACTAAATACTTAATGGCCTTTCACGGCAAAGTTGAAACCCCGCTAGCAAAGACAAAGGGACACCCCACTTTCTTCCTAATCTTTTTAGTCACTCCTTCAACACTATATTTCTGTCTGGCCTTCTGTTCTAAGAGAGAGGAAAAGAGGACAAACCTAAACAAGAGTGCACATCTCAAAGGACTCTATTTTCCTAAGCATTGCTCTGCTTCTAGCCTGAGAAGAAGCGAGGGTAAAAGGAAAATGGTGCCATTTGTGACACTGGGATTTCAGTATCAATTTTCCTATCTCCTCTAGGGAGCTGTTCCCACGGAGATGGTGTTGTATACGTGGTTGGACAATACCATGTAAATATGCCGGCAAAAAAAGTGCCAGCTCCTATAGAGGAGTAAAAGTCCACATGAGGCGAGGAACATACCAATTCCATGCCTATAGTGCAGGGGCTTACGAGGTTCAGCGAGACAGTTGGGGCTATAAAGTGAGGTCAGCCATATTATTACCTTCCTCCATGGGGGTGATGGGATGAATGGTACTATCCAGTGCTTCCCAACACTAGGTCCCTCTGCTAGTTTTCTAATCTTCCATGTAGTAAACTGCATTCACTGTGCTCTCCCAAGTGTAAGATTCAAGATTAAAATGGTAAGAATGAAAACCAGGCTGATGAGGCTGCTGTGTGTAAGCTCTCGCCTTCTCTCGGTCACCCGCTGCCACACATATTTAAGCAACGAGTGTGAAAAATAGCTGTGGAAGTGTTTATGTATATTGCAATGGAGTCAAAGTGTGTGTAAGTGAATGTTACTGTGAGAAAATGTTTGTAATGTGCTTGTCTGAACCCAAGTACCTGCTCTGCTGGCAACTAAGAAGGTCCTGGCCCCCATCCAATATTAGGTTTAGTCAGTCATACATAAGTGTGTGCAAATGTGTGTGCTGGCAGGATGTGTGCTCCGGGTCTATTCATACAGTGCAAAGAGGACAATAACAGTCCTTCGAGTGTTTGAGTAACCTGTTAGCAGCTGGCAGGTATGAGCCTCAGCCAGACAAAACAACAGATCAATTTTTCATTCAGTGACTGGGGCAGAGGAAGGGAGGCTGTGATAGACAAAATAACAGACCGCTGTGGAAGATTATTGAGAAAAGTGCTTGAAGGGAAAACAAAAACATCACCTTCCTTTCTATCATGTTCACCTTTCACGTACATGAATCTCACGGTGAGTGAGGCCCCCGCTGCTGTTAAGTAATATGAGAAGTTTCTGTGACATGACATGTTCCTGCATGTGAATATATCAGTGCTAGAGTCATGTGTATGGTACATTACCATCTTGTACTTACAGCAACGAGAATCTGTGTGCCGCTGTGCACAACCTCGATGTACTGGTAGTCCATGAGGCAGCCCATGACAGTGATGTAGGAGTGGCTCTCTGTTGTGCGGACCCCTGGAGCCTCTGGCATCTCTCTCCTCACACAGCCCGGCCCGTGTTCGCTCCACCAAGAGTGATGGGCAGAGATGTTAAATGTCAGCAGGTCGCTGTCCTGAAAAGAGATTAAAAATGTTTTTGCTTGGACTCTATTAATAACTTATGATGTAAATTCATTCTTTATGAGAAAAACAAGGCTGGATGACAGATGATCTTGTACAGAAGGCAGGGGGCTCATCTCTGGACACTTGATGTTGATGCTGGGTGTTTTTTTTTATTATGGCTGTTCTCTTTTGCTCAAAGGGTTGGTTCATCCAATTACAAACAACATTAAGACTCTACAGCCGTGCCAGCATCTGTGCCAGACTGTACAGTACTTAGGCCATAGACTGTGTAATATTAATGGACAGCGCATGTGTGACGTCACCCATTGGTTTGTGGCGATCTGCTATTAGTCATCAAGTTTGCCGACACGGGCGCAGCCCTCCTGGTTGCGGATGTGACGATTTTAGACGAGAGGGAGGAGTGAGGGAGGAGCCCTTACACTGTACCTTACGTTACACACTTTCAATGGCAATCACATCATAGCCACGCCATTAAACAAGACCCTGCTTTATCATTTTAAAATCGAGAACATAATTCAAAAAATTAACATCATTCTGTGTTTCAGAAGAATAAATCAAGTGAGAAGTGGGTCACTTTCTCATGGACTGCTACAGAAACTGACCTTCTCTTAAAACCATGTGTCGCCCCCTGCTTGAATTCATAGATTTAAGCAGGTTTAAGGCACTTCATTTGCAGCACAGCATTTGGTTTGTACATTAATATTTACAGTCAGTGACTTAAACACAGAGGTGCTCTGAGCTAAATGCTAACATCCGCATGCTAACATGCTCTCAAATACAACGCTAACTGATACTAAGCAGGTATAACGTTTTACTAGCTATCAAGGCTAGTGGGAATGTCCATCCAATAGTTAAAAATAAACATTTCACTCAACCTCAGGGTGGCACTAGAGGAAAAGTAAGGATATTAAAGTCATTAGGGTTTTATTTCTCTTGGAAACATGAATGTCTGCACAGAATTTCATGGCAATCCAATCAATAGTGGTGGACAGCAATATCGCTATCCCTACATAACACGCTGCTAGCATGGCTAAAAACACATTTTCTTATGTACTATGAGCTGCCAAGCCATGTAGATAGCTTTGGTTTTGATTTTCTTTGCCCAGCGTCTTACAGACTCCTGCTCTCACATCTTTAAACTGCGGCGAGTGGCATTCTGTTCATAGTGGCCAAAGTGTTGGAAAATTATAATTTATTCAAAACAGTAAGTCACAGATGTCACAGCCAACAGTTTTATTTGGAGTTACTCACTAGTGAATGAATAATCCCACTGCAAACTGTTGACAGTGTGTTTTGTGGTTTATCCACCGAAACAGGGACCTTGTTTCAGGAAAGAGATGCTAAAGTTGAAAATTGTTTTTTAGTTCTGTGAGCACTACAAATGAAACTATATTCACCTCCACTGTATGAAGGAAGAACTCTCAGTGACTGAGAACCAGGCCAAAAAAAACTTAGAAATATCTAAAGATACCACCAGAGGTAGTAAATTAAGAGACAATTCGGGTGAACCAACCTTTTAATAGCTCTAACTGAAGAATGACAACACATAGGACATGTCTAAAGTAGAGATGATCCAATTCCATGCTCCCATGATACCTTAACTTGTGTATTGGCCGATACCGAGTACTGATCCGTTACCAGCGTGTCATATTTTATTATGTTATAACTGTATACTATCAATCCTTGTAGGGATGTGATATGATTTATATCTTTGTTGTCTGTCTGGCTCAGGTTAAACCTTTTGTGAAAAATGAACAAACACAAACAGTGAATGCCACATAACTTTATTTTTTATCCAGGTTGACAGTCAGTAATAACCAAAAAAAGAACATAAATAAACTACTTTAACGTAGATTTTCTTTAGGGCTTTATTACGTGGTCTGAGCCAACAGACTTTTCAGAGAACATTTTCACAACTTCTTAAACTGTGCCACAACTTTTAGATCAAGCATTAGATACTGTACATGTAGGTCTTGTACACCCTGGTGATGTTCAATTTGAACACAGCCGTTTGAGCCCACACATACAGACGCACAGACGCTCACACCAATCAATACCCCAATTCAGCAATCTAACCCCGCATTTGCCCCTCAGTGACAAGACATCCATTATTAATAGAGCCATGCGCTCTCAGGAAACATATCTGATTCCTATCAACCCCCACTCACACTCACATGTACACATACATATCACTGGTATCAACAACTGTCAACAATAGATCTTTGCATTCAGTGCGAATGACTATGCCTGGAAACCGAATTTGACACTTTTTAGGCACAGACTGAATTGCGTCCTTAGTATCGAGTCTCGAAAAATGCCTCGTCATTCAATGCCAAATTGTATAAGGCCCAAATTTCATCAGCATCAGTGAGCCAATAAGCGTGCAGCATGCTTCTATCAAGATCTAATAATGCTTGTGATTGGCTGTCTAACATTCCACGTCATAGAGACACAAAGGAAAAACTATGTTACACATAAAGAGACAGGGCTCAAAGAGAGCTGAAAAATAAATGAAGATAGAGCTGTAATGTGTAATGTTGTTAGCATGTTGTTTTAATGGTTCTTTTTGTTAAGATTTGTTTTTATAAAAGTATCGTTAAGGAACCGGTATTAAAGTCACGGTATTGGTATTGGTACCCATAGATATATATCTATGTCGGTAGCTGTATCAAAATTTTTGAATGATACCCAGCCCTACAAATGACTGCAATGGGAGTTATGAAAACATTAAAATAATGCTACTGTATAATATCCCTCTCTTTCTTCATGTTGATTACTCATCATCATTATCCACTGTCTCTATTTTCCTTCTGTAATTCTGTCGTTCTTTCACATAGTGAAGACAAACAAGGGCAGCTGAGAGTCAATGGGTAGGATTGTGAAGTCTAATGACTTGACAGATGCCATTGATTGAGCCTGCAAGCTAGAGAAACCATCTATATCCAAGTTATAGCCGCACTCATAAATACAGTACGTCAGAAGTCAATATTCAGTCTTTTGGGAACTTACTGTCAGGAGTGTTATTGTTATGCTCCCATACACACCAAGGCACAAATCAATTCCTCCATATCATAGATTCAAGGTTAGTCTACTGATACTGCTCAAACTATTTTCTCAAACATAAGTCAATACATATTTTGAAACTATCCTATTACTGGAACCACTAGAGACACAAAGTGATGATTCTAATCTTATTTGTCATGATTAATTGACTCTTCTGACTCTAAAATGATTCTCACATTTACTTAAATTTCATAAAGGTGTCCACATGCGGTGGCTGCATATTGATTTAGGAGCTAGAAAGGCTGTGTTGAGGGAGTTTAAAATAAAGTCTGCAGTCACTGTGTGTGTGTGTGTGTGTGTGTGTGTGTGTGTGTGTGTGTGTGTGTGTGTGTGTGTGTGTGCGCGCGGGCTAAGACTTGAGATTCACTCACTCTGGACCAGCACTGGTGTTTTGATAGCATTTTATCAAATCAAATTGATTATGAATACTTTCTCATGCCTAATCAGATCAATTTGGTTTTAGCTTTAAACAATTATGGGTAACACACTGCAAAAAGGGGTGTATAAAAACAAAATAAAAACACTAAATCTGGGGAAAAAGGTACTCAAAACAAGTAAAATTATCTGTCCATGCAGCAAGATAATTCCACTTGCCAAGCTTGCTTGATTTAAGATTATAGTGTTAAGTTGAACACTTAAAATAAGAAATGTACTCTTAAAACAAGATAAATTATCTAACACTTCTAAATCAAAGTTGTTGTTTTTTTATCTTGGTAAGAACCAAATAATTTGCAGTGTAGACATGTTAGTTGTTGAGATTATTTTAAATTTGGAGTGGTGGAATTGACTGACTGACTGACTGACTGACTGACTGACTGACTGACTGACTGACTGACTTTCGGTCTCTACTGACTGTTTGGTATTTAGATACACAACTTCCTTTTTTGTGTATGATTCTTTGCTGATATTAAAAGACAGAAAAGACAATTATCTAAAAATAGATTTGTTAGAATTAAAGCTTAACATATTTGGTATTTATTTATTTATTTATTGGAAAACATTTCTGAAAAGCTAAGTTAAGGAGTGTAAAAGAAACTTTTTTTTTGAAAACCAGACAGCTTGGTGCGGACATGTCCAAAGTCTCTTTGTCACTGTGTGCAGAGTGAAAGAGAGAATGAATAAAAAGAGAAGCAGTGAATGGCTGTTTAAAACAGAGGTGTGTGTAGAGTAGCAGGGGTCTGTCTGTCAGTCTGTCTTGCACCATGGGGGAGGGGATAAGGGATCAATAGGAGGTGACGAAGCATGTGGCATATGACTCTGACAACTTGCCCCCTCCCTTTCGAGGGCCTTGTCACCCATACACACACCAGTCACATACACACATGCATATGAAAACACCCTCCAGAACAGTCCCGTCAACATCGGTCAAGGCTAGCTGAACAGAATTAGCTGACTCGGTTTTATGATAGAATATGTTGGGGACCTCAGAAAGCTGCGTGCCAAGTTCAGTCGTGCATGTGTGCGTGTGTGCTCCATTAGCCAGCTCTCCTCCTGGCCACCATATGCAGAGCTGGGAGCCCAGGCTGGCTCCATCTGTCGGGTTAATGCCCAGCCTCAGCCCCAAGCAGCTGGCCCCTACAAGCCTCATTATTCTATCAGGAAGTATGCAGGAGAACACGCACGCACGCACACACACACACACACACACACACACACACACACACACACACACACACACACACACACACACACACACACACACACACACACACACACACACACACACACACACACACAGTGAGAGACAGGAGGCACACTTGATGGAGCCATGGTCTATCACACAATGACAAAGTTGCCAGAGCTTGTGAAGGTGTTTCTGAAATTCATTTTGGCTGTCTAAACTGGTGTGAGATGAACGTTGCCTACATGAATTCATTATTCTCAATGGTCAGGCGGGCAATTGGGCAGAACACCCATCAATAGTTAGGAGAGGAGAGGAGAGGAGAGGAGAGGAGAGGAGAGGAGAGGAGAGGAGAGGAGAGGAGAGGAGAGGAAAAAGGCTAAATAATAACAAAATATGAATAATTCATTTTAAAAAAATCAAAGGAGCAGTGAGCCGAGTGGAAAAAAAGGGAGAAGACAAGATGTCATGAGGAGCGAGGGTGGATACATTTACAGGTTGAGAGGTGACCACCCAAACACTTCTCTTTGTCTGAAAAATATGCATCTAATCTGCACTCAGGAACCACAGGGGAGCCTCAGAGATTAAAAAGATGTTTGTGTGTGCGTGGTGGCTTGGGAGGGAGGATTTCTCCAGATTATTTACCTATTAAACTGTGAGCTTCCACTTGAAACTCAACAGGGAGGTGACTGTCCCGCTGTCAACAGAGACACACCACACACACAATTTAAAAAAGAACACAGGCATTCTTCAAGGCCCAATAATACATCTCTGTGGAGCAGCTGAGGGTGTGTATCGCACAGATTCCTCAAGCTTATGCTTTTAAGCTAATTAAGCTAGTGCCATAGTACAGAAAAACAATATTGCAGTGTAAGTGAGTAACGTTAAAATTAAATTGAATATGTAATTAGAATAATATAGCAAAAGTAGGTAATCATAATATAAATTAAATTTACCTGTGACATCTCTTATTGGAGCCGTTATGGTAGATTGGCACAATGTCAGAATTAAAGCTGAATCATTTTGAGGAGAAAAAACAAACTTAGACGTTAGGCTTTTTCAGGCGTGTCATAGACTAATCTGCTGGCTGATTTATGTTTTGTGCTCTCTAGCACTGCTGCCATTACTGTGGTGGCGATGCCGAACTGACGGACAGTGAAAGAAGAGATTTTTGGGACAATCCCTGTCAGCAGTCACTTTCTTTGAAAGATAAAAGGTAAACTGTGTGGATGTAATAGAGTTACCCACTCCAGTAATGGCAGCTAGTTTACCCAGATATGATAGATATGTCTTTAGTTTTTTTATCAGAACACCTGTCAGCCCATCACGACTATTTTCTGCGACCACGGTATAAATGTACATCAGCTATGATGAAGTTCTCAACGTGTCTAAAAAAAAAGTAATGTAAGGGGCACAACTCTTGATCACAGGAATATAAATGAGGATTAATTCCTCTGCCAGCCTGCAACTGTGACCTCTGGAAGAAAGGAACATTCATCACAGTACAGACAAAGCCACCCAACTTGGCTGACAGATGCACGACGAAAGATTTGGAGGAAATGGCTGACAGACATTTTGAAAGGCTCACCTTGGACAGGCCGCCTACGTCCAGATAGTAACAGATGATGAAGACGTTCCAGGCCACCCACAGAGCGGCCCATACTGTGTACTGGAAGGCAAAGACACCGACAGATTAGCTCCATGGAAACTAGATGAACAGAACAGGGCAGAATGTGACAGATACTGCACTAAAAAGCAGGTTGAATAAATGCGCTCCAAAACAAAGTCAAGTAAGTACCACACACACATACACACACATACACGCACACACATGCACACGCACATACCTCTAAATACCATACACATAAATACATCTTTTTTTAAAGGTGCCAGTAAATTCAGCTTCAAGTTTATTCAAACCCTGAGGGAGCATAAAACATTTTTAACTGCAGAGGATGAATGAAGTTCATGACTTCAACCATTTATAAAATTGTACAGTCTGACAGCCAACTGTTGACAGACACTGAGTGGTATTCACACACAGAAAGACAGAGTCATCATTGTGAAGGTTGTAAAATCCTCCGGTGAATTGTGTGTTTAAAATGTCAGAGGAAGAGCGGAAGGCAAGAGCAGCACTTTTGTAAAAACATACATGTTGAATCATGAAACCCCTTAGCTCTACTTTCTCTCCTTCCTGTCCTCCCTTGAAACCTTCTTCCTCTGTTTTTTCATACTTTCCTGTGTGCCTCTCATTTATCCTTCTACATCACCCTCTCTTTATTTACTCTCTTTTCCTGTCATTAACATCGCCATCTGTGCTGCCACTAATGCTGCTCGAAATAGGGTTTTAATGCCTACAATGAACGTTTTGGTATAAAATGAAAACTGAAGTGTATAAAAGCACATTTATGAAGCTTCACCGTGGCGTTTTCCTAACAAAAGGAATGAAACAGCGGGCATCACATGCTTTGCACTGTTTCAAAGAATGACCTTCTGTGTCCAGAAACTAAATGCTGAGTATAAATCTGATGAGCTTCTTAGCCCCCCTCCCCCTTAATTAGCCCTAATTACCATGGGATTAGAGTGATTTGAGGGTGTCGCACAATGCACAAGAGATTGCAGCACACTTTGCAATTAAAGAGGAAAGGCAACAACATGTCCAATCAAATGAACAGGCCTGAGGACTGATGCAAAGTAAAGTGACACTGCTTAACAAAAACCGTGAGGAACAGGATTAGGGGACAGACTGTAAAGAGTTTCACGTGAACTTATACTCAGTTATATACTCACCACCACAATGTAGCGTGGACGGTACTGGATGGTGCCAAAAAGGCCGAGGATGACCATGATGATGTGGAAGAAATTGGCAAGGATTGGGGCCCACTGGTAACCCAGGAAGTCAAAGACCTGTCTTTCTAATGCCAACACCTAGAGGGTGAGATAAAAGAAAAAGAAAGAGACAAATGTTATCAGGTTGGTTATCAGGTTGGCAGTGTTCGGGAAGCAAACTGCCTCTTCATGCTGCAACGGTGAACTTCTGGGGTTGCCAAAGTAACAGTCCATGACCCAGCATTAGAAAAAATGGCAGCCTACAGACACACACTGGCAACTTGGCCATGTACCGCTCATAGTTTATTAAGGACAATATCCATTCACCTCACGGCAATTGGCCAACAATCCTACATTGAGCAAGCAGACATGAACAGCTTGAGTCTTCAGCCTCCGACTGTGGGAGCGCCAGAGGTGAAGACTGGAAGTTTTGTAAGATAAACAATGACAGATTTATCGATTCAACCCCTGCTGAGCTAAAGAGGCGCTCACTATTTCCAACCTTCCTGCCAATGGCCTCCAGGAATGAGAATGCTCTGGGAACTTTACGGGAGGTGAGAGCCTCCCTTAATAATACCACTGCAGTGAGCTTAGGCGCTTATTGAAAGATGTGCTTTGCAAACAATGCACATTCACATGTACATGCATAAGCAAAGTTAAACCCTCTACAATGAAAATACAAATTCATCAGTTAATAATAAAAGGTTTACCCTCTTCACTACTACACCAACAGCAGTTTTAGGCCAATTCCTTTTACATTGATTCATTTATGATGTCCTTTTTTTTTCGGTCTCTATTTCCCTTCCCCTCTACCTGAGCTCTTGGTGAGTGCAACAGCAAAAAATTAAAAATAAACAAGCATTTTAGGAGCTGTAAGACTGTGAGACCCTATTTGCATCAACTCAATTAGCATACCATTTCGGGGTAAGTATGGTGGGTGGGTAGGGGGGGGATCAGAATTCTATCGCCAATCCAATCCCATTCCCTGTGTGTGTGTGTGCTTGTGTGTCTCAAGCAGCGATGTGTTTCGCTGTGTGTCGACATGTCATTTCCAGCCAAGCGCTTGAAGATGGATGAGGGAGAAGGGAATCTCGTCTCTGCCGCAATGATAGGAACGCATCATCAAGCACACACACACACACACACATACACACATACACACAGACATACAGACACACACACAGACGTGGCTGCTTTTCCTAATGTAATGGAAATGTTACCAGCAACCCGATGAGACATTGTGACAGGCAGGGGAGGGAGATGATCAAATACTGAGTGATAATTAAAAATGAACACTCCTTTGCACATAGGGCAAGGGCAATAATCCCACAGAAAGGTGTGAGGCAACAAAGGTCAGAGTGAGTGAACTGTGACCTGCACCAAGTATAATCATAGCAAAGTCAAGGAACAGCTCTGAAGATAAAGCCTTCACTCTAAAGGAAGGAGGAGAAAAAAAGAGAATGAATAATGGCTGGGAAACTAAATTGAGATGGATAGGGAGAATTTTATTGAAAAAAACATGACACAAAAACAGATAAATTGAGAGAAAATGCGGAGAAAATCACAAACGAGATATGTTAATGTAGAACAACTGAGCTCCCTCCCTCCCTCCCTCCTAATAACCCCCCTCTATCCCCTGGAATAGAGTCAAAAGAGTGCTACATCTTCTGTTCAGCTCTGGGTCATGGCTAGAGAGCTCAATAAAACTCATGCAGGAGGACATCAGCAAAGATGAGGTGCAGTGTGGGGGGGGGGGGGGAGCTTAAAGGACTGACCCTTAGGAATTGACATTTGTGAAGTCCTTTTTCAGCTTTGACTTTTTAGACGTATGTTTGCTGGACAAATATTACGCTGGGCGTAATGTTGATGAGAATCAAATCCAATGTCCTTTCCAATCGAATTCAAAGAAGGACAAAAAGGCAATTTTATACCTGATAAATGATATTAATGAGCAAATCTTTAGCTGATTACAGGTGAACATTACGTAAGCAACCATCTGTGACACCAACACATAAAGACACATGATGACCTAAAGCTGCAACAGTTCAATTATATTTTTTATCCACATTCATTTGAGCAAAGGAGAGAAAAAAAGATGAGCAAGAAACAAATTGTTTAACTGACAAAGGAAGCCTAAATATGTCATTCTGTCTAATTAGAACTATTTATCTGATGGTTAAATAGCTTTGGAAAGCCAGCCCCCCATACTGTATATTTGACCTCCTCTGTCCATTTGTCAAGTCAAAGTTTGTAAATTTGTAGCTCCCTCCACACAACATCAGAAAAAGATAGGGTGCAGTTTATCTCCTCGTGTTGAAGCTTTCAGAATGTCCTCTGGTAATCCCTGGTGGGGATCCAACAGCTCTGCAAAATTTGTTAAACAGCTTTTATTCTATTTGGCTGGATAAATGCAAATATCTTTGGGGTCTTATCCTATTTTATTTTGTTCATTGCAATAATGAAAAGCCTAATAGAATAAAGATATTTGAATTTGTGGGGGAGCTGATTTACACCTTTTCTATCTTTGTCTCCTTCCCTCTTTTTGTCGAACACCACACTGCTCACTAATGTTCTAACATTCACACAAACGCACACTAAGCCGTATGCACACATGTGGACTGCTGACCTAGCCAGCCAAGGGCAATAGTCAGGCTAATGAGCATTAAACCTTCATCAATCCAACACACATACTTTAGATTCTTTGATGTTTATTCATTACACACGGCCACGGACCCTTTCCCTAAAATATTTCCACCAGTCATTGAATTAAAGAAGTGTATCGGCATGATGAGACATGTGTGTACAGTATGTATGTGTGCCTGCTCCACCGAGATGCTGCAGCAAGCCTAACATGTTCATTGCTAACTCAATAATCCACCAAGATGACAACAATCAATCAAGAATAGAAAGGCCTCTGCCCACCCAGACACACACACACACACACACACACACACACACACACACACACACACATAGGAAGCTGGTTACTGGAGAGTGGGGTAGAATTTGATCAAAAGATACTAGAACGCTCTTCCAGGAATAGTGAGCCGGCTACACAACGACCCGTAAAAGCCTCCAACTGACCGCCTGCGAGCACAAATGACTCCCTCTAGGGTGACGGAATCTCTTAGTGTGTATTTTGGTTTTGGGTGTGTATATGTGGAGAAATATGTTGCCCACACATACCATCCCTCCCACCATAAATACTAAACAATTAGGGGGTGGGTATGACAGCAGGACGCAACGAACCCCTCTCTCACCTCCACTACCGCCAATCCTTTGTTTGCTCCATCATCTCGCAGTTATTTTATCCCTCTAAACCATGAATTATCCCGTCTTTCAGCCACCTGATACCCGATTACTAACAAGGATCGTAAACCCCCCTACTGCTGTTAGATGATGTTAGCTAGTGTGTATTCGCTCAGTTTCTAGAGGTGTGCATAAACAAGCAGACACAAACTTAGGGATAAAGAACACACAAGTGGACACAGCCTTACACTATAATCCCTCCTCTCCTCAAGAGAACATCAAATTCCCAAAACATCTCAGTCATCACCACATGCCACTAAGAAGAAAAGAGGGAAGTAAGCCACATATGAGAGTGATGAGATGATCAGAGTGAACGTGTCTGAGAGTGAAAACACGTTTGAGTTGCATCAGTTGATAGCTAATTAAGATGTGCATGTGTGCTCAAGATAAGTGGCTGAAATGCATGAAAGACAGTTTAATGCTTTGCCTAAGCTCCCAACTGGGATTTCAAGCAGAGATGTGACAGTTTATGATTAATAACTCACCTGTATTGTCACAAGTTAGTGACATGCAGACAGTAGTATGATACACAATTCTGATGAGGAGTTAGGACCTGATGACACTGCCCCAGAGTGAGAAGAGGGAGACATCAGGTGACCCTCTCATTTTCACAGCTCTCCACCTTAGCCTCCAGGTACTATAAATCAAATCAGTGTTTCTCCATCTGTGCATGTCCTCTGTGAAATGTCCTCTGATAATATGTTACTGAATGTGTCATCCGGATATGTGGCTTTAAAGGAGGTATCTCTGTGTGTGTGTGCCCAGTCTGTATGACTTTAGGCTGCATGAGTCAGTCTCTCTGTGTTCAAGCATATAACTCTGACTCACATCGTCAGGCAGAAGGATGACACTGAGGAGGAGATGTGAGGGATGAATTTCATTTCAATAACTACCATCACGTTATTTCCTGTTTTTTATCTCAATGACTCGCTAATGTGTATTGTATTACAATGACATTCAAGCACACATTAGCCAATGAGGCCAAGCTTGATAAAGCAATAATATTCAGAGGGACAATTTGCATTCAATATCCAAATTACTAGTTATGTTTCAAACGTGTTTTGCCCTTCAACTGGCAAAAAAAAACTTTACTGCCTCCTGGGAGTCACTGGGAGTGACTACAAGGGCAAAACATGACATATTATAAAACACAGCCAGCATCTGATTCATGGCTTTAATTTTACTGTTTTCTCTTTGTATAGTTTTGACATTGAAATTATCAAGTAGTAACTCCCCTTCTATGAGCGTAGCCCTTTAAATCACTGGTTCCAAATTTTGCTGTTGAGATCTAGAAATATTAGAGGTCTTCACAGGTTCACTCGCTCTTGGAACACATGATCTGACCTGGGCTCTGACTCCAAATTATACTTAATTATACTCTAATCAGGTCACTTAGGGTCTTGTTTTACTGCCTCGGTTCTCATATATAAAATGAATAACTACTGATTGGTCGGAGAAGCTCGTCACTAATCACTGTGTCATTATTGCTAGCGACAGACGGGGGTGTCCCATCTTTTTTAAGTTGTTTATTTTGTTTATTGCCTCCAGCTTCTTTTGAAACTAAATGTGTCTTCTGGCTGTGGCACCAGCCACATGCCGCAAGAATCAAAAACAAGACACCTTCGACGTTGTGTGTGTGTGTGTGTGTGTGTGTGTGTGTGTTGCGTTAGGTCACGGCGGTTTCCTGCTATGACGACCAGCCACGGTTGCCTGAGGCGATAGGCTCTCCATCTACAATACAAAAAGGAGGACGGGGCACCGCGGCCGAGCCAAGCAGGTACCATGTACCATGTAATGGAAAAACACCATAACTGGGAAATTTTGAGAACAATTGGAGAGGATTGCTGTGGACAAAAGTACACACAGATATACGTTGGTATGTACTGTATATAAGACATATTACCGTATTGTGTAAACAGTTAATTTAATATTGTATGTGAAATTTTCTTTTGTAAGGTGCTAATGTTTCACCAAAACAAGTTTCTTCCAGATACTATTTTGCAGAGCCACCATCCGGCGCTTAGCACCACCCAAGCTGTGGAGTAAGGTCTGGCAATGCGGGACTACTGTCAGAATAAATGTTCCACTCTAAATCTAAATCAAGTGAAAGACACAAAGACAATCCATGAATCAGAGGCTGGCAGGGTTGTATTTTTTAAATGTGCCATGCTTTGACCTGGCTTGTCTTTACTCTGTGACTCTCAGCAGGCAGTAAAGTACTTCTCAAAAACTTTCTCCAATCCAATTTTTCACCTCTCGCCTGAGTAAAGTCATTATGCTCTGGTGCCTGCCTGGTCCTTATGTAACTAATGGTGCCAATCTCAGCATGTGTGATGGAGAGTATGTGTGTGCGTGTGTGTGTGTGTGTGTGTGTGTGGCTTTCATTGGGTGCATGAAGGGTTGGATAGATAGATAGCCCTTGGTGGTGCCTAGTCTAGCAGAGTTGAGACAGGGATTAAGAGGTAGGGTGCCTTCATAAGCCACTTTCTTCTTCACTGTTTGAAATATGGTCTGCACAGGAGCCAGTCTCTTTGTACTTCACTAAGTACTGCTTGTTTTAGGTAGCGGTGCTAAACAGATACTGAGTAAAGTGCTCATTGCAGCTCTGTTTTTTTTTTGCAAGTGGCCATTGAGAGCCTATGAATCAAAGAGCTCTTTATTTAAGATGCAGTATGTTAAATTTATAGTGCTTAATAACATGCTAATCTCTCAGTGCTATTGGGAACACAAATCCGTCCTACTGAAAATAACATGATAAAAGCGAGTGCTTTGAACTGAGTTTCCCTCTGGACACTGGCAAATTACTTTAAACATTTGAGTTTTGTGTTGTAATGTTGTCTCTGTTACTGTTGCTCACTTTAACCCTTGTGTTGTCTTCCCATCAACCATGAAAAAAAGTTATCGCATTTTCTGACATTTTTGTCACTTTTTCAACATAGTGGGTCCTTTTTCTAAAGTTGTTTGATATTTCTAATGATGACATTTTCAGCTTATTTCGAAGGCCCATTTTATGTGATGAAAAAATTGAAAATGGACAACATGAGGGTTAAGATTAAGCTATACTCAACTTCTCGGCTGGACTAGACCACAATCATTTTCTGTTTACTTTAATACTGTTGAGGGCAGGTGAGTTTAGTTCATCTGAGCTTTCAGTTGAATGAAGCTCTCCCTTCTCTGTACACAGTCCATGGTCAGACCCATTGAGAGTTGCCCTGTCTGGTATCCCAACTGGCAGTGTTAATGGTTAAAGTTATCCCAATCTAAGACACTATTCACCTCCTTTCTGTCTCTGCATCTGTTACCTGGTTTCCTCAGCCCACATCTCCCTTGCTTTATTCCATTCACTTTCTTATCTTTGAAAATTGTTCTTCCACTCTTTTATGTGTGAGTTACATGAGATTCCCCTCAGATAAGAGTAAAGCTACAATACAGACAATTCAATGCTTAAATTACTTAAAAACTGTTATTAAGGGTTGCTTTCACCGTGGTCATCGTGTTCCTAAACTTGGGTGCTAGGCAAACTAGGTTTCACATGTATTAGTGGCTGTCTGAATTAGTTTTATACTGCAATGTCTAAAGTTGACATATTTAAATCTGCGAGAGAAAGAAAACAAGTCAATTTTACTTTTACTGCATCGCTAAAAAAAAGACAGGCCTTTTTCCCAGACAAATGTATTTTGACATGACACTGAAGAAAAACAGGTGTAAATTATAACATCGTCGTTGAATTATATTTAGCTGCTTTGGTTTCAGGGCCCTGGTAAAGTGCATGTTGGTTCACTGTGAGTTAACAGGGACACTTAAATAGAACAGAGCCATCTGTAATGCTTTTAGTAACACCTGTGCTCTTCCTATTATGACAAGTCAAAATGTCTGCTGTGAACAAAATGTCTACTGAGTGCCAAAATACTTAAGAGAGAGGCAAACAAAAACAGTATCAGGGATTGTGACAGCGCAGCAGAAAGCAGCTTTATATTTATATTCAGTACATTACGGCATCTAGCCGACCACAGTCGTGACATTCTTTTCATTTGGAATTAAAATAAGAGATATGAAATTTAAATTATTCCCTTGATACTATTAAATATTTACATGTGTCCGTGTGTGTTACGTAATTAGGACTTGTCAGCGCCTATTACCCGTATAAACAGTGTCGATTAGAGGATGAAGCTCAGAAGATAATGTCTACATTGTGTAATAGAGCATTCCATGAGTTCTGACAAAGGAAACATTAAGTCGTGTTACTATGTTAGTCATAGCTGATCTTTTGCTAGAAGAAACATAACACAACATAAAATAACCTGTACCATGTCTAAACTGCTTTCAGGCTCACTTTCTCAATTAAAGCAGCCTGCACAAAACTGACTAGACAGCATTTTAAGGATTTTAGCAAAAAAAATCAAACAAGCTGGCTTGATGAAGCAAAGTTCATTGAGATGTGACCCAAATTCGTACACTGTGACAGCAAACATCCTTTCTCACATGGCTGGTATCTCTTGTAAAACGCTTATCTCACACTGTCTGTCTTCCTCCCTTTATCTCTCTCCCTTCACTTTGCCGTCAGCCAACATTTCTTTTAAGATTATCTGCAAAGGTGGCAGCAATGTTTGGATTATTAGAGGCTAATTTAGATTTTGCTGCATCAACTTGAAGAGGAAAGCAGCAGCACTGACTGTTATGATTTCAGCCTCAACCTGAGGGATTAATGTCACTTGTGAGGTTTTGTCTTCTTTTCTTGTAGCTACAAAGTCCTTGTTTGTTGGGTGGGTGTCATATAGAAAATTAGGGATGAGACAGCAGACTGCATCACACACAGGTATTTGATTTCTAAGAGAGTATGACAGAGGAAAAGCAGGACAAGAATACAGCCATGAATAAATCCCAAACACACTCACAATAGATAGGATGGAAGGGAAAGTGAGGAAATGAGAGCAGCCTAAACCAGCTAATCTTCTCTCTTCTCCTGCCTCCCCATGTCCCAGATCTAACAAAAACTGTTTAGGTTTCGCCCCAATTAACAAGTAGGCAATTTAGCTGCGACAGAGGAAA
Source organism: Percina caprodes (assembly GCA_013375575.1). Lineage (NCBI taxonomy): Eukaryota > Metazoa > Chordata > Actinopteri > Perciformes > Percidae > Percina > Percina caprodes. Next base: position 1,038,866 of record JABXJD010000145.1, read on the forward strand.
TTCTCATCAGGAATATGCAGTCAAGAACGGCAAACAGCTGTCAGCAGTTCATACCCTCCAGCTCTACTTTCCATAATGGAGTCAGTAATGTTGCTCTTTGCATCCTAATACCATCACTCTTAATCTTTCATCCACCAGTAGAGGAAGTTACGCCGTGTGCATCCCTGCTGTCCGACCGTGTGATCACATAACACAATTAGAGCAAAAACATCCGTGAAGTCATCAACCGCTTGTAAAACAAGGACTAAATGCCAAAAAATGAATATGCTTTAAAGCCATTCAACTGAATGTGATCTGTCAAGATAGTCATCCCAGCTGTGGTGCTCCCAAAGCAATTTATTCTATGCCACACTATAACAAATGACAGTGCTGGAATAGTTGGAATGGAAAGAGAGAAATGGGCTTGCAAATAGTTGTAGTTTTATCTCTATTATAGCTCAATATTGCAGTGTCATTGATATGGAACACACACAGGCACACTCACATGCCTCTGCATGGATAGGTAAATGTGCACCCTTTCACATTTGCCAGCCCAAGGTTTTCACTATAACCACATAATTAATGGTCTGTTAAATTGAAGACATTAAAATGGTGAACAGTTGTAAAAAGGGCCACCAGGGACAAAGAGGAGTACACATATTATCATTAACCAACATGCATGCAGCAAGGGCAGTGACTCCCAACTCTCGGGAAGGTCTAGAAACAACAAGAAAGTCACCACCTCTTCTCAATTAGCATAAAACCTGGCTGCTTTAGTCCGTTTTGAACAAGCAAAGTCATTCAAAAGTATAAAATAAGCACATTTTAGATAACGTTAGTCACCAAGTAAACGACTCAGCTGTATCTGACTGGTTGCTATGTTGCTTTTTGGGTGGGTCAGGTTTTGTGGTGAGGTTAAAGGCTGTGTATGTAAAGAGAGCTATCTTTAGAGTGACAGTTGTCCTGAGAGCAGGATGTGTACGGAGCCTCGTGTTCAGCCCCCCCCCTTACCACCACCCAGAGGTCCTTTATAGCAATCGTCTCTCTCCTCAGCACGCTATTTCAGATTTGCATCAAACATTCCCATGTCTGTTTGACAGGTTGGTTTTGATCTCCTGCGGGCTCTTCCACATTTTATTGTATACATAAAGGTTTCCGTGGTAACAAGAAAGGCGGGAGGGAGATGGAGATTAAAAACGAAAGACAGAGAAAAAGGAAAGCTAAACATAGAGATCTCAGGTCTGCGGGGTCATGCACATAATTGGCCCAGAGTCAGAGGTCGAGCCACCACCCATCCCCCCCTCTCTTCTCTCTCTATTTCTCTCCACCTTTCTAACCGCATCCCCCCTAAATCTCCAGTGGCTTTGCCCCCGCTGATAAATCAGCTGGTAATCAATAATTCAAACATTTTCCCAACAGGGGGAGAAAATGTGAAAGAAGATGTTGGAGGGGGAGAATATAGGGAAAGGGAGATAAGACAAAGCCTTGTTGTGTTTTAACAAAGCATACACTTTACGGGTGGAGCATGAACATTCATTTTTACATTCAAGCAGTGCCTCTCATCACTGAGTACCCAGGCTGCATTAGGCTCTCAGGTGAGAAGATGACACAATGGAGGGAGCTCCAAATTCTGAGCTGTATTGAATATAATTTGAATATATTATGCAGTCACCTTGCCTTTGTGACCTACAACACACATAAACACATTCTCTTAAACACTGTAGGCTGTTGTTTAATCTACTTGTTTTTGATGGGGCTGCTACTGTGGCGAAGGAAGACCTGTCAGGGTGCGCTCTTCTGAGGATGAGGGCTGCTCAGGCATAGCAATCAACACAGTCTAGGTCAAGACTACAATCAGCGCTGAACACCAGGGGTCCATTTGACAGCACAAGCACAGCACTCACATACTGTACTTAATTATCTCGACCTGCGTGACCTGCCAAAATGAAAAGAATAAGGGCCCAGAGACAATGTAAGACAGGGTTAAGACCTTCATTTCTGAAATCACACAAACTACTGAAGCTTCTGTGGCCCACGGTCACATACTGCCCTCAATTTCCCACTTCTACAATGTCTCTAGTAAGAAAACAAATATTCCACCACATGAACCCTCCTTTAAAAGGACCCAAATATTGAAACGTGTACGTTCTTTTAAGATTAGAACTAAAAAGTCTTAAATGTCAGGGTGTCCTTTTTCATATTGTTTGACTGGCTTTCCCTATTGTTTGAACTGCAGCTTTTGACCAATGGTCATGCAATTCTAATTGTCTGAACAGCAACTTGTATTGAATTAATCTAATTGGGTCCGAAAGACAAGTAACATAAATTTTTATTAATGGCTATGTCTGTCCAAATTCTAAGCTGCTTAACCATTTAAGCCAGCAGACTTTAGCAGGCTTGCCAACATGATGCAAACTGCCGAGACGGTGCCTTGGGGACCTGAAGTTATATATTTGGCTGCCATTCTAGGAAAAAAGTTGGCTCATGTCTATTCAACATGGATTTCATTGTTTCATGTCCTCACTTAGACTAGTGTGTGGATTTATTTACTTTCCTTTACTGTGGTAAATGTAGGCTTTGGTGATGCTAGCCAAGCTTCTCTTAGTAATGCTAGTTATGATGGAGGTTGTATATGTCCAACCAGCAGTTTTACCCCTAAATTCTACATAATAATGTAATTCTTATCTGAAATTTGATGATTCTATTTTAAATATTTAAACCATAATGACCTGTTTGAATTAAACACAACAGTCTATAAGAGTAACGGACTGTTTGAAGTAGTTTTCCATGTGCTCTAGCAGAAAATCTCTTATAATTCACTATCAGCTTGACCTACTGCATGTCCTATTGACATATCAGTAAATTACGCTAATAAATAAAAATGTCAATATCACAACACCATAACATCTAACAAGCAGTGTCTAGAAATATTGGGGTTATGTGCAGTGCATTACTCTACGTATATGGGTTTTGCTCAAATTATTTAGTTGCTTTGATTGCTCTTGAATTTTATTGCCAGGAAGGCTTATGAGGTTACTTTAGGCTCAAACTTGGCTTCAAAGTGTTGATCAATGCTCGCTGGGTTCCAGATAATGGACAATGAGTTGCCTCAGGCTTAGTGGTGTAGATTACAAACTCCACCCTCAGTCCACATCTGACAAATTCAGTCATCAGTGTGTATGTATAACCCGTATGTTATAATGATAACTGTCTTCAAAATTACTAAGCACATACTGGTACGGCTCCATTTAAATCTAGTAGTCAAAAATAAATTAAGTAAGAAGCCAACAAATAAATGGCTGCTGACATCCGTTGGCATTCGGGGAGTATATGTAGTTCATGGGGAGCCCATCAACGTACAGCAAGCTGTGTGTAACACACACAGACACCACTGTGGATAATCTGCGTGGATAATTCAGATAGGGATGCCATCTTGAAACACTGGAACACACATCTGTACCTGTTTTAATTATTGGGCATAGATATTTGTAGGCCTGTATGTATACATGCATGAATGTATGTCTGTTTTGTATCTTTCCTTTATGCAATTTGTGGGAGTCAGTATGTCTGTACGTATTTATGTTTGTGTGTTTGATTTGTACCCCTCTTGTAATGTGTTACGTGTACTTTAATTTTTTATCTGGACAATAATATGACTCCCAGTACGGAAAAGGCCTAATGAGAACCAAATAGCAGGTCCAGAGAGGCAAAGACAAGGGTAAAGAAAGATAGACAAAAGAGCTGTGGCCATTCACTTCCACTGGCCTATCTCCTCCATCAACCTGGCAGTGCCAAGGAAATACAGTTCATTATCATTGATCAACCTAGACTCCACGCTCACACAGACACTTTAAAGAAGTTACACACATACGCTCAACAAAACACCCACCAAAAGAGTCACTCTAAACAGATGTCTGCAGCATCTGTAACTTATCAAATTGAAATCTTCTTGCTCTTGCCAAGAACAGCTTTCATATTTCAGTAGTTACCAGGTTTTGATGTATCACTTCTCCTGGGAAGACAGAACAGGGTTATACAGTAACTCTCAGTCTGCTGGACTGATAGCATACAATGTTTTATGGCTATGCAATTTGCCCCAGCTGCAGTAATTATTCTTAATCACAGCTGTGTGATGCATTAATATCAAATCTATGGGCCAAGACCTTGTGTATGTGTGTCAGTACACATGCTCATGTAGACTGGTGAGGTGAGAGAGACAGTACGTTGATAGACCAACATCTCTACTGTTGATAATATCAGTCTAGTGTCATTAAAGAAGTGGGCATGATTAGGTGATGTCCAGGGTCAGACTGACACATGGCATGTGGACACTGATTTAACCCAGCACTGCTGGTGTGTGGGACTGATTTGTTGAAGGTTTCATTCAGAGAAGAAAGAAGGAGAAGAAAAAAAAGGAGAAGATGGAGGCTTCAAGCGGCGAGACACGCTGAAAGAAAGACACTATTTGAAAGACTGTTTTGTTTTCCCCACAACAGAACTCTTTGTGAATACAACTAGGGCTGGGCGATATAAAGAAAACCAAATATCACGATATTTTTGACCAAATACCTCGATATCGATAACTTAACGACATTATAGTGTTGACTACTGGTGCTTTCACAAAATAATTACACAATGAGATTTTTGATAAACAACCATCAGTAATGTGGATATAATGACGGCAAATAATAAAACAGTCTGGTGAGTTCAGAAAATTACATAACTTTGCTGTAATGCATCCTTTAAAATCGGGAAAAGACAACACTTATGCCATATTACGATATTATAATGTCCAAAATCTAAGACGATATCTAGACTCATATCACAATATCAACATAATAGACATATTGCCCAGCTCTAAATACAACTTTTAAAACCTGGACTACGGAGAGCAGGACAGAGGATGCTGGAAAGCGGACCAGGAGCAGAAGTCGCTCCTGACTACGTTGTCAAACGCTGCAAACTGAGACATTGTCTGGGTGAGACAGTTAACACAGCACAACCTCTCTAGAAGTAGGAAAGACAGACATTAATCCCGATCTGCTCAGGTCTCATTCTCATATTAAATGCAAACATGCACGGAGAGGAGACATTATATTTAATGTTAAGAGCTAGGTTAACCTTTAGTAGCTGTGTTTCTTTGTTCTACTAGCCCAGGAAATTTGAATGTTAGTGCTTCCATAAAGCAAATGAGTTAGCAATAAAGGTAGAGAATAAAACTGCCTTTTGTAGATGGAGGGAGATGACGTGATGCCTGCCAAGGAACAATCTCATGCCTTTTAGAGATAACACTCTGCAGAAGGAGGCGCTCTGCATCTCCGCTAAAACTTTCTTGAAAGCACTTTGGTTGAACTTGGTCTTCTCCTCTGAAGCCTTTACTACAAATATGGCATATTCTCCAGCTATGTCATCAAAAGAGAACAGGAAAAGTGGGCAGTGTGATGCAAGATATTACATATACATACTCACACAGCAGTTATGGGCAGTCTGATTTAGTTTTTAAGGGTGAGGATGAGGTAAAACTTGTGGATCTCTGCTGCCTCTTTACTATGGATCACTTCACTAAAAGCTCTACTACTACTACTACTACTACTACTACTACTACTATATGGGTACAAACAAAGCCATTCACTGTGACAACATTGACACTTTTTTTTCTTCTCATTGCTTGTGATCAAATAAAATGCCTTCCAGCTCTTTCCTTCATTTCTCTCCTCTTGTCAAAAATGACAAAGCTGTACTTCTTGCCAACATACAAAGGATGTAATATTTACCCAACACAAGACCTACTAACATACAGTATAACTCACAGGTCAAAATGAGCAGCTGGGTCTGTGTGTGAAGAGGCGTGCATGAAATAGTGTATCTGTCAGTCAGTGTTTCCTTTGTTGATTTGTAGTGGCGGCTAGCCATGGCAAAATTTCTGCTGCCACGGTATCAGAAACAGGGCAGACGCACAATGTAGTCATGTTTGCCTTTAGAGGTCCCATGGCATGAAAAAGTCACTTTATGAGGTTTTTTAACATTAGTATGAGTTCCCCCAGCCTGCCTATGGTCCCCCAATGGCTAGAAACGGCAATAGGTGTAAACCGAGCCCTGGTTATCCTGCTCTGCCTTTGAGAAAATTAAAGCTCAAAATGTTGCTCCTTATGAGGTCATAAGGTGCAAGGTTACTTCCCCTTTCTCTGCTTTGCCCACCCAGAGAAATTGGCCCACCCATGAGAGACAGACATCATGGCTTTCAAACGAGCAAAGTGGCAGTTGGTCAAGGATACACCCCCAGCCTCCACCTTGCACCCCCCGTCTCCTCCTCAAATGCAACAGACTCAGCAATGGCACATCCTAAGGAAAGCTCATTGTGGGACTGGCTGTAGTGGTTGTAATTCTGCACCAAGGGAATTTTGGGAGAGACTTCAGATATGGTATTAGGGGACCACTAAGGTCTATATAAAAGCATCCAAAGAGCACCATGTCACGGGACTTTTAAATTATCCTGCCGACATAATGCAGCCCTTGTTGGCTACCGCTCACATTGCAATTTAACAACAAGTAGATCTATTCAGAGGTTATTGGGCCTGTCCAGTTTTACTCCACATACTGTTGTGTTGATGTAGTTTATTGTTAAAATGTTTGTTTTCTTCCGAGTCGACTATTAAACAAACAGCTCCACCAAAAACATCGCTGCGGTGGGTCCGTTCTAATTGGACAATGTTCAACTTGTCAGTTCTGTCAGCTCATCATCCTAATATCAAACATCTGGAAACATTAACATGGTAAGTGACTCAGTGTAATATAATGATGTAGTCATTTGGGTTTTAGTTTCCCCCCATGAAGAATTAGACCAGCTGTAGATGTTAAGTGCCATATATTTCCTCAAAAAATACAGTTTAATCACAACTGAAAATATGCCTCATTGTGTGTGAATAGAGGTGAATAAATTTGTTGTTCAGACAGACCTTCCCCCACTGCTAAAAATAATCCCAAGGGAAACACTGCCGTCAGTGCTGCCAGTGCCGTTATGGCCAGACATTTTCAGGGTCAATGTTCAGTTCTGAAGTCATTACGCTTGTTCAGTGTGATTGTGTGTAGAGCTGGGCATTATATCAATATTATATCGATATCGTGATATGAGACTAGTTAGCGTCTTAGATTTTGGATGTATCGTAATATGGCATAAGTGTTGTCTTTTCCTGCTTTTAAAGGCTGCATTACAGTAAAGTTGTCATTTTCTGGAATTACCAGACTGTTGTAAGTGTTCTATTAGTTGCCTTTACCCACTTAGTCATTCTATCCACATTACTGATGATTATTCATTATTATGATCGATATCAAGATATTTGGTCATACATATTGTGATATTTGATTTTCTCCACATCGCCCAGCCCTAATTGTGTGTGTATGTTGTGTGTGCGACTGTGCGTGTCCCCGTCTGCCCTTTTTCCGCAAAACCACCATGACCAACAACGGGGCCTCCTTCATCAATCACACACTGTCCACGGTGCCGCATTAACCATCACTCTGAACAATGTCCCTCCTCATGGCCTGACGCTGACATTCACAACACGTCAACCGGTCCCGGTAACTGACCAATCGAAACACTTCCACGCCAGGTCAGCTTTAGGTCAACACTTCAAACAACCAACCCGTTGAGACAAAAAACGAGCTTTCCTGTGTCTCGGGTATAAACAAATCATTAGACAGACAGGGCTTCCTGCCAACGTTCCTGCCATTCTCTGGGGCTGATAGGGGTTCTGACAACGATCCAGCCCTACTGTCTGGACGAGTTAGGCTGCCAAGGGAAGAGGGAACATTGACGTTTCGATCAATACAGGCTCATTATCTGTTGCCGTCTTTCCCAGAGAGATGAGTCCCACCGCTCGGCCTGTTGATGAGGAAAGCGCACCACAATTCAATTAGGGGATGGCCGAGATGCCAAAAGAGGTTTGATCAAAGCACTATGCCTGGCTAATTAGCACACACAGCGGTTCACAAGGGCTATTTTTACATCTAAGGAGCAGAGTATGTTGTTTTGTTAATGGTAGTTTTACCCTGTAATGGACTGGGAATAACCTGGCTCATTGTCAATGCATAGGTTTCAGCCAGGGGAGAGTGAGAGCCTCTTGTGCTGCTCCACACCCATGCACACATGTACAGTATATTAATGACACAAGCACACAAATGCACATATGCGCACATAAACACACACGGCTACAACCTGACAGCCTTTCCAAAGGTCGCACAGGGTTTACTGCAACCCCACTTTGTGGGTTAACCTCATCAAAAGTGTGCAAGTGTGTATGTGTGCGAGCGTGTGTTTCTGCTGACAGGAAGTGTCAGGTCCTCCAGAAATAGTGCCAGGGGGAAATAAAGCTGTATCCAGGAGTCTTCAGGGACTTTTTAGGCAGCCCGCTGACAGCTTTATAAACCTCTTAACAAATGGTCAACCTCCTCCTCTCTAATGAGGCAAAGAGGTCCGAAGTCTGGGAAGGGAAAACAGGTGTGTCCCTCAGTTCATAGCCCTCCGTGTTTCTGCTTGTGTGTGAGAGGGAGGAGTGATTTTAATATGGGAGCAATATCAAAGCCATATAGACACAAATAGACTTTCAACTTATTGTCCAAGTTCCCTATTCCTCACTATTTAATGAATTTAGAGATGAAACCTGTCAGGTGCACAGGCACAAATACACAATAGCACTACATCAATTTGGAACATAAAGTGTGGAAAGGGCAGCAGGATCCGAGAGCCGAAGGTGGTAAGAAGTCATTCTTTTTCTCTTTATTTTCAAATTCACTCAAAATTCACTCACGCACGATATAACATATCAGAACCTTCCCATCTGACTCTTTGTCTGGGGAAGATTTTGTTGCTCCCTTAGCTGTAAAAAGCGACATTTACTTGGAGGCTTAATGTTGTGAGCAAGCTCAGTTTTAATACCACCATAAATAACATTGTCACACCCTGTCAAGTAATCTCTACTCCGGGATAGTGCCAAAGGAAAGCTGGCCTTTGTGTCAATGGGAAAGCATCATCTGAAACTCACGGCTACCATCAGTAAAATGTCACAGCCCACACTTCACTGATCAGAAACTGAAAAGCTGTGGCTCAACTCTCTCCAACATACAGCTGGTTTGAGTTCTTCATGAACAAAGTCTTTCAATCTCAAGATCAAAGAACATATGTATGTATTAGCAGACATCTTAGGTATTTTACATTGGGAGGCGGCAATACTCTGGATGTTAATCTGAAATACTGACACAGGCTTTGAGTTTATGGCTGACACAGAACTACATGATGGTAACCTTAGGTAAGAGTCTGTATTTAAGTATAAGGTCATCATATAATATTCACAAGAGCAAATCCATACATTAGTTGATGCACTATCATCCCACAGTATAGTTGACCCTTTTACTGCTGCCCATCGCTGTGCCACTACCTCTTGGCTGTTAGTGCTGAGAAGAGCTGGCTTCCTAACACCAAAAGCACCATCTGGATTCTGTCACAAATGAATTTCCTCAAGATCAAGTAAATAAAAAACACTCCTGCTTAAAATCGGGCACAAAACACAACATCCACCTATCCAGCGTGAGGATTTCAATTCAAACACGATTTCAGCAAAAGCGCAGGGTAGCCTATGTAAGAGAAATCATGAAAACATGGAGACTTGTTTGTAATGTACGTCTGGTAGCCTACTTATAGTCAGCTCCAGAACTTTTAGCATGTATCTTACTGACATTCCTAAAACATGTCCTGTTAATCAGTTGTTCGCATGTGATAGGCTTACTGCCCAGTTAAAAAAAAAAAGAGAGATCCCATTCCATCCATCAGAAAGTATCATTCTTAAGAATATTACAGTAATGCTGTAAGTAAACTAGAGTAAAAACTTGTACAACAAGTAGAGTGTGGGTCAACTCACCAACTGTAGAGTGCAAATAAAGATAAGGGTGCATCGTCCGCTGCAGCAGCCCATTGTGTCAGCGGTGAAAACGTGACTCTGATCCGGGAGAAAAGGAATTGGAAACGGGTCGAAGGAGCTCCCAATGTGCCCACCAGACTCAGTCCTGATCCAAGCACCGGCGTCCCATTCTCCTCTTCTGCTCCGTGTGTCTTTGCTGAGCCAACCCCCCCCCCGCGCGGCAGGATCGCCCTGGCTGCTCCGGCTCTGTTTGTTTGCCTCCGCTCCTGCCGGCTGGTCGCACTTGAGGTGACTGGCTGGGTGGGTGGGTGGGAGCCGGTGTGTATGGAGGGGAGGAGGGGGAGGGAGGGAGGGGGTGTTGGGCTTGTCAACTGTGGGCTGGGATGCGCCTCACTGAGGGCGTCAACGGGTTTCCGGACGTTGTCCGTGGTGTGTCGCAAGAGACAACGCGCGCTTGTTAATTTCAAACAGAGACAATCAATCGATTGTCACGCTGACCGAATCAATTCTATTAAAGCAAAAATTTAAAATGCTTATAATAGCAATTAGAATCACAAATAAAACGATAAAGCCAATTCCTGGCATTTATTTATGTGGAAACGTTAAATGTTCAGAACAACTGATTTAATTTGGAGGTTTTACGACTTTTGTGTGTGAGCGCGTGCTGAGAAGGGACGCTGGATCAAATACATATAGTCTATGGGTTAAATGAGCTGCTATTAATAATGCTGCTGCTGATGGAGGACAGGCGCCATCTTGTGACTATATGACGAGATGCACTCCTGACACCTGTTTAAAAAATAATAAAAAAAATGACAGAGTCATTATTCAAAATGGAAGCCAGGTTTTGTCTTTTATAGACGTTTGAACTCATTACAATTCTTACAGGCCCCATCATTGTCTTGGGCACTGTAAAATACCTTTAACCTCTGTGCACTTTCTGGTGAAATGATTAATTTGCTATTTTTAATAAATAAGTTTCTTTTGCTACACGCAGCATCCAGCATCACCCCCTCAAGCCATTGCTCGGTATGATTTATAATATAAAAATATTTTAAAATAAACTCTCTCAGTCACCATCCTCCTCCTCTCTTGGAGTACAGGTCCCACCTCTCTCTCTCTCTCTCTCTCTCTCTCTCGCTCTCTCTCTCACACAAGCTTTATGAATTTTTTATACTCGTCTGCGAGCTGAGTGAGGGAACACTTCACATCTTATTTCATCACACATTCCTCCACTTTGCTCCTTTAAAGTAGCGCTGCATCTCCTCTCTGCGCCGCACCGCCCTTCCCTCCTCCCTCCAGCCGGGTCCACTAGCTCCTCCCCACTAGCGCCAAAAATAACCTCAGGGTATTTATGGAAGCCGGCGAGCAAGCACGAATTATTATATTTTTAATCGGTTGAGGGGAAAAAAAGGCTGTTCTTTCTTTCATGAGAACAACCTGATTTGAAGTGGCATCACGACCCCATCTGTTTTCTCTGATGATGTTTGTCTGTGCTCCAGCATTTCTTTTCTAGTCTTAGATATAGGCATTCTTAGGCACATAGGCTACTGGTTTGCTCAGGTGTGCTCAAGGTCCACCTGAACCAACAAAGAGCTTGTACATCAACAAAGATGACGATGGCAATGAAATACAGTTAAAAGCTCTGGAAAAATCAACGTGGACCTTGATTTAGGATTGGTTTTATCAATGTTTTATTGAAGTTCAAGAAAGAAAAATCATGTTTAACCATTCATTAAGCTCGTTTCAATAATGATGCTTGTACCTGTGTAAAACATTAAAATTCAGATCTACATCACATAGAAATATGGTCCGATACAATTTTTTCTTCCTAATACCAATTCTAATACCTGAACTTGTGCTGATACCGAGTACTGATCTGATGTGTGTCATATATTTTGTTGTCGGTCTGGCTCAGGTTAAACTCTCAAACAATGAATGCCACAGAACTTTTTTAAAAAAAATTTTATCCAGTTTGACAGTCAGCTATAAATAAACTACTTTAACATAGATTTTCTTTAGGGCTTTGTTATGAGTATCAGATCGGGGCATAGACTCCAGTACTTCCTGATACCGATACCAGCGTTTTTGGCAGTATCGAAGGCGATACATATACTGGTATCGGAATATCTCTAAGAAATATTCTAGATGCCTTGTTTGAACCTTTCTCCACACATTTCTCACCAAATTCAGGCTAATAGGCAATATTTTCTATAATTGGAAACATTTGAACAGCTACAATCCTAAAATAAAGTTTAAACAAAGCTGGGCTGTAACACTAGTTTGTAAAAATGGGCACACCAGCTGATCTAACACGTTATTAAATGTAGGAACTATTTATGTGTGTGTAGTCAGTGGCATTAACCAATGTGTCGGTAACAGCTGTCATGTTTCACTGCATGAAGCCAGTAAGTGCAGGAGCTAGTAGAATACATTAGTGACTGGCCTGCACATCTTGCACGCATGAGGCTCACTCATTCACAACTGCATTTCTTGGGAGAATATGTTTCTGAATGTGTGCCATATAGAAAAAAAAAAAAAAAGGGCTGTGTGTGTATGTGGGCTGGTGGGTGGGAGAGTCAGACTGAGACAGAAGAGCCAAGGCTGAAATAAGGTCACTGTTACAGTTCTGTTTAGAAGCCTTGATGGAAATTCTCTTTTTGTTCCCAATTTGCCCATTTTGCCCAACACCTCCTTATCGACTCACTCTGTGTGTGTGTGTGTGTGTGTGTGTGTGTGTGTGTGTGTGTGTGTGTGTGTGTGTGTGTGTGTGTGTGTGTGTCTGTGTGTGTGTGTCCAGCACCATTCTTTCATGACATGTGTGTCCAGGCCCTCAGGGGCTGCTGTTCTCCAGAAAGACACTAATGTGAAGTGACAGGACAGCCAGTGGTGAGCTGCTCCGAGGGGACCTGCATTGTGGAGGAGACCCAGGAGTCTGGCTAGTAGGTGGACAACAATAGAGAAAATACCTCAAAAGGACAAGGCTTTTTCTCTCTCTGAAAGCATCTTCGGCTGCCGCTTCGAGTTCCCACTCATTCTGTCTTTCTCTCTGTTTCTCTATTTCCTTCTCTTGTCACACTTTTTGGCGCTCAAACACCCCAGTGAAAATTCCTCATGGAGATACTGTCTGTTTCAGGATTATCTAACAGCCAGTTCCTCATGTGTGAGGCTGGTGGAAATATGAGCTCAAAATAGATTGTTTCCTTTCTTGCGCTTACAGCAGCCTGAATAACTTCCCCACATAATTGTGGTAAAAGAGTTGCCTATACCACAGTTTTACAAAAGATGCCATTATTCAGGCAGAAATACTGTTTGACACCTGGGGGTGCTGCTGTGCAACAGAGACAACACAGAATACTTTGCATTGGTGTACCTGACACCAACTGTGGCAAATAATACATCATAACCCAACCTTAAATCAGCTAAATGAGCTTGCTATCTTCAGATCTAAAGGACATTTATCAGCACAAACTACCCTAAATAGCTGCAAATTACAGCCACCACTGGCTGTCCCAAACATATGAATGCTTTCTTTATTTAGGCCCAGGCTTTTTAAAGTTTAGAATTATGCATGTGCAAGGGCACATGAAGAGTCTCACCTGATTTTTATTCACTATTTTGCCATTATGAAAGTTACAGATCAATGAAGAATAAATATAGAGGCTATTATGAGGAGCATGTTAATAATTTATAATAGGATGATGCTTTGGTGAAGAAATACTGGGTACCAGAATCACAGTTGGTGTTATTCTAACACTTGCCGCTTGCAGGCAGTCGTCTGTGAGGTCAGTTTTAATTGAATGGGTGCCTTTACAGGTGCCTCAAGCCAGTCACAAAATGGGACAACACAGGATAGTAGGTAGGTTTCCTTCAAAATAAATGCATTGAATAAGTTGAAGCTTCTTTCCAATAACTGTGGCCTGTTGTACAACTGTGAAAATGCATTTTGTAAAAGGAAAAACGATCTATTTTATGTGATCAATATAATAGCTTAGTGTTCTATAATCTCTAGATTATATATAGTCTAGATCCATAAATTGTAAACACCTGAGAGGTTAGGGCAGGTATGAGGTAAGCCATTATAACACAACGTGTCACCATATTGAAAGGTAAAACAAGATTTCTAAAACAATGTGTCAGCTTATTTAAATAAAAATTGTACCTGTAGGCCTATATTAATGCTAGCTAGGTTATTTCTCAGTATCTGCCAGTAGCTAAGGACTTTGAGCAGGAGAGCTGGTGTAATTACTTCTCTCTGTTGAGTAAAGTTATTTAAAATGGACCAGAACGTGTAATGCTCTGATGTGACTGGGCTAATATTTGCAAATAATAATATGCAATTAAAAAAACTCACAAATAAATGCATTTGGCAAACAACTGAATAATGCAAACTTAAACATATGAGCACAGGCATACCTTTGAAGTAATCTTTTCAGCGATTTTTATATGATATAAATCCATTTTTTGCAGGTATACTGTAGCCCCGGTTTGTTGTTATACTGTATGTCTGGTTCATTGCACTGAACATATTTGAAATTATTTAATGTGATATACATTAATATCAGAACACTTTCTAATTTATTTTGTAATATTAATTTAATCCATACCAGCCTTAGTCCTTTCACTGAAAGTGTCTGAAAGCTGCAAAAGAAATGTTCATTGTCATTGATATTTACAGTAAACCTTATAACGTTAAATGACAATAAACCTGCAAGCCCATGTAAAATATTGTTCAGGTTTTCCCAGTTGCATGCTTCTCTAATTGCTATTGATTTGTTTGAAATTTCCTCTTTTGAGATTATGCCATTTGTTTTTTTGCTAGCTGTTATTGAGGTCTAATCCTTTTTTTCAGATTTGTTTCCTAACATGAACAATCTTAACGTTCATTTGAGCGTGAATGTTTTATTTTGAAAGCCATTACCGGAAACCAATCTTGTTAATCTATCTAATTTGACAGTGGTTTCAGTCACATGGTGCTGCGTTACCGAGAGCTGATGGAGCCAGATGAGAAAGGCAGGAGGCGAGCCCCTCCGGTTGCGCGTCAGCATCCCCTCAAATAGGAATCCGCTGCTGTCACTCCTGCCCCACATACTGAGAGGCGGACGCCTGGAACCCTGAAACAACAGTCTAAAGCCAATTTCACTTGGTATGCAGCTGTTTTTGCATGTGATGCCAAAGAAGAAGAGTAAGGGGAGGCTGTGAGGAGGCTGGAGCCTGGCAAAGAATGATAGTGAGGATCAAAGCGCGCTGTCCCAGGAGAACTCATCTGAAGAACTGGCCGCGAGAGACCGGGATGCTCCTCTAACGCACCAGGAGGCGAGTGAGTACATTACATCTGATCTCTTTCATTTTTCTTCGACTTTGGTGACATCTGGACAGTTTTGGACCGTTCAGCGTACCTGTCCCTCCTCATCGCTTCTGAATTATTCCCTGCTCGATCCCACCTGTCTGATCAATTATTCATAGGTTCCTTAGTAAAGTGGAGCATAACCGGTTGGTCAGCGATGTGTGAAAGTTGCCTTGTTAATTTGGAAATGGTGCACTTTCCCACCCTGCAACACCGTTAACTCTGCATGCGCGCATCAAGGTGTAATGTCACGCAGAGGGGAGATTGGGAGGTCGTTCGTGTTCCCTTTAAAGTTTTGATTAGAGTGAACATGTGTTGCACATTGCGGCCACTGTGTCGGTGCAAGGCTAATTAATAAAGCCTTTGTGAGGGGCTCTCCTATCACAGACACTCATCATTAATCCGCTGATGGCCCAGAGGGCGTGGGTTGCTGTACGTGATGATAAGGGAAAGGCACCAGTCACAGCAGGGTTGATTAATTATGGACGCAGAAATGAACTCAAAGGTGCACAAGAGGAGACGCAGACATGTCAAACAGAAACAGAGTTTTGCTGTTATTGAGGTCTGTTGAGGTTTATGTGTCATTTTAACCATTAATTGGTGACAGTGAGGATTTTTTTACCAAAATAGTTCAAGTTTTGACTGTTAAAATACACAAATGTGTTAGATTAAGGCTGTCTAGTAGCTTGAAATGATTGCTAAGTAGTTTAGCAGTTTTATTCACTGCCCCAACTATTTATCTAAATCACTCTGTAATGATTTTCTCACCTGTAGTGAAGCGCCTGCTGTGCTGCTGAAGGTGTGGGTGTGACTAGAACTTCTCTAGCAGGCTCAGTGCATGTAGATGAATGAAATCCACTTACTATGCAGCAAGGGTTCCCATCTCCAGTTGGTGTGTGTGTGTGTGTGTGTGTGTGTGTGTGTGTGTGTGTGTGTGTCCATGTGCGTGTGTTTCACCTCATTACACTCATTGTGTTGACTTAAGCAGGAGGGTCACCCCTGAGGCCAGTTCTCCTGCCTTATTGAGGAGTGATGTCCTGAATTACACCACACTCACGCTGATTGCAGTACAGGACCACACTAGGAGAAGCATTTCAGCTTAAGTTTACGACCATTATTTTTGACTGAAGCATCACATATGATGTATGTTTCCTGGCACCGAAAAAGTCAGTGCATTATACAACTACCAGTAGAAAGCTGTCCCCCACTCACTACAAGTGCGTTTTGTTGAGAGGTGCTTAACTCTTGGATCTTGTATATTTCAAATTTGCGATTGAGCTCCAGTGCTAGTTCGAATTCTGGGCAATTATGTTCACAGCATGCCCACGCGCACTTTGTACAGGAGCTCCTCTATTCTTGGTTGTTCTACAAACTGACAAAAAAACTCGCTCCTTTACAGCCTGTGTACTGCATTTCTCCTGAGGTGTTCTCAATATTCTCCCTGTGTATGTATTAAACATCAAGCATGTTGAACTGCAGGCACGGGCCGAGCACTTTAAGGCAGAGTCAGGCTTCTGTGGAGGGTGACAGAACAGTCAGATGGCCCCCACAGGGCAGAGAACAATTCCTGCTGCTGATGCACCCAAGGCGACAGGACTGGAGCACTATTTTCTCCCTCCCTCCCTCTCATCCACCTTCCATCCCATCATCCCTTCCCACCTTCATCTCATAGAAAAAACACTCTCTCAGGTTCATTTGCACATCTGCACCACAGCTTATGTGCTCTGTCTACCTCCCTCTCGTCTGCTTCTCATACATGCATACATATATGAAACATACATATATTGTGTCTCAAGTAATATTAATAAGTAATAAGTAATATTTATGAGTGGCTGTTTAGGTCACATATCCTACCTGCTCTCTCCAACAATATACCTATACTTTCCCGTACACACTATATCATCTTAATCCCCATGCGTGATTTCTTGTTCTCATTATTATAATCTATTCTCTCCCATCTATTCTCTCAACACCTATATGCTCAGTTTCCACTTTAGTATCCACTTTAATATAATGCAGTCCAATATGATGCGTGTAATGTTCAGTTTTTCTTTACACTGTGATAATTAATTAAATTATATGTTTCACCACTGAGGTCATAGTTAGAGATTGTGTTGTACTCGACTGCTTAATTTAATTCACTAATTTCCAACATTGTCAACAAAGAGCGAACATTATAAATTTAGTAAAGGTGGAATTTATTGCAGAGCTGTTGTAGTGAATTGCAAAAGGATTGTACAGGTGCATCGTATTAGGTGACCTTAATTTATTTATTTTTACATGCTGTCACAATGTGTAAAACACAGTACTATTTTTTCTTACAGCCTTACCTTTAAAATCACACGGTACTACAAACAAGCAAATTTTAGAGGGTGTGCGATTACATACAAAATCAATGGAAAGATACACAATGGTAGAAGAAAATTGGAACCAAGACAGAACCAAGAAGAAAAACCAGTGGAAGTGGAGGTACATAGTTGAAAGAACTGGGGTTTGTGGTACGTTTTGAGATTATGAGTTCTCACACAAACATACAATACATGGATCGGTTCACTCTTCACACTTATAGTTGGACATGTATGTTGCTAGTTAGCAAAGATGCTACACTGGCTTTTTTTGGGAGATACACACACAGGAGAAAATAGTAATATACTGTGTGTGATTGAGAAAAGTCTATGTGTAAAAAATAATAATAGTATACTGGATCTAAAGAAAATGACAGCATGTGTTACATAGAATAGCTGTGTGTGTATGTGAGAGAGCATTTGATTCAAATGTAAGTAGTATTGCACAATCATGGTAACAATGACCTTAATATTGTTCGAGAAAAGCTTAGTTAATTTAAAGTTGTCCTAAATGGTCTTTGGCTTGATTTAAATTATCATTGAAGCCTTATCATTGCTAGAAATACCACTCAAGAAGGATGTAAGCCAATCAGAAACTAAGAATTTAAATTGCCTTCATGATCTTCATGATCAATGAATGATCAATTCCCACGCAGTAGGTTATTACACACACACACACACACACACACACACACACACACACACACACAAAATTGTTATTACAAAGAGAGTGAGTATGAGGGTGTGTCTGAGAGTGAGAATTGCAGTGTTATAAGAGAGAACAGAGAACACCGGGCTCATAGTTATTTAGGGTTTTGTGAAAATGTCATCGTCTGAGGCCTTGGGTTCTTTATAAAAGGTGCAAAAGTGTGATGCAAGCTCTACAGATCCCAGAGCAAATGGTCCGTGAATCCTCAAAGTGTATATGCACACGTGTGTGTGTGCATCTCAGCTGTGTGCATAATAGCTCAGGGATCGGGGGCCGTAGATTGGCCAGTCAGCCAGACAGATGTGCCCTGGCCTGGACTTTGAGTGCGGGGCCTCAAACTGGCTTGCCACCCAGCATTAATGCCATAGATCCGTGACTAAAGGGCTCAGGGCACCACTCACTGTCTGCATAAAATGTTCTTAATTATTAATGCTGTGTATAGGGCAATATGAGGCATTAGAGAGGCCAAGGAAGGAAACAAAGAAAGTAGCACTGAACGAAGAAAGAAAAGGACTGGCATGCAAATAGAATGGGAAAAATACCTTTTGAGTAGTTTTCTTTTTTACTTCTCTGTTGTCCTATTGTGACCTGAACATTGACATCAAGCACATACTGTATAACACCAAGTTTAAACAAAATGAGATCACCATATCAACCAGTGATCAAGAAAGTGTCAAATAAAATTAACTGATTGAATGTTCACAACAGTCAGTTGCATGTCCTGATTTTCCAATCCATATACAGAATCCTCCTCATTAATCCTTGAGTGCACGGGTGGTTTAGTATCCGTCATCTCAGTGTGCACTAAATACATTTCAGGCTAGGTTCAGCACTGCAGTAGCTTGCCATTAGAGTAGGAGTACTGTAATTCATAAGTATTGATTTATGTCTCAGCAGCATTACAGCATAATGTCCCTGAACATGACTATATACAACACAATAAATAAAGCACCACAGAAAAGTAGTGATTTCCGTAGTTATTCTGTTAAGTCCCCATTATGTCTAATGTGATACAATCACAATACAAGAACTTAACTAATATGCTTGTTCTAAACATTGCATCTCAATTATTAAATGTAGATAATGTTCCCCACCTAGCAGCCAACCACGTGAACTGAGAGAAAACATGCTCTTATTCTGAAGCTTGTATGAAACCTTTGGTGATTTATTTACTACAGATGTACAATTATTTTTTTACAGTGTATATCTGCTTGCATGCACATTTGTTTCAACAATTAAAACCATAATTCTAGCAGTCATAAAACATTAGTTTAAACTTCCTTTCAAATGGTTTTAGATTAATAATAGTAGAATAATAGTCTCCATTGAGAAAATATTCCTTCAACCCTCAACTCATATGTAGTCTCACCTGCGCACTTTAATTTATTAGCCTTCTCGCCCTTAGAGTGAGAGAGAGAGAGAGTGTGTGCCTGTGTGTGTGTGTTTGTGTGTGGGTGCACGTGTACGTGAGTTGTGCCTCTCCATTACACATTTGTAGAATGTGGACTAAAAAGTAAAACTTAATTATCCTTGGTTTACATTGATGTTTCTTTTCAGTATTTCATATTACAAAACAAAAGGAAAACCAATTTGGTTTAACTGGAAATGCTTGGCCCTGTGACCCCAATGTAATGGTAATACATGAGAGGCACACTGGAGCTAGAATGCCACTGTAGTTTAAAAGCAAATTCAGTGTAGCTGTGTCTGCCAAAATATTCAGTGGAGACAACATGTCCATCAATCAAGATGAAGACGGACAGACCAGCACAACTTTGCCTCACAATTTAAAAAAATGTCAAATCAATCTTTTTCTTTACCTTTTCTTACACTATCAATACACCACATTGTCACCTCAGTTTTCTGTTGTTTGCTACTGGATTCTTCCAATGAAGGTTTTTCATTTTTAAAGTTTGTCACTTCTTGAAGTGTTTATACCAACAGCAGTTTAATCTGCGCAAACAGAACTAATCATCTGGTTTTCATTAGCGAGGACGGGATGCACTTGTGTTTTGTTTCATGCTGTTAGATTGGTATACTTTAACATAAAAATATTGCCTGCTCTTGCTTTAAGGAACTTGCTAGCGTTAGATAACCACTTTTCATGCTCTGATTTGGGCCAAGCGTTAAACCAACGACTTGTTGGCTTCAGGTGTGTTTTGTCAGAATTTGCTTCACACTCCTACCGAGCAAATTTACTACTCGATTCTGTCTAAACACACAGAGTGGCAGTATGTAGTACTCATAATGTAACTACAACTCCTACTATTATATAGAAAACACAACCACAGTTAGTAATAGGCCTATTGCATCAGCACATTTGAGATAATTGAATGATGCCATCATGTTCAGCAGCTAGATTGCAATATGAAAACAGAAAATTTCTGCAAGAAATAATACAAAGAATAACATTTTACTTAGATACACATATTTGTGATAAGGGGATAGTTAGAGAATGATTGATTATCAAGCCAGTCATGATGTATGAGTATGTTTGGCTGTGTTTGTGCATGTACTGTATGTGTTTCTACACCTTCCCAATCCATCTGTCTGTATTTACATATTAACAGTAAGCATATATGTGTATGTTTTGTTCTAATTGGCAACACAGTTATAGGATTAACATGAATATGAGGTGTATCACTCTGCCATTAATGTCTCCTTCCTGTTCGAGACACAGACAGCCAGTGTAAGCATGGTGTGCTCTGGTGGGCGAGTTCACCTTTGCAACAGTAGCTCTTTATTGATTCCTCTGACAGTCGCACAGGTGTTGGCGATGGAAGATCAGCCTCTGCACTCAAAGAGCGCGAAGACAGCTGAGCATTCATGCTGACTAGTGTGTTATTTATTCATTAACAGGCGGTTTGCTCCTCAGCTCTGCCTCAGAGGACCATTTTCACCTGTTTCACCTCCTGAGGTTTGAGACAGCGTTGCATTTGATATCAGAACTGTCTCGGGTGTGCAGGATCACACAAATGTGCGCGCACACACACACACACACACAGTAGCATCCACCTCACCCCCTCGCCGAGTATGAATGAGTGAGACTGTATGGACAGTGAAAGCCGGAGGAAGAATGAAGGGTGGAGTCTGAAGGCTCTGGGGAGCGTGGCATGGCAGATCCTATATTGATTAGTTTAGTAAGAGAATCCTCAGGCATTTAGTGGTGCTGCTTAATAAGAGTGGCTTGTGGAAAGAGAGATCACTTTAGCTGAACTCCACTCCAGAGGTTGCCTTTGACTTTAAGAAATGGTTCACAGCTAAATCTAAATGTAAGTAAGAGGGGTCTAATCCGTTTAGAATGTGGTATTTGGCAAGTTTCAAGATTTGGGAATATCTCTTTACACAATGATACGTTGGCTTGACAGTTATAACGCTCAGGTTTTCCACAGCAAAATAAAAGTAATTTGTTGCAAGGCAAATAATGTTTAGCACACTATCACAGATGTGTGATCCTCCCATATCGAAACCTAAGCCAGCCAAACTTTCCGTGTACCTATCACATATAGCACACAGCCGGATCACACAAAGTGAATCTTGCAGCGGGTCTGTGTGCTTGTCGTTCTGTGGATGTTGTGGTTTTTTGCATTGGCGTAGGCTTTTTTATACAGATTGTATCTGTCTGTCTTGGTGTTAAGTCAAGAGCAATGGCTTCAGAGAAACTCTGAGCTATTTTAGGAGGCAGCAGATTGTGTTAAGCGAGGAAGTGAAGTGACACAACTGGGGTTGAGATTTCTCGGTGCCTGAAAACCTTGAAAATATCTTTATTTAGTACTTCGCTCCCCCGACACCTTGCAGAGTGCACCTAGCTACCATCAGATAATGGGTAGCTATGGAAGAAGGCGGCACATCAAAGCCCAAAGATACACGACCACATTATTCTATTACTTTTTTATTCTAAAATGACATATTAATCAAGAAGGACTGTTATCTCTATACCTAGATCATTTTAGTTATTGTCTAACTGGTGCATAAAAGATATTTTTGTCACGATTTTGACATTAAAATACATAGATTATTAAATTTGAAAAGTGTTACTGACTAATATAACTTTGAAGAATGTAGAACGTGTGATACTTGGTGTGTGTATATTATTGAGAGAAGGGCTGGGACTATTTTGGGCTGTTTTTGATCATTTAATTTTATTATTTATATATTCACCTCCACATGAAAGAGAACTGAGGTCCCAAGTGGTGTCTTTCTTTTTCTCTCACCCACTCGACTTCTCTTTCATGTGCATATACACACACAAACACACACATACATACACACACACACACACACACACACACACACACACACAAATCCACATTTATTTAGCCATTTGTTACCATTTTTGTAAATCCACGTCATCATTTTAAGCATTTTTTGTATTTCATTTGATGGGATCTGTACACCTCCTCCTCTCTCTGTCACAATTTTGCTGATGCAATAAATTCCAATGTAATCTGACACATTTGTGTGTGTATGTGCAGCTCATTGTGTTTGCATGTGCCTGCACTTGTTTATTGAAAGCACCTGCTGTGTTTGTCCCCTTCATTCACCCATTGGATCAATAGCTGGGTCTGTCAGCATGGTGGCTGTCATCGAATCTCTGCTAACCCAATTAGCCAAACCATGCACTAACCCAATTACCCTGCACTATATTAACCTCATTCACACTGCCACACACACATACATCTCACTGGCATCAAACATGCAAGGCCAGCAGGTCAAACACTAAGCAAAATCACTACTGATATGATTTGCTTCTTCTATACTGAACAGCAAGGCCTGTAAAATATTAATGTAATGTGAATTGTTTCACAATTGTTTTAATGTTTCCTCGATGAAATCAAAACGCTGTTGAGAAAGTCACATTATTAATATAACCACATGCTTAGCACAACTGACAAAGCATTAAAGATTATGACTTTATTGACAGACTTTAGTGATCTCATGAAAATGAATGTGTTGTAAGATAAGGCCAAGTACCTCGTAGCACAGTAATAGTATTTCAAGTAGAGTTAAAACAATTAGTCGATCAACTGAAAATGAATCAGCAATAATTATATAAATAATTGTTTTATTAATTCTTTGAGCAAAAATGCCAAACATTTGCTGGTTCTAGCTTCTCAGATGTGAGGATTCAATGTTTTTCTTTCTTGAACACAGTAAATAGAATTTCCCTATTGAGGGATTAATAAAGTGCTTCTTTCTTCTTTCTTTCTAATTGGAATATCTTTGGGTTTCAGATTGTTGGTCGGGCAAAACAAGAAATTTGAAGATGTCATTTTGGGCTATAGAAAAGTATAATGCGCATTTTTCTGACAAGTTTTAGCAAGACAATTGTTGTCTAAAATAAATCGATAATGAAAATAATGGGTATAGTGTATACAGTAGCCTTATGTGGATGTACAATATGCACATGAACGTATGGTACATGGTTGTATAGTTACTTTAATGTAAGATAATTAATATGATGCTAATATTAGCTTGTAGATTACCTGATCAAAAGAAGCAGCATGATTTTGAATTTTATTCAGCTCGTTGTTTCCAACTGTGGCTTCACTGTAGCACTGAAAACACTAAGGAGTTTATCTTCCACTCACGCTTCACTTTTGTAACAACAATGGCAAAACAATGCATCCTTTTCCTAACTGTTAGCATTGTCAATCAGACAGAGTGAGCTATAAGAAACTACCCAGAGCAATGAGATTGAATAGCATCACATTGACAGTCCGTCCAACCACATTACATATGCCATTCATAACATTTACCATCATTTAACCAGAAAAATAACAATAAATAGTGAGTTTCTAAATAATATGATTAAGTTATGGCTTTCAGCTTTAAACAGCTCATACAATTTTCAGTTCAGCAGCATGCATTTCAACTGGATCACATGAGTCATCTTTGACTTTTCTACATTGTCAGAGCGAGGTTGTGAGTAGTGTAAAAGATGAGCAGGCGTAGTAACTTGGCAGTAGTTGTTCTAGAGTGGAGGTGTAAGGTAGGTGGCTTTGGACAAGAAGTGCAAAGAAAGGCTGCATGACTCACTTAGAGAGGATGCATACTCCATTGAGAAGCTACCCACAGAGTTCTCTCCTCTGTCTCCTCTCCCTCTGTGGTGCTGTGTAGGATAACCAGAGACAGAGAGAGAAAGGAAAGTGATGGCAACATGCATGTAGGTTACCATTTGAGAATACACCTGGGGTAATGGTTTTTCCATAAGCTGCCATTGTTGAGGCCGACCCGGCTTTTAAGACTGAATCAAATCGATGGTTTCTCTGTCTGAGGCTGGGAGGAGCAGGGCAGCCTCTCTCTGTCTGCACAGCCACGATAACACTGCTCAATCGGCACTAACAACCTTTCAAATGGAAATGGAATATCCACTGAAAATTAGACACAGTCATCCGGATGGTACTTAGCACTAGGCAGTGAATAGGAGATGGTAGCGTGACGGTTGAGGGGTGTGTCGCGCTTTGGCTTTGTTGTGCCAGAGCTTTGCTTTTACAGAGCAAGCGGGGTGCATGTTGGGCTTTTTTTTAGGGTTTTCTAAAGAATGTACACACCCAAACACACACACACACACACAGGATCTGTGTTGCATATTGAGGCATATAAGATTGGATGCAAGCTTGCAAGTGCAGAGAGTGACTCACCCAAAACCATGGGGGCGTCTGCTACAGACAGTATGCTAACTTACAGTATACACTCATCACAGTGCCAGTTCCTTCTTCCTGTGCCTCCCCCTCTCTCTCCACATCGCTTCCCGCCTTTCTCCCCGTCTCTCTCCATCCCTCATTAGCTTGCTTGCAAACACACACATGCAGACCCACACAATCTCTGGATAAGGGAAAGGAATCATACATAAATTGCTGACATAGAAAGCTAATGCTGTGATCAGATTGAGTACTGGCTCAGTCCCGTAAAAAAACCCTGGGGAATGGTTTAAAATAAATCACTCATAGATTCTGCCTGTCCTAAAGATTAAAGTGGAGGGAAGTACATGTGAATGCATGTGTGTGTGTGTGTGTGTGCGTGTGTGTGTGTGTGTGTGTGTGTGTGTGTGTGTGTGTGTGTGTGTGTGTGTGTGTGTGTTTATGTGTGTGTGTGTGTGTATATGATCTATAAAAATGAGACAGCTAAGTTTGTCTGTGTGTGTCTGTGTGTTGCAGTGTGTTGTTTATTTTTACAGCATACAGTCTACAGTATGTGTCTGTGTGAGAGTACCGACACATAAGCTGATTAAAAGAGCTACTGGACAGGTGTGCTGTGGTAAATGGTTGCATGAAAGTGTCGACATGTGTAACTGCTCCAATTGGCTCCCCGGAGTCGTCCTCAGGGAAATAAGGGCAGCAGCACAAGCAGAGATAGGCTGCCACTGACGAAGAGTTATGTGTCAGTCCTATACGTGCACATTTTCACTTGTTAAAAAGTAAAAGATTGATGTCAGAAGATGTGCAAAATGTGCAGATTTAGAAGAAATATACAGATAATATTCAGTGGTTGTGTATGTTTGTGTGCATGTGTCTGTGTATGTACATGTAACTAGGTTTAAATCTCTCCTGTCTTATAGTTTGTTTGTGAAGATTTGTCTTATTGTGTGTAAAGTACAGTGCATGTACATCTACAGTGTGCACATATGTGGGCATTTCGTTAGGCTATGTGTGTGCAGTGTGTTTGTTCAAGACTTCCCAGGACTCCATATGGTGTCAGGGGTGATAAATGTGCTCTAGGGGCACCACTCAGCAGCTGTTTGTGGACTCACAGCAGCAAACAGTGAACCTCGGCCTTTACACTCTGCTCTAGAGGTCTGTGGCTAAGTGGGAATCTACCCACAAACCCAACACGTACCGTACAACTCACCCACTGTGCCGTGGGTTTAAGCCCACCCAGGTCACCACCTCATTCGCATATCATACCTATTCTCTCTCCTCTCCTTTATGCCTTGTCTTTCTGTACTTATTGTTGAAACAGTGACACAAAATGTCACTGTCTCAACAATGTGTGATATCATATGCGTGAGAAATATAATAACAGGCTCAACATTGTTTGCTTAAGTTTCAGACAACAGGAGCAAGGCTGCACACGGTGCTTAAAAACCCTCTGGTGCAGAAAGGTTGAACCCAACAGTAGCTAAGTTTCAGTTTTGCTGGTAATTCAAAAAGTATTTTTCTTTGCAACCATTTATTGAGCTAGAGAGGATTGTAAGGTGCACAGTTGGCTTAGAGAGAAGATAAGGGAACTAATTCCTTCCCTCTTCTCCTTCTGCTCTTTGATCCCCACCTCCCTCTTCATATCTCTTTGATTGCCATGTTTATGACAGCTCCTTTTCCCTTTTCTCTTCTTTCCTCTCTTACTGTGTGGTGTGGCATGTCAGCAGTTCATCTTCTGTTGGAGGTCTCTTGCACACATGGGCTCACACTTAAATGCACGCACAGACATGCACGCGTGGAACGCACACACTGAGCAAGACGCACCCGCCTCCTTCCTTTATAGAGGTAAAGTGAGTGCACCAGCATCCGTGATGAATAATTGAGTTATCTGACTCCGCGCAGAAATAGCAATCTCCCCACACAAGTGTGAAAACATCACTTGCCACCCGAGACCTGGGAACTGGCGCTGCCATGTGGGTCTGCGTGTGTGTGTGTGTGTGTGTCTCTTGTGTTTATGTGTGTTTGTAATTATGTTTTTCTTACTTTTGTGTTTCTATTTTATAAGACAAAGTGTAACACTGAAGTCATCAGATGTTGCACTGAGTTTGTGGATCGAAGCCACAAATTAAACACTTAACAAGGACATGATGCAAAAAATACCATTGGAAACTGAAAAATCTAAAATATTTGTGAATTAGAAATAAGGGGACATAAACTTAGTAACTCTGTCATGCCTTTTTTCATTGAGTTATGATTGTGATCTCTGATGACTGATGTGATTTGTGGAAGCATGTGACCCACAAAAAAAACACACACAGCCCCAAGCATAGAAATGTGTCTAATATAACTTATATTAAGTTTGGTTAGATGCACAATCAAATGCAGTCCAACACAATATGCCTGTCATATGGTCTACCTTTGTGAAGCTTATAATGTACTTTTTGACAGTGCTGAGGGGTTGATTAATTGCTGTGATCATTTTCAGGCAATAAACTGGAGGATGCTGTAAATTTTGTCCATCTCCATTTACGCATCTTCATATTTTGCGAGTGTACAGTGTTTATGTAATTTTACAGAATATTAAGATGTAAAAGAAAGCATTTCTTCTTTAGTGCAAATTGACAGTTATTCTGCAAATGTGTAGCGGATCTTAATATTAAATAGTTTAAAATAAATTGTCGATGCTGGGGGTGAAACGTATTTTAACTTCCCCTTTTGATTGTGATGCCAGAACCTTGGGAGATTATCATAGCTACTTAAATCATCATAACTAGTGTTATTGGCAGAGCTTCGGCATTCTGTCTGTCTCTGTAAAGACTGACCTGATGTAAATCAGCTACGAGGCCTGGCATATACTCTCCATGTGAGTGACTCCCAGGAGCCCTCTGAAGCAATTTGAATGGTGACACGACAAAGCTGAGGGAGCACAATCACAGCGAACTGACAAATAGGGCCAAATCTGACAGGCGAATCCTCACAGCAGCTCCACAGTTTGACAGATCCTTCAGCAGAAGAGCGTGAGCCAACGCCCTTCAGAGCAGCACCATTCATTAATGCTATTTCATAACACTACAGTAGAAATGATCACGTAGCAGCAAGGCTGTGTGAAATAATGAAACTACATCTGATATGATAACATAGATATTGTACGGTATTAGTGTAAAGGTTAAATAGTGAGGTTAGTAGGTTTCAACAGCCATAGGTCCCATATGTAGTGCAGTAAGGTGGGCTTGGTAGTAAACGCAACCAGCTGTTAGGTCTGAAAGATCAGAGCTCTGTTATGGGGAGACAGTGGCAGATTAAACGGCAATCCTACTGATCCAGCAACACACACACACACACACACACACACACACACACACACACACACACACACACACACACACACACACACAAACCCATCATGGTGAAGAGGCGCTGCTATGAGTGTCCACTAAAGAGATCTGGTCTGTACATATGACAGCTTGCTGCCTTAATAGGTAACAAACCTGGAAAGAGGGCAAGGATGAGACGAAGGCTGAATGTGTGGGGTTAAATCTGGGGCAGGCTGTACCAGGATGGACAGCTTCAACAGCTGTCAGCGGGGAAGCCGTTGACTGGGAGGGATGCTGGTATGATCTTGACATTATGAAGACAGTTGAGGTAGTAAAAGATTATGAGAGCGGGAGCTATGAACAAAAAAGGAAGTACCTGACGCCATCAGTGCAGTTATGAAAGTGCATGCATAACGTTTGACAGCGTGCTTGCACTGACATTTATGCTGCAGCTGCAGCATGTGATTTAGCAACAGTGCGCAGGTCTTTTTCAGGCTAAATGACGTGAGCTTCAGGCCGAGGTCTCTATGTCTTCAACAGGGTTAGGAGTCTTTAGCGTAGAAATCGTCATTAATCTGCTCTGCGCAGACAAGTCAGGCAGAGCTGAGAATATCAAAACATATACGAAAGAAAACTCCCTGGATCATTTGAAATCCTGTTTGGCTGTTTCACTACATTGCAGCTAAGAGATTGAGCCATTCCTGCTCCCGCTTCTCCTGCGTCTGTTTCGCTCATTCTTTTGTTCTGGTGTTTTCCTCTCCTTTTCCTTTCTCCTTTTCTGTCTCTCTTTTACTGACATTCTCGCAGTGACTTCTTTCTCTCTAGTCTGCCTGTCTCTCTCTCACTTCTCCTCTTTTTGGTGCTAGCTGGGGGATTGGGAGGGTTCCTCCAAATTGGCACACAGATGAATAATGCATCTAAAGCAAAAGCGGAGAGCTGGGGTTGGATATATATGTCTGTCAGACTCGTTCTCTGTATTACAGTTATGTAGGCAGATACTTCAGAGGAGAAAAAAAAGATGTTTGTCGCTCTTTACCCAGCTTCTCATTTAATTTTCCTTCTGTCATTAACTCTTTTATTGTCAGTTAATGTGTGCATGCATGGCCACAGAGCACTGTGGCTATCATGCAAGTTGCATACTGATCCATGCTATGAAAGATTCTTGGATTTTCTAAGTTTTTTCAATAAGGCTGCTACTTGCTATGACAGACATACATATTGCATGTGTGAGATTTTGATTTCATTTGATTCATTGTCACTGTATGAATTAGTTTGTGTGTCTGTGTGTTGTTCTTGCTATTCCCAGACTGCAGTGTTAAAACGCACACTGCACTTGTGAGCATAAGCTCACAGTAGCACCATCATTAAAGTAATGAGCAGAAAGTTAGCACTGTAGTCAACCATAAACAGAGAGAGAGAAAGAGAGAGAGAGAAAGAGACCGAGAAAGAGAGCGATATCCCCAATCCCATAAGAATGAATCTTAAATCCTGAATGTTGCTTCTGACTTATTCTGGTTAATTAAGTTGAGTCAAGTGAGAGGAAAATGGGGTCTTGCCTTGCCTGAGTCTGTAGGATCAGCACTATACTGTATTTGCAGCTTATGAAGTCTCTCACTGGAACTGTCCTCTGTGCACCCAGAAAGCACAATTAGGACAAACTGTATCAAGTCTATTCCTCCTATTGTTATTAGGTGGAGCTGCACAGCCTCTTTACACATGGAAACTCTCACACAAACTTTCCTTAGATTTTAAATATACATACACACCAATAGTAAATGAGTCCATTCTGCATCGTGTTTCAGGGTATGTACGCTAACAGAGTTTACTTAGCCTATCGCACTTTATCATTTATAAATATATATATATATATATATATATTAGAACTTTTTTGCTTTGCACATCCTGCACTCAGCAGTTAAAACACACACACACACACGCACACACACACACACACACACACACACACACTTCCAACCCGAAAATCAGAGAAACAAAGAAATCTGTCAAGCAACCTTTGGGATTTTCTTTGTTGTTTTATGGTGGAAAGATTTCGCCATGCGACACAGGATGAGGCAAACAAGTGAAATGTCAAAATTCTGTGTAGCTCTAAAAATAAAACAACACAAGGGTTGCCATTTGAGCACATCATAGCCACACAACCGGGTGTGGAACAGATAAAACAAACACTTGTTTATACCCAACAGCAACTGGAGTGGAGCTGCCAACTGTCCCTCTGCTGAGAATAGAAGAGAGTGGATTTTACAAATGTGTTATGTATTTAACATTTTGAGATTATAAATTTTTTTTTTCCTCTCCCCATCGTCATGAAGGATATAAATATGGCAGACGAACAAGAGTCTTTGCATGAGCAAAAATAGCATCACAATCACGTAGCGCTTCCAAGTGCAGTCATATATAATATACAACTTATAATTTATTCATATCCAAATTACATAATACGTTTTGAGGATGTAGTACAGATGAAAGTTGACCAAATGTTATTGGCAAATATCAAGAAATTTGCTTCTGTGTGATACATTTTGATAAGAAAATGTTAAAAGGGTCACAAATATAGTTTTTTCAAAAGCTCAATAATTTCCTAATACAGTGTGCTGTAGTGTTTAGCAAATGTTGCTCCCTTGCTGATTTTGCAGGTTTGCCCACTTACAAAGAATGCAACAATCTATAATTTTAATCATATGTACATTCTAACAGTGAAAGACAGAATCCCAAAGAAAATTCCAGAAAATCACATCATATGAATTTATTAAAATTGATAACCATCTGATGAGGAAAAACAAGTATTTGACCCCCTGGACAAACAGCATGTTAATATTTTGTAGAAAAGCCATTATTGGCCAGCACAGATGTCAAACGGTTTTTATAGTTGGTGACAAGGTTTGTGCACATTTCGGCAGGGATGTTGGCCCACTCCTCCCTGCAGACAGCCTCCAAATCATTCAGGTTCCAAGGTTGTCGCCTGGCAACTCGAATTTTAAGCTCCCTCCAAAGATTTTCAATTGGATTCAGGTCTGGAGACTGGCTAGGCCACTCCAGAACCTTGATGTGCTTCTTCTTCAGCCACTCTTTTGTTGCTTTGGCGGTGTGCTTAGGGTCGTTGTCGTGCTGAAACACCCATCCTCGACCCATCTTCAGCTCTCTCACTGAGGGAAGGAGATGTTGGTCCAGAATTCCACGATACATGGCCCCGTCCATCCTCCCTCAATACGATGGAGTTGTCCCGTCCCCTTGGCTGAAAAGCACCCCCAAAGCATGATGTTGCCACCACCATGCTTGATGGTGGGGATGGTGTTCTTTGGGTTGTACTCGGTGTTCTTTGCCCTCCAAACACGACGAGTTGAGTTGAGGCCAAAAGTTCTATTTTGGTCTCATCTGACCACATCACCTTCTTCCAGGCCTCTTCTGAGTCGTCCAGGTGGTGAATGGCGAACTTCATGCGGGCCTGTACATGTTTCTTCTTGAGCAGGGGGACCTTGCATGCGCTGCAGGATTTCAATCCATGACGGCGTAGTGTGTTACCAACCGTTTCTTTTGTAACTGTGGTCCCAGCTGCCTTCAGTTGATTCATCAGTTCCCCCCTTGTGGTTTTGGGATGATTCCTCACCGTTCGCATGATCAGGGACACCCCACGAGGCGAGATCTTGTGTGGAGGCCCAGACCGAGGGAGGTTGGCGGTGGTGTGGTGCTTCTTCCATTTCCTGATAACTGCACCGACAGTTGATCTTTTCTCTCCAAGTTGCTTTCCGATTCTCTTGTGGCCCATCCCAGCCTTGTGCAGATCTACAATCTTGTCCCTGATGTCTGTAGAAAGCTCTTTGGTCTTGCCCATGGTGGTGATGTTGGATGCTGGTTGTTTGGGTGTTGACAGGTGTCTTTTATACAGGTAACGAGGTGGGGCAGGTGTATTTGATGTAGATAATTGGTTGGGATTGGGGCTGTGTCTTAAAGAAAGACTAACTGGCTTGTAGGAGCCAGAATACTTGCTGTTTGGTAGGGGGTCATATACTTGTTTTTCCTCATCAGATGGTTATCAATTTTTATAAATTCATATGATGTGATTTTCTGGAATTTTCTTTGGGATTCTGTCTTTCACTGTTAGAATGTACATATGATTAAAATTATAGATCGTTGCATTCTTTGTAAGTGGGCAAACCTGCAAAATCAGCAAGGGGTCAAATACTTATTTCCCCCACTGTAACCTAGTCTATATCCACGATATTCCACTTCTGGCATTGCTCCGGTGCCGACAGAAATTCCGCTGGATGTCCTTCTTTTTCGGCCGGATGTCCATTACTTTCCGCTTTCTTTGTGTTGGCATTCTAAACTCCGGTGTTTACGAGGACTACAGTTAACTGCTCCTCAGATCTCTGCAGGGTAAATCCGGACAGCTAGCTAGACTATCCGTCCACTCAGAGTTTTCTGTTGCCCAACTACTTTTGAACGTACACATGTTCCACCAAAACAAGTTCCTTTCCTTAGCGCCGCCCAAGATGATTGTGATTGGTTTAAAGACATGCCAATAAACCAGAGCACGTTTTTCTCCCATGCTGTGTGGACTAGCCGGACCTTCTTTCGCAGTGCTGTGGAGGAAGTTCTGGCAATGTGAGACTGGAGATAATCCTACACTTGCCACTCATTAAGGGAAGGAGCTTTGAGCAGACTCCAAATCATATTTGTTCTTGCTTATGAGATTAGTACATTAGTCCAGGACAAATAGCTTAGCAGGTTATGTTCACTGGATCTGTTATGTGACCACTTGTGACAGGTCACTTTGGCAAACTGAATTTCCAAGTGCTGGTACAAGGTCTTAGTCTTCAGTGGGGGTGTGTGTGAGGCTTAGAGATAGGCATTGCAGCTGATGACAAAAATATCAGAGGGTTAAGCTGTACCTTCACTGTCTAACTGCCTCCCTCTTTCTCCCTTTTTTCTTCTCTGTCTCTCCATCACTCCATGTTGTTATGCACGGTGCAGTGGGGTCCCCCAGGGCCGGAGATTACCATGGACATGATGTGATTTTGTGTCTCCTCTCAGATGTAATGTGCTGTAGTCCAGGCTTCTGATGAACTTGCCTCACAATGTATGGAAGACACACACACAGTTTATGTGTGTGTGGTTGTCTGGTCTTCAGATAGCGTGATAGACTGATTTGGAGGTGGGGCATATAGAGGGCAAGCTGCTTTACAGGTTGATATACAGTTGCAGGTCAGTGCTGATGCTGAAGGATTAGCCTGTGTGACGGATAAGTTTGTAAAGCCTATGGAGTGACATTTGCTAAGTTAACTGAATTCCCATATTGAGCAATAGTGCTTTACACTTCCTCCTACACACACACACACACACACACACACACACACACACACGCACACACACACACACACACACACACACACACACACACATACATCTTCATATGGTTACTCCATTGTTGCCCTTGATAATAATCACTTAGTTGCATCTGGGCCTAATGTGATGACAGAGACTGAAAGCCGCGCTCAGGAACATATCAGCCTTGTGAATCTCTAGCTACAATCAGGAAAATTGCATGGACGCTGGCTTTGTTAATCCAATGTGGAGTGGAAAAAGAGGCTTTTGGGGAAGTCTTTATGTGATAAGTGAAGGGAGCTTTGGTTGGGAGATACAAGGGACAGTGACCAGCTGCAAGTTTGAAGCTGAATTGAAAGATGTTTGCTGTTTTCTGAGGTGAGGAGGTACACAAGGCCATAGGGGGCATTTAACTGGTGTAGTATCATGTATATGTTTGGGTAAAATGTCAGTCTAAAATCTGAGACTAAAAAGTCTCAGCGTGTTTATGCCAAATGAAGACCTTTGTTTTAGTAACACCTGTGACTCATCAGTCATGTGATTTGCCCACATGAGAGCTTAACTTAATTTTATGTAAATTCTAAAAACACTTTTTTTTTTCTCACTTA
The DNA here is from genome assembly GCA_013375575.1 of Percina caprodes. Classification (NCBI taxonomy): domain Eukaryota; kingdom Metazoa; phylum Chordata; class Actinopteri; order Perciformes; family Percidae; genus Percina; species Percina caprodes. The sequence continues at coordinate 1,073,063 of JABXJD010000145.1, forward strand.
CTCCTAGGTGCTATGTAACCGTGATGCAGATAGTTTAATTTTTATGTGCTGAGGTTTTAAGAAATCCATCTCTGAATATTCTGAAAACATCTCTGAAATTGACATTCATTCAAAGAAGATGAATGGAAGTTCATGCTCAAGCTTGTAACAGCAACAGCATGTCTTTCACGAAACAAAGTCCTCAATGTCAACAGTTTAATCTGGACTTTTTCTTACTTTGAAAGTTCCAATTAAAACTGTTCTGACCTGGGTTTGTGGGGTATGTAAGTACATGAAAAGTTAATGTAATGATTTTTGTCACTCCTTTTGTTATGGTCTTAAGTGTAAGTCATACTAAATAAAAATATATATGTATCTTGCAACTTGTACTGTATGATATATGTTTGTAAGTCTGCATATTCCTTGTTACACTTTGCTGTTACATGTTATTTCAGGGACTATCATAACAGCGGTCAGCAATCACCCTCTTTTTTAAGATAATTAATATATATATATAATATTAATTATAATTCACAGTCACCCTCACTTAGGAATTTAAGCTTGTTGAAATGTTTCCCTCTTTCAGTCAATCTGGATGAGGGCATTGATCATCAATATTTATGTCATTTTAAATTCCATATTATGCTTTAGGGTGGTAACTACCATGCATTTGGTATTCTGAAAATTCTCTTTCAGCAGCTGCACACATTTCTTTAATTTTAGATGACTGTAGGGAATTACCTGAGAAATGCTGAGGTTAACCTTAACATACTTAGTACTTTGTATATGCTCTGCCTCCCAAAAGCTGCCCAGTTTATGCTTTCTCCAGCATTTGGCTCTGTTGTTATTCAAGTCACTTCTAATCAGTTGTTCTGCTCTTTCAGTCAAAGCTGTCCAACACACAAAGCTGGACCAAAATCTCTTGACTAAAGAAAGTGTTAATAATTTATATCAACTCATGATGTAATTCAAAATGTAACTGTAAATGTCATCTCTGAGATGTAACTGAAATCAGGTTATTTTTAAATCTTAAAGAAAGCTGCCATTTTTAAGATTTTTTTCATAGTCAAAGGCATTGCTTATAAACCAGCCTCTTGGTATTATTATTAATCGCTATTTTGAATATCTTATAAAAAAGATGACAGCAAAGACACTGCAAAATGCTTTCATTCGCACAAGAAAAACAGCATTATGTTATCTGTAGAAAAATGGTACTAGAACATGTAATGAGGTCCTAAAGAGTTGTGAATGATAGCTCCTGAGAGAAACTGTTATGGGCAAAAAACATTTGAATGAAATGGGATCTATTTAGGCCGAGAGCTTTTTTGCACATGAAATTTGAGCTGATTTTTCTTTTCAACAATCTATTTTAAGCGTAAGTGGGAGTAAAAACTAGTACAATTAGCTTCTGTTGAGAATATATTGCATAATACAGAGGCTGCAAAGTCTGTTAGTCCCTCCGAGGGTTAAGCAATTTGTTGGTTTGACATTTCATTGCAAAGTGATTGTGAAATCCAAAAGATTTGCAACACTATAGTGTAGCGTTTTCTGCTGGTGTGTTCGCATGTTTTGTTCTGTGGTGTGTGTGTGTGCCCGTGTGTGTGATCTCAGAGACACAGAGGAAACCTTCCACCCTGTGGTTGCGCTGCACCGCTGCATCCTGCTTGCTGCTCTGCCAGTTCTGCTGCTTGCATCCGCCCCTCAACGCGTCTTCCTAGCTCTCGGTTTGACCTCATTATTGCCGTCATTACCATCGGTATCAGTAGCTGCACCCTTTATCATCATCATCGTCACTGACATCTTTATTATAATCATCACCAGCAGCAGCAGGCATCAACAGGGCTATCACCATTACCATCATCATTCTCAATATGCTGTTATTATTATTGTCTGCATTTTTACTCATAATGTTCTGAAACGAAGATGGATGCTGGAATCAACATTCTTGCACCCTCACTGTGTGTCGTTGTCGAACGTGCTGCAGGGGCGTTGTGCGTCGTGCACATACTGCCTCGCCTCCTCCAGAGTCTTGTTCACCACTTGTGAGCTTCATATACTGTTAAGTGTGCTGCGAGACATGTGCTTCCATCCTGCATTGTGTTTTCTGGTTCAGAAAGCCTTGTATGTCTTTCTCCTCTGAATATTTCAGAAGGGGACTGACAAAATGCAGGCAGAAACAGACCGCCGATGACCTCCTTCTCATCGCCGCCCCCCCTTTTCTGTCCCCCCTCCCCTCCCTGCGCTCATCGCACAGCCTCTCAGGCTTCCCCGCTATTTCTCTCACTGTCTTCATCTTCTTCGTCTTCGTCATCACTCTCATTTCTCTCTTCCCTCCCCCACGGTTAATCACACCCTTCCCTCCTCGTTCATCCTTCAAGATTTAAATGTGCTCCCCTTTTTTTCTCTGTCTTTCCCCGATTTTTTGCATCTTCACCCACCTGTCTGTCCTTTCATCCCACTTATTTGCTTTGTCTCATCACCTCTCTCTCCTACAATTCCCTTATATTCACCCTCTCCATCTCGTTTTATCGTTTTATTTCTCTCTCCATGGTGTTGCACTCTATCTGCCTGCCTGTCTGTCTATTCCATAAAGGGCTGTCTAAGGCCTCTGCTCTGCTAATTCATTCGCTGTGCATCGCCTCACATATCTGCAGGGTCAGGCAGACAGACAGAGAGAGAGGAGAGAAAGGGAGAGGGACCAAGAAAAGAGGACATGGAAGAAGAAAAAAAAGATGCAGTTTTATCTCCAAGAAACAGAAAGCTAGAGCCAGATCCTGTGGTGTCTCTGACTCACTCACAATATATAGTAGGCCTAGCTTGCCATGACCTCCTTCTGCTCATTGCTTGCTTTGAGATTTTGATCCCTGATGTTCTGTCTCTCTAATACTTAAACCACATCGGTGCCATTGTCTGTTTCTATAAAGGAATGTGTGTTGTTTTGCCTCTGGGAAATGTGCAGAGCAGTGAGTGCAGGTATTGACAACTGTTCCTAATTCCAATTGTCTTGTGCCTATAAGTCAGTAATTGTGAACATATTTGTACTTTAACCTAAACATATTGTTTGTTCGAGTGAGATTTTTGAGGCTATACTTCAGGAGCCGGTTGCACAAGCTCTTTGTAAATTTAAACTTAGCCTACTTATAATGTAGATGTTTACGAATACATTTGAAAAACTAGTTCTTATGTAGAGATTAGATATGTACACCCAGTGTATGCCAGGTGAAACCCCAGTTAATTGAACTAACTGACAAAACTAACATTAGCTTGCTGATAGATGACCCATTAGAGGTCATATATTAGAGGTAATAGGGACTATATGGTCAAAATATCTGGTCAACATGCTGTTTAATAATGATGTTAACAAAGAAGATTTTAGATTGCATATCACAAAATCAACACAGTATAATTCCATTTATAAAACATTATGCCAGTAGTGTTATCCTAACTGACCAAATAGTCTCAGTCAGGTTAGCATTATCAAAGTTTTCCCTCTAATTCATGCACACTGCTGCCTCTGATACTGTTTATCCATGTATGCATGTAGACATATAACAAAGTGATACCTACATCTACAAGGATTTGTTGTTAAGTTTAATATGTTGTTTGGCCTAAAACCTTTATTTTTGTAGTTATGTCACAGCTTGTGGTGCTACGGTGACTAAGTAAAGCTTTGATCAGCTAAAACATGGTGTAACCAAATTCAAAAATCCCTAGTTTAAGACCTGGTAATAGTTATTAAGAACTTAAAAAATACTTCACACACATACCTAGTAATACATTTTGAATAGCCAATCCTGAACTCTTTTATCGGGGCTAAGCAGAGGTGGACAAACTATAGAAACCTTTTACTTAAAATAAACCAATACTACAATGTATAAATAGTCCACTAAAAGTAAAATTTATGCCATCAGATATTTTATTTACAGAGGTATTTTCGGTAAAAAAAAAGTTAAAGTAAAACTCCCCATTGTAAATAACAATTGCTTCCTGTGAGAAGTGATGTTGTTAGTTGTACCTACATTATAAAAGGGTGAAATACACTCATTTGGTTTCTTTCTGACATGAGAAAAGTGTAACTCAAACGAAGATGATAACACATTGTCCTTTTTACATTTCTGTTTATGTACAGATACAAAAACACAATGACACTTTAGGTGTTGGTAGGTGTATTTATTTTGCTTTTTTTCAGAGCCAGGCTAGCTATTTCCCCCTGGCCCCTTCTTTATGCAAAGCTAGAGTAAACACGTCTACTTCACGCACAAACATGACGTTGGTATATTGGACTTCTCATGTCACTTTCAGAAAGAAAACAAATTTTCCAAAACTATTCCTTTAAAACTTACTTTTAATGTGTATATATATATATATATATATATATATATATATATATATATATATATAACAAATCTGGTAATGTAGGAACAGCATGCAATTCTCATCTGAGATCATTGTGTCTGACATGAATTCTGTGTGTGTGTGTGTGTGTGTGTGTGTGTGTGTGTGTGTGTGTGTGTGTGTGTGTGTGTGTGTGTGTCTGGTTGTGGATGGTTTATTTGCACTTGTGTGTCAGTATTTGGGGTATAAGAGAGGTGAAAGTGTTTTCTTGTTTCCAGTACAACACTCACTACAACATGTTTACCACTGTTTATTAGAAATGAAAATCTTGCTGTGAGTGTTTTAGTCACTGCTGATTGGAGAGAAAAAACAAGAAAGCCTTCTGCCAGGAATTGAAGTGTAGCAGCATTGGATCTGGTCCTTTTGACAGTGAGACACTACTCTGGGGAGCACAGCTGGTTTTTCCTGTTAAACCAACACAAGGATCTCTTTGGCTAGTCAAATGAATGTTATGGTATCATTTGATCTTTTTTTAACAACAAAAAAGAAAGAGGGTGATGAAACCTATTTTGGCATGCTCATACTGGCTGCCTTGTAAGGTGTTCTATTTTCTGTGCATTATTCTCCTCGTGAGTCAAAAATAGAAACTGATATGTCAGGAAGAGACAGTGACAAAAAGCCAGAAGCAAACCAAGCACACACACACACACACACACACACACACACACACACACACACACACACACACACACACTTTTTATTGCCTCACTTTCTGCCGCATTTCTTCAGTTTGTTCTTATCTCTCATGTCACTCATATGTTGTATCTTTTTTCTTGTTTTTCTTCCTCCACCCGTATCTCTGCAGGTTTTCCTGAGCAGACGGAGTTTGAGCTCGAGTGGAAGTGAGTGAGTAAGCAAGAGGGAGTAGGTGTCATGGATGATGAAGAGACAAATGCGGTGGACCCGACCTACCAAAACTTGCTGCTTCTGGGAGCCATTGCAGCGGCATCTGCTTTTGTGGTCACCATCCTTATTGTCCTTGTCTGTGTTGGTTGCCAAAGGTAAGGGGACGGTGACATGACTTGAAATGGGAAATAAGGAAAGGGCAGACTGAAAGAAATGAAAAAGAACAGCCAAAGTTTTATCATCTCTGCTGCCAGCTTTCTGTGCCCTCCCAGATCACTCTCATCATCCACTCCTTCTTTTATGTGCTTCTACTTCTTATGTACTCTTCTCCTCCCTTCTTTCTCTTCCCTTCATTCGTCCTCTCCGTCTCTTTTATCCCCTACTCTGAGCAGAGTGGCAGTAATGAATGTTAATGGCTGCGAGTGTCAGATCAGATGAAATGATGTTTACAGGACACTGAGGAGACAGGCCAGAGTCAGAGCAACCTCACATCACCCCTCTTTTAAGCAGACTCCTCAGCAGGCAAAGTAATGGAACACCCCATGGTTTAGAGGATCAGACTCTGACCCAGGAAAGAGTAATGCAACAGCACAGTGTTGTTGTTTTTTTCAGAACCCTCTGGGACCAATCAGAGGCTGCACTGTGTCTTAGTTGCCATGGGATACACAGATAAAGATCTAATCTAAGTAATGTTGAACCAGCTCATGTCATAGAAGTAAACCACACTATTGTTAAGATCATCCCTGATGTGGATGACGGTAATGTTGGGGTGGGGCAGAGTGTTCACCAGTTCAAATTCACTTTGTCATATATAAATGGAAGAGATTCCTTCTACTATTGACTTCATACTATTGATTTAAAAATACCTCTCAGGATTCTAGTGGATATCTTGTAAGATCCTAGTTTAAAACGAAAGAAATTGTTGCCATTCTTCATACATCTTTATTCCTTCATGTCATTTTTACCTTAAGCCCCCTCCTGTCCTATTATGAACATCTCCAAGGGGAGCTCTCTTTGCCTTCTCATGGTCCCCTTGGGGTATGATGGCCATATGTTTGTGCGAATATGATTGAGTTCCAGCTCACTAGAGGAGACAATAGCTACCTCCAGTGACATGGATCTGACACGACTGACCGTGGCACTTTTTATCTTCAGTTATATTTTAAGAAACTTGCATAATTAGATGATTTTTGTATGCTTCCTGCCCCCATTTGTAAACCAGAAATGCTATTTATGCAGCAGTAAGATCTCACAGTAAATATGTGGTGCAGATCCTTAATCTCCAAAGTGAGAGAAAGTGGCTAGGGAGGAAGAACGGTTCACATATTCACACCTGCACCCAGGAGCTTTTATCTTCATCTCGTCACTCTCTCACCATATCAACAGTTTCCTGTAGCTACAGCCACCTCCCGGGTGTTAAATTTGTTGCTCAATACTGGTACCAGAGGATAGTAAAGGGAATTACCACAAAGGAAACGACAAAATAACAATTGTACGTTTGCTTGGGATCATTGTAGAAAATAAAGCAAAAAGAACCTCAAACGTTTCTCAGTGAAGGACATCCTACGCTTTGGCAAAATCCTGAGTCACGCTCCACTCACTGTTTGACTGGGCTCTTGCTGTTAACCAAGGACATTTATGCCCTAACCAGAGTTGGTTGCTGATAGGATCTATCTGCTCTGAGTGTGTGTATGCTTTTTCTCTGTCCACCGGCTTCTGTTGACCTTCCTCACTCTGATTTTGTGTCAGAAAAAGCAAGAGCAAGCACCCCCCAGCCGGAGAGAAAGGGACATCTGTAAATATGGTGAGACATGCTTTCATTATACTCCCTTTCTCCCTCCCACCATCACCTTCTGCTCTATTCCATGTATCCTTTCTCCCTGAATAGCTGGTAGTATATGCGGATGCACATACATGCATTTGGATGTTTTATTCCTTGTATCAACATATTCATATGTGTGTTACAGCAGGGTACCCTTCGACACCCAAAACTGAACTCCATGAGCAAATCTGACACCCGGCTGCATGAGATCAATCGCTTTCCCTGCAATGGAAACTGTAAGTGATGAGTGACAGTTTGTCTGTGACAATTTATTATGTACCAAACTGAGCTGTTTTCAGTCCTGTCACGTCCAAAACTTTCTTTCTCCCCCTCTTCCTCTTCCTCCTCTCCTCTGAGCAGCTGTTAGCAAGAGCCGTCCAGCCAGTATGGACCTTCTGCTCCTCCACAGCCGGCGCTCACAGACGGACCTGAGGCCCTCCCATGGGCGCCAGCTTCCACAGATCCCCACCAGTCCCCAGGGATCTGGCCATGGGGGAGGAGTGGAGACAGGAGGGGATGGGGTAGGAGGAGCAGGAGGAGGGGGGGGAGGAGGAGGAGGAGGGGAGGCTAGAGACCACACCTACACCGAGGTGGGCATACGGAACAACCCCACCCCTACCCACTGCCTGGATGACGGCCTTTATGAAAGCGTAGGTGTCCGGGAAGGTGACGCAGGCCCCAAGGTACCCTCGGCCCCGCCACCAACATCAAACAACACTCCGGCTACAGTCAGAGCTGCCCAAAGTCCCCCGGCTCCAGCCAACGGAGTTCGCAATGGGAACGGGCATGTGAATGTATGTACATACACACAGATTCCACACTGTAATCCTATATTATGTTTTGAATGTGCTATGCGGTTGTTACATCACAAGTCTTACACTTGCTAACCTGTGTTGCCTGCAAAGGAAGCGAAAATAACAGCAGCAATATGTTAGACCTCAGTGTGACAGCTATATTATTTATTTGTTTGCCTGTAGATGGCCTGCATCATCAGCTTGTGTGTGTGGGTCTGAAGTGCTGGAGCTGCAGCCGCTAGGGTGCTTTGCATTATGACAAATTTGTTGGTAACTGACATCTCTGGTAAGACAAAACCGTGTGTGTTTCTTTTTCTTTTTTTCTCACAGGGTGGCAGAGGGAACGGCAGAGGAAATGGCGCCATTAACGGGCCAATGACAGGAAAAGGTAATGGTGCGAGTGGGGTCAACAGGTCACCTCTGTCTTCTGTCAACTCCTTGGCCATTCAAGATCCAACTGCAGCTGAGTATGCTTCCATACGGAAGTTCCGAAAGGTAACAATATAAATACATTTCTATCAAATCTTCTTGTTGATTAGTAGTTTGGTTTGATAAAAATGTTATTAATGGTCTTACAAACCCAGACATTGAATCAACTCATAGATTCCTTTATTGTGTTGTGGATCTGTACACTGCAATAATACTGTAGCCTTTCCAACGAGAAGTCCAATGTGTGCAAAAAATAGAGATGTCGCTGTACTCTACAGGTATGCTCGTCAAACAAAGAATGACGGATAACATCACCTGAAAGTTGTGTGATTATGATTTGATGGGATGTATTTACCAGATGTTCTGGCATAAAATATGACGTTTATTTCTCCTGTTATGTAACGTATCTATGGCTATAAAAGTAGGTGTTTGTGTGATGATAATAGTCTGACAAAAAGCAACAAGTATGGCAGTATCATAACTGAATTGTCAAAGCTAGGATAATGTGTACAATGTTTAATGTTTACAATGTTTACAAACTTTAAATCAAGTAGTTTACTGTGTACCAAACCTTTAGAGGGATTACAAAAGCATCCATGAGCTTCTCTGGCTCTGAACATAGAAAAATAATAAAATTCTTCAAAATTGCATCATCACATACAGCGCCTAATTTTTTTCTCATAGATGAAATATTTAAAATAATACAAACTCATCTAATCTCAAACAATAATGTCACTTCACTATGTGTAATATGGTTATAAGTAGCCTACTCTGACAAGTTCAAATAATCTGTGGACTATGTCGATTTTTTGCTGTGTTCTTTGACTGAAAGTGATGTTTTCACTGGACTCAATACCTCAAGGTTGACAAGACCAACAGGAAGGAAAATAACGGCGGCGACAGCCAGTCAGACAGTCAATCGAGTGTGAGTGATTCACCCTCTACAGCTCCTCTTCCACTACATCGCAGTCAGGAGTTTCTGCGCAAAGGACTGGAGCCGTTTCACCTGCACTCCTTCCCAAAGGTACAGGAATCTTTAGTTTAGATCAATATGCTCTGTCTCAAGCTTTATGCATTGCATCACCCCACCAGACACCTTACCAACTGTGAGTCTTTCTATTTACCACCAGAGGGCCCTGTCCACAAGCTAACACCTCTTTATAGTCACACTCACATAGGATTGACATTATTTTTGTCACTTGATGTCTTCTTATTGGATTTTACCACACATTTATCATTATTATAAATATTCAGTGTATATGTGAGCTTATGATTGAAACAAAGTCATGATTGATTACATTTTCAGACTTCTATTTAACCAACCTTTATAACTATAACTGTGTTTTTAACATTTTTTGAATTTATTTGAATGTCCGAATGACATTATAGAGTTGTATGTGCCAGCTGGGATGTCTTTATCAGCACTCAAGGCCTGTTTAGGGCAGTTCTGACAGGGAAGTAGAGGGACAATGATCGGATGGTGATCAGCCTTTCCTGAGGGTTTTCTGGCACACACAACTATTTGTCGTGTGCATGTGTGCGTGCGCGCGCGCGCGTGCATGTGTGTGTGCGTGCGTGTGTGCGTGTGAGTTTGGCATAGCATAAAACAGGTGACTTTGTCTTTTATTGTTAGTGTAGATTGATAAGGCTATATAAACAATTTTGTCTTGGCTGTATGTGCATGTTTTTGTGTGTGTGTGTTTGTGTGTGTTTCTTCCACCCAGAGTGGCCAGAGTAAAGAGTGGAAAGATGGGATTATGTAAGAGCCTGGCAGGCTGCCTGCCTCTGTGTGTGTGTGTGTGTGTGTGTGTGTGTGTTCCTGTTTAATCTATCAGCAAGTCTATCTAGAAACAGCTAACAGGTAGCCAGCAGCCAGTGTGGGAATAAATAATGTTCACATATTGAAGCCATTTACTCTGCCCCAACTTCTTTTACTCATTCTCACTGCACAGGAGGAGCATATAAAAGTTTAATCATCCTCGGTTGCATGTGCACATACTACTACATTCTTTCTAATTGCTTTCTAATTGGTTTTGATCAACAGCAGTGATAGGGCCGTTTTTTTGTTTGGGTTTTTGGTTGGTTGTTTTGTTATTTATAAAAGGATCACATATATGTACTACAAAGCAGACAGAAAATGCAAATACAATACGAAGCACTTTGTCAATTGAACATTCAGTATTTGTGAAATGTAGCAATTTAAGTAACGTTGCTAAAATTACCTCTACCAGTAGAATTAAATTGGGGTAATGCTTTTGTTGCATTGTTTTTATGTTAGTGGATCTGTCTGTATGTCTGTCATCACGACAATGTCTTTGACTGAAAAGATTTGCATAACACCTGGTGCCAAAGTTGGTCACAGATCAAGGAGTAACTGATTCTGATGAACTCACTATTGTGTAAAACTCAACTAAGCAGGCATTCTGTGACATTTTCATAGTACAATCCATCTAGTTATTAGTTTGTTTTTTATAAGATACAGACTTTTACAGACATTTTGATAGGAAACTCATAATAGCTAAAGTAACATAAAGCTGTGGCAACAAAGCAAATGGAATAAGATGTCAGTTGCATTCGATAGGAGGTAGGAACTGGTCTCAGAGCAGATGCCAGCTGAGGGGTCATTACCAACACCCACTCTTTTTTTGACCACAGTGCCACTTGCTGATTCATTTGTTTGAATCTTCACAGGAAAGGGAGCAAAAAAAAAAACAGTAAAAAGCCAGATCATTTAACATGGGTGGATATTGTAAATATAGAGACATCTAGTATAAGTATATATGGTCTTTTATGACCATAAACTTGTTTGGTCAATAATTTTGATAACAGCAGTGCTGACCAAATTTAATAAGGCAGTCTATATTATTCATCCAACAGTATTATTAATATATTTATAGTGTGTCATACCTCCATGAAATCATGACCTCTGATCTTCAAAACAAATGTACTCTTTTGTACACACACACACACACAATTCACTCTGACTGTGCAGCATGGTCACTGTGTACTTATTGAAAAAGCCACACACAATGTGGCACAACAAATCTCTCCCTACGTGTAAACAGGTTTTCAATTTTCAATGCACCATTCCTATTTAATTGTGTGAATTACTTTTGCGCAAAGACTTCCGGATCATAATTGCAATACTTGCCTGCTTCTCAATTGATTTGGGTTACCAGGAGGCAGTGTTCATGGGCAACGGGGAGCAGTACATCTGGAAGCCTCCAGAGGAAGATGACATCATCACTTTGCACCCACCTCCACTCCGTGCAGAGAGCATACAGGGACACCCATCGCCCCCAACTGCAAAGGAGGTAATGTGTGTGTGTGTGTGTGTGTGTGTGTGTGAGAGTGTGTGTGTGTGTTTGTGTCTGTACAGTGTCTAAATGCAGACGGATTTGTGACTGCTGTGTTTACTGATGGGGCCGACCATTTGATGGGCATGGCGTCATTACACCACTGCCCTGTGACCTGCCTGTCATACAAGGTTTCTGCTTACAGCCAGAGATTTTGTTTCAGCCGACCCCATCCCCCTGCCTGAACCCTGACCCAAAATCTCCCAGCCCCCCCACTCATCTATCTGGCTCCATCGCACAACTCACCAGACGGATCGGACATCAGTATCACCTGCTAACGATTAATTATCACCTTACACTTTTATACTTTTATAGAGATGTTTGTTAAAAGTAAGCTATCTTGCTTCATCAGTCTACGCAGGCAGAATGTATCAGCCCAGACTGGGATGTGTGCTAAAAACTGACTACATATACAAATATATGTGTATGTATGGTGGAGTCTGTCTTCTGGTGAGATGGGGGGGGGGACCTGCACTCGCCAATCATGTCACCCCACCACATTTGCAAGAACTCCACCCCTCCACTTCCCCACTCTCAATCCCCCTTTCACCGCTCTCAGCTGGAAATAGTAAAACATCCTGAGAGTTACAAGCATTCGGGGAACTTTAGACATGCAGGGTTGGAGGTGTGTCCCTGAAATAGATCACTGTCTATTATTAGTCTGTGTTTGATGGAGCTTCATCAGCTCAAGGAAGTCGTATTTCCATGTCAATAACTTTGCTGGTATATTTATGACTTAAAGGAGAATTCCGGTCAATTTCAACACGTAGCTCTGTTGCTTGGAAATTTGGAGTGCTGTCAGTCGCTAGAAAAATGAAAACAATCGGTGCTGCAGACACCGAGTTATCCTAATGCTAGTGTTAGCTTCCAACAGGCTTAAACAGGGCAAGTTTTAAACATGTTTTTAGCCTCTGAACATGTTCAAATTGTGATTACAAGTGCTTACCCATGTGCAGTGATTATCTCTAAGGGAACACAGTAAATCTGACTGTAGTAGATGTGACAGAAAGGCATAAAAGTTGTGTTAATCCATACCTCTGTTTATTTCCTGTTTTTCTGGTGAAGTTCACACTATTTGATTGTCAAACTCATACAAGCCAATATTCCAAAATGTATTTTTTCCACAAAAAAAAAATTATTTGCTGTTGTTATGTCCTTAGTATGACTATGTTGAAATAGGTTGTAACCTGACACTACAGTGGAGCCAGGAGAGCAGAGCAGCTGCAGCAGGTCAAAAGTTCAAGAGCCCACTGTTGCTTAGTTACCTACGCACATGCTCAATGGCTCTTGAACTCTTGTAGCTACGTGTTGAAATTGACTGGAATTCTCCTTTAAGCTTGGGATTTAATACATCACATAATCTAGTAGAAAACAATCTAGATATTAAGAAAAAATGAATGGATAGTTTAATGTATCCTGAAAGGTGTGTAAGACTTAAGAAAAACTGCAGTTTTAATTTGTCGCTAAATTTCTTGTTGAAGCCAGTGTTGAGCCAATGAGTTTGGATCTTGTATATGGAGATAAAGGGGTTAAGTCCCTGCTGTTTGGCTCATGAGTTAAACTCCTCCTCTGAAAATCAGAGGGGTACACAAAGCAGCTGGCCTTGACTGCATTCTGCAATGCCTCAATCTCTCTTTCAGTTTTTTCTTCTTCCTTTCAAACTTTCTTTCTGTTTTTTTTCCTTCTCTTTGGCAAACTGTTTCTCTCTCTTATTTGCTGTGTTTTTCCCATGTGTGAGTTTGTTGTTGCCCTAACATGCCCATATACTTCGGTATCCTCTGGAGTTTGTCAGTTGCAGCCTTCAAAGGTGTTTTCACTCCCACTTTAATCTCCTCCTTTCTTCTGTCGCTCTCTCCTTCTGCTCCACTCTGTTTGTGGCTATTAGGAGGCGCTGCCTTCCTCAACCAATCACGTTGCACAAAGCATGTCTTACCAGTTGAATATCGGCTGGTAACAGACCGTTTGGAAACGTGTGCTATATTTGCTATTCATAAACATGATGACACACAGATGCATCAGTTATGCATACAGTTTTGTTTCCATGGCTAATCAGTGTATGCTGAAATTAAATGTGACTTGGTGAGCAGAGAGCTAAAGCAGTTTCAGAAGAGACATAACAGAAATGAGCACAGGCAGAGGGGAGGAGAAAAGAAAACACACAATGCACAGGCTTCCTCAACAGCTGCAGCCCAGTTTTGAAATCCCCATCATCTTGTGACTTCCTTCCTCTACTGCACAGAGCAGCAAATTTTGTGTGCACAAATGCACACACACAAACTTGCACATACACACACACACACACTGCACATTGTGTGCACACACTTGTAGCTTATGCCAGGGTCTTTGTTTATCCAAAAAGGTCACACAAGAGATATGTGGGGGCAGGGTATATGTGAGAAGGAGAGAGCGAGAGAGAGAGAGAGAGAGAGAGAGAGAGAGAGAGAGAGAGAGAGAGAGAGAGAGAGAGAGATATTCACAAATAAAACCACAGTGGTTTGCACTTGAATTATATTTCCCCAGTTTATATGATATAATATTTTCTGTTATGTAAGACATGTAATGTAAAGGGACCATGAAAGTGAGAGCAAGGTGAGCATACACAGAAAGTATTGGTCATTGTCTCTCTGTTCTCAGGTTTCAGTTTTTTGGTAGTGGAACAAAAACAAGGCTAATCTGTAAGTGTGTGTGTGTGTGTGTGTGTGTGTGTGTGTGTGTGTGTGTGTGTGTGTGTGTGTGTGAGAGAGTTTGCATAGCCAGTGTTTCTCAGGGCCACTCGAGCAGAGCTTCTGGTCTGGGTGAACATAGAAGGTAAACATTACCATGTCCCACAATCCTCTCTGTTCTTGTGCTACCCTTGTGGAATTTTGACACAGAAATGCCAGAGGTCACAGCTCTGGTTTATTCCAATTTCCCACAAGGCATCACACATGCCTTTTAGTTGTGAGTCCTCAATATTAAAACATTCATACAATATATGCATAGACATACAGTAAACAAACATGCATATACAGTATGTGTATGTAGAGTATGTGTATGCATTTACAGACACATGCATAACATGTACATAGGCCTCATTCCAAGCAAACAATATGTGAGCAAAGTCCAACAGTGAGCACAGCAAGTTACCGGTCGTCCAGATCTTTTGCACCATACCCTGATGTTCTGTTGCCAAAGCAGTTGTGATGAAATTTTAACAGGTCCAGCCACCGTGAAGCTAACTTTGTCACTCCACCTAGACCTCAACTGACTGATAACACGGTTTACTCTGTCTTATCATACCAAGTCAAAATAGGTCAGATTACAGCAGAGAACAAGCTCCGTCAACACATGCACACACACCCTCACAATCCATATTCTCACACACACAGCAAAAAAGCAGCATTTTATGTTTTCTCTCATGGCTATAGGCTATGTATCAGTTGTGGTTATATATTCACTTATAGAAACAAGGCTGTAAATAACCAGAATAGTCACCTTCTATTTTAGAAGCTGCCAGCCAAAGACAGTAGGATGGATTTGCACTGTATGACTGACGCCATACTCTGCTCTCTTCCTGTGTGTGTTCTCAGATTGCAGACACCTACTCCATTGTGTGTAAAACCCAGAAGAAGAAACCTCCCATGGAAAACAACGGATCAAAGACCCTCCCACGCTCCTTTGGTGGAGGTTCCCGGGGCAGAGGCCGAGGAGTTCAGGGCCAGGCACGTTCCCAGGAGGAGCCCTGCTATGAGCCGGTAGGCGACCGGTCCTGGCCCACATGTGCAATGACCGAGTCTGACCCTGCGTACGCTACTATCGACACCCACCGGAAACGGGAGCAGGCGGCAACCAATAACAGCACAGCTGGGGGTTCTGCCACTCTGAAGAGAAAGAAGCAGACACCGCAGCAGCAGGCAGCACCAGCGGCACCTCAGAGCTCAGGACCCACCGCCCTGCCTACTAGAGGACTGCCTGGTGGGGAAAACTTCTATGAGACCATCAGCGATGTGAAACAAGGGGGCAACAGCTCCAGCACCACTACCATCTTCACCTTCAATGATGGGATGGAGATGTACGTCACTGGCCTGTAGCTGGCTGACAGGCAGAAAGGGCCCAGAACCCACTGGTACAGAGTCATGAAAGGGACCCTTCTGTCCACCGGCCAACAGGTTGCTGTACATACAGTAGATACAAGGCCCTCTCTACACAAACAACATGAGAATCCATTTTGTGATGACATCAGGTATAAACAGGGTCTTAATCCAGGTTCAGACTTCCCTTGAACCAGCCTAAGCCTAGTCCAGCCCCAATATGGACCAAGTATGTTTTAACAAAAAAAAACAAAGAAAAGAAAACAAGAATATATGTCTTCAACCTACTGTGTCACTGACCATACTCACCTGTTTGTGCATCATTTTCCATAATATTTTATTTTTATATGAACACTGTACTCTTGAAAGAGTATGTGGTGTAACTCACATCCTGAGAAAATCACACTTTAATATACATTAAAAAAGAATAATGTGCATGCATTGTGCAAACACACACATGAGAATAGACAGAAGTAGCAAGGTATATTGTAGGTATATTGGGAGTATGAGGCACACTGTTAGCTGTCTCAAACACACACACATACACACACACACACTCACACACACACACACACACTTATGGGGGACTTATGTAATATAAGCAGATGGATGTCACAGAGATTTGCAGTGCTTAGCTCTCCCTCAGCAAACATCTGAAACCGGTTCTCTGTGTGGCCTGTTGCCTGGCAGACAGCATTGTGGTGCTTTGTTCAAACATAGGCCTAACTTTTATAGACCTGCTTAAACACAGAGTTAAGTGAAGGCTATAGTCCCCATTTTACAAATTACTATCATCAATGTGCCCTAAATGTATTAGCAGTTCTCTATCAACTTACAGCCCTCATAACTATAAAAAAGTCAGTTTTGCCCAATAATGTAACTTTCAATCCACGCTCCAATTTGACAAACGTCCGTAGCCCGAGGCAACAGAGGCAAAACACCCCTACACAGATACACACATACTTGGCAGAGCCATGCGGGGTAAAGCGATCAGGTCAAGGTCATTTAGTGGGTTGTGCAAGAATTTCCTCAGAGTGATATTGGTGAGAGATTTCACAATGCAAAACCTTAAATGTATTATTGGGAAAAATGAGAGAAGAATATTTTTTTTAAAATAAGGAAACAAAAGAGTGTCCAAAATAATAAAGGATGTTTCATCCTGTGTAGTTAATAATTCATGTCCTTTGGGCACTGAAATCTGATTTAATGACTATTGTAATTTGCACTGCAAAGCTGCAAGCGTGTTTGGCTTAATTGTGCATTAACATGCTGTAAAGGGTGTTTCTAAGTACAGTTCTGATTTGCTCTGTAGTCGTAAGTCAAAGCCAGAGCACCCCATAGCTCAACAGACTCAGGTCTGGTGGTTGAAATAGCAACAGAGGGCTTAGACTCCAAGGAAAATAAAGAGCTGGGCATACATTTTACCAGCAAGTGTCCTTTGGAAGGTTGCCCCTCACCCTCTACCCACCCTTGTCTCCAGCCTCTTCTTCTCTTCTGTTTTAAACAATGTCTTTCCCATGTAGCTTTGGGGAATAGAAAGAACTGAGGAAAAAAACTAAACATTAAAAGCTTAACACATGTACATAAAATAAGAGGTGAAAAGGGATACAAACTGCTCACAGAAATGAAGGAAGCATTAGAATGATCTCACTGTGAGACAACCATGCAAAGAAAAAACGGGTTTAGAAAGGTTAATAACATAAATTTATGAATGCTACTGTGTCAGAAAGTATATAAAAACAACTGCACTCTGTATTTAATGCACTGTTTATTTTTTCTTACCTATTGATAATACCATTGGTTGAATAGCTCATGCCACTGCCATGAAAACAGTATGTTTATGTTGTTGGTGCAAATTTTTCCTGCTTGATCAAAAAAAGTGCATGCTTTGATATATGGAGATGAAAACAAATATTGTGATACTTAATTGATCTCTTGTTTGTTATTTTTTTTGCCATGTGATGCAAAGCAGCTTTCAGTTTGTTCTTTCCAAAGCAGCAACTTAAAGGAGGAGAAGGGTAGAGAAATAGAAAGATAGGGAGAAGCCATTGGGAGTTTAGAGCGTTGTTTATCCTCTGCTCTGGGGGTGCAAGGAAGACCGATAGAGGTGTGGAGGGAAAAGAGAGTATGAAAGAGAACAGAGTATAAACCTGGATGAGGATCATTGCAAATCGACACAGACCCAAAGGACCATCCCACTTCTGACACACACACTCACACACATATATACTGCAACATTAAGCAGTATATGTGTGTTTCCAGGTTAGTGGATGAGGCACATTTTGCGTCTACTTGGTCAGCCCTTGCATATGCTCCCTCCCCCAGCTGTCACTGACCTCTCTTTTCTCTGATTCACCTCTCTTCCTCGGTGTGCAGCGAAGGGGCCTTTGATGTCCAGTTCTGAGAGCCTCAGGGAGTGATATTTCTTTTTTTTGTATACTTTATTAATCCCGCAAGGGGAAATGATATGATATATGATATGATATGATATGAGCAAGAGGGGGAGGCAGAGGCGCCTGATATCAACAATGCACCAACGGCTCATCTACTGTCTGATATGAGAAATGGCTAACAGCTGAGTTGCTTAACAAGCTCTGTTGCAGCTTCCCTTAGACAATGGCTGGAAATCGCTATCACACTTAATTCTTTTTCTGTGGCTGTCACTTTTTGTCTCACATTTTCTTTATCCTGAGAAAAAGCACTGATCCGATATATTTTGTTGGACACTGTTAAAACAGTATTCACTGACTGAGACAGATGTTCATTGCACAAACAAATACAGTATGATGATGTAAATGTGTAAAATACTCTGTTGCTGTTCTGATGTTGTTCCAATGTAACATACAGTACACAGTATATTTGTTGAAAAAAAAAAAAGATGGTTATCACAGACACATTGTACTTTGTGGATGCAAAATGTTTCATGCTTTCCATGCAGATACAGATGCTGTTTGTCTTCAGATATAATTATGGGCCAATACTGCTGTGACAGCTGTAGCCAATGTTGTAATGTTCTTAAAGCACAGGGTCTAGTTTAAAAAATAATGAATATAATAAAATATAGTGTGACAGTGCAGATATGCAAAAGATTGTAATGTTTTATATTAACCTTCATAAAAATATTAAAGTGAGTTTTTACTTTTCTAATAAAGTGGCACATTATAACGTGTGTTTGTCTCTTGCCTGTCGTCATATTGCTTTGTACAGGATATCAAAATAGGCAGCAGTGTCAGTTTTCACGGCTCTGTAGCAGGCTCACGGTAATAACTAGCTTACCATGAATGCACCTTAAAATAATAAATAAATAAATAATAAATAAAATGTGTTGTGTAAAATTAAGTAATAAACTACAATTTTCTAGGCTTTGCAGATATTTTAGAATGGATTAGAGAAAGGCATTCAGGTGTATCCATCAACTGAAACAAAAAACAAATGTTATTTGATCATGTTTATGAGTTACAATTCCAACACACACTCCAGTTCTAGGTAAAGAAAGCTATTGAAAAAAATATCAAAATGGACTCATAACAGAGGCGAGAACAGTTTAGTCTACAAACAGTTTACAATACACATTGATTGGACGCAAGAATTTAAACATTACCTTTGTGAAGCTTCTAATGCAATTGCCCCAACAAATGCAATGCAGTCCAAAAGGGTCTCTCTTATCAGTCAAACGAAGGGGTTTATAACTTTTTTAAGTTATTAACATCTATGTTAATTTAATCGATAATAACCCGCTAACAAAGTACGGTTCATGCAAATAAACAGGATCCGGTAAATCACCATTTGATCGGCAAAGAAACATGCGCAGTTTGCTTCTGAGGCCTGCAGGCTGTTTTCCTACTCCCTCGCTTGCCTGCCTGGCAGACCCGGCTCTTGACAGACACCGGCCGGTAAACTAAATGACACGCCCCTTCGCCGCTTCCACCCACATTTAAAAAAAAAAAGATTGACACAGTCAAACTAGCCAATCAGAAGCCACCTCACAGTGGACGCGTGCCAAAGTGTAATGTTTATGTACGCGGCCGACCAATAGGAGCGAATTAGAGGGGGCGTGGCATTCTTTTGGAGAAAAGAGGCAAAACAATCTTTTATTCTCCTGACCCGGGCGGCTTTTTGGATATCCTTGGTAGTGGTGGTGGCAACTTTACTTGTAGACTAGAATAGAAGTTAAGACAC
The DNA here is from genome assembly GCA_013375575.1 of Percina caprodes. Lineage (NCBI taxonomy): Eukaryota > Metazoa > Chordata > Actinopteri > Perciformes > Percidae > Percina > Percina caprodes. The sequence goes on from JABXJD010000145.1 coordinate 1,092,933, forward strand.
AGTTAGTTATCAACTCGCGACAATCCTGATAAATGTATCTTACTCCAGCAATTTGCACTAAAACCTATAGAAAGCTGGTTTTCTTTCTTTAGTCTCCACTCGCCCAGTCTGAATATGGATTCTAGATATATTTTGGAGCAACCGTCGGTTGGGACAAGCGTCGCTGGTGCGGATTTTAACTGCCGCTCCGTGCTCCGCGACAACCGGGTCCCCACGGTGGAGAAAAACGGCCCCATGCCGGTGTACTCAAACGGGCCCGTCTTTTACAAATTTGTAATGGGCGGCGGCTCAGTATCGGAGGTTAAAGAACAGCAAACCTCTCCAAAAGGGAACGGACTTTCTCCGGGTGATCGAATATTGTACGACGTTGAAAAAGTAAGTGCCGTTTATTCGTGTTAAGTGTTTATGCACAACTCAGATACTATCAAACATATAACGTTAACGTTAGTCATTACGCTGTATAATGATAAGTTTGACAGCGTACACCGCTCTCACAAGCCGTTATGCATTTCAGCGGTTGAAATATGCGAGTGAAGCTCACACGAGACTGCTAGCTAAGTGACTTTGGCTTGCTAGCTATATTTGTTGTGTGTAACCGCGTTAAAAACTCTTATTAAAGTGTAAGTAATTTCACCAATTGCTGTCAACGCTCGTTCGTAAGTAATTACATCGTATCGAAAACCTTTAAATGGCGGCTTATTCTGTGTGCAAAGTTTACAGAAAAGTGGGGCAGGGACTTCTAACTACTAGCCATACCCCCATAACTGTAGGGTGGCGCTACAGCGACTCAGCGAGGGCTTCCTGGGTCGGCGTCTCCTCACACACTACCGAACTAGTTTGGTAGTAGAAACTGGATATGTGTCGGGTTTTTCCATGCAGCAGTGTTTTGTTTTGTTTGCATAGTGTTTCTTGAATTGCATGTATGTTTTTTGCATTGCAATTGTAGCCAATGGGTGTTTCTCCTTGCAGGGTCAGTAATGTAATCATATCGGTTACTGATTGACCCTGCAACATCAAACATGTAAAGGTGGAGAATTGCTACACCTGCTTTTGATATGGATCAGATAACAGCTTATTAATTTTAGTAAATTGCCGCCTGTTTATTTTAAAGTGGAAGTTGTGTAATGACACTGAAAGGCTTTATCTTAGCTTTGTCAGTGTTTGTGAATGAACGTTGTAATAAATAGATACTTTTTAAAGCTCCAAAGATGAGTTGATTAGTAATGATTTGAGGCTTCTCGTTGTCATATGTGACATAAATTTAATTTTTTTTAGCTTTTGGTCTGTTGATTGTAAACAAAACAAACAAGCTGAAGAAATCAATGCCATTTTCTCCATTTTACATTATTTAGACTCAACAGTCTAAACAATCGGCAAAATAATAGATATTGAAAATAATATTAAGTATATTTTTTTATGATCATGTTTTGTATTTAAAGGAGTGGCATCTAGCAGTGAGTATGCAGATTGTAACCAACTGAATACCCCTTCTCTCACCCCTGAGTGTAATAGAATCTTTGGTGGCTTTCAGGTAATGAAAAAAAGTGAGAGGCCCTCTCTAGAGCCAGTGTTTGGTTTGTCCATTCTGGGCTACTGTAGAAACATGGCGGTGCAGCATGGCAGGATCCATAGGCTAAACATGCTAATAATTGGCTTTATCATGATAGATTGACTTTAATGTATTACACATTTTCTAGACTGGCCTGGGGGACCAAAAAGACACTAGTTCCTCTGGGATCTTGAAGAGGGCCAGCCCTACTCACTGTCCAGGCATAAACGGGCAGTTCCCAGGCGGCTTCATGCACTTGGACATCAGGAATCCAGGAAAACATGCCGAGCTGCCCAACAACTTCAAGGCAGCACAAGGGCGGATCGTACCACTGACAGAGAGGCAACCCCTCCCTTCCTCCCACATCCCCGTCCCCAGAAACAGGTATGGAGGGGCTGATAAGATCTACAACCATGAACCCCTGTTGTATCTTCATTTCTGTTTTTATTCATAGACCTATAATTGTGTGCATGTCTATTGTTTATTGTCTATTCAGCGCAGTCCAGTAGTTAATTTAGCACAGAAATTGTGGTAAGATATTTTTTTATCAACATAGGACATTTTCTCCAACTCAAAACCTGCGTTCCTTGACAGAGTCTGGACTAGAAGTGGAATTCAGCCTCTGGCTACAACTACAGTGGTTTGGGCATGAATAGTGTGGGGGCGTACTGGTCAACTGACCACATGTTTGGTGTTCCATCCAGAATAGTTTCGAAATATGCCCTAAGAGAGCCTGAGCTGGAGATGAGGGTTAGGATTGGCCAATCACTTGACAAAAGGAGAATGGAGAGAAATAATGAGATAGTTACATTGTGTTGGTTTTTTTTTTATTGATAAATCAGCTAACTGCATTCATGAATCTTTTTTTTACTTCTCAGTGTTGCTTGACTGCTTCTAAGTCCAATACTATTCCTGTTGACCCTTTTTTGACATGCCAGGCAGTGTGATGTACTGACTGTGTGTCAGGCAGGAAGCTTTGTTGTGTGCAAGTGTGTCTTGTTTGATGTTTGATAAGCAGTGAGATTTTGCTACTATTGTTTTGCATCATTTTCATACACAGACACATGCACTTTTGTGCTCACGATATTCTTTGCTTGTCCTTAGGCAACCTAACATGCACATACTGACTGTTTCACACAGAAGAAGCAGAAAATGCATCCAGGGACAAGCCTAGTGCACTGATTAGGGATTATGTAACAGTAATGAAGACTGGGAGAGTCTGTAGGCAGTGCCTAAAGACAGTTTCCTTACACTGCTATTGGTTACTGTCTTTGTCAAGACACTGTCAGTCAGATAGCACATGCACATTAACAGAATGCCTGGTGGCGGTACAGTTAAGTCTAAAAACTGAGAAGCGCTTCATTAGATCTGCATAGAAATGGGATGACTATTTTAGATTTAGAAATGTTAGGATATTACAATTTTAAACAGATAGATTTAAAAAAATGATTAGAGTTCATCAACAAAACAGATTTTAACTGCTGAGAGTGTGCTTGATTTTAGGTGTGGTGTGTCGGTGTTCAGGGGCTTAAACGCCACACTATAAACGCCACTTTCCATCCTTCTGTCAATATCACATGAATTTCCTGTGTCGTTGGTCATGTATGACATGTCTCTACGGAGTATGCAAGACTGAGCATGCTGTTAAACCAGAGTGGAGTTGTAGCTACTTCTTTGTGAGTGCATGTTAGAGTGTGTATGCCCACTACAGACAACAAGGCGGCTATTCTCACCTTTCAATCCGGGCTTTAACCAGATTTGAAACCTCTTTTCCACAGCATGTTGATGGCTATCTTAGCACGCAAACACTAAGTTGACAGCACGGAGCCGCTGAAAGACGTTGCATAACAATATATAACTGTGTAACCAGGCCTTTTTGTTGACCTTTCTAAGATTAACTCCCAGTCTTACCCTGCTCAAATTGACTTTTGTTTTGCAGTTGGTGACAAGACGCTCTCCTTTCTAACTATTATTCACATTTGGGTTACCATTTTAGGATTCGGTCTATTTGGTGACTTTATTATGCTTTCTTGCTTTTTCTTAAGCTTGTCCCAGCTCTATCTGTTATCCAGATATATGCACATGTGGTATAGTATTCGTCAGAAATCTATATAAAAGCAAAAATGGACTGTAGTAAACTGTTATTTGTTGGGAACAATTTCGCCAAGTTACATGGTTGCACTACACATACACACACACACACACACACATACACACTCTTTTGGACTGCAGTGCGAGTTACCTATTTTGAAGTAGCAGAATGGCTACAGTTGCATGGTTTTGTTTGACATTGCAGTATGCTTGTGCACATATGTGTACGTGGGTTTTGACCCATTGTGCATTTGCTGCACTTGGTGCCCTGCTTTGGGTAATGTCAACAAAACCATTCATTTTCCTTTGCTCCCCACCAGCTTAGGTAATACCACCATTGTGTTACAGGATTAAATATGTTTAAAAAGACTTTAGCTGTCAAGCTGTTACTCACCTCTGCGTTTTACATCAACCCCTGTATCAATAACATATTGTTTCTCACATACAACATAGTGCTTTCACACCTTGTCGTGTCAGTTTGCAAATGCAGCAAAGTAGGTCACTATCCTTTAGACAAGTCTGGGCAAATACCTTGCATGAAGAAAGAGGAGGAACCAATACATTCACTTGCTAATAAGCGCATATTCATTGAAACACATTCAAAGCTACACTGTATATTTAAACACTTCTAGCCTCTTGTCAACCTCTCCTCTACATGTGTCTCTCTTTCTCTCTATCCCTCTTTTCCCTGTCCTGTCTCTCTTCCACCCACACCCTAAAGCAGAGCTCGTTCTACCTGTCAATACTCATCAACGTGGGATCCAGCACACTGATAACGGAACAAAGACCAGCTTGAATTAACAAAAAAAAAGAGTTGTGACGAAATGAAGAGGGGAGGGGACACTTTGTTTTGATGTGAAAAGCTTTTCTTTCTTATCTGTCCTTGGTCAGGTACACTGTAACCACAGAAGGGTAACATGAATAGACTGCTCCAGACTGCTGACATGGCATCTTGAGTGGAGTGGCTTGTTTCTTCTCAGGTGTTTCCATCTTTCTTATTTCCATACAAAACATATTTTTCTAGAATGTGTTTAGCAGTATCATCATTAGTTACAGAATTCCTTCTGAATTAAATGTTATCATCCTTCCTTGTCCCTCCCCCCTTCCAGACCACAAGTGGTTAAAGCTCTTGCGCTGACACGGGCAGGGGGGAAAGGTCATTCTCTATGAATGGAGTCATGTGAGAGGAGAGGGTCAGATCAGGACGCGAGCAGGCACCTGGCATGTCTTCTTGGTCTGTCAGGATCTGGGTTATGTGCTACATAGACAAGTTATAACTGCAGAAGATTGTAGTAGACAGTTCTAACGTCTAACACTGCAGCTTTACTGTTACCTGACTTAGAGGTGTAAGGAGGAATGAGGCTCCAATATCAAAGAAAGAACATATTTTTAGTTAATCTTTTTTTCAGGGTTTAGCTCTGCAACTGGCTCTGAATCATTCATTCTTTAACACCAATGAGGGCCTCTGGATGAAGCTTTGGCTAATGGGGGAAATAGTTGCTGTGTTTGTGTGTGTACCATGCACATTTAGGACATTAATCATCTGTTGTTATGCACTGAACACAGTGAAAAGAGGCAAAATATGTTTCATCAGTAAGGAGGAAAATAAAAGGCATGAAGGAATGTTTTCTGCAAACAGTCTGCTCTGTTTCAAAAGTAACGTTATTCAGACAAAGTTTGTAGTATGCTGCCATTATATGTTATATTATAAATCCTCTCATACTTTTTCATTTCTAATAGTGTAGGTTTTATACTATACATCTGTCCTCCAGCAGGATGCCTTCGGGACAGGGAGAAAAATAAAAACTCTTATCAAGAGGGAAGGAAACTCTTGTTGGCTCTGGCGCTGCTGCAGTAAAATGCTCGCTTGCTCACCCACCCTAATAGTCACTTACATAAGGCCTCCTGTTCTGCCTCAGTAGCATTTAGAGATGCCACAGTCAACTGTCTTCCCTCTCTCTTCAGTCAATCTTTCTGTCCTTCTACATCACTCCTCATACTAACCTGCAGCTGCTTCATTGCTTTCCCATCTGTCCACCAGCCACCATCATATAACCTCCCACTACAGTTTTTGATCTTTAATGCACCTATTATCACTCCCTTGGTATCCTTCCCTCTCTGTGTTTGAATCATGACATGGTCATAAAATGCATAAAAAGTGAAATACAGTGACATCAGAGTTTATTCTGCTGGTGTTGTTTATCAAGCTGTCTTAGTAGTGACGTTTAACAAGCAGTTTTTTCAGTTTAAACATTGATTTCATAGTATATGTACATTCAATATAAAACAACAAATGCTGTACGGTTACAAGGCTGCCTTGTAAAATATCCTGCCTCCCCTTTTTGTATGTGTTTTATCTGTTCCATACATCTTATTTTCCCTTTCTCTTGGCATTTTGCCCTCTACACTTTTGTCTGAAGAATGGTTGGCTATATATTATACTACTACTACTACTACTACTACTACTACTACTACTACTCAAATCCAGAAGAGATGAAGCCCTCTGAACAATAACAAGTCTCTCTGCCAGGAAAGATTATACCATACTCTTATAGAAATATGTCAGTCATGTATTTGTCTTTTGTTTTTATCTCTCTTTTTTCCTTAAACATACATCTTTAGCATGAATGTGACATTGTTTTAATTTTCACAAGTTTTCAGTGACTGTATACTCATCACTGAAATGTTCATAATGATTATATTGGTGATGAACTATTAAATCTGGAGACATTAATCAAGCCAATGGTTGATTTTGGTGAGAAATAATTCCTTACTGCAAACTACATCAAAACACCAGACCGATTAGATTTTATAATTACACATTTAAACTGTAGATTATAACAGTAAAACTAATTTTTCTCACTGTGAAAGATTATTAGGCACAATACAGTAGGAAAATCTTCTGAATGTAACTGCGTCATGCTACAGTTAATTTACAAATGGCTTCCAAAACCAGATCCTTGGTGGCTGAGAGTCTGGAGCATAAGGCTGAATCCCATTTCTCCATTTTACCCCTACCACTTACCTCTTACCCCTACCCCTTTGCCCTAGAAACCAACAACAGTGTCATATGCATTTATATATTTTGTAGTTATTTTATGTTCACTTTGGTGGTGCAGAGGCAGATGTTATCTGTGTAATACTCAGGTCTGTTTGCAATACATGTGTACACACACACATATAAAGGTATTCAAATGTATAAAACTTTAAAAAAAAGACACAAGACCACAAACAAACAAATTAACTACAGCTGTTCTGATATTCCAGACTAGTCTGATGCCTGTTGGCCAGTAACCCCCCCACAAATCATCAGTGTCCCTATCATAACCAACAACAATATACAAGTGCATGAACAGGAATTAATTACAAATGATTACAATAATACAGTACCAATGCAATAATGAATGGGTACAACATGAACACATGATTTAAGAAACTTCTGCTTGTTTTCAGCTCCAAAGTGGATCAGCTGCTATGTCCTCCGGCGTCCCTGTGTGATACAGGACGGTATATGTAAAGCACGTAGCGATGTATCATAAACCGTTAATATTAATATATACAGTCTATGCGATGTATACAGTCCATTCAAGGCAGAGAAATGTGGGACTGTTGTTCAAATGAACGTTAATGTTAGCGGTTAGCGATTAGCGTTAGCGCAAGCTAGCGTTTTTTTTTAAATTTTTTTTATAAAGTTTCAATTAAGAACATGGTTGCAAGTACATATGTACAGGACTGCATAGAGCACAAAACAAGACTGTCGTAACTTTTAAATCAATTATTTAAGCCGAAAATAGTTACATTTCTGGGTCTCTCTGGTCGATGCGGCAGCCATTGTTGCTTGTGTGTTTACAAGTCAGCTTGCGTCCTCACTTGCTTTCAAGGGGTATACAGCCCTCGATCTTACCCCTACGCCTCGGTCGACATAAGTAATGGGACACCACTAGGTCCCGCGTGAACGCGCAAAAACGAGGGGAAGGGGTAAGGGGTAGGGGTAAGATAAAGAAATGAGATTCAGCTTAAGTTTTCAAAATGTTCTGTAAGCCTGTTGTTTCATTGGTTTTGTGTTCTCCTGCTCTCAATCACTACACTTCTAAATATCCTCATACATACACACACACACATGCACACACTCTCACATATCTTGTGCAACTCTATCATAAGTCATCACAGTCTGCTAATGTGAAGCAGTGAAATTAAGTCCAGAGTGCAAACAGAGAGAAGTCTGAGAAGCGCCTAACATTTTGTAGTGTACAGAGCTTGATGGCCTACATCTATTCTGTGTTTTTTAATTAGTGCTCAACATGTAGTTGAATATGCTTTCTCTTCTCTGGTAAGAAACATAGTTTTCTTTCTCTGTTAGAAAATATTGTTTTCTCATCTAGGCTGCTTTTGCCCATACATATTTAACTATTGTTTAGTTTTATGTAGTTTTCAAACAAACACCACCATCTCCTCTTCTCTGTTCATGGCTGTGTCAGTTACCCATGAAACACCAAGGCTATCTTCACCTCACTATGGCTGTATGAAGGCAAAGTAGAAAACAGCACTTTCTGAGGTTTCTGACTCCAGCCTGTGGAACGTCAGCTGTCTGTGAGCTCACTTAATTTGTAATTAAAGGGTTATCGACAGTCTTCTAGTTTAGTTGAAGACGAGGGCTGTGCTGAACTTCTTGATTTTATGTTGACACAGTTAAGTAATGTGAGCAATGACTTTTTAAAAGGCCTGGGCCGTCAATGGATTGGGAATATAAATCCCAAAGCACTAGCAACTTTATTCAAATACATTTTAAAGATTCACCTTGAAATGAACAATTGTAAACAGCATATGACACCCAGACTGCTAGAACCAGTGGGCCCAGTTCCTCATAAGCTCCTAGAAACCCCCTGCTCTCTGTGTGTGTTCCTGAATGTGCGTGTTAGACATGCATGTGCTTAACAATAGAGCTGTGTGGGCTGGGATACTGACTTATCCTCGTGCCCTGTAATGAATGGAGCTGGAGGGCACACACTCAATCAAGCAGCTCTACAAGTCAACCGATTTATGTTTTCTTTTTTACAATCCTATTTTCCCTTTTTCTTGCTCACCTACGCACATACAGTACACACACTCTTTCATTCTGTACTCTAAGTGAGGTGGTCAGGTTTACGTTTAACACAGATCTGCTAATGACGCTGCCCTCTCACCTCCTGGATATTGCATCATGCATCAAAGTATTTGCTATGCTCTGCTGAGTCAGCCAGCTATATTTACACATGTGTACGTGACACAAAGTCACACCCACAATTACATACTCTAGGTGACTCCTCGTGTTGCTTGCTGTGATCTGTGGTCTCCTCCCTGTAGCTATGTTTATTTTGATTTTTCACTTAGCTAAACCTCACCAATCCTGTTGTTTTCCATCTAGTCATGAAATAAGTGAAAATTCAAACAGTCTGAAATTAAGACCTGAAAAAATGTGCTGTATTTGCTTTTCCACCTTGTAAAGACCTTCTTTGCACTGCTTTCCTAAAGAACAGATCAACAAATAGAACAAATGCACTTTACATCCATATAAGTAAGTATCCATTTTTAATATGATAATCAAAGTGTAATTACAATTGGGGCAGTATAATTTATTTTGGTTTTACATTGGTCTTTTAAAAAGATATTTAAAAGTCCTTAACCTAGTGTGTATGATTGTGAAATAGTGTTTTTAGGTTTTTAAGGCAAGAGAGGTTTTTTCAGCAGTCTCTTTAAACAGGAGCAGACACACACCCCTTGGACTCCGACTGCCGCCAAGTATGTAGAGACATCCGGCCTTGGGAGAGGTAGAAAGTATCCCCGCTTAATCTTAGTGGTGGTGGCTACCAGCATGCCACTGCACAAAGCATTGAGTGTATGAGGCTGTCAAGTCAGGTGCAGAGCAGAGCCCTGATCCCTGCCCAAATAACCCCAAAAAGGTCTTGTAGCTGTTCCAGGCCTTGGAAACTGGTAATTCTCACTCTTCTTTGATCAGCTGCATTTCCATCCACACTTGGTCTTCATCCAAAGATGTAAATGTTTTTGTTTTGCCATCAGTGTAGTCTCTTCGAACCTGTCAAAGTTCATGAGGTTTGTCTTGTGATTTATGTGGAGGGCAAGGCTGATTTCAGTGTCTTATCTTAACAACATTTTGTTTTTCCTCACTCTTGTTTGATTTGCCCCAATCCGGTTTGCACCAAGAGTCAACAACATGGGCTCCATATATACACTGCTGGCGTTACTGCCTGCTGTCAGTTCTTCATACATTTGCCCTACAGATTTAATTGTCACATGTCATTTTGTTTGTGGTCTTATTTTGGGCTGCAGCTCCTTAATCTTAGGTTTAACACCGTAGAATTGGTTTTTGCTGTTGTATTTTTCTATAAAGGTATCCATTAAAAGACCTACTAACATATGGCAATGTGTTGTACAATTGCAGGAAATAAAAACCAGATGTTTGTAATAGTATAACAAACTCCTTAAACTGTCAGATTAAGACAGGGAAAAAAAGGAGGTTAAATGGAAAAGTAAGGGCATTGTGTACCTTGTGTAGTCTAGGCAGAGCAGGGAGTGTTTTTATTTTTATTTTCCTTTTATAGGCAGGCTGAGCAGCTGTTTCTGTCACTGGTTTCATGTCAGTTAGTCCATATCCTTCACGTTCCACTTCCGGGATTGCTCCGGTGCTGCAGGATATTCCGCCGGGCTATTGTTGACTGCTCCTCAGATCTCTGCCTGGTAAATTGAGACAGCTAGACTAGCTGTCCAATCTGAGTTTTGTCTCGCACAACAATTTTAGCACCGCCAATGAGGATTGCGATAGGTTTAAAGAAATGCCATTTAAACAGAACACATTTTCCTCGTGTGTAATGCCAGGCTCCTGTCTACCGTCCAAACAATATTATCCAACCTTTAAACCTGCTTAACTTCTTTAGGTACCCTAATGAGCTACTTTCTATTGGCTGATGTTTTAATGTAATAAAGATAAAAGATTAATGTATTTAGTGAGGTTACTACATTATCCAGCAATTTATCGCGTAACATTTAGACACTTTGTATTGCTTTGTAAAGTCTGACAGTGAGTTAATGGCCTTTAGAAAAAAAAGTCCACTTACTATACTCACTTGTTCTGGAGCTTTTAACCATATTACACAGTCATCGTGAGCAGATTGAATTTGCCCAGTTGCCATGGAGCTGTTTATGTTTAAAGTTTTCATGCCACAAATCTTGCCAATGTGTGGCATTATTAAAAGACATACCTTTTGCATTTATATAAGACTCCTAAGTCAGCAGCTCAAGATTCTGCTATAGCTGTGAGTGCGTGCGTCCGTGTGTGCGTGTGTTTGTATATTAATCTGAGAGTAAAGAGACTTGCTCTAAGAGACCTGACTGCCTGACAGAAAAACACTTCAGTCACACACACTATGACTTTCCCTTGGCAAAGGGCTGCTAGCTGAGTCTGGCAAGCTCTCCCATCTGTCTGTTTGTCTGTTTAGGAGAAAGAGTCGGCCATAATCCGACCATTGCCCGGGTTTGGCCTTGTTTTAAAAATGCACAACTCTCACAGGGAGAGAACACATTTTCATCCCGTTTTGGGAAACTCGGCCATCGTATTTCAACATGCTTGTAAACAGTAAAAAAAACATGATTCAGAGTTTAAAATCTTCTCAGATGTCTCATGAAGAAGCAGACCTATGGCTTTCCACAGCTGTCTGTAGATAGAAGCTCGTCTTTCATCATCATCTCTCTTGTGTTTTCATAATGTGCTCACATTGCCTCCATTTGTCATAATAACTATCCCAAGGGCCATTTTGCTTTGCTTTGTATTCCCAATAGTGTCACAACCTCCCCCTGTAGGATCTTAAAACACTGATAATTTGGAAAAGACCTGAATGTTTTTTTTCTGGCACAGGGCCAGCAGATCCACCGGGAGACTTACATTTTTAAAGATGGGGTTTATGGCATTTTTTCTGTATTAGTCAGTAACCAGTACAGTCTGACAGGGCAAGAAAGGGGCCAAGGATGAGGTGATACACTAGGACTGAGGGCTCGGTTGTTTAAACCTGGGATCACATAATGAAATGAAAGGCATACTCACCACCTCAAACAAAATAATAATACACAGATACTACACAACAATATGTAAGTTACTAGTATTTTCTGATGTTTCTAAGCAAGTAAAACATGTACAATGTTTAATACGCTTTCATTTTGTCCTTAATTATTTGTTCTAAAAATTGCACTTTGGACCTGTAAATTGGCAGATTATTCCTGCTTTTAATCATGCAAATACAGGCAATAATAACCAGTTTGAGCTTTGTCAAAGTTTAGGTGTGCTAATTTGAAATTAGACTCTTGACACAGATTTGCTCAGACTGCAAAATAAACTTGCACACACTGATGAGGAACACTCACTTTTAAATGCCTGCTTAAAATTTCTTCTTTTATTTAGTTTGAATAGAGGTACAACCGGGTTTGGTTTGGTTAGAAGCGTAGCTTTCAAGAAATATAGTATATTAGTATTTACTATGTATTATACTATATATATATATATATATATATATATATATATATATATATATATATATATATATATATATATATATATATATATATATATATATATATGCAGATATTATAATTCTAATTGGGTTTTAATAAGCTGTTAAGAATGGCATGTTTTAATGGCCCGATATAAACTAAAAGCTGCAAATAGGAATGTTGTGTGTGCATGATGAGTATGTCAGACATTTGAGATACTGAGATGCTAGATGAACAGATTACTTTTTGTATATGTAGCTTGTGATAAAGCAGCTAAAGCATCAGGTGTTTAAGTAATAGAGCAAGTTTATTTGCAATGTCAATCCTACTCAGTCATGGCTGAAAATCAAATCTTTTTTACAGTTTGTGTTGTTATTATTATGCTACATACTTCTGTGTACAGGGAGAGGCACAGATATCGTAGACATGCAGGCTTTGAGGGGTTGAAATGCCCACTGAAGGTATATTTGTTGGATTTGTTCACTGGTTTTTCTTCAAAAAAATTCAGCTCTATTTATTTCTGCATTGGTAAAACAACCAATTCAAATGCACTAGAGGCATAACATGATCCTTGCTTCTCCCCCTCACTCATAGTCTGCAGCCACTAACTGCTCTTTTTTCCTGTTTTAAGAACTTTCTTCTTTGAGCCCCACCTCCATCACTTTCTCTTTCTTGAAAAATATAAAGATACTGATCAGTTTATTTTACTGGCTGGATTCTTTGTCTGTCTGATGCTGCCCTGCAGCTATTTGGCTTCATGAGAGTAAGTAGGGCATAGTGGCTTTGGAACAGCATTGGTTTGCTTTCACCAAACACAAGACACCAAAGGAAAGCAAAGGCCTGCTCTGGCTTGTGAAGGCAGAAGGGCAAATCTTAAGAGCGAGCAACAGAGGGAGTGGGAAGTGAAGAATGAGGAACAAAATTTTGCTGCAGAAAGAAAACTGACCACTCTGTTAAGGACTCTCTGCCATTGTAATTCAAATTTCAAGACATGTTTCTTTTTGTTTGATTTCATTCTCATCTGTCTTTTCTTGCCTGTTTTACTTCTGAATTATATATCTAAGTCTTTGTTAACTTGTGGCTCCTTTTCATGTTTAAGTCGGAGAGAACAGACGTAGTAGATGACATGCAGAATAGACCTTTCTTACTTGATTTGATCTGGTTTCTCTTAATATCCACAGAGCAAGCATGCATCTCATTTGTTCATGAGGCTCAGGACATGACATGTCTTTGTTATTCTGGAGAATCAAAACCTCAGTCTAGCGGCTAGCCTAGAGTGGTTTGGATTATTTAGATATGAAGGTATCATTTCAACGGATGTCAGCCAAAAATAAAAGTATTTCAGGGGAAAACAATGCAACTACTCGGCTGACTTCTCTTGCTCTGGCTTCAACTCATGACTGGAATGAAAAACGACAAGCGTTTTTATACAGAAGCAGTGTTTTCAGGCAGAAGGGCCTATCTTCTTTGCTGTCCTCAGTAGAGGAGGGGGAAAACAATCTAAGGCCTCTACTGAAGAGAGACTGCCCTGCATTCCCTAACAACATTGTTATTGGTGGGGAATGACATAAGTTGTGAGGAAAGTTGCTATAGCTACAGCTTAATTTGATTTTGTAGCCTGAAGTGACAGTTAGCTAATAATTTAAAGTACTGCTAGTTGTTAGCCAGTTTGCTCAGAGACATGAACATTAGAGGTGTTGTGTATTCTATACTATTATTTTCTTTGACATATTGTCACCTGTTTTAATAGTATGAGGTGTGCAACCAATATGTTAAGAATGTAGTAGTAGTAGTAGTAGTAGTAGTAGTAGTAGTAGTAGTAGTAGTAGTAGTAGTAGTGGTGGTAGTGGTAAAGTCAGTAAGTTGCTAACATATGCAACTTATCTTGGCTTGTTGAAGAGTTTTATGGTGTAAAGCCATCATGATCTGCTCTGTCATCAGCCAGCTAATTGCTCGTGCTGCGTCAACATTTTTTCACCCCAGAGTGAATGCTACAAGCACGGCTCTGATCTTAATGTCCATTTAGGTTGTTGCACACGGGACAACACTTTTTCACTAATGTTTAACTTGGAAGTTTACTGTAAAAGTTGAATATGTGTATAAGATCCTGTCTGTGTAGTTTAAGAGATATAATGCAGACGTGGGGAGTCAGACACCACAGAGGGAATCATGTCTTTTGCTGTGTGTATATCCTCTATTATCTTGCCGGAACAAAGCTATTTGTTGTTTGTGCGTGGTCCTAAGGCTACAGCTTGCATTCGAAGAATCAAGAAACAGAGAGGGCTTTTTGTCCCGGGACTGAATAGCCATTACACTCAGCCCACATTAAAGAGACACAGCTCCTGCCTAACAGCCTCTCCCTTTCCAGGGGGTTCTGAGACTGGGTACTTATGAAAGGAGCAACATGTGTATACATGGCGCACACACATTGCATGCATAGATGGTAACAACATAACATGATGCTAACCGACATTTTTATATCATTATATTTGTATGTATTATGTGTTGTACAAAGATTTTAGCGATAACAAAACAGAAACATTTGAAAGAGTAAGCGATCAGGACAGAAGCAGGGAATCACATCAGTGTTGGGCTGGGGAGGCTGACTGTTTACTGCCAATGATGACCATCTGCCTGCAGAGCGAGCATGGGAAGTGAGATAGAGAGAGAGGCACGGCGGACGTTACGTAATACAGTGGAGTCGAGGCAGGCTGATGGGGGGACGGAGGGATTGCGGGATGGAGAGCAGTGGGTGTTCTATTAATAGTAGGTATGAATGGGGCAGCTGTCAGGGCTGCAGAGCGGGCAGACGATCATCAACACCAGCCTGGTCAGTTCTATCAGCCCCTGTCACTATGTTACCTCATTATACAGGATATACTAGCTTGACTACAACCTACTATTCACTGCACTGTTTCTTTTTACACTGGTTTGTGCACTTATAACTAAGTCACATTTCCTCAAAAGCCTTCATCTACATCTTCAACTATGATTTCTTCTGCTTTTGGATAACACACACTGGCTCATCTACATGAACAGTGCACAGTCCAAATTCCCTTTAGAGCCAAGCAGGATCCCTTGAGCCTTAAACAGGCTGAAAGGAAATAGGAGAGAGATACATATCAGAACATGTGACAGGGAAATGTATGGTTAACAATACTCTTGTGGTTTTGTGGTTTCCATCAGCCTCCCTCACATTGTTTCCCTCTGAGTGTGCATGAGGATGAGTGATGCGAACATATGTTTTAGAGATGAATAAATGAAAAGCTTTGTCTAAGGAAAAGTCTATCTCATGACTGGAAACATTACTTTTGGTGTGCGTACCTCATCCGCTGGGTGCATTTGCATTTATTTGTGTTTGTGAGAAACAGAGGCAAAAAGCAATATGAAAACACAGTCAGTGTTTGCTGAATCCTATCACAACTCAGATTGTTGTTTGGAAGTTGATTTTGTGGATATGTGTTTATGTGACAGTGTTTTTTTGACTCTGTCCCAATGCCAATCTGAGACACGCAGCTGCTTTGGATATGAAGAAGCTGGCATGTATGCATACAGTACATACAGAGACACACAAATACACCCTGAAGCCTGTTTTGGGGCTTGTGGCGATCACATTGGATGGATAAGCGCTATTTAGAGTGACACCATTGGTGCTGAGAAGGAGATCAGAGATTATTGTTGGTGGTGTACAACCCTAGTAAAAACTACACCTACCATATTGAACTCTGTAGATCTATGAATTATCCTGATACAAAACCAATAGGCTTTGTGGTCAACCAACTCAAAACAATGAAATCTACTGATACTGCTCAGCCCCGTCCACTCTGTCTTCCTTTTCTCTTAAACTGCTAAAACTGGTTTCTTCCAAGCAGTCTGCATGACACCAATGGTATTTATTTCCTGGTTAACTAGATAGAACTCTAGTGTGTGTAAATGTGTATAAAATAATCACCCCCTATCACCCCTGAAAAAATGTTTACTGTGTGCTCCTTTACAGACAGCCAGAGCTCAGGGGTTATGGGAAGTCATGTTCTGGTAACCTGAGTCATGGCTGTGCCAAACTGGTGGGATACACATGTGGGGTGGGAGAGTGAGTAGATAAGGTTAGGCAAAAAATCTAACATGAAAAATACACTTTAGGAAGTTATTTACACCACTGATAAACACATCGAGTTTTTAGCCGTGTGTGTGGCTTGCTTGTTGGTTTTCAAAATTGTGGTGTGTTTTGTGGCAGTTGGCCTGGACCTTAATTGGACTTTTACTGAGTGCAGTGTGCGCTTTAAACCTGACAGATCCTGGGGATTTCTACTGGGCTGGTAACTGGAGCGGAGGTGCTGTGTTAAATATAGAGGGAAGGCCCAGTCGTCTCCCCAACAACAGCCGAGAGCCCACTATAGTACTGGATGACGGTGGGGGTTGAAAAACAGCAACATGGCAGCATCATATCACCATCTGCAGTATCAAAGTCCAAATGTCCTCTTAGGACCTGGTGTGGAAATCTACTGTGTTGGAAGTTTTCTTCCAAGGGTATCTGATAATAAATTAATCTTGAAAATCATCCCACAAAAATCTCAGTCTGAGGCTGGAATCATTGGAACCTACTGCACCTTGAATAAAATGATGGTCATCCAAAGCTTATCCGTTCATTGCACGCACTACACAGATACACACATGCTTGGGCACACGCTACTTTTCCCCATTCTGCACTCTGAGCCTGTTGCTGCTACTTGTGTCTCAGCTCAAAGACTGGCTGGCTTGTTGACTTTAACTGGTCCATGTGTTGGGCTACTGCCAGAGGGGATGGTTCTTGGCTTAGCCAAGGCCAATAGAAGAGGGAGGGAGGAAGGTAAGAGGGTGTGTGTTTTGTATGCGTGGGTGTGAGAGTGAGTGTATAGTTTTGTTTGTGCATGTACTTCAGTTGGCTAAATTCTCCTACTAGCAGGTTCTACAAATGTAGGCATGACCACACACACACACACACACACACACACACACAGACAGACAGACAGACAGACAGACAGAGTAAATGTGGTTAAAACTTCCCTATTGAGGCGTAGCACCTTTTCATAAAACACATTTGTCAGTGTCAAGGCTTGTATATTTCACTGCTCAGAATATAAATGGTGTCACTACACTACATTAAAGTCCTTAGTGTGTAGGTAGGTAGGTGTACACTTTTTTATCTGCATTAGTGGGGGGGGGGGGCATGTTTATCATGTCATCGTTAAATTTACTGCATACCCTAAACGTGCCATAAACGTACCATGGTTGAATTTGAAAGGCTCCTGGAAACATTCAGATTTGCGAAGTCGTAAACCCAAAAACACCATTCCGCCCACACACACACACACACACACACACACACACACACACACATATGCATATACACACATTTATACCACATACACACACAGCCCAACTTTGTTGACCGCGATCTCTGCTCTCCAATCACCTCTTTCTGGGTACTAAATAGAGGCATCCTCAGTTTAACTTACTCCAAAATAAAGACTCATAAAAAGATGCAGACAAATTTACTGTTGTGTTGGTGTGGTGGCTCTTTATTTCTGACCTCCACTCCCACCATGTTTAATGGCTACATAGTTCTCAGAGACTGACGAGAAATTATAGAGAGTAGAGGACCGTATCATTTATGGTGTCTGCAGGCACTAATATGATCCTCATGCTGTTATCTCTACAAGCTGGTTTTATGATGGCAGAATGTGGCAGCCAATCCTATTTCATACAGTCTATGTTTAAAACTCACAGAATAAAGTAGTAGCGTTTGTGATGCACTAGGCTCTTAAAATTAAATGAGAATCAAAGTAATTAAAAAAAAAAAAAAAAAAAAAATCAAAGTAATTTAAAAATGAAATTGTGAACAGTGTGAATCAAGACTGTGATTTTATAACGATTAATCTTGCAGGCCTAATCCAGACCCCTGTGTGATGTTGTTCAGTTTCAGTAGCGGCCTTGAAGGGGGCCTCGCCCAGACTGTAATACAATGTAGAACCGCCACTAATCAGTTTCAAAGCTTTACTGGTGAACCATGGCAGTTTGTTTGTTATTGTCTTTTAGCGGACTGCTGGCCAGCCCCGTGATGAGGAGAGAGGCAGAAAAGAAGTAATACTTGCCTGTTTTAGCGGTAGTTCCTCGGACAGGTCGCCTAGCTTTTCAGTGTGTGATGTTGTTGGGTGTGCCCTCAGTTTGCTCTATGCCATTTCTGATAGTATTGTGATGATCATACCACGTGGATGTATGTATTAAGGGATTGTGTACAATTGTGAGTCAAAATTTTTAGTGTTCATCAGACGAAAACAAAAGCATTTAATTTTCACATGCGTTGCCAAGGTGGTAAGAAAGGCAAGATTGCATATAAAAAAATGCATAAAAATCAATATTTCAATAGTAATCTTAGCATTTGAATAGTATTGATTTTTTTTAATATTTGAATTTTATTCGAATTTCAGAATTTGGTCAAACAGCCTTAATAGCAACCGTAGATTAGCTTCACCACTGTCAGTATCCGTAAGAGTCAATTGGCGGTTGGCCCTCTGAGAAAATGGTAACACAAAATTTACAGATATATTATAATAAAAAACTTGATTTATGAATTGAATATTGTTGATATAAATTAATCGATGAATTATATATAATATGTAACAAATGTCGTAAGTGTTGTTAATTGCACACATACAGACCCACACAACAACCAGATGCAATGAAACTGCAGTGGAGTATCATGGTTCTGCCGGGAATCAGAGGAAGGAAAAAGCTCTGTCAGTAAATCAGACTGGGTTGGAGGGGAGTATTAATGTGGTCTGGTGTGTGTTGGTATTCCTCTGTGTGGGTGTGTGAGAGAGCGATAAGTGATACAGTTTGAATAATCTCTGGAATGAACTAATAGGCTAGCTAACTTTCCAGTATTTTTTTTATGTTTTACTAACACACACACACACACACACACACACACACACACACACACACACACACACAAAACAGATATGCATGACCGTCAGTGGTATGCTATGAGTATACCTTTCAGCACCACAGGGAAGCCAAATAGTCAATTTTCTTTAACTTCACAGTCAGCTGACAACACGTCCGTGTTTGCAACAAACTGATAAAAGCAGCACGGAAATGTTATTAATTAATTAAGAGACAGAGGCCCACGATTCAAAAGCATGTCCCTGGCTGGCCCTGTTTAGTGCTGAAAACAAGTCTAATGACTGAAACAGGACACAGCTTATTGTGTTATCTCTTTAACACTCATCCACACTGTGTGTGTGTGTGTGTGTGTGTGTGTGTGTGTGTGTGTGTGTGTGTGTGTGTGTGTGTGTGTGTGTGTGTGTGTGTGTGTGTGTGTGTGTGTGTGTGTGTGTGTGTGTGTGTGTGTGTGTGTGTGTGTGTGTGTGTGTGTGTGTGTGTTTTTAACCACCCTTCCTCTGGCTGTGTGTTGATATTCTTTGCATACTGTGATTCTCTTCATGTTGGTATTTTATAATTATATTGTTTTGCCAATTGACTGCTTGCATTCAGAACACACACACACGCACGCACACACACACGCACACACACTCACACACACTCAACCCATGTTTTGAGACGAAGAGTTAAACCAACGTCTTTTGTGGGGGCAAGGCAGTTTTTGTCGGATACAACACATTCTCATCAGCGTAGGAGCTGAAACGCATTCTGAACTTTTTCTGTTTCTATAAAATGTTATAAAGCCTTGTCACTTCTGAAAGTGGGCGTGTGAGCAGGTACACACATGTTTGCTGATTTACAGCATACTTTTGTGTTTTTGGACTCGAGCAAAGTTTTTGAGTTCAGTATGTGTGAGTGTGAGACTCCGAGTGGATCTCTGCCAGGGCTTAGGGCTTGGCTGAGAGAACGCCTCAAACCAGTTTACTCTGGTTGTGTAGTGTAGAAGTCTGGGGGTGGGTCAGGGACCTCTTAAAGCTGCAGACCATGTGGATCTCTGCCTGTCTTTCTTTGTTTATGTGTGTCTGTTTTGTGTTGCATCGATGTAAATGTTTATTCAAATGTTGGCATTTTACAGCATTTGGATTTGCATATTAAATACATAGCTGTAACATATATTCACCCCATTGTTGTTGGCTTTGACAGATTGCTTTTTTGGGAAGTTTGCATGAGAATTTTAATCTGTTTGTGTGTGTGCAAGTGTGCACAAGTGTGTGGGTGAGTTCTTGACCCTGACTTAACTAAACTTTCCCCACTTTGCTTTTGAGGACAGCAAACACAGAGGTGAGGAGTGCATTATAGAATAGATGAAGAGAATAACTCTGAAGCGGTGAACTTTGTGCTTCATTGCAGAAATTGCTGTTGTGCTCGGTCACGTTTTTTTTAGAATGCTGGATGCCAAAGCATAATATGTGTATGCTGCTAGTTAAAGTGGGCAGTATAAATAAGGTTTAGGCAGAGGGCGGGCTGCTCAGCATGGGGTGGACTGAGCAGGAAGGGAGGAACAAGCATTTCTTTCCCTCTCTCTAAGCAAGGTTGCACAAGCTGTGCAGAAGCACACCACAAAACGCTTTCCATTACATTCTCATGTACACACACACACATGCACACACATATAAACACACAATTGCCCAAGACTTACTGTACATATAATCTCTATGTTCTGTGTATTTATTGTGTTGGATTTGTTTACTGCATCATCCAAATTTCTTCAAACATCACTGCTAATATTTTTTGTGGTGCTACAGAGAGATATATCAGGGGACAAGGCTGGACTTTTTCTTTTAAAATAATTTTCCATGACTCAGTCAAAACAGCAATTAATTTTACGGGAGTATGGCCAATGTTTGATCTGTTCAAACATATCCCTGGGTTCCAGGTGAAGTTGACATGAGTGGTCATTCTATATTTATATGTTTTGCAGGAAGCCCTCAGGTCATGCTGATAAGGAGGTGATGGCTGCCACCGTTCTTACCTCACTATCCACGTCCCCTTTGGTGCTCAACCCTTCCTCAGCAGCCACAGGTATCAGCCTCAGGAACACCTGCATTCTGCCTTAAACATACCAGCAGTGGGAACTACTCCATCAAATACTGACTCATCCACTGTATTAAACAAATTGAGTGCATTACTTTACATCATAATGAGGTCCATGAGGGTTACTCACTTTTAGTCAGCTAAAGCGGGGAGACAGTGGGAAGAAAAACTCATCATCAAGCACATCAAGATGTTAGTTTCCCCCCGACACAGACTGACTGGCTAATTCGTTTATGTGTTAATCTTGGTTCATCTAGTGGATGAAAGTATTTATTAGCACTATTCCCTTATCTACATGCATGCTTAACCAATCCCAGCATTTGATGGCAACAGTTCAGCTATGACCCTATCACCACAGCTCCTTTGCTGTTTCCAGTATTACTGTAGTTTCCATTGCCATGCCGACCCTGCCAGACGGTCAAAGTCCTATCTGCTTTTTATTTTTTGAGCCAGCAGTAAACCAAGGCTACGGTTATTGCTCTCAGTAAGGTAACATGTACTGTGGGGCTTGAAAGTGAAGGCACCTTAGTTAAAAATGTGTATTAATGTGCATAAAGAAGCATAAAGAAAAGATGGAAAAAATCTCTAAAATGCATCAAATGACAGATTAGACGTTTGTATAATAAGTCACAAAAAAGTTAGATTTTATTTCCATCATTTACACTTTCAAAATAACAGAAAACAAAAAAATGGAATCTGCAAAAGTTTGGGCACCCTGCAGAGTTAATACCTTGTACTGCCCCCTTTGGCAAGTATCACAGCTTGGAAACACTTCTTGTGGCAGCCAAGAGTCTTTTCAATTCTTGTTTGAGGTATCTTCGCCTATTCTTCCTTCCAAAAGTCTTCCAGTTCTTTGAGATTTCTGGGCTGTGTGTCACGCAATTCTCTTTTAAGGTCTATCCATAGATTTTCTTGTGAAATGGTCGCTGTGCCACTGGCTGCAATACAACCCCAAAACATGATTGATCCCCCCATGCTTAACAGTTGGACAGAGGTTCTTTTCATTAAATTCTGTGCCCTTTCTTCTCCAAACGTACCTTTGCTCATTCGGGCCAAAAGGTTCTATTCGAACCTCATCAGTCCACAGAATTTGTTCCCACAATGCATCAGGCATCATTACATTCCAAACAGAGGATATTGGCATCTGAAAACGTTTTGCTGTCTTCTTATAGCCTTCTCCTGCTTTGTGAGCGTCAACTATTTTCAGTTTCAGTTGTCTAGACAACTGCTTAGAAGAACCCATGGTGCTGATTGTTGGGGCAAGGTCAGATGAATCTGGGCATTTAAAACCTTAAGATTGACGTCACCTGGTCTTTCCAGACAATGATTGAGAACAATCCATGACACTGTCAGGTCTCAGCTTTCCAAAGGGGGCGATGCATGCTAGAAACTCTGCAGGGTGCCCAAACTTTTGCAGATGCCATTTTTTTGTTTTCTGTTATTTTAAAAGTGTAAATGATGGAAATAAAAATCTGACTTTTTGTGACATATTATACGAATGTCTAATCTGTCATTTGATGCCTTTTTGGAGATTTTTCCATCTTTTCTTGGCGTCTTTATGCACATTAATACACATTTTTACCTGGGGTGCCCAAACCTTCGAGCCCCACTGTAGTAGTTCATACCCCATATCACCTCATTTGACACTACTGTACCAATTGCTCCAACAATGGAGGTTTCATTGTAGAATTCAGCAGTCCTTGGCTCTTGTCAGAGATGCTGTGGGTTTAAGAGGAGCTCATTTTCCTTGAAAAGTTTACTTGGCACTAAGTCTTTCAGGTCAAGCATCATTGGATTGGTCAGAAGGCCAAAAGATATAGAAAGGGTTTGTGGGCCCAGACTTAGAGAAATAATATAGTACACTGTCCAGGCTTTTAAGGAGATTTTCCATTTTCTTTTCCAGTAGTGTGCACTTACACTAATCTTCACATTTGTCTGTTTTTAGCCATGTCTTGCCATTAAAGATGCAGTAGGTAAGACTTATAAAACTAACTTTCTGTCATATTTGCTGAAACTGAAACCTATGTTCGAGTAGAACTACATGAAGCAGGTAATTAAAAAAAAAAAAAAATCTGGCTCCTCTGGCACCACCTTCAGCCTGTAGTGTGATTTGCGAAAATTCCACAGCTCCCTTTTTACATGCACCAATAAGGGCCAGGGGGGTTTCTAACTGTGTGTCAGTCACTGCTCATGCACATGCATTCATACTCCCCCATGGATTGTTTTGGGCTTTAGCGGAAAGGGGGAAGGGACTGAGAAGTTGTCAATGTTCAAATTTTTGGGCTAAGTCCTGGATTTTCGCAATCCTACCTACAGCACCTTTAATCTAAAGTGAACTGTCTTTAAACTGCAGTCCCAGAGCCAAACAGCAAGGCTTGGAAAGAGATGCTGTCAGCTAGCTACAGCAGTTCGACCAGTGGAAACTGGAGCTTGGACACCAGCGACCAATCCGTGCCCTCCACACCATCTCCACCTCTTTCTAGTGATACCAACAAGAACTTCCTGCTCTCGTCCCAGGGTTATGATGTCAGTGAGGATGTCCAAGAGAGCACACACTTCATGTTTGAGGACCCCATACCCCGGAAGCGAAAGGTAACTATGGATGTTGATGTTTCTTTTATATTTGAATCATTATGTTATGTACACAATATAAACAGCAATGATACATATGGAAAGCAGTTTTAGCTTAAGAATTATTTATGACTCTTGAACAGGTCTTTTATTGTCAAATAATTGGGAAGTGCTTAGGAAAGTGTTTGTGGTTTGATGACAAAGCACAGTAAAACAGCAGGGCCACTTTCAATCTCAAAACAGTTTGTACCGTTTTTCTAGTGTTTTCTGGTTAAAGGACATGTTCCCTCGGAACGGTGTTCAATGGCTTTGAGATATCTTTTCTGTCGTTTGGTGGGGGTGTCAATCAGCAGAGACATGTCTGTAAACTCGTGGTAAGAAAAAGGCAGAGCGCCTGTGCACACAACGGGGGGTTCACTACACCCCCATTTCAGTTTAAAAAAAACGTGTTGCTACGTTTTGTCCGGGCTGAATGTGGCCCAGATGAGAAAACACATCTGCTTATTATTCAGATATTTAACACACATCTGATAAGGCAAACCATATATCATTAAGATAATTAATAAGTTGACATCCACAGTCAATGCAGTTTTTTTTGTTTGTTTTTTTGACTCTGCTAGTTTCTTGACACAGTTCTGTTGTTATCACAGCAACCCTAGATGCTGTCCATTCCGGTTTAACTTTAACCAAAAACAACAGTTTCTGTTTTGGTTGTACAGAAACAACTCTCATGTGCTTTTTTTATTTCCATAAATTAGTAGCAGAAGAGACCTTGAAAAACCCAATAGAAGCATTCAGAAAATGTAAGCACTGTGCAGTTTTAACAGCCTCTGACATAACTGTCACTTTCTGCTTGCGTAGATGGTGTTTCCACCTCCCATCTCTCCCTCTCATTTCTTTTTTTTACTATAGCACAGTCCAGAACGTCAAAATGTTTTCACTGTCAAGAAGCTTTCTATCCCCTTTCCAGGAGGTGGTAAAGGTTTAGTAAGAATGAAGGAGATGGGAGGGATAAACAGCAAGAAGGAACAAAAGAATCAAGGGATGCATAAAAATGAGGACAGGCAAGGGTGTAGAGGAGTAGTCATGGTAGTGACAAGAGGAGAAATGAATCTCAATATTTCCTCTAGCCATACAGTGACAGATGAGGGCTCATATATGGTCCAATTTGTGGGAGTTTGCAATTCCACCTCCCTGGAGTGGGGCAGCACTGAAGATGATTGAGCTGGAATATACTGTATATTAAACCATGAAGACTCAGAGGACGATGCTGCCAGAGACCCATGCCATACCATAGATAAGCAAACAGGAAATGAAGTAAGATAATGCTAGGAGTAATATAGACAACCAAGTTGTGTGGAAGTGGCCTAAACAACATGAAACCTGCTGGCTAGCTTTGTGTTGCAATATACAGTAACTGACATCAACCCCATATGTCTAAACCTTCTGTAAGCAGCTGCCCCTTGGATTGCAGTCCGTTTGATTTTGTGCAGGCAGTGGGTTAAGAGGATTATTTAAAATGGCAATCACCAGTCTTACTGTAACAGTGTTAAGTTTCAAGAAAAACGCTTAGGGAATTAAGTGATTTGTGATTGTTTGTGGGATTAAAGATGAGCTTTGCTGTGTCCTTTGTATTAGGAGGGTTGGTTGAACAGCATCGTAGGGGACCTGCATATATCCAGCACCACTTGAGTAGTTTAATGCCATGTTACTGTTGAATATAAGGGAGGGGCAGTCAACAAAAAATAGGTCAGAGGAGTAGAAGCGTTAACATAGTTAACAAAACCACTGATAAAAACCTGTTCTACCCTCACTTCTCTTTCTCAGTTTTCCTCTTTCTGTCTTTCATGCTTCCTTCATACCTTTTTTTCTTGCCCTTCCTTCTCCAGAAGCTGTTGAAAGGTAATGAGAGTACACACCCACTGCCTTTCATTAGCAATGATGCAGGTCCCTGCCTGCTCAACGGACAGCTGCCAGCCCCTGATAGGCAAAAGAGAAAATTAATTGAAATAAAAAACACCCACTTCATCTA
The DNA here is from genome assembly GCA_013375575.1 of Percina caprodes. Classification (NCBI taxonomy): domain Eukaryota; kingdom Metazoa; phylum Chordata; class Actinopteri; order Perciformes; family Percidae; genus Percina; species Percina caprodes. The sequence continues at coordinate 1,118,732 of JABXJD010000145.1, forward strand.
TCCACCCACCCATCCATACATCCATCCATCCATACATCCATCCATCCCCATAGCTTGCTTATGAACCAAGGAGAGCTACAAGCAAAAAAACAAACATTTGTGATAAGCATTTACAAATAGCTACCTAGAGATTAGAAAGAGATCAGTGTGATTTTCACAGGTGTTCTTTTGTACCCATCTATGTACACATGACAAAGTGAGTGTACATGCTGTATATGCATATTTAATGTTATATTCAATTTTTATGTCCCTCTCTCTCTTTCACTCTGTATGTGTCTGAACTTGTCACATATTGGGTTTCTATTTTTATAGGCTTGCTGCTCTAATCACGCTCTAATGAGGTGTAGTGTTTTGCCCCTTGTAGCTTGGCACTCATGCCCACACGAAGGCCTTTTTGTATTGAGTCTGCCAGTGAGATATAAACGTAAACCTCCATTTCCCATGAAATACTCCTCAATGTTCTGCAGATAATGTTTAGTTTGATCACTGATCTACTATGGCCAGTGTTTTTTTCCATTGTTTAAAAAAATATTATCAAGCCAAAGGGTTGAATTAAAATATTAAACAAATAAACCATAGATGTAATGACAACACACTATTTTGTGTTTATAGTGACACTTTAGCTCCTAATCTTCAGACTCAAGTTGGTTTTGTGTTAAACATCTCTTTCAGAACTCCATGAAGGTGATGTTCAAGTGCTTGTGGAAGAACTGTGAAAAGGTCCTCAGCACTTCCTCAGGGATCCAGCGACACGTCCGCACCGTCCACCTGGGGTGAGTTGCAGGTCATCACAGGCAAACCGAACACACGTAGTGTTTAGCTATGGTCTCCAACTGGGATTATTTACCTAACTATCAGCCCTATTCTTCACTTCTCTTGTATGTAAAATGTATATATCCTTGACGTTCCACTTTCGGGATTGCTCCGTTGCCTCCGGAAAATCTGTCAGATTTCAATCATTTAGGCCGGATATCCGTTACCTTGGGCTTCCTTTGTGTTGGCATTTTAAACTGCGGCCAATTTATGAGGACTATGGTTAACCTTTTCTCAGATCTCTGCAGAGTAAATCCAGACAGCTAGCTAGACAATCTGTCCAATCTGAGTTTTCTGTTGCATGACTAAAACAACACTGCAACGTACACATGTTTCACCAAAACAAGTTCCTTCTGAGCCTATTTGGCAACAGCACAGCTGCTTTTCTCCGGTGCTTAGTACCACTCAAGACGATTGGGATTGGTTTAAAGAAATGTCATTAAACCAGAGTACGTATTCCTCCCATCTCCAAATGCTATGTGGAGTAGCCAGACTCTCCTCAGCGCGCTTTAAAGCAGTGTCAGGCAAAGCGAGACTATTGTGACACTGACAATGTCTAAAAGTTTTTATTTGTTTTCATTTTTATGCTATTTAAAAAAAAATATATATTTTCTTATAATTGCAGGCGTTATTTTTCACTTTGATAAAGACCACCACTATGTAGCTGTCAGTTAAATAATTTCATAATTTCTCTGCAGCTTCAGGGTAGTAATGTTGAACTCTGTGATTTAAATAATGTGGTAAGACGAGAAAAGTGCCATATATGACAGCTTGGATGCTGTCCAACTGCCTCCCTTTTCTTCTGACTAGCTTAGCTTGGATATTACAGCTGCTTTACACCTGTGACTTGTGCTATTGCCCAATAAAGAAGCAGATACATTTGTATCACAATGCTTTAAAGATAACTGAATATGATATAAATGTAAAAAAAATTGACATTGTATCATATGTGGTCCATTGTATCACATTGTAGCAATAATACACTAGTTTACATTCTGCTTTTATCCAATGCGGCAGGTACACATAAGATAATATAAAATTATACTTTTGTCACCCAGTGAAATACAAAGCAGTACAAACTCGCTGAGTTTGCACAAAGATTTAAAGGGGATGGTAATTATGATAATTGTATGTTTTATAATATTACTAAAAGCAACGGGAGAGAGACAGAGTCAGACTGTTACTCCATGCATTGGTTTAACATTATACAGTTTTTAGTGGTTCCTCAAAAACTGTCCTCACAGTTAAGCACACTGCAGCACACTGGCTTTTACTGCCCCCTGCTGCTGGGAAGAGCAATCATTTCCTGCACTATTTTTTGGTCATACACCTGACAGCTGTGCTTATGTCTGAAGATTACACTGGTAATTTAGTAAAATGGAACATCAAAAGTAAAGACAGTGGCATCTGGCATGATCGCTACGACCCTGAGTCGGTATTTTTTAAAATTTACCTTAATGCTTTTTAGAATTTGTTAGATATTCTTATCTTTTCTGTATTGTTTGTATGTGTACAGTTCATCATTATAAATCATAGCTATGTGCATAGTGTGCAGTGAATTTGCCGGTGCATTTTTTGTGAAGTTTTCAAAAATCATACTGAATCAAGATAAAAATAAATCAATAAATCAGTTATTCAATTGAAACTATATGGCATCGAATACAGATTATTCTTCTTTATTTTATTATTCCTTCAGTACACTGAAATGTTTTCTGCTTCATTTCCAGAGAAATCTTTAACCACATGAAAACAGTGTGCTAGATTGCAATGGCAATATATCATAGACCTACTCATCCAACCTTGAGCACAAGCAACAGTCTTTAGGCGAGTGTCTGTTTGAGATCATGGACCTGAGCCACCAATTCAGTGGTTGCAGATGAGAGAGAGAAGTGAGTGGAATAATTTTAAAAACACAGCATAAAGCATTTTCTGGCACCAATGTTTATAAATTTGACATGAAAGGACTTCATTTCAGAACACACCTGTACCACCTACATAAAGATGTGGTCATATCAGGGTTAAAGCTGTGCATCAATACAGCAGCTGTGATACTAGACAAGTGGGCAATCAGCTGTCTTCAAAAGCTGCATAACCCAAGGTTTAAGAGGTCCAATGCTGTTTATTATCACTTCAAAGCTGAAACTGAAATGAAAATGGAGCAATGATAACCTTAATTTAGGAATATCCTTAAAGAGTTTTTTGTTTATCTCCTGCAGGCGAAGCAGCGACTCGGACTACAGCGATGGAGAGGAGGACTTTTACTACACGGAGATCGAGGTCAACATGGACAGCCTTACTGAGGGCTTGTCCAGCCTCACGCCCACCTCCCCCACCACATCCGGCCCTCCTCCGATCTTCCCTCCACCCCTCACCGCTGTCCCTCACTCTGAACATATCAACATGAACGATTCGCAGAGCCAAGCCCCGACACTGCTCAGTCAGTCAGCTCCTTCCACGCTTTGTCACATCCGCACTGACCACGCCTACCAGGTAATTTACACAAGATAGACTTTGGAAACACACATTTCTAAAACTTGATCAAACAAGAAAACAAGACAAAACGTTAAGCAGTTGGTATGTTACAAAGCAACAAAGACTTCAGATTTCTATTGAATCTGAGTTTGAGTTTTGAATTTTTGAGATCAATGTGGGAAAAGAAAGCTCTGAGGTCAGAGTGAATGACTTAACTCCTACACCAGTGTGGGAGTATATCCCAGGGAGAGAAGGAAAGAAAAGGGATAAAAAAGTTTCTTGCAAATATTAACACCAATTCACATGAAGAACTAAATCTGAATATTTTAAGTCCAAAAAAGATTTAATCATGCTCAGAGTCCTGCTTGCAACACTTTATTTGAACTGCTTTGTTGCAACTTTGGGTCTCCATACCTTCTCCCTCTTCTTTATGCTTGTCCTTTCTCTTCTTTTTCTTCCACCTAACTGTACAAATTCATGTGAAATCCTCATTTACAGTACATGCCCTTGAGGGTAAAAATGAAATTCTTGTTTTAGCTGGAAAAACACTTAAAGTATAATTTCTTTTTAGGTATTCAATATTGAATTCAGTCCTTCACAGTGGTTTGAAGTTGTGTGGAACGTCTAGTTGCCATGACAACACATAATGCACTTGAAAATAGACTTACAGTATGTAAACGCACTGAAACTACAACACCTACTTCACACATTGCACTGCACTCATACTTTTCTATTCAATACTGCTAACTCCATGTTCTCACTGCTATTGTTCATGCTGTCTTCAAAAGTGTTTTGCGCCATATTCTACCTCAGTATTGTTTATCTATAATCGTAAAACTCGCAGACATTTTCTGTTTATGTAAAATGCAGAGCTGATATGACGGCACATTTCCTATGTGAAGGTGTAGAAATGCCTTGCCTGCTCATTATATGATCTTTTTTCTCTTCTCTGTTTCTATCTGCACCTTTCCTGTCCCTCCGTCTTTCTGTTGTGTCCTCTCATGGCTATGGTGGGGTGGTTGTCCATGTTCCAGGCCACTGCTCCAGTGAGTATCCCATTGGGTCCTGAGCTGGCTGGGTTAGGCAATGATAATGGGACCGGGCCTGGAATTGGGACAGGGAACGGCATCAGTGTGTCATGGCAATCCCCTCCTGTCATTTTCAAAGGCGTCCCGGTGAGTGAGGCTTTGTCTCACGCCATTTTAATCTTTGATTTGAATTTCTTTTCTGCTGTTTCAACTCTTAACCTTTTTTTTTTCTTTTGTAGCTCTTTGTCACTATTTGGTTTTTATCTCTCTCTACTTCTTAATACCATCATCTTTTCATTTACATTTTTATATATAAATTATAATATTTAAATGTTCATTCCATCCAAAGATGCTATTCAATGTGCTTTACATATAATACATATATAAGGACACATAAAACCAAATGTACTTGCATATACAGTGAGGAAAATAAGTATTTGAACACCCTGCTATGTTGCAAGTTCTCCCACTTAGAAATCATGAAGGTGTCTGACATTGTCATTGTAGGTGCATGTCCACTGTGAGAGACATAATCTAAAAAATCCAGAAATCACAATATATGATTTTTTAACTATTTATTTGTATGATACAGCTGCAAATAAGTATTTGAACACCTGTCTGTATGAATTCTGACCCTCAAAAACCTGTTAGTCTGCATTCAAAATGTCCACCTCCACTCCATTTATTATCCTAAATTAGATGTACCTGTTTGAGGTCGTTAGCTGCATAAAGACACCTGTCCACCCCATAAAATCAGTAAGAATCCAACTACTAACATGGCCAAGACCAAAGAGCTGTCCAAAGACACTAGAGACAAAATTGTACACCTCCACAAGGCTGGAAAGGGCTACGGGGAAATTGCCAAGCAGCTTGGTGAAAAAAGGTTGACTGTTGGAGCAATCATTAGAAAATGGAAGAAGCTAAACATGACTGTCAATCTCCCTCGGACTGGGGCTCCATGCAAGATCCTAAGAAAGGTGAGAAAAGAGCTGGGACCACCGTTTCCAAGGTTACTGTTGGTAATACACTAAGACGTCATGGTTTGAAATTATGCATGGCACGGAAGGTTCCCCTGCTTAAACCAGCACATGTCAAGGCCCGTCTTAAGTTTGCCAATGACCATTTGGATGATCCAGAGGAGTCATGGGAGAAAGTCATGTGGTCAGATGAGACCAAAATAGAACTTTTTGGTCATAATTCCACTAACCGTGTTTGGAGGAAGAAGAATGATGAGTACCATCCCAAGAACACCATCCCTACTTTGAAGCATGGGGGTGGCAACATTACGCTTTGGGGGTGTTTTTCTGCACATGGGACAGGGCGACTGCACTGTATTAAGGAGAGGATGACCGGGGCCATGTATTGCGGGAACAACCTCCTTCCCTCAGTTAGAGCATTGAAGATGGGTCGAGGCTGGGTCTTCCAACATGACAATAACCCGAAGCACACAGCCAGGATAACCAAGGAGTGGCTCTGGAAGAAGCATATCAAGGTTCTGGCGTGGCCTAGCCAGTCTCCAGACCTAAACCCAATAGAGAATCTTTGGAGGGAGCTCAAACTCTGTGTTTCTCAGCGACAGCCCAGAAACCTGACTGATCTAGAGAAGATCTGTGTGGAGGAGTGGGCCAAAATCCCTTCTGCAGTGTGTGCAAACCTGGTGAAAAATTACAGGAAACGTTTGACCTCTGTAATTGCAAACAAAGGCTACTGTACCAAACATTGATTTTCTCAGGTGTTCAAATACTTATTTGCAGCTGTATCATACAAATAAATAGTTTAAAAAATCATACATTGTGATTTTTTTTACTATGTCTCTCAGAGTGGACATGCACCTACGATGACAATTTCAGACTCCTCCATGATTTCTAAGTGGGAGAACTTGCAAAATAACAGGGTGTTCAAATACTTATTTTCCTCACTGTATGTAACAATAAAGGTGTATGTGTCTCATTAGTTGTTTTTTTTATCTTAGATGAATGCAATTAATTTAATATACAACAACAACAGAATTAAAAAAAATAAATCAGGGCCTCTAGTAGGCTGTTTATTGCTTTTTTTAGGCTGGGCCTATAATGGCTGAAGCAGCATTGCCTTAAATCCGAGTCTGGGCTCATGGGACATCCAGGAGACAGTCAGAGAACCTGAGGAATCTAGGGGCACATATTGTGTCTTTAAAGCGCATCAGACGTCACAGAACTGTTTAAAGATTTATAAACCAATAAAAGAAGGGTATTAAAAGCAATAATAAAACTGACAGGCAGCTACTGCGGGGACAAACAAAATGTATGCACAGTAATGTGATCTAAAACATGTACAGATTCATTTTATTAAATTGATTTTGAACTGTGGTTTAGACATACCAGAAAGGATTGCATCTTAATAGTGCAGCCAGCTAGTGCTGATGGTGCAGATTAATCTCTCAACATTTGCCTTTGCAGTGTGAGAAACAGAAACTCTATATACAAAACAGCCTTATAAAGGCATATACATTGAGATTATAGCCCAGGAAGAACACCAAAAGCAGATATTTAACTAATTCCTTTATATTGTCTCGATTGTGTTGCAGAAAACTTCAAGCCATACATGTGCAATAACAAACAAGTCTAAAACAACATTTGGCCCAGTAATACTGCATGCGTTTGATGTCATATGTGTTAATTTGTGCCTCCTGATATATCAAGCTTATAGAACTTACACTGTACAGCTGTGTGCCACAAGGTCATAGTGTGAATTATCTCTCAGTAATGTACTGTAGGGATGGCAACAGTAAATCAGGCCAACTTACTTCCTGTTCAACAGTATTTTTTTTTTTATTTTTTATTTTTTATAACTCTTTATTTCGAACATGCAAGAAAGTACATACAAATAAACAAAAAGAAAAAAATAACAAAAAGAAACAAATGAAACAATGTTTAAAAAAACATTGGAGAGAAAACAAACAAGGTACCCTTCTTTCCTGTGTTAACATACCTCTATCACATGTGCAAAAAGGAGTAGGAAGAAGTAAAACTTATGTACTCCTACCCCTTTAATTCTTACATTCCTTCAATTTACAATTAGAAATACTACTAATACAAATGCTAATAAAGCATAATACAAATGCTAATAATTAAAATTAGCAATTATGTTGCTATATACAGGTAAAAGCCAGTAAATTAGAATATTTTGAAAAACTTGATTTATTTCAGTAATTGCATTCAAAAGGTGTAACTTGTACATTATATTTATTCATTGCACACAGACTGATGCATTCAAATGTTTATTTCATTTAATTTTGATGATTTGAAGTGGCAACAAATGAAAATCCAAAATTCCGTGTGTCACAAAATTAGAATATTACTTAAGGCTAATACAAAAAAGGGAGTTTTTAGAAATGTTGGCCAACTGAAAAGTAAGAAAATGAAAAATATGAGCATGTACAATACTCAATACTTGGTTGGAGCTCCTTTTGCCTCAATTACTGCATTAATGCGGCGTGGCATGGAGTCGATGAGTTTCTGGCACTGCTCAGGTGTTATGAGAGCCCAGGTTGCTCTGATAGTGGCCTTCAACTCTTCTGCGTTTTTGGGTCTGGCATTCTGCATCTTCCTTTTCACAATACCCCACAGATTTTCTATGGGGCTAAGGTCAGGGAGTTGGCTGGCCAATTTAGAACAGAAATACCATGGTCCGTAAACCAGGCACGGGTAGATTTTGCGCTGTGTGCAGGCGCCAAGTCCTGTTGGAACCTGAAATCTCCATCTCCATAGAGCAGGTCAGCAGCAGGAAGCATGAAGTGCTCTAAAACTTGCTGGTAGACGGCTGCGTTGACCCTGGATCTCAGGAAACAGAGTGGACCGACACCAGCAGATGACATGGCACCCCAAACCATCACTGATGGTGGAAACTTTACACTAAACTTCAGGCAACGTGGATCCTGTGCCTCTCCTGTCTTCCTCCAGACTCTGGGACCTCGATTTCCAAAGGAAATGCAAAATTTGCTTTCGTCAGAAAACATGACTTTGGACCACTCAGCAGCAGTCCAGCTCTTTTTTCCTTAGCCCAGGTGAGACGCTTTTCGCGCTGTTTCTTGGTCAACAGTGGCTTGACACGAGGTATGCGGCAGTTGAAACCCATGTCTTTCAAGCGTCTCTTGGTGGTGGATCTTGAAGCACTGACTCCAGCAGCTGTCCACACCCTTTTTTTCACAATCTTGACTAGGGCGCGGTGATCCCTATCGCTTGTACACTTTTTCTGACCACAGTTTTTCCTTCCCTTTGCCTCTCTATTAATGTGTTTGGACACAGAGCTCTGAGAACAGCCAGCCTCTTCAGCAATAACCTTTTGTGTCTTTCCCTCCTTGTGCAATGTGTCGATGGTCGCCTTTTGGACAGCTGTCAAATCTGAAGTCTTCCCCATGTTTGTGTAGGCTTCAGAACTGGACTGAGAGACCATTTAAAGCCCTTTGCAGGTGTTTTGAGTTAATCAGCTGATTACTTTGTGGCACCAGGTGTCTTCAAAATGTAACCCTTACACAATATTCTAATTTTGTGACACACGGAATTTTGGATTTTCATTTGTTGCCACTTCAAATCATCAAAATTAAATGAAATAAACATTTGAATGCATCAGTCTGTGTGCAATGAATAAATATAATGTACAAGTTACACCTTTTGAATGCAATTACTGAAATAAATCAAGTTTTTCAAAATATTCTAATTTACTGGCTTTTACCTGTGTGTGTGTGTGTGTGTATATATATATATATATATATATATATATATATATATATATATATATATATATACACATATATACCCTCATACATATATATAAATAAACACTGAGACTGAGAAGACCAAGACAAACAATGTTGATCCTTAACTCCTTCACAACTGTTACTAAGACTATGTCTGTGCTGTTTGCCCCATGGGTCCTGTTTTTATTGTGCAAAGAGGTACTTCTTGGGCGCACAAACTGTGTTGGCGTCTCCATGCGCATCTACTATTTTTGGTTCATGTGTGCGAAAGGACTGGATGAAGGTGAATATAGATCAGGGGGCGTGGTGATGAGGGACTACACATCACTGGTGTCATCGCTGTGCCAATCACAGTGACACATGATGACAATAGCTAAAAAAAGAAAAAAAAAAGAAAAAAAAAAAGAAGAAGAATCGGCTTCTCCAAGAAAACAAATCTGCAATCAGGCATATTGGGTGGTTTTCTTAGTTAGTTAAAATTGTTTTTCTGTCACTCTACTGTATTTGTTGTTGTATTGTTGTAAATGGTTACTACAAATATTTGCATGTGACACAGCAGCATCAAGTATGAAACATGAACCTTTGGCTCCGGTAAGCTGTTGGCAGAATACCAAGTTATAAGCGACAAGTCTGATGTGTGTCAAGAGGTGTGAGTACTTTATTGTGACAGGGACATAATTAAGGTTATTTAATTCTGTGAATCAGACATTGTCATGTAGAATAAAGTATACAGCTACACTGTATGAGCATAATATTGAACAATGCACTCATGATGTCTTTCCACTTTTGCAGGGGCCTGTCGCTCACGTCCGGACAGTTAGCATCGGGGAAAAGCGGCAGCCCACAGCCAGCACACACACCACCGTTAGCAAGAACCATGCTTTAATAACGCCGGCACCTAAATCAACACCAGGCACCAGGTACTGTATGCATCAGCCATTTGTCAGTGTGATTGTGTGAGGAGTGCTGGTTAAATCAAGAAGGTAGGGCTAGTTATGACCCAGTTATCTCTAGTTATTCTCAACAATGAACCTGTGTTTAAGATAAATCATTTTATCTTCTTTTAGCTATCTTGTTCTGTCTTTCTTTTTTCCTCCATACCACAATCACATGAAATTGTGAAATTGTTACCACTCAAACTACAAACATCGTCACAAAGGAAAAGCAGCTAATCACTTGAAATTAGCAGCCTTTCCTTTGTGACAATGTTTGTAGTTTGAGAGGTTTGAAAAATAGCAGGAACCAGCCACAACATGCACACCAAACCTTTTGGTGCTGAAAACTGCAGTTGCATCAAATCATTGACCTCTTCAAAGATATGTATTAAATGCATTTAATAACATTTATATTGACTTGTTGAAATTAAGGCTCAAGTGTTTGTGTGTGTGCCTGACCCTGCCTCTACTCTGAGCACATTGCACATGTGTTTTTATGCCCGTGTGGGCGTCTGGATGTCCGTGTGCATGTTCTTATGCTGTCACATCTGCTGTTACCAAGGAAACCCCGTGGGGAGGCGAAGAAGTGCAGAAAGGTGTATGGCATGGAGAAGAGAGACATGTGGTGCACAGCCTGCCGCTGGAAAAAAGCCTGTCAGAGATTCACCGACTAATCCGGTCGCCTTCCTGTGTCCGTGAGATGAGCTCTTTCTCACTCGGAGGGACAGATGTAGGTGGACTCTTCCACTGAGGAGACGAGGGGAGATTTCTTCACGATGGAACTCTGTGCTGCTTCCTTCAGCATTACAGGGAGTTCGCCGTCTCTCTTTTCCATTTCCAACACAAAGAGAAAATACAACTAAAACAAACAACAAAACATCTGCAAGAGAAAATTTACTTTATGCTGGTTTGGAGACTTTTTCCAAGACTGAAACTCATGAATAAGGAAAACATTTAAATTGGAACCTTCTGATTTGATTTTTTTTTTTCTCTTGCCATTTTTCACAGCCTCAACTGAAGGCAATGTTTAAAGACTACAGAAACGCCTTTTGGTATACTCATACTGGTATGTCGTTTATTATAGGAGCATCAAATAGTCTACCGTTTATGGGGTGGAACGTGACTTTTTGGAGGTTCAAGGGTTAACACCAGATTTGCTCAGTAAGACCTCTGTAGCATATCCGATTTTTCACTGTTAAAGTGACATAAAACCTACCAAAGGCAAAAAAGCCTGTTCACTTACAACCAACAGTTTAGGTGTAAGCTAAATCCTAAATCTAGCATCACTGTCTTCTTCAGCCTTACTTGATATTGACTTTATGTTGAAGTACATATTGTTCATTAAGCAAATTCTGTACAGCTAGCTCTATTTCACACACTGCACAAAACCCTCACACACAAGTGGTACAAGGGTTACCCTTGACTTTCCAAAATATTTTTGAGAGATGTACACAATATATGAAATATCTCTTCTTCTCTATGCTTGTATCCAAGTGATATGCACCATGAAGATTTAAGTCCTCTTTTTGAGTATTGAGGAAACCACAGTGTATGCCTGAAAGAGTAGGTATCTATTTCCTATATAGAGTTTATTTTCAACAGCAACTAGCAGTTGCACTGTGCAATCAGCAGGATTCCAGCGTTTAATATTGTCTAACTTTGTGGTTGTCAAATTCACCATAATTGAGGTGAGTTAAAGCAGAAAGGCTATTTTTTTTCCTTTGACAGCTGAGGTTCTTAATGAGATTGTTTACCAGGATGAATGACAATTCTTTGACACTTTAACTTAAAGTCTGACTGATGTAACTTGTGTATGTAGGTAAATAACAGAGATTGTAACCCAGCAATCACTATCTGATAAAATGTCAGGCATCCATATTCATTTCTTAGTTTTAATTGGAGAAGTTACCCAATATTTAGTGGTATAAATCACTAACCAGCATTGCAACATTTGTGGAAACTTCATAGGAACCAAGACTTTTCCCATGTTTTTTGTAGACATTGTGTTTAAGCTTTTAGAATGGTCTGAAAACTATAAAATCAGTCAGTGCTGAGCAGCAGTGTAGGTAGTCGACTTTATAGTGATTGTTACAGAAGTGGAGCAACAGTTTAAAAATGCTTCACAAGTAAAGATAGTTTAGAAAGGTCCTGTAATACAAACTGTCAGGCCTGCTTTCCCAAGCCTAGAAGAAATATAGGATATTGGATATATCCCTTTCACCTGTAAAAAAAAAAAAAAAGATCTATGAAAAATAGCCCCCTTTCATTTTAAAGCCTTTTTTAACCAGTTTGGCAATTCTATATTATTATCTAAGATATCTAAGATATACAGTGATGAAAGAAAAAATGGCAGTGGTAACCTTACATTAGCATTTAAAGGAGCAGTTTGTACCACTAAGGGGCAGAAATATTGGCAGAAATGGAATATAATCATAATTATGTTTTCATAAGTATATGTTCACATGAAAATGAGAATTGTGTTTCTGTTTGAGCTTAGAATAAACCCTTCGTATCTACATAGGGAGTGAGTCCTCCTCCCTGGAGTATGCCATGTTGTACCGCCATGTTTGTACAGTAGCCCAGAATGGACAAACCAAACGCTGGCTCTAGAGAGGGCCTCTCACGTTTTCCATTACCTGAAGGCCACAAAAGGTTCTATTACACTCTGGGGTCAGGAAAGGGGTATTCAGTTGGTTACAATCTGCATACTCACTGCTAGATGCCACTAAATCCTACACACTGCTCCTTTAATCTTTTAGAGAAACTTGGGATATATATATATATATATATATATATATATATATATATATATATATATATATATATATATATATATATATATATATATATATATATATATATATATATATATAGGCACTCGACAGTGTTTCTACAAAAGACAAATACAAGTCAACTAGTTATTCTTTGAAGGTTACCAGCCACAAACTGTACCCCTGCAGGGTGAAGTGCATTTTCAGTAATGCTCTCTTATTGGTGATACTAATGATAAAGGGAAATAGATAACTACACATCAGTAGTTTATAGTTAACAATATTTTAAGTAATTCTTAAATTCAGACATCCCCAGATGATAATTTGTATCATTAGTAACGTATAATCATTAACTTGCTCTAAGCCAACATGATATTGATAAAAGACAAAAATGATTTTTTTAAGATGATAACTTCTTCCGCTTCCCATGAACTACAGTTAAGTCAATTTATTTATTTAGCTCAAAATCACAAATTTGCCTCACAGGGCTTATCAACCTGTTTCACCCTCTATTCTATGAACGAAAAACTCTTAACAGGTATTTTTCTGATCTGCTCTAGTGACAGTAGGTGTATAGTTTTGAAGAGATACCCCCTTGTACTTTTTGAATGTAGATTCTGCTGTGTCGTCTACTCTCTAAGCGCTCCTGGCACTGACCTGACCACCATAGCAACCTATGACACTTGCACAAACACAGTGCCTGTCCTCCCCTATATGAGCATATGTCATTGGCTGAGGTACAGTCTGACTTCAGTCCTCTGTCGCCATAGAAACACCTGTGCTTTCTCCTGTTGCCACCAGGTCACCGGTGCTGTCTGCTGTTTGCTGAAACCATGTTATTGCTTGTCAATGAAAGCAGATGCTTGACTGTTAATTGGTGGCTTGAAGTCAAACATATTAAGCACACATGTTAGCCGGAATAGTGGTAAAACAATATCACATTCATTTTCCATTATAAACCACCTTTTTGTTTTGAAAATGAATGATCCTGCCTGTAAACCATTTATTCCACTGGCATCCTAGATAAGCTTCCGGTCAAAAACTTCACAAGTGCCAATGAAAAGAACATAAAAAGGAAAAAGGTATACTGACCTAATGAAATTGCACTACGTTGCACTGTGCAAATGCGTTATGTTTTTGTACATGGACATTTTATATACACAAATTTTGAAGTAAAATGATTTTTGTATTTTCCAAGAGGGTGGGAGTGATATTATCACTGCCCAATAGAATAAATGGGGTGTCAGGGATAGGGGGTTCTGTACCTCTAGGGTCCCCCATTAATAGCCTGTCTTGCTCTCTGTCAGATGTATTGTACTAAACATATTGTTTTTAGAAGTGGGGTACTGGGAAGTACAGTGTGGTACTAAAGGTAGTCTGTCACTTTTCTTTGGAGTAGTGCCAATGGCCGAAAGCAGCACCTGCCTTGTCTCAGTGATGGGATAACACCAGTCTCAGTCTGGGGCTTCACATTAATGTCTTGATAACAGATGCTTTTGCAGTGCTTTACTTCCTTGAGTTTATTTTTTATTTTTTTTTTTTTCAAAATACTCACACACTTCTTTACATTTTACTGAGCTGAGCTAGTAACTATGTAGATACTGTTATTAGTGCTGGATACCACTTTTAATTCTGTTATTTCTGGTTTGGTTGTTCGTTGAGTGTCAAATGCACACCATCAGGTCTCTCTCCATCATAAGCACTTTTAGATTCAACCAGCAGAGTAAGAGGCAGATGCTTTTGCTGGTACTAAATGGCATCTGTTAAGCTAACAGGTTCCTGAGGTTGCCGCTATTCCACCTTTTTTTTATGTTTTTTTTTTTTTCTCGAGTTGCACTATACTGGCCTGTGAAGATCAAGGCTCAAGTCGTATCAGTAAGAGCTCTGCTCAATGAGTTTGGCTTGTGTCATTATGGCCAGAAAGAACTATGGGTACAAAGTTGCTCTTTTGGACTTTTTGCAAAAATACATAACTTTCACCCTATTAAATGGAAGATGGAGATTGACGGTAACTGTTAGTGTTAATGTGTGTACAGGGGAAGAGAGCAGACAGCAGTGGCGATATAAAGATGGATTTGCCGTTTCAGGGCTTTCTTGTACATAATGCAATATAAAGAGAACCATGAGGCTTTTTCATATATTGTTTTCTTTGTTGTTGTTTTTCTTTGTTATATGAAAAGTATACTTTTTTACAGCATAGTTGCTCAAACTATTTTCTTTCAGACATTTCTTTTTAAGTCGATTGAGAAGCTATAGTGAACATGACACGTTAAAGATTCTATGTATATTGTAGCTTGGAGGCAAAGGGGAGAAAAAAAATCGTTGAATGTAAAACCTATAAAAAAGTCTTTTCGTTGTTATATTTGCTGGCTAGTTTGTACTGCCTGTAGTGAACCTGTAGCGCGTCTTGATTTTAACACCCGCAGCTGTTGCCACACTGCTCTGTCATATGAAATTATGCAGTATTGCTTTACTATCTTACTTTGTGCAATGAGATGCTTTCATAATGGAACAAGAACTAACTCAAGCTTTTTGGTGACATCTGGGCTACTTGCTCACACTGTTTCTATTCATATTTTGTCTTTCTCCCTGCCAAATAGAAATGTTTCTGAAAATGTGTGTTTATCATGGCCGTAGATGTTGTTTGTGGTTGTGACGTAATGTTGATGTTAGGCAGGATAACCTTCAATTTTTAACCTTGTGGGAATAATTTATCCTGCCCTGCACATTCCAACCGACAGCACGCTTTTAGTGTCTTCCACTTGTTTCTTATTAGACATATCCTTCCCATTTCACTACAGTGATTCTTCTCTGATCACCTTGTCCTTTTTCCATTTCCTGTTCTTGTCCTATCCAGCTTTACTGTGGTTCCACCCAAGCCTTTACCCAGTATATTAAGCTAAACTAAACCCTTAAAATGTGCATCAAATAAAGCCTTCATTTTATATTTCCATGTCAAAATGTATGTGCCGTTTTCTTGAATGTCAGTTTTCGTGCATAAACCAGCAGCAGCAAAGCCAATAGATTTCCTTCCAAATCATATGTAATGTATACCATTGCAATGGCAGCTCCTCTCAATTCTCTGCTTCTTCTACTGTGGCGTTATTGTTTGTATGGGCTTTTACCTTTTTACCTTCTGTTTGTCAGAGCTCTCATTTAATTACCTCTTTTCCCCAGTTATGTTTTTTACTGAGCCTAACACTGGCTGGTATGAAAACTGACTTTTGCTTATTTTTGTTTTCGCATTGATTGGTTGGTTGATTGATCGATTTTCTGGTTGAGTTTGTATTGCATGTCTAGCATTGCTCATTTTTGTTCTTTTTTTTGTTAGGAGATACAACACTGAAGGGTTTTATGTGTCAGATTTCCCCTTCTAGTAACTGATAGCCCAAGGCTGATGCAGTTCGTTTTCCTCTAAATGTAAAATTGCTCATTGCAGCCTGACAAACACACACACAAAGATAAAAGCGCTTTTGAGGGAAATGTAACGCCAGCCTTGGGTCTTTACTGGAGGGCAAGATTTCTCCTGTGTGTGGGCTCGGCAACTGGTCTTCATCAGCTGTCCCACGCACATGGAGGAAGCACTTTCTGAGGAGTGGTGCACTCAGAGTATTTGTCTGAATGTCAAGCCTAAGACTAGTGCTTGAATAGATGGATGACTATGTATGATGCTGATAATGTGATCTATGTGATGTAATGTGACAGAAAGAAAATAAACCTGAATGGAAGAAGTCTGCCAACAGATTCTATATTAATCTTCATAATGATCAATGCAGGCTATGTTAGGCTACTCTTCCAAATAAGGAAATGTAGCAATGTAAAATCAATAGTCAGGATTAATTCCTTTGTGTCTACTTTCTTTAACTTGTCTATTCTGCCCCCTTGTGGACTGCAGGTGGTCACAACACTTGTACGTCAACCCTCCCAAGAGGCAGCAGAAAACAAAAAGGCACAACACACACGTGTCACTTCTTTACAGCAGCAATTTCAAAATTTATTGAGATTGATTGGTTTTTGCAAATAATAGTCAAGCTAATTCTTCCACTAAACATGAAGTTAAAAAGAGGCTCGGATGGCCGTTGGGCCAGCCCCAACATCAAAAACAGGAGGCTCATGGTTGGCTGTAAAAATGTTTTGTGATCAGTACTATCAACCAAAAAATATCTGCACAAGAGCACTTAAATCTGCCCGAAAACAACAGGTGTAAAAACAGGACAGTTTTTTTTTTGATTATTTAACACATTTTGTTACAAACACAGGTTTATGATAATCATCAATATAAAGTCAGTATCATATTGAACAATATTCCCAATGAAAATAAACAAGCCTCAAGCTTCAAGTGCGACCTTATACAAATCAAAGACCTTCTGAAACTTGAGAGAAAATAAATAATATATAATAGTAATATAAATTCATATATATGAAGGTATACACACAGAACAAAATCTAAAGTAAAAAGCGCGGATTTTGAAATATAGTATAATATAGATATACCCATATCTATGGCTTCATGATTTGCACATGTGAATCAAGCTATACAGGCTAAATGAGGATTGCAATTTGTACACGTCTAAGAATACCCATATTCATCTGCAATAGAGCAAATAGTTCCAGTTTTGCATCGTGTGGAATGAGACAGTTGTGTGCAGATGCCGAAGACGTCGCTTTGGTATGACGAAATAAGCACAGGCATGCAGTTAAGACCACAGATAGGGCACAATAGGTCATCAATACACGGTGGGAAGGAGAATCTAGTCACCCATCATGATTTGTCTCTTCGAAGATTTACCCTCAAACATTTTGCACCTCTAATCTGATCAGCCACATTTTAGTAATCTCTATCCGTTGACACAAACATATCCATCTCTCGGTAGCAGACACTCTCACAAGCACACGGGTGAAATGTCATTGAGGCACATATTGAGGGGTTGATGGCAGACGTTTTCCTGAAGTACAACCCAGTATGAGGAAGAAGACAGTACAGGTCGTGAGAAGAGCGCAGGGCCGGGGAGTCACACATACATCCAGATGTCTCTCAGTGGTCACAATGGCACCACAGGACAGAGATTTGTCGCTGATCATGGGCTCCTTCCACACCCACCATTGACATTCATAAAAAAATCCTACCCCATTGTCTCTTTTTTTTTTTTTTCTACCCAAAAATTTTAATAGATGGGTTCAACAAAAACACAATAAATAATACAAATAAAATAAAGACAGTTGCCAGATATGAAGAAAGCATCACAAATCAGAGAGTTTCTCAGTGGAGGTTAATGGGAAGTGCAGTCCATGCCACCTGTAGCAGATAGGCAACATGTTTCCCAGAGTTACTACTGCAGCGCTCAATTTCACCTTTTTTTTTTGTAAATGAACTCAAGCCAGTAAACACTGGCAGATAGAAACACAGCATGTAGTCTCAACACTGTCTGAGGGGAGCGTTGTATCTGCATGCTGCATTTCTACTTGATTGTGTGTCATGCCAGGCGTGAGACAGTAGAAACTAGAAACAAAATATCTAATCAGCTTGGTTTTAAGATGCAATCTTCAAAAGCTAGCCGGTCCTTTCACACAGCCCTTCTTCATATTCACAATAATACCATGGCATGTGCACTTTTTTCAAACTGTGACAAATAGTGACAGGTTCAAAAAATAAAAACAACCCCAACAACAAAACTGTTAACCACGACAATAAATCCAAAAAAGCACCTGCACACACACACGCACACACACACACGCACACACACAGTGAAACGAAAAGCACTTCATGTATACAAGGTACTAGATAGTTTTTGGTTTGATATTAATCAATTAGTGTACATTAGTGATGCAAAAGCATGTGCAGAATATATGTTTCAATCAATATCTAACAGAAGTTTGACAGTGAAGTTGTTTTTCCCCTTAAAAAAGCAAATACAACAGAAAAAGCGTAAACTGGCACAATAAAAGGTTGATAAAAGCCTTATGGCTTGCTGTCCACAACAAGGCAAAGTATAAAAGCTTTTTTTCTTATACAAGATATAAAATATCAAAAAAAGAACACACAATAAAGCTTAGCATCCAGCACTTAATAATAATTAATAATAGTAACATCAACAACAGTAATTGTTCTGATAATCATAATAATAAGACATCTCGTCTGGCTCACTTGAATTGTCAATAACATTGCCGAAAACATGGAAATAATCTTAGGAAATCAATATAGACTCTTTTTTTGGACACTGGACACTCAAACATCCTTGCATACAAACACCCATTGTGTTCCACCCAAAAACAGAGAGAGAGAGAAATGGGGAGAGACAGAGAGACTGAGAAAGAGAGAGGAGGGAATGACTTCTCCAAAAAATTTGGAAATCCACAAATTTTCAATAAATAGCTTTTAAACAAAACAAATTAATATTACACTCTCTACAAATATCAAACTTGGACATTTCAAGCACAATTTTGATCCTCTTCTTTTAACCTTACAAAGCTGGAGAGAATATATCCCCAAAATGTGAAACCATGGAAAGAGGCTGCATATTCTGTATTGAGAAACTGGAACTACATGACTGACAAAGGGGAAAAAGAAAAAACAGTTTTTGAAACAAAGGCAGTTCCTCTTTCGCTGTGAGAGACATGGCTCTCAGGTCCTATCATCACAACCTTCACTGTTTGAGAAACTGAACCAGAGACAACAAGAGAGAGACAGAAAGAGTTAATAGTGTAGTTCATGTGGATCCATTGTTG
Organism: Percina caprodes; assembly: GCA_013375575.1. Lineage (NCBI taxonomy): Eukaryota > Metazoa > Chordata > Actinopteri > Perciformes > Percidae > Percina > Percina caprodes. Next base: position 1,138,215 of record JABXJD010000145.1, read on the forward strand.
ATTTTCCAAACAGGGAAGCTGACACAGAAGTCCACGTTGTGTACAAACTGACATGCACTCTCTTTGTCTCTCTCTGTCTCACACACATTCCCCTTTTTAAATAATAAAAAAAAAATATTACATTAGTCAATTCTTCAGTATTTGTTGGAATGGATTGATAGAAACTGTGTGGTAAACTTAAGGAACCCACTGAAAAGGCATTGGCTATATAAACAGCAATCTGCACAAAGATTCAGTGATTTCTATATTGTGATAACAGTCAAGAGGACATAAAGTATATCCTTAAAGGTAGGTGCGGTCACCGAGTTGTTTAGGTAAGTAAGGAAAAGATCAAAAATGTAAACCACGGGTTCAGGGCTTTGATAGGAGTCAGTTGTCATTAAAGTGCAAGTCTGTGGCAGTAGGACTCTGCATCGGCAATGTGCCATCAAGCTGCCCGGCCCTCTGACACGTGTAGCTTTGCAATAGATTTAGACTCTCCCTTCGCTCGTAGAGAGACGCTTTCCCAAGAAACATTACAGCCGAGGTGTGACCAAGACACCACCCCCTCCCCTCCTGCCTTTTTCCCTACACTGTCAGTGATCCTTGGTTTCCATGGTGATTGTGATGGCAAACATACAAAGTTGCAGTCTTGCATTGGCCATGTCCTTGGCAGCGTCCTCGTTGATTTCTGTTGTGACAGAGTAGAAAACTACTGGACTCTGGCCTGAACCCTCAAGAAAAAGAAACACAAAAACACTGCATCAGAAGTAAAGGAGGTAAGCAGAAAAAGCCTTGCACTCGAGCCATCTCTTGACCACTCTTCTTCTACTATGGCAGTCAAGGTTGAGAATAGCCTAGGTGTGTGTGTGTGTGTGTGTGTATATGTGTGTGTGTGTGTGTGTGTATTTGATTGTGTTACTCATGATGGTTCTAGATCATTGTCGCGCATCACCCTACAGCATTTCCATTCCAAGGAAGGCCTGCCCACGGTGGGACAAATGGTTAAAGAGAGCAGAGGATTCTGCCTGAGAGATCGCAAGAGATCTTTAGAGATTGGTCGACGAGCCGCTGATAGGTGCCTGACAGATTCTAGGAGATCCAGGTGAAGTCCCTCTCACTCCCGTTCTGCTGCTCCCCCTCCTGTGCCGAAGAGTCGCTCTCCTCCTTCTCATTGTCCAGTGCTCCGTGTGCCTCGGAGGTCATGCCCGAGTCCTTCCACTTCCCTCTCTCCTCCTCCCCTTCTCCCATCATCTCTCCATCCCCTTCGACCATCATCTCCTCCTCCCCCTCTCCATCACCGTCGCACTCCGCCTGGTCATCGTGGAAACGGTCGCCGGGATACAGCTCCTCCTCCGGAGAGATGTCTCCTCCCACCTCCCCGTGGTGATCCAGCAGCGCGGCCATGCCCCGGCCAGAGCAGTCGGCGCAGACGCCATGGCGCCTCGAGCCGTGTTTGATTCCGACGCTGGCTGCTGACATGAAGACCCGGCTGCACACTTTACACACATACTTCTTGTCTTTGCTGTGGACCTGTTGGACAGGAACACATCATTTAACATAAACTATGTATTTACACTTTAGTAGCCTATATGGTGTGATTTACTGCCCCCTACTGGTAATCACATAGCTGCCCTCACCAGTGTGTGCCTCTTCATGTGCTCCCTTCTGGTGAACTTCTTGCCACAGATTTCACAGGGGTATGGCCTCTCGCCAGTGTGAGAGCGCATGTGCCTCTTTAGGATGCACTGGTGCATAGCAGAGAAACTGCAGTAGGGGCACTTGAACTTTTTACGGATCACTGTGAAGTCATTCACTGTGTGGACACAAGGAGACAGAGAAAAAAAGAGAAAGATTAGTTTTGAATCAAGCTCTTTTGAATAAACCAAAAACGTCACTTTTCAGTTATTACATTTAATTAGCGGCATGGTGTAGAAATGTATCATCAATTCCCATAGCCACACCAATCCCAGTCAAAGCTACAGTTGCCCTGGCAACAGCTCTTCCTCCATACTAAAGCAATAAAGAGATACTATAAACACAACACACAACATTCAGTCTGCCTTAGTTGCTCTAGAGGGTCTCTGCTATGGACAGCAAAACACAGACAGAAAGACAAGCACAGACAATGACAAGAAGGGTGCAGGTTGGGAAATAAAAATCACACACACACACACACACACACACACACACAAAGGGAGCAAAGAAATTAAAATAAAAAAAAATAATGTTAATACCATGTCCCAATCTTGTGTAAAGGCCTAGTAAACCAATTATCTCAAGGTCTTCTCTTGACTTAAATGGCGGTTAAGCCAGGTGAAGGGCATCCAAGTAAACAGATTGTGTGTGTGTGTGTGTGTGTGTGTGTGTGTGTGAGAGTGTGTGAGTGTGTGTGTGTGTGTGTGTGTGTGAGAGAGTGAGTGAGTGAGTGAGTGAGTAACTTGCAGTCAAGGCATACATTTGACCATGAGAGATCAGGACTGAATTTATGAGAACACAAGCACAACACAACTACTGTTCATGGAGGAAGGGTCAAACACACAGTTCAGGGTTATAAGTTTTAAAGTGATACAATATAATTACCTCCATCTGCAAATCGACTTCTGCTCTGATTAAACACTCAACAGCACAAAACATGCAAGTACACATCAACTTGCACAACAGATTTGAACACCTTATTCACTTGTTTTTTTAGAACGCAAAGACAAAAGAAAAATACTAGTGATTGTGTGAATGATGTGCACAACACACAGATAAAAAGATAAAAACTACAGAGAGGGTTAACCATTTTCCATTGTAGTTTAATTACAGCACAAAAACTACAAGCAGAATATAATTCCGTTTTGAAAAGTAAATATCTTTGTACAGTGCATGGGGGGGGTTAAGGAGGAAATTATATATTCTAAAATGAAATATCTTTCAGCATTTACAATAACACATAATCGCTCCTCTCACACAACAGCTGTACAGTATTTGTCGTTTCTCCTGAATGGCTGGCTCTGCAGAGTTCCTGATTCTTTCCTAACTTCTCTGAGGCTGCCAGTCTGTTTCAGCTGCTGGCTAGAACAGAGTGTTACCTGAGAAATGGGATTTAGTATGAGAAAGTATTTGGCATTTGGGAGTTTCCTGTGTGTCTGTACACACATCGGGTAAGCGGGCATATTCCCAATAGACACCAGTTCTGCTTTTACTTAACATGTAGAAATTACAGTTCTATGTGTTGGAGTAACTTTGGAATATTAGAGGGAAACACAGGTGGATGTCTTCCCTTTGGCTGTGTACTACTCACAGTGTGGGTGTACACACAATGCACCTTCATAACTGGGCTGTATCAGGAAAATATCTTGGTTTATAGTTGCAGGCCTGAATTTTTGGCAGAAATTGGTGTGGATTTATATTAGCAATGATTTTGAAGTCAGTGCTCATGCTGATTCAAATATCTTCGCAGCTCTGCCACACACTCACCATCTCCCTTATTCCTCTCCTGAATTTCCCCCACTTGTCACACACTCTTATCTGTCTGCAGCAGTGACATCACTAAGCTCATCTGGTTGAAGGGGCATCTACTCCTTGGCCCCCACTTCCTCTTCAGATGAAGAGGTCAGGGGTTAAGAAGGGCCGGGCCCGTGAAGGACCAATTACTAACCAGCTTCAGCCAAAAGAAGAGTTACAGATCTGGGATGGAGGAGATGGACAGATAGAGTGAAAATGACACCATCCAACCCCCATCAGTGCTGCTTCTGGTCTATTGTTTAGCTGGCGTTGTCTGGTTAGACACATCCCCTCCATCTGCACTGATCTGACAGCACTGACTGAAGGTAACCATGTCAGAGTGATGAGATGACAAGCTACGTCTCCAGTGGGGATGGTGATACAATTACTTAGTTTTGCTTTGAGTTTTTTTCATGAAATTTCATGAAAATTAACCACAGGGTTTCAAAAATAGATAATAATATTCCCTTACATTTTATGCTGTTTTAAGCAACACTACCACTGGCAACAGAAACAATCTGATATGGGTCTTAATTCTAGTCTCATGCTGCAATCCTACAAAGTTCCTGCAGGTGGTGTGGTTGTGTGGGCTGTGAGCCACAGTAAAGCCTGAGTGTCTTTGTGACCATAATGCAGGGGTGGACACAAAGATAAAGATCTCTCTGCCTAAAAAGGAGAGAAGAGTTTAGTCAACCTGGTGACTGGCGACAGAGAGCCAGACAAGTGGTTTAGGTCAGGGAGGCGGAAAGACGCCACCACATCTCAACTCAGCACCACAACAGAAAAGTTATTCACCTGTTATTGGTTCTAATCAGTGCACACTCAGATTATTCACAAACCTAAAGATTACTGAAAGATCAGTTCTACTTATAATGTTAGTCAGTTGTTGTTTAAACAGATCGGCTTTGCATAGCAACTGTGCATTGTTTACATGTACGCTGTCAATTTATAGTAAAAAAATAATGGCATAATATTTAACAAGTTGTAAAAAAAACAGTAGTCCCTAGGTATTTTTTTAAAATCTCAACAGATACTTGATTTAAAAGGAAGCTTTTCCTTCCCAGTGCAATGAAGCCACAGAGCATTTTGTCATGAACGATACACTGCTGGCTGATATGTGTACATAAGCCTGCGGCCTGTATCAATTTTCCAAATTGATACTGAGATCATGATTGTCAACTTTCATCTCTTGAGAAAGCCGCCACAGTGAATCTATAACCCCACTCTGACATATTTCCATCCCTGTGCCTCTTCCCAGCATATCTCCTGGCACTGACCCCACCTGGCAGCACACTTTAACATGTGTAGACAGGTTTTTCTGGGTGCTAAAAGCCTTGGCACAGGCAGGGCAGGTGTGCCCTCTCTCTTTGGAGTGCACAGAGGACAGGTGCCTGTGCAGGTCTGTGCGGTCTCTGAAGTTTTTCAGACAGTACACACACTGCATCAGCTTCTTCTTAAAGTGGATGGTCTTTTCGTGTCGGTCTGCGTTGGATTTGAGGGTGAAGCTGGCGGGGCACTGGGAGCAGAGATAGCGCGCCGGCACCGGCTCTTCCAATGCAGGGCGGTAAAGGGACTGGTGGAAGTGGACAGGCTGGGATTGGGGCTGGTGATGGGGCTGGGTAGGTTGGTGGTATGGACCGTGCATGCTCGGCCAATCCAGAGACAAGGCCATCAGAGACAGGGTGTGGCGGTACTCGTGTTCCCTGAGGTGCTCCAGGCTGCTGAACAGCCGTTTGCACAGGGAGCAGGCAAACCCCTGTGAGGGCCAGGCACCGGGATCTGGCAGGACTCTTTTCCCTGACCCAACCTCTTCACCCAGCCCCATCAGCCCTTTAGGTCCTCTGCCAGCCACTGACAATGACGCAGGCACAGTCAAGCCACCAACACAGCTCTCATCGCCCATCTGATCCCTCTCGACAGGAGACTGGTCACTTTCCAAGGCTGAGATAGTGAGAAGAAAAGTGAGAGTAAAAGTGAGAGAAATTGATAAAAGGTATAAAGTCTCTCTTAAGTTATATCAACATGACATACTTCAATTTTAAAGCCTAAACCATACCTGTGCTGTACTCTTTCATGTCTTCTTTGTCTTTTACACCCTCCTGTAAGCACAAAACATCCCGTTATGTCACACACACACATTTATCCGGTCTGTATGGATTGTTGTGTGGGCATGCAGGAGGCAGGCAGGTGAGACAAGCTGTGAACACAACCTTTTTTCCACACGTGAGAAACACAGAAACAAAGACACAAAAACAAAAAAGGAAAACTCAAGAGCAACACAGACAGATTAGAATGATTTAACAGACACAGATACATTGTTAGAGATTAGCAAGCAAACAGAAAAAAGTCTTATGAATAGCAGACAGTTCCTAGATGCAAGAGCCGTCCTATGAGACACAGATTGAGCAATTAGGTTGATCTACAGTATTAATAATATTATCTGCCTGATCCAGCAAGGTGCACCAAAACACCACCCCCTTGTCTTTTCTCTCATCTTCATCCCATTGAAACTATACTTTCTCCATCTACTCGATGCTCCTGCCATTCCTTCGCCCCCACCCATTTTTTCTCAGCCCCTACACCTCCTCCTCCTCCTCCTCTTCCTCCTCCTCCTCCCTGAGAACAGAACACCATGCACTGGGCAAACAGATGGCTTGTCCGCAGAGATAGGGAGGCTTGTTTGGAGGCAGGTCCACTGAAATCAAATGCTGCTCCTAAAACGCTCAACCGCGCACACACACAGACTGGCACAAAACTCACATCCACACATGCTCATACTGCCATGCTCACACACACGCCTACACACACACACACACACACACACACACACACACACACACACACACACACACACACACCAAACAGAACAAACAATTTCCTGGGCTGCGAGAGCAAACCTCTCATTGTCTACTTGTATTGATTCTACTCAGTCTCATCTCACTACCTTGCCTGTTATCTGCCATCTCAAAGCACACTCTGCCATTGTGACCACATGTGTCATCTCTAATGTAACCACTCTAAACTACATTACCGCTCATGCTGAGCAAAGACTCTTGGCTTAAAAGGTGAATTTGGGTCTGGCTATATTAAAAAACGATGTGAAAAAAAAAGGAAGATAAGACTGGAGAATTGGAAATCTGAACGGAGGAAAAAGCAAAGAAAGCACACAGAAAAGAAAGAAAAACAAAATAAAACAGTGTAGCAAGAAATATGCCAGATTCCACACAAAAAGTGAGATACAGAGAGGCGTTGAGGGATGCTGTATAAAAAAAGACTTTCCAATGATTCAAAATAACCCCATTAACCCCTACTCCTCATAAAGATACACAATCCCACCACTTCACAAGTCACTTTCTATTCTCTGTCACCTCAACCCCCCTCAGTGTGTTTGCAGAAACAGGGTGAAGCTGCTCCCTGGATGCTCATCTCCACTCAATCTCACAAACTTTTAGCTGACTGGAGAAGCGGTACCCCGAGAGCAGCCTTTGCCCTGGAGCTGAGCCAGGCACTGTGTGCTTACCTCAGGCAAGGTGGAGGGCTCTGGGCCCTCGCCGGCCTCTTCCACTTCCATGTCCAACCCTTCTGAGCGCAGCGGGGGTGCCCCGGCCCGCAGACCGGGGGCCTCCAGGGGCCGAGACTCAGAGGGGTGCAGTGGTGTAGGCGGAGTGGGTGGAAAGTATGCTGATGATGATGATGATGATGATGATGGCGGTAGTGGTGGTGGTGTTGGTGGAAGATGAGGAGGAAGAAGAGGAAGAAGTGGAAGAGGAGGAAGAGGAGAGGAGCCAGCCCCCTGTTTGTTATGAATAGTGGCCCCCGTGGCCCCTGGCCGGAGCGTGCTGCAGTAGTTGTTGGAGCGGAGCCCTGAGGAGCACAGGAAACGAGTCTCACCCACCCACTCACGTATAACTGCAACTCTGCTAGCAGCTGGCCACCAGAACACAATGGGAGAGAGTGGGCAGGGGGGGGGCACACAGAGGCTGCCAGTGCTACACTATCAAACACTATGGAGAGGGGGAGGAAGAAAAACTCTGAAGTTTCACTTTCCACCAGCCGAGGGGAAAGGGTTAGGGCTTCTCTTCTCTCTTTCTCTCTCGGTTACTTTGCTCCTCTGCTCTCCTTCTCCTTCCACCCACATGCGTGCGCAGAGGATGGCAGCGTGTGTGTGTTTAGTGAGTGAGTGTGCATGTGTTGTGTGAGTGAGTAAAATGCATATATGGAGAGGGCTTGAGGATCTTCTGTAGCGTGGAGGGAGATTGTTTTGGAGAGAAGCCATCTTGCAGCTCAAGTGAAGACTTTTTGTACACACAGGGTAAAGGACGACTATATCGTCCATGTAAGATGTTTACCGGCAAGAAGTTAAGGCACGCTGGATGAAGAATTTCATATCTCGACTCTTAAAGAGCCTTTAGCCCTCTAGAACTATTCACACTTTTTCTGCTACATTAATATCACCATTAGCCGGTATTGAGAGCACCTTTCGCTTTCTCATAGTGCAAATGAATCAAAGTGTAATGTGTTGCAGGTTATTCTGGATTGTGTTTGTGCGTATATATACGAATACATGTGGGCAGCGTTTTGGGGAATGTCTCCAGAGTTATGCAGTGGGTTAGCCATTCATTGCCCTCCTTTGCACAATGGACAGAATCACACAACCATGATGCTTGAACGTGTATGGATTCCTGGAATGTGAAACTACCGCACCCGACACTCCCCACTCCCACTTACTGAGAACACACACAATTGCTTAACTCCCAATCTCCTCTTCCCCATCTCCGGCAGCGATGGGAGGAACAACATTAAAAGGGAGGAAGAATGGGAGATGGAGAGTAAAAGATGAGCTACAGGTGAGGGGGAGCAGCTCATTAACAAATGGTGTTCTGGCAGTAGCCACTTATTGGGAAAAGACTATCATGGAATATCAAAACATCAGGACCAGTTTATTTAACCTTTTATTGTCCTAATGATGAAGTAAAGCAAATCTGAATTTGCATTCAGAATTTCTAGGAAAGTGCCAGCAGGTTTAGTGGGTTAGGTGACCTTAAATGGGAAATCTCACAAATACCAGATTTAAAGTTATTACTCCTGCATTGATAGCTACCTTTACATTAAGCCTTACTATTCTTCCTTTCCTTTTGTGTTTAAAAAGGGAGGAAGAGGGTATGATAGGCTATCTAGGATCCACATTTTCAATCTAGAAAGTCTTGCACCATTTGTGTCACAATCATAAACACAAATCAAAAAAACCTCCAGAGAGCAGCTGTGAAATCACAAGGAGCTACTATACAAGGTGAGTACATTTTCAAAAGTAGATGTGAAATGATGAGAGCAGGCAGTGGAGAGAAAAGTTCAATAATGTCAGTATGATCCCTATAATTAATTGGATGTTTTTTTACAGCCGGTACGCTGTGGCAGTGTGGACAGGTATGGAGGGATGGTCCGGCAAAATTCATTGTGTGACATTGACTGTCTGATGCACAAAAGGGGAACAGGGGCAAAATCCCAATGATCTTAATTGGAATCAGGAGGGTGATTGACAGACAGACTGGCCCCACTGTATTTTGGCATTCCACATGCATTTGAATCTCAGGCGTTGTCAACAAGGTGATGGTTAAAATTGCCAAATGTAAAGAGGGAGAAGTTTTCAGTGGTTGAACTGTAGGACATTGAATCTTGATTTGATTCTGGATGTATGAATCTTTAGGAGAAGCATGTTTTATTAAACAATCAATTATATAGAGAAGAGAGAGAAAGGAAGAGGAAGGGAGGGGGAGACAGAAACTCTGTGTCAAGGCTTTTTGCTTATATTCACTGGTCTCTCTTCAATTGGGCCAGGTGACCTTGCTTTACCTCCTCTCTGCTTACATCAATACTTTCCCAGGATTTTAAACCAACATACTTTGATAATCCACAGAGGAAGAAAAAGAGGGGGAAAGATACAGGAGTGAGACAAATAGGGAGGAACTGCAGGAGCCGGCCAGAAGGGGAGGGAGTGAAGGAGAGTGTGAGGGATGAGTGTTAAGGAGGGGTGAAGGAGAAATGGATGGAGGGAAGGAGGGAGGGATGGTGTGAGGGGGAGTACAGGAGGAAAAAAAGGACAGGAAGGATGTTAAGCAGGGGTGAAGGAGAAGCAAGGAGGAGAACAGGAGGAGGGGGAAAGAGGGCTGAATGGAGGGAGGGAGGCAGGGAGTAGCGATCTGTCAAACCAGGCACTTATCCTCCGCCCAGTAATCTGAGGTACAGTGTTTGTTTATTTTCTGTCCTCATTTAGGCACAGGGACAGACCCGAGGAGGGAGGGGAGGTTGTTGGCCATCTCGACAAGCCCATTTCCCCAACCCCTATTGTGTAGTGAATTCAAAATAGGGTTTGGCTTACCAAAAACCTCCCTGAGGTTTCTTTGGTGACAACTGAAGTAAAGCTATAATCATTTGACATGTTTTTTTTTTTTTTCTTTGCAGGGAGCTATTGATTAACATTCTTTGAATTCTCCAAATCTCCTATTCATATAGTAAAGGCTGAGGGTAACTGCAAAGTGTGAGTGTGTATCAAAAAGCCTCTTCCGCTTTTCTCTGGAGCTTGTAAGGCTGTCTATCTGTGCTGTGACAGCATCTAATTCTCCTCTTTAAGCCAACAGAAACATCTCAATCCCACACACTTAACACTTACACAAAAGGGGTGATGTGACGTGTGTGTACGAGCGCGTATGTGCAACTGCAAATGTGTGTTTTGGTCTATTCAGTCTTATAGGTGAGTGGCGCTCAACTCAAAAGGCATGACTTGGCTCAGAGTTGTACCCTTCCTTTGCTTTTCTTCCGCTCACAAAGACAGGCAGAACTCTGGACAAAAGATCCAATTACTAGCCAGTAAAAGCAAAGAGACACAAACACACAAGTTGCACACACACACACATACACATACAAATGTGCCCACGCAGACATGGACTCAAACAAATATACGCTCACGCTGGCACGCACAAAGATACACACATGTAGACACTGACTGTTTAACACCCTCACAGGAGGCCAAAAAAACTGAACAAAGGAAAGAAATCTCTTAACATTAAAAAATTATGCACAAATAAGGATGTTTATTTATCTAATATTGATGTGTTTAGAATAATAATTAATATAAGGTACAAATGAATATCCTTAATAACTATAAGGTGCTACACTACAAAATTTTAATTGCCAAGTACATTGTGAGAAATAAATAAATATTAAAAATAAAATTATGGGATAGCTAATCACACTGGTCGGCTCTCCCATGTGTGTTTTTTCTTAAGTTTCTAGGTGCTTTTTTTTCATACTACCTCTGGTATTTTCTTTGCGCCTCCTCAGCCAACCCTTTTGAGTCTTTGAAAATGCTTTCCAATATTCATCTGGGTTGAGGGAGTACATATTTAGCGTCATCTGGATTGAGGTAGTGAACATGTAGTGTCAGAGTTAAATAATGAATCCACTTGCACGAGCAGCTATGTACAGCTTGTTAACCGCGCCCACCCAGCTGTTATCTAAATTACTAACTACAGCTATCCTTACTAGCTAGGCTCCTTACATGCTTGCTAACAACATTTGAAGAAGTGGGTCTCCGAGAGTGACGGGGCGGCAGATTAATGTGACTGATTTATCAAAGTTACCTTGAACGCATCCGTTTTGAACAAATTTGTGCAGAGTTGTTCATTATGTTCATCAGTGTTTGCATTGCTATTGTGGAAACATGGCGGTGCAACATGGCGGACTCCATGGAAGAGGACTCGCTCCCTATACAGGAGGTCACCTAAGCTAATGAAAACACAATTCTTAGTTTCAGGTGAATATACTCTAATGAAAACATAATTATGAATCTTATATTACATTTCTGCCAATAGATCTTCCTACATCCCACACACTGCTCCTTTAAATGCCTGCATTGCTCTGTAAATATGAAGGGCTCATTCTAAGCTAATTGAAACACGACTCCTAGTTTCAGGTGATTATACACTATACATTGAAGTAAGAGATTTTAGCTGATATAACTTATCATAAAATATAAATTATTTTGCTACATATGTAGTGAAGTATTCAAATATTCAAAGACCAAAGGAATAACCACACAAAAAATATATTTGATGCTAAAAAAGCTTACATTTCTATGGTTTGTAATCTATTAGATCTCACATGACACATAACATTTCTCTATCATCAGTTCATGTTATACTGGCTATTTTTAGGGATACAATTTTATGAATGTTTTGAAGGTGCTTTTAACAGGATGTTAAATGTTTGTGTGTAGGTGAGTAGAGTCAATAATGTCATGGTTTTTGGTGCTAAAGTATAGTAAATAAGTAATATCGGAACAGTTGCTGCAGTTCTGTTGTTTGATGTTGCTGCTGTGAAATACAGCCGTGGACCCATTGATACACACAACGAACCTGACACATAAAACCAAACAAATATTTCTCACAAAATCGAGAGAGATCCCAGCAAAATGTTCTCTCGCTGAGTCACAGCTGACTAATCATCACTGGTATTGCCACACAAACTCTTTATACACACACACACACACACACACACACACACACACACACACACACACACAGTAATCCAAAGTGAATGCTGGAAAATACTCTGCAGAGTAAGAGTATACTCATGTTAAAGCAGTCAAGTCTGTATGTTTTATGTCTCACAGGTGACATGAGCAGATACTCAAAAATACACCAGTAAATTTGCAGCAGTTTGTGAATACCCGAGCTGTAAGTTATAATGAGGTGTGTGGTTGTGTGTGTGTAATAATCAGTGTGAGCAGGGTGTTAGTAAATAGTGACTTACAAGACAGGGAGTGTGCTCCTTTGGGCAGGTACTCAAACAACAAAGGGTTATCATCTCCCATCATCTCAGCCCGCAGAGACAGCAGGCTGTTCTTACTCATCAGCGCCGCCTTCAGATTGGCTACAGATGAGATTGTTCCACCCACGCCTCCTCCCCCGGCCTCTTCTGATTCGTTGGGACCCAGGTAGCTGGGCTCTGTGGTGAGAGGCTCTTCCTGCTTGAGGAAGAAGTCTAGGCGTTCGCCACGGCTGTCTGAGCTGTTGGGTTCGGTCACGTCTGCCCCTGAAGAGAGATGAAGTAACAGAAGATGGGTGAGGCTCTTCTGTCTTTCTGCAGCCATCACTGACTGACATTACAATGTTTTTTTAAAACAGCGCCAACTAAAACAGGGAAATTTAAGTAGGTGGCAAGGGACAATGCATTGCAAACATTTTACACAGCAATGTTTTAACTTAATTAGAGGGATTACATGGTTCTCCATAGGCTGAAAATCCTGCCACTCTTGGATTTGTGAAATCCTTTCAAAGGGGATAAAGAAAAGAAACCCTAACATTCTACTTGAACAATTGTCACTTTTTCAGTGTAAGGGTTTCATCCAACTGAGCTTAAGTGAAAATACAAAAAAGAAACACCATATTAAAACCCATTCTTTCAAAGCTCTCAGCCGAGTCATCATTTACACCCAGTGTTTTCGGTTGGAACTACCAACACGTCACCGCTCTAAATCCTCTCTCTCTCCTCAACTTCCTAACTTACCTCATCATCACCAGTCAACAAAAATACAGGGAGATCATAAAGAGACAGTGAGATAGAGAGGAAGGCAGACACAGAAGTGATATACAGTATGTGTGTGCATTATGTCTGTGCGTGTGTGTTTTTAGCCGTCAGTGTCGTTGAAAGTGTGTAGAGACGCTGTCAGCGGTAGACATGTCGCTGGAGATTCCACTGTATCTACAAGACTGTCAGACCACACTGTTGACAACAGCTCCGCTCAATACAAACACGCAAATACAGACACACAGGCACGCTTTCATTGCCTCCTAATTGACAATTAACTGATGACAGGTTGCTTTCTCTTAGACCAAACTTACTTAGACCAAATTACACATCAAGCACATCACAGGCTTAAAGACTTTGAAAGAAATGCTTGTCTACACCTAAAACAAACACATACAACACCTGTGAGTGCTAATGCAGACTTGCAAGTTGTGAGCATCATTTTGTGCAATTGCTTGACAGAAACCCTCTGACATCCTAATATTTAGTTCTACCGTTCCCCAAAGCCCATGCAGTGACAGCTAAAATCACACTTAATGCTAACAGGGAATAAACAAAGTGAAGACGGGGGTGATGCGGGGGCATGGAGAACAGAAACGAGTTGAGAAGTGAAGGAGAAAGAAAGGGTAAAAAAAAAAAAATGGGCGCGAGAGAATAGAAAAGCCCTATTGTCCATTTTAACTACAGTCAGGTAGTGCTAAGTGTTTCCTGTGCAGCCCACAGCTCATCTGCTGCAGGGGGAGTCAAGGTGACAGAGACAGTAGTTTGCCTCCATGTCTGGAATACCGATGGTTATACAGCCTCTTCACAGCCTACTGGGTCAATGTTGACCACTCTGCCACACACACACACACACACACACACACACACACACACACACACACACACACACACAGTCATTCATTTTTCATGCTCAGTACAGATAAATGATCACAGATCAGATGGATGAATATATAGTAAGTTCTGTATGCACGGTTGCACATACACGCAAACCTAGATCTGAACGGTGTAGTGACACCAGATATTGAGGATGGGGTCATGGTGTATGGGGCGTGCCAGATAAGAGTGACATATATACTAAGTATCAGCGGCCATCAAACTACTTATCAAAACTACTGATTTAAGATATAAAAAGAGGAGATAAAGTAGGAGGAATGAAGACAGAAATGAGCAGGCACGGACAGATAGAGAAAGAGAGAGGAAGGAGAAAAAAAAAGGCCCCTGCCTTTTTTGTGTAAAAGCGGGGGTGTTGAGCTGTGGAGGAAGCACAGAAGATACACACAAAGCACACACACACACACATGCATCCACGCACACCCCCGCTCCAACCCGCGCGCACACACACACACACACACACACACACGCAAAGTTAATTAAGGAGGGGGTGTAGGGGTTGGCGCAAGGGGCATGAGGTGCAGGAATTCATTAGAGCTCTGCCCCCTCCTTCAGTGGGCAGCCCAGCAGCCACAAGAGTCAATCAATAACATAGATCTGCTGTGGGCCAACAACAAACACACACACACACACACACACACACGTAAATGGAGAACGGAGAGGTAGACAAATGGAAGGAGAGGAAGCGAGGGAGAGAGAGAGGGTCACCTCTGACCCCCATCTCCCTCCACTCATCTGTGCATTGGAAGAACGAATGACCCCTGAACACTTTTCCCAGCATCCCCTGGACACGTGCATCTACAGATGGAACATGTCCACCCTCCTCCCAGTCATACAGTAACAATGCTTCAGTCACACATTGCAGGTTAGATGACAGTTATGGAAAAGCGAATTCTTCATGATTCCCTTGCACATAACAGTCACAATTCTGAAATGTATGAAATTAACATCTATGCTTTACACATTAGCAAATAACTCTCTCTGTCATGCTGGCACACTCTGCTTTGCAATATACAGTAGCCTGCTTTCTGAGGACTTATCTGCATTTCCGAGACTAAGCATAAGATATTAGAAATTAGTATTCAGCTGACCACAAACAGGCTTATGCTCCAAATAATCGGAATATACTAAATAATCCTCCTTCACTTATGTAAGCTTTATCAGACCCTACGTTGATGGTGTTTTACTTAAACCTCATCCTGCTCCGACAGTTAAAATCATTTACCACACCAGAACCAGTTGCACCTAATCCCATGCATGCAGCTTATGGATTTCATCATACGTGTGCAAGGTTTCTCTGAGGATTTGTAGACACACATATTGTGGTGTCTTTCAGTGGCAATAGGTTTATCTGGAGTTTTAGAGACACTGTGGTTACATCATTCCTTTGTGCACATATGCTGAGTGTTAGCGTACTGCTTGTCATGAGACAACCTATGAATTTCAATGGCATAGGATATGGCTTTGATCTGCATGGTCACATACAAAAAAACAATAGCTTTTCCCTCATCCTTTTTCCCCTTCTTTCTTCCGCCTGTACAGTGCAGCAGTCTCTGTACAGTGAAGGGAATTTTCATTTTCCCCTTCATAAAAGAGTCCGAATAATTTAGATTTCTGCTTTCTGAAGAGATCCTCCGTTTAATTTGGTTGCCATGGTAGCCGGGCACCCTTGGCTTCAACATTTATGCTAAATAAAAACCCCTTTAAAAGGAGAGACAAATATGTGGAAACGGTGGTTCTCTTTGTTCATGTGTGTATTTGTGTGTGTGAGTGCGCACATGTGAGCGAAGCTGCAAGCTATGTGGGGGCTTGGGCTAAGCAAAAGCAGAATAAGACTTGCCTTGGAATAAAAGATGTTTGTTGAACTATACATCATATGTGTTGCAAGGAATACTGCATTTATCATCCATTGAGAGAGTTAATGGATAGAAGATAGAGTTGTATGGAGCTGTGGTTCAGGCTGCACTGTATATCTAAGTTAAGTGTGTGTGTGTGTGTGTGTGTGTGTGTGTGTGTGTGTGTGTGTGTGTGTGTGTGTGTGTGTGTTCACAAGGAGTTGTATTATTAGAGAGCACAATTTAACGCACACAATAAAGAGGAGGAAAGAGATGGCCTGAAAAGGGAGAGAGAGTTCAACTGACCCAGTTTGACCCCTGATCTTCTGTTCTGATTGTGTTCAAGGAGTGTGTCCATGTGTGTGCGTCTCAACAAACACCTCCTTACCCTCGAAATTAAGCCAAACACAGTTGTGTGAGGGAGTTTCTATTTTCTAAAAATAATTGTTTTTGATTGATAAATGGATGAATAAATGTAAATTGATACACAACAGCTACTTGCACACACACACACAACCTGGCTGTTGATGGACACATTCTTTTAACACCTGCAATCTCTCACACACACACACACACACACACACACACACACACAAGCACACACCTTCAAATCAACAGAGACAGTAGCCAAACACAATGGAAAGTAAAAGTCCAGGGTGGTTAAGCAACGAGTTACTGAGGCTTGTCGACCACAAGAGAGCTGTCAGAGAAGAAAGTAGGGCTTGTGTGCATGTTTGAGTATGGGAGTGCAAACAAAAGAGAAATACTCTCTCACTGTGTATCTTTGTGTATATATGTAGGTGTGTGTGTGTGTGTGTGTGTGTGTGTGTGTGTGTGTGTGTGTGTGATACAGAAAGAAGCTTTGCACCAAGTCACTCTGGTTAATGGCTCGGCCAGCCTGAGGTTGAAAGGACAAGGCACTACAAGAGCAGTGTTGTCACAAGACTTTGAGCTCGCCATATTGTCTACTCAACATTACAGCGACATGCTTCCAAACGAGGAAATGCAAGACGTTATTTTCCACAAACAGCTTCATACACTGGACATGCAATTAGTGCGTGTTTGTCCTCGAGTGGACAAAGAGGGGAGGGAAGGTGAAACTTGCTTCCTCAGCATGCCAGAGTTTGAGAGGGTAAAAAAGTAATTTCAGCAGAGAAGGGGGAGTGAGGCACTAAAACAGCTCAAGAATTCAGAGGCAATTTAAAAAGCAGTGTGGGAGAGGGGAATGAAAAAAATGTTGGGTTAAAAAAGAGGGAGGATGGAAAGTAAAAGAGGTTGTTATTCTCTCTCTCTTCCTCTCTCTGTTGTTTTTAGGGACTAGCCGGGCCACAACCTCCAGGAGAGATAGGGAAGGTTGGGTGGGTGGTGGGGGTATGTGTGTGGATAGGGTGGGCAAGCATAAATCAAGCAGAGCCTGAAGGCTTTAGAGAAGGGAGGGACAGAGGGAAGAGAGTGGTAAAAGATAGGGAAGCGAGAGAGAGCGAGAGAGAGAGAGATGATAGTGCTGGTGGTGATGGTGGTACTGCTGGGGGCTCAGACTAAAAGAGAGTGTGGGTGGAGGGGAGGAGAGAAGAGGAGCGCAGCTATTGCAAGAGTGGTGGGGTGAGAGGTGGATGGTGGGGTGATGGAGTGTGGGTGGGTGGGTGAGTGAAGGGGGGAGTGAGGTGAGGTGAGGGGGAGGTTACAGAGGCTGTGGGAGGGAGGGTGGTTAGTGACGGTAGGGGTGAGCCTGTAAGTGTTTGAGAGTGTGTCTACAATAGGCCACCTAAATTTGAAAACGCATGTTTTTTGGCCCACTGTCCATGCTACTCTGGCATTTTCGACACCCAAAAGTAAAGCTTAAGAGCTGCATATCCAAAAGAAACTATCATCCCATAAGCAGTTATGTTTACATTTAGCAAATTGGAAGTCCTCAAGGAAGATAGCACGGTGTTGGCCAGGGCTGATTTGGCCTTCATCTGCTGCCTGGTGGATACATTTTTGAGGACCTGCTCACACAAGAAAGTGGCCCTAGTTTGTAGCAGGTTAGCACACTAGCCGGGCTGGTCAGTCACAATGGCTCTCCAAGCTTCTTTCTATTTACTCTGTTCTGGGCTGTTTACTCCGGCCTGGCCTTTTCTTCTAAGTATTTCAGTTAATAGAGTCACTAAGGGAGTTGAAAAGCTCTCTGAATTAGCTTGCTTGCTAACTCTCATCTGGCAAGAGTGATTTTATAGGTTGCTTATGTGAAAATAAGTTCACACAGTTTATTGAAAAGATGTGTTTGTACTATTGTGTCATAACTGTCTACGACTCACTTCTCTTTTGTAGAACAGTTTATTTAAAGGACGTTAATTAAAAGTGGACTTTTATTCTGCTGCCTCTAATCCTCTCTGTGATCACCTATTTTGTCAATATCACACTATACACATTCCAGCACAGCAGGGTTAAGTTCACCTGGTTAGCTTTGATGACCCGCGATCAAATTGCTATTTTATTCTCCTTCAGTTGTCGGACAATAAAAAATAGAAACATAATAAAGTTCTGCAGTATTAAAACACAGAATGAAGATCATAGAGAGCAGGAGGTGACAGTCCGCTGTGTCCGTCTCAGTGTTTACCAGATGTTTGCAGTGATGCACAGTTAGGAAACTGTCCAGAAAGGACAGCAAAAAACAGACTGATCAAGTTTCCTACTTTTTAGTGTGTCAGTGTGAATGGAGATGTCTACAAGATAATATGAAAACGCTTGCCCTTTTCAAACGTAAATTACATTTTCAAAATTAGCCGCCTTGGTGTAGACGTAGTCTAAGTGAGGATGAATGAGTGAAGGAAGGGAGGGAAAGAGGCAGCGAGTGAGTGAGTGCGTGGGGGATGGAGGATTGCAGGGCTCAAGGTAATCTGGGGAGTTAATGCAGCTTAGAGGGACTGAGAGGAGTGGGAGGGAGGCAGAAAGAGAGAGAGATGGCAGAGGGAGAGAAAATATAAAAATAATAGGGTCAGCAGGGAAAGTGAGAAATAAATGAAGATGTATCAGAAACAAAAGCCGAAGCAACTTAGGGTGAAAGAATGAGAGAGAGAGAGAGAGAGAGAAAGAGAGTACAGGGAGTGTACAAGCTGGTGAGATAGGAGAGTGTAGGGGGAGAGAGAGAGCCAAGTGAGTGTGTGAGATAAAGAGTGGGCTAATGAAAGGTAGGGTGAGGCTGAGAGAGTTGGCGGGTAGGAGGGAAGTCGACAGAGAGAGAGAGAGAGAGCGGGGGAGAAGTCTACATGGGGAAAGAATGCTGGGTGGGGAAGGAAGGCAGACACGCAGAGCTTTGTGCTAAAAGCAAAGACAGAGAGAGAGAGAGAGAGAGAGAGAGAGAGAGAGAGAGAGAGAGAGAGAGAGAGAGAGAGTCTTTGCTTTATGCACAGGGGAGGAACCGGTGAGCGGGCACAAGCCCAAATGCCCTGTCCTGCCCGGTCCAGGGTCATATTTGAAGGGTGAAATGGGAGAGAGAGGTTGAGAGGAGGGATAATGGAAAGGAGAGGAGGAAAATGACAAAGCCTCTGGGTGGGGATGCTGTACAGAGCCTGTGGGTTATTATAGGTGCGTGAGTTAACACACTCTCCGACTCACACTGACCAGCTCAGAAACTCCAGGCAACTAACGAGCTGTAATTACTTCTCAACTGTTGCCTGGTAATGCATTTTAAGACGGGTTTAACAACCAAACAAAGTTGGCGACATCAACATATTTCCAGCTGGATATTCTCGAGAGGATTGCATAACTACTAATAGGAGATGTCTTCAAAAAAATGTATGACCACACAGAATGTGTGCACCTTCAAGTGCGTGTTGAACATGTCCGAGTACACAGCCAGCCAATGTAGGATGTACAGACCACTGTGTGTATCTGCTGTCTGTGGGGGTCTCGGTTTTGGAGAATATCAGAGATTTTAACACTTGAATGGTTTTTGCTTATAAGTCTTATTTTCTTTGCCAGTCTATAGTGTCCTGAAAGAAAGGGTTATGCTTATACCGCATAAGTGCAATGTTTCTATTTTGATTCCAGCTCGAGGCAGATGTTGCATGTTATATTTGTCTCTTTCTACCCTTGTTTCCTGTCTGACACTATACTGTATGCCATCAAACTAATGCAAACCATAAACAATTGCAGTTTAGTATAATTAATCAATCAATCAACTTGCTTCAAGAATCTGGCTTAATACTTGCATTAGACCTAAATTTGCTGAGCTTTCTTTTTTTCTTTATATTCTTCACATATACTGATGACATTAAAGTGTGTCATGGGTGTGACCTTCTCCAAAACATTCAAAAATTTTCCCAAAATTAGTATCACATAGAAAAATAGAATACAAGACGGATCAGTGCACCAGAATTACTTCACTTATTTCAATGAAACAGGTTGATTTGTATTGGGGATAAAGGTTGGGGCTATCACACAATGTTGGAATAAACACTAGTGCACTGGTAGATTTGTTTACCCGGTTTCTAGAAAATAAGACCAAAAAAAATACACATCATCAAGACATCTAATAACTTCAATATTTGTTAAGATGAACAAATGCCAGTCACTCAAGAGTCCCCATCAAATGGCTGCCTGACAAATGCACAAAAACCACATTAAGACATACGCGGCAATCATACACTCCAGGCACAGCAGGCGAGCAGATGACCAGGACAACGGGTTCCTCCGCAAACAGTCAGTGTCATTGTGCTTCGTCCACTCTCTGCCGAGCGGGGTGCCGGGGTGCCGGGGTGTTACGCATTCCTTGTAGAGCATTAGTGTGTGGTCGGGCTGCCCAGTGGTCAGAGTACATAAGCGCTATTGCCCCTCTTCATGCTCATCTTTCCCATCTTATAACATTAAGACTGTGCCTCTCTGTGCTTGTATCCTTGGCAACCTGCCTCCAACAATAGAAAGAGCTCTGGCCTCAGCATGGGAGACGTGTGGTGCCATGGAGAGGGAAAGCAAGGGCGAAGGAGATGGAAAACTGGCAAAGAGGCTGGACAGAAAGGGAGAGTGAAGGAAGGAGTTGCAGTGTTGGTCTTGCACAGATGTGGAGGTCAAAATCAGGGAACAGAGCAAAGGGTTAAACAGAGGAAGGAAGTAAGACAGATGAGAGGGGCAAACCTGTGCAAGCAGTGAGCTTAGCATTAGTGGATCAGTGGAGATCTGGGTCACTCTTGAGCTGATAAAAGTTGGACGGATTGTGAGACCAAGGCAGGACAGATCTGGACTTTGAACCTCACACCTCTCCATGAGCCTCTCAGCAGTCCAGTCTGCGAGGATGTCACCGAATTAGAGGGCGGTCAGTTCTAATTCCACGTTTGATTTTATGAGTTTTATTTTCATGTTCCCACTTGGTTTAAAACATTACAAATAGCTATAAGTGGTTGATATGTTTCATGACCAGAGGACAATTTAAAACCTTTGCAAATTCACTGAAAATTTTAGATTTGAAGCATTGAGATTTTGGAGTGATATTTGTCTGGAAAACCAAAACTTGCTGGAGAGACCCCACTGTTCTGCAATCACGTGGCACAAGAGAAAAGTTCCCATAGCATTCTCCCCTGATGACTACGATTTGAGTATAAGAGGTAAGAACTGTAGAAATCACACTGTGTGGACAGAGGGGAAAACCAGAGGGAGGGACGTATGCATATAGAGGACTGTGTTCATCTTCTTTTCCCCCACTGCAGCCAAGCTGAGCCATTGAGATTAATTGCTCATGATCAAATCAGCAGAAGCAGTGCAAATTAAAGAGCGGGCCACATCCCCACCCCCCTCATCCCTCCTCCACCGAGCCAGCAGTGGACACTGCGTGTGACAAGCCGTGGCTCTTATTCAAGGCTACAAACGTGTCATTTCCTCTTTCCCCAGAGAAGAACATAGAACTCAGAAAGAGCTCAAAATGGAGCAAGGGGTCAGTCGAACAACGCAGGCGTGTGCACACACACATATAGTACACACAGCTTCAAATAGACATGCACACGCATAGAAAGTCAGTGCCCTAAGCAGAACTACTGATATCTCACCGCGCTTCTCAAAACTGCTCCTCTCCCTGCTTCTCTCTCCCTCTCTGGCTCTCTCATTAAGAAGCCATTAGAGAGAAGGGCAGTGCAGGACCGCATGACCCCTTCCTGACCCCTGTTACACACCCCTGAAAGGGAGGGAAGAATAGAATGAGGGTGGAAGCGAGGGAGGGAGTGAATGAGAGAAAGGGGTAAAAGATATAAAATAGAGTCATATAGCAAAGGAGAGGTAGAGAAAACAGGGAATGATAAAAAGGTGAAAAAGGGAGAGACAGGGTAAAGGTGATACGTTGAGAGACATGGAAGTGTTCATGTAATGAGCCAAACCTTTTTTTTTTACAGTGAACAGTGAAATACCAAACAAAAAACCCACAAGGACAGATGAATAAATATAAGGAGTTATGTTTTTCTGTCGATACAACTATTTCCAACAACTGTTTCCTATGCAGTTTTTGGTGTTTTTCTAGTAGTGAGAGAAATACCTCCACCATCATGAAGATGCTACATGTTTTAAACAAGTATTTGCAGTGCAATAAAGTGATTTTAACGTATGTCACTGCACTGCCAGATCTTTTTCACTTGCTCTAATGACACATTTTAGGACTCCCTACTAGATGATTAGACATGCTGTCTGCAGCGGTCTCAGTGGAAGGATAGAGAAGACGAAAACATAGTAGATAGAAGAGGTATGTATGAGTCAGAGTAGAAGAGAGAGGTAGAGAGGCGTGCGATAAGTATGCAGTGACTTTAGGAGAAGGGGATAATTTGGGAGTGGAGGGGAAGACGGCTAGGCTGCTTCCTTAGTCGGACACAGGAATGTAGAGCGGGCGGATCCCAGGGCCCGTGTGTGTTTCTATGTGCGTGTGTGTGTTTGTGCCAGACAGGAATCCCTAACCCCCACAGACTCCGGCTCCACTTATCAAGGCCTGAACAGAGGGGGTATGGAGGTGGAGAGGGGAGAGAGGGGTCTGAGTGTCCTGTGCTATCAAATCCACCTCTAACCTCCATCGCACCCTTTCTCCTCTCCTGTAAATCTCACACACAAACACACACACACATGACTTCAGTGTTACACTTTGTCTTATAAAACAGAAACACAAAAGTCAGAAAAGCCTAATTGCAAACACACACACACACACACACACACACACACAACCTTGAAGCTAGATGCCTCCAGGCCAGAGGAACTATGGGAAGGCCAAACAGTCCAACCACGAAAAGAAAACTGCCAGGGTCACAGACAATTACACCATACACACATGCAACAACACACTGTCTCTCTACCTCTAATCTCAACAGCTTTTCCCACACACCCACGCCCACCAAATTTTGAAACATTTTACTTTTCTCAACATCCGTCACTTTGCAATACTGAAGTATTCTCTCATTCATTCTGAATGTGCACAAAAGCCCATTAAAGTTTTTTGTCAGCTCAAATGTGATCTCAACTGGGTAATTATTGTGTTAATAAAAATAAAAACCGACGGGTAGCACTGTTGTGGGAGGTTCCACCTAAAACAAGCCCATGACCCATTTTAGGTTCAGAGATACTGACTTACAAGGAAGAGAGGTGGAATCTGAGAAGATAGGGAGAGTGGAAAGGAGATAAAAAATGTTTGCTGCTGGTGTATGAGGGTAGCGAGGGCGAAAGAGTAGCAAAGATAGAGGTGGAAGAAGGTGGAAACAATGAGGAGAACGGGCAGGCAGGTAATCTGGGGCAAATGGGTTGGGGGAGACAGGGAGCAGCGGGAACAAAGGAGTTTGCCCTGTTTTTGTAAAACTAGCATCATGTCTAATGACAAAGAGCCGAGGCTATACAGTGCCATTGTCCCAATGACCGTTCAAATAACCTCTTCTTTTTTTACATCTTTCTAAAAAAGGTGAAACATGATCCTGGGGTTAATGGCTTACATGAGTATCTACTACAGCTACTGCGTTTCATCCGACCCCTTCAGCCTCTTCTTTCTTAAGCAACATTTATTTTGTACGTAATGTATATATTTGTCTTCTTTATTTATTGTTTATTTCATATTAATGTTTAATATGTTTGTTTGTGCTTGCATCAGTCACCAAGGCAAATTCCACATAAATGTACTTATTAAGGCAATAAACCTTTTTCTGATTCTAATTTGAACCAATTGCGATTTTAACAAACTTAAAAAACGATTACCATTCAAAAACTACAGCTCACATAATGTTTTTTTTAGCATGACAATGTGCACATTACATGTCATAACTGGTTCTCCATTATCCTTCCTTGTCCTCAAAGTTGCTTCTTTCTATAAATCTTGGGATCATAGTAACACATTATCAACTTTTAGGTTAAGATGGCTGACTGGTTAGCAGTTATTTTCACATCCAGCGGTCACGGAGCAAAATTTATATTAATTTGAATTTATGACTCAGGTGACATGGCAAGTGTCAAATATTTTGCTATGTTTTGGCCTCTACTGTACTAACTCCTGAGACAATTATCTGGCTTCTTAGCTGCTAAATTATCCACTATGTTCACCAGCTAGTCACTTTAGTCAGCTTTATATGTATGGTGCTTAGCTGCTAAATTCTCCACTATGTTCACTAGGTAGTCACTAGTTTTTTATGTGTGGTGCTTAGCTGCAAGAGTGCAGTTAGCTTTCTGCAGTTGGCTGTTTTTTTTTTTTTTTTACAGCTGATGAGACACTGTTAAGTTAAGAAAGACGCTTGGGTAATATTTCTCTGTAAGTTCGTCTTGAAGGACTATGCCCATTAGCAACCTCTTTCTCATTACACATCATATATGTTATTTGATTATTGTTAATATGGAATTCTTGATTAGGCTGTAGTCATTTTAAAAAAGGTTGTTTTAAGGAGTGCTATTGTTATAGGCACAACTGGATGAAGAAGATGAAGAAGATGAAGAAGTCCACTCTCATGTTACTTGACTGGCGTCTGTCTGTCAAGCTTGTGACCTTTACCCACAATGGAAAATTGTGTTTGTAAAAGTCAGCTTAAAACAGATACATTAAATACATTATATATTTTTATATACATTATTATTATATACACAATGATATGACGTTGCTTTTTTGAAATTTACCATCCTTTTCTAGACAAGCAGTGTGAATTGCGTGCCATTCTGTTGAGCAAAGTTGTGTTGTAGGGCTGGATTTAAAGTCATTTGCATTATTACAAATGTCAATGTGATCATGAAACAGACTTGTGGAACACAACCTGGAAGTTCCAGTTTTGCACAAGCAAACAAACAAGACACATAAGCTTAAAGATCCTACTGATGAGGAGGAAGTGGAACCCACAGCCCGGCCTTCATTCTAACATGTGAAACTACAAGCAGACGCACAAGCAAGTAACGGCCGTAGTTCAAGTGAACGAGATGAGTGAAAACAGAAGTGACAGTGTGAACTGACGGGATGGAAAGGAAAGTCCAAACAGACAGAGGGAAGGAGGGATAGAGGAGAGAAGGAGGGGACAAATAGTTGTGAAGGACATATAGTGGCTTCCAGGACTGTCTTCAACGCCTCTATCAAATGCACACACATGTACAAGCAAACACACACACACACACACACACACACACACACACACACACACACACACACACACACACA
Source organism: Percina caprodes (assembly GCA_013375575.1). Classification (NCBI taxonomy): domain Eukaryota; kingdom Metazoa; phylum Chordata; class Actinopteri; order Perciformes; family Percidae; genus Percina; species Percina caprodes. The sequence continues at coordinate 1,163,622 of JABXJD010000145.1, forward strand.
CTTGTACACAACCCAAGCCATAATTGTCCCCTGTGGGGATTTTGGCTTCTCTTTCCTAGTTTCTCATTGCTGTTGGCTTCTAAATCTTTAACACTTTTTTTCCACTTTTGAAAAGGAGGATGGGAAGGGGTGGGGGTTGTTGTCACAAGAGAAGGAATGAGTGATAAAGGAGAAAAAGAGGGCTAAAGGAAGGAGGTGTATAGGGGTGTGACGGCAGAAAAGGGGAATGAAGGGAAGGAGGGAAAAGAAGAGAATAAATGTGTAAGAGGAAGGGAGACTTTGCCCTCCAGCGGGAACACTCCCACAATTGTATGTACATGTGTGTGTGCATGTGTGTGTGTGTGTCTATGTGTTTGCGTGCGAGTTGCACCTCGGCCAAACCGACACACCCACAGGCTGTAGACTTCTATATCCTGTTCGGGTTGTCCATTTGTCCAAACATCATGCACAGGCACCCCCTCCCTCTCACCCCTCCTCCTTCTCCTCATGGCTCCCCTTTTATAACTGGTTTGACGGGGGTAGAGGCCACAAAGGGAGTGGGTACGGTAAATAGAACAAAGCCACCTTTCTAAAATAAACAGACCGGGAAAGAGGAACATCAGGTTGACTGAAAGTGAGAGAGAAAGACAGCAGATCCAGCCATGGGCTTACTGTAAGGCACTTTTTTAAGGTTAAAATTTCCACAAAAGTTACTGTTTCTGCTTCTTCCTGTCAGTCAGTCTGCCAATGTATATGTTTGCCTCTCTTTCACGCACACGCACACACACACACACACACACACACACACACACACACACACACACACACACACACTTTACTAGTCCAAATATCCTGGCTGCTTGCGCTTGACTAACCCTCGGTGAAAGTTGGGTACAGTGTGACACATAAGCCACAGTGAGCAGTGCTGCCAGGCTCACGGCTACAGGACCCATTACTGGCTATCAGATCACCGGAGAGAGAGACTTCCTAGCTCACGTAACATCTCCATCCCATAACTCCAAAAGAGGAGCCTTGTCATGGATCTCTCATTGAATAGGAAGAGGCCCCCCTCATATGTAAGGCTCCGATCCCCTATTAAGACATCCTTTTTTTTTTTTTTTTTAAATAGATTTTCAGTTAAAAGAAATATGTTGCGTTTTTAAAAGGAGGAGATTGGTTTAAAAGTTGTTTCCTGTAGCAAGAAGACACTGTTCACCACAGTTTACGGAAAACAAGTTACTCTTCAGATCAAGTTTTCAACTGTAAGAGGGATGGACATTATGTGAGGCAAAGACAGTGCATGAGATGAAATGCAATTAAGGATACAATGATACGCATATTAAAAAATGTAGTGTGACTTAAACTTTCTGGGGATATTATTATCTTGGATGTTCATTGCAAATATAATTCCATAAATCTGCTTAAAAAGAATAGACGCTCCTGATTACTAGAGAACTTGCCTAAGCATAAGCACAGTTTTAAGTTTTCTTCAGTATCAACATTATTTACTTATAGTAGCCTGTACATCCATGGGTACCTTGCAAACAGGAACTGCTAGTAGCTAAGTCACATACTTTAAAACATTTTTTTTTTTTTATTCTTTTTTAAATTTACCAAAATGTAGATAAATATAAGGGCTAAAGTTGAAGCCCAGCTCAATAACTGACTCATGGCAACTATTTACTTCCTGTTTACTGGTGATGGGTGGAACGGCTCTTTTCACAGAATTGTTTCTTTCAAGTTGACACAGGTAAATGTATCGAGCCTTTCAAGTTTTGATAGTTTTTGCAAAATATGGTGTTAGTTTCTCCATGACATAGTCCATTATAGCACATGCCATTGACAAAGTCCGTTATGCATATCAGGTTCTACGACACAGCTGCTGCCTGAAATCATATGTTTACATTAATAAAAGATAAAATATATACACTACCGGTCAAATGTTTGGAGTCACTTAGAAATTCATTATAGACAGAATACCAGTTACATTATTTTTTTAACCAGAGCAGCAGTTTTCAGATTACATTATGTGCTTGCATAATTGCAAAAGTCTTCTCCAATGTTTTTCTCAGTTAGTTTTTTAACATGATATCAGATTAGTAAACAGTGTGTGCCTTTGGAACATTGTATGAATGGTTGCCGATAATGGGCAATGTAGATATTGCATTTAAGATCAGCCAACCACTCAGATCAGCTGGTATTCTGTCTATAATGGACTATAACGACTATAACGACTTAAGGCGGATTTATAGTTTTACAGAGGATCTATGCAGCACGTCAGGCTAGGGTGTAGGGTCCATATCTACATACATACCTACGGCGTAGATTCAATGCAGAACCATCAATTGGGCATTAGGCCTAGAGCTCATGAACACACCGCATTTGAAAGAACGACCATCTGAGGAGCATGCTGAACGGACACTATGAAGAGTGGTCAAAGATTTTTCTTTTTGCCCATCACTAGGCTACTCTTTACAGCTCCTAAAACATTAGGGGAACCACAGAAATAAAACATGTAAGTAACACAACAAATAAGACTAACAGTGACAAAATCTATTAACATTAACTTTTTTTTTTTGTCTGGGGGGAGGGGAGGGCCCAGACTTTGGCTTACAAAGCCACTCAGGTATCACCTTCTTTTAAAGATGGAACTGAGAATTAGAACTGAGCTAAGTTTAAGAGGATGTTATTTGATATGTGTTTTATCATCTCAGCATCTATAGGTGTGTGTGTGTGTGTGTGTGTGTGGTGTGTGTTTGTTTGTGTTGATGGGTGGGGTTTTAGCTGTGGGGGTACAACTAAACCACAGAAACCTACCCTAACCTCCCCTCCCCTGTACCAACAGGACATCCTGTCAGGATGCATTCTGGGTAGTTTAATTCTTAGGCCTGAGTGATCAATGCCAAGACATTAGCATGTGCGTGTTTGGACCATGTAAATATAGTATTTATAGGACATTTGAAGGTGCATGTGTTTCTATACTTGCGTTTAGGTCAGTGGGTGAATGTGGACAGTAAGTGTGTGGGCCGTGACTGACAAAAGCTCACACATGGGCCCAACCCAGGTTCACTCAGGGTGGGATGGCTAATCTTTAACCCCTGCGTGTACACGCGCACACACGCACACACACACACACACACACACACACACACACACACACACACATATATCTTCTCTGCCCAGCAATTCTTCTCCAGCCTGTTTCAGGGGCAGGAGGTGGAGAGGTGGGGGTGCTGACGTTTTGGAAAAAAGCCACGGTCCGGAGTGAGTAGGGGGCAGCTTCCTGTTCAAAATGGCTCTTTTAAAGCCAGTAAATTATAAATAGAGCAGGTGTCAGTATTGAAAACTGAGCGAGAGAGAGAGTGCTGCGAGAGAAAAAGACAGACAGCAAGAGTGTGAAAAATTGTGTGAATGCGTGTGTGGTGTGGTGTGATGGTGTGGTGGAGTAGGACAAGGGGATTTTAGCTGGTGGACTGCCCATAATGTCCAGCAGGATGTGAGGTCATATGACAAAGATGGCTGGTGGGCGGTGAGAAATGTTTAGTTACCACAGTGATCATAAAACTCTTTTTTTTAATCTAGTGGGGATCGAACACGAGGCTGATAGGTGAGAGCCAGACAGAAATAGGAAAAAGGGGGAAAGACCTTTGGTCGGCCGCCACAACTCCCACAACAACAAAAAAACATTAAACCCTTTTGTCTAATATACAACAGAGATGAGGGGGAAATGATTGTGTATGTGTGGTAGCAGCGCACAAAAAGGCAAAGGAGAGGATGGAAGGAGTAGGGGAAACTGAGGGAGGTGGGGTGAGCAGGCCACAAAAGTCAATAGGGTGGGAGGGCTAAGGGCTAAAATCATTTGTGCAGTCAGAGGACAAAGAGGAAGAGCAAATAGGGGGTGGGGAAGAGACAGAGAGAGGCCTGGAGTACAAAGACAGTGAGAGATAGAACTGATAATAGACTGACTGTAGAAAAAGTGAGAAAGCTGAACCAAGAGTCACAAAATAGAGAGAAAGACATGAATAGAGAGAAGGAAAATACAGGGGAAGAGGCCTCAACACAATGTAGTTATCTAACCCACAGCGTGTCAAGCACCAAGCCACGAAGAAAGAGGTTAAAAATGAAGTCTACACTAAAATATTAAATCTATGTTGGTTTCTAATGAAGGAGGAGTGAATTAGGGAGGAAATATGAGAGTAGATTATTAAACCGAGAGCGAGGAGAAGAGAGAGAAAAAGTGGAGAGGTGTGCAAGGGGTGAGGGGGATGAAATCTGTTCACGGTGTTTTAAATATTAAACCTATTTCAAGTTTAATGAAGTGCAAATACTATGGGGAGAGTCTTAACTGGAATACAGAGAGGAAAGGGGCGAAAGGGGGATCCGATTCATTATTTCAAATGTTCACCTTTAGACTGCAGAGACTTGGGGAGAGTGCAGGGAGGGAGAGAAAAAAAAGAAAGTTTATGCAGAAGTGCAAACTAGAGGGCAGTTCTAAGGCGCGCCTTTCTGCGGGGCCCCAGGTGAGTCCAGGAGGCTCTGGAGGATGAAGGTCTGAACTCAAACAAGCCAAAACATGCAGCGCTAACCGAGCTCACAGGAATAAATAGGAAGAAGATTTTCCAGGAAAAACAATTTCACTTTTTTTGTCTCTGTGGCCATGTGTATGTGTGTCAGTGTATGTTAGTGTTTGTGTAGTAGTGGTTGAGGAGGGGAACTCTGAGGCCACAGAGAGGAGAGGAAGAGAGTCAGATAAAGATGTTGGATTTCAAAAAAGATTCTCGATGTAATCAATGTGCAACAGCTAGAGGGAAATGGAAAGAACAGCCCACGTGTGATTGAACTGTTCATTCTACATAACCAGATGCTCTTAGCTCTGTGTGTGTGTGTGTGTGTGTGTGTGTGTGTGTGTGTGTGTGTGCGTGTGTGCGTGTGTGTGCGTGTGTGCGGCCATGTACCGGATTGCCAAAATCCCCCAAGCTGCCACTAAAAGGTCACCGTGTGTGAGTGAGTCTTTTTTTTTTTTTTTTTAATACCAGCAAACAAAAAAAAATAGCAAAACTATTTTCAGTGCTGTTATTATGTGGGATAAACGTCAAGTTGGTGTTTGCCCCAAGTATAAAGGAAGTAGGAAAGAAATCAATTGTTAACTGATGTTTTCACCAGCTTGAGCTTCTTCTCAATCTGAGAGTGAAGGTGCCATAGAGAGATTGTGTTCTGCCTCCAAAATAGGTGACACTTACATTTATAAAATAACAGCATTGAACGTTAAGAAAATACTGAAAATATCAAATGGCATAAAGTAAGGCCTTTGTTGACATACAGTAATTCCATTTAATTCTACACATTTTCAAATCTGCAATTTTGAAATAATCATGACCATGTGATTATTTCATTAGAAAAGACCTCTCCATTGCCTCAGAGCAAGAAAGGACACTATTCCGAGCGCTGGTTGTCCCGGGTCTTTCTGTGTGGCGTTCTCCCCGAGTCTGCATGGGGTTTTCTCTGGGTGCCCTGGTTTCCCCAACCACTGAAAACCGGTCGTCAGACACCGCCCACCACGAGCCTGGGTCTGTCCGAGGTTTCTTCCTAAAAGGAAGTTTTTCCTCGCCACTGTCGCACTGTTGCTTGCTCTGGAGGGAACTACTAGAACAGTTGCGTCCTTGTAAATTCTGGAGTATAGTCTAGACCTACTCTATCTGGTCTAGACCTACTCTATCTGTAAAGTGTCTTGAGATAACTCTTGTTATGAATTGATACTATAAATAAAATTGAATTGAATTGAATTGAATTGAAAACAAACTCTACCAAGCTGATGTGTGGTGAACATCTGGCGTGCATCACCCAGGTGATACACCCTCCTCCCTGAGACACTTTGAGTGTCTATGATAAAGCAATTATTATTAATTTATTCAATTTACAATCAAACAAATTCGGCAATCCTCACCTTTAGGAAGCTGAAACCAGCAAATGTTTGACGTTTTGTTATGATGTAAATGATGAATCAATTATCAAAATAGGTGTTGACTAATTTTCTGTTAATTGATTGATTAACCGAGTCATGGTTTCAGCACTACATGGATTACAAGAAGGCTGGAAAAAAGGAAGAAATCAACAACAACAAAAATATACACTGAATTATTTTAAAACAAGCGGCACGCTTTGATTTGCAGATGCCTTTTAATCCAGGTCTGGAAGAAGCAGCGGGGGCTAAACTAAAAATAATTTCAGGTAAGTTTTTAAAGGTTTACGATGTAAGCAGGCAGGAGAAGTAGAGACTATTTAAAAAGCCTCTTTGTCACCTCTAATATATTATTGTGCAGAAAAATCTACACACACATGATCAGATCACTGATCATGCTGATTTTTGTCCTTTCTAATTCACACGTAAGATTTCAAATATTTGTGGCAGCAGACAAGGTGAGCGTAAGAAAGAGTGAGATCAATGTTTAGCGACAGAGAGAGAAAAAAGGAAGTTGAGTGCTTAATGGCCTCAATAATGAAATCAAGTGAACACAGCAGATGTTTGCACGGGAAGGGGATCTAAAGAAAACAAATCCTGATTCCTGCAGCTGTTAATGTCAACACAGGCACACAGCATTTTCATACAAACGCTTTGGAAAGACTGCACGCTAATACATTGAGCCTTTACACAGCCATATATTATCCTTATATTACAGAATAATCCAGTGAAATCCTTAGTCAAGCTGCCTTCGTGTTATGTGTAATGTAAGCGTTTCTAATGGTAAAGCATGAACACAGCTCACAGATGAATGAGAGTGTGTGTGTCTAGGCACTTCTCATTAATAAAGAATGAAGCAATTAAGCTAATCTCAGACTGAAGGTGCCCTTTCTCCTTTATACCTACCATATCCCTTTATGGAAACTAACAACTGGACTTCATGGAACACCCAAGAGGCTACATCCATACTACGTTTTCAGTTTTAAACAGTGTTTTAACAGAAAATCGATCTCAAATCCCGACCATATAAACACGCGCGTCTCATGACCATTTGCATACACTGGAATACACTGTAAACAGGAAGCAGATTCTCAAAAGTCACTCTACTCTTTAACTCTACTGTTAGAAATCATTTACGTATAAGTTGTAAATACAGAAAATATTGTCTGTGTGTGTTTCCGTTTCAGCCCGTCCAGACTACAACCCAACCCCAGAGTTTAAGCTTAAACTGGGTCAGCAGTGTTTCCAAATGTCTCTGTTGTAGGGGCTTGGAAACGGCGGAGTAGTGTGGACACAAAGCATATACATAGCAAAAGACATGCGTCTTTAAACAAAAACATATTAGTGTGGATGTAGTCATCATTGGTGTTATAAATCACACATGTGCCTTTTCCTGCTGTGACAAGTCAAAATGGTGTATTCATTTAATTGATTCTTTTCTTGACAATCTTGATAATGCTTCAAAGTCATTCACAATATCAAGCAAACATTGCCTAACCCATTTTATATCCTTGAAAGTTGAATTTGTACATGCTTGGATGAACTTGTCCCACACTCCATTAAAGTAATGATCGAGTGAATGTATGGTGCTGCATATAGGCCTGCTATTTGAAAGGATATTCCAACAATCACAGTGATAATGTGTTGTCGTGTTTTCTATTTGTTTTAGTTATTAAAAATGAATATTGTGTTTCTAGTTTCTTCTAATAGGATGTAAGTCTTCTTCTGTATTTCAAGCAAACGCTGTCAATGTTGTAAAACTTTAAATAGAATTTGACATCCCTTTTTAATTCCTTGGCCCTCCCATATGCCCGTAAATCTGATTTGAATCTTCTACTGCAGGTGACAGAATCTGGATTTAAGGAGACTTAAGACTTAAGTAGACAAACGCTCATAAGCCCACAGGGATCCTGTGTATTTTTGACCCTGACTTTGGTCAAAATAAAAAAAAACAATACACTTGTCCTCACTTTAAAGAACTTCGAGGCATCGCAGCAGAGCACTCCCACAACCTAAACATCACACCACCACCCCTGATCCAACAATGGCCTCACTAAACCTATTCAGCAATCCTCCAGATCTTCGCTAAACACACAGAAACCACCTCCTGCAAACTGACTCAACAATAGTAAAACAGATAAACCTGACTGTCATAAACTACCACTTTTAAACGTCATGTATTCCCACTGGTAACATATTTTACAACAAAATTCAAGATCTGTTCTCTGGAAGTGTGTGTGTGTGTGTGTGTTCCTAAGCTTCGATAGTCGTATAGTTAACCTCATGATACAAAGGCTCCTGTTTCCTTCTTCCCCCACTGTTCTCCATTGTGAGCCCAGTCCTAAAACCCAGAAAGCAAGATGAATGGTTGTGTTTTGGCTAACACCAGGTGAGTCTACACCAGCAGCAACACTAGACTTCCTCTAACCTTTAGGTGAGAAAACCCCTCTCTTGGTAATGGCTGTTTCACCACAGCCAGACTAAAATTCTACCACAGTACAGATCCAAGAAACTGGCCAAAAAGCTTAATAGTGCCATTTACTTTGTGGGTGTATGTGGCTATGCATGCGTGTGTGACTCTGAAGCTCAAGACAAGATGTACTTGTGCACATTAATAATGTGTACTGCAGGTCACAGGATTTGGGACTTAGGACACTTAGAGTTAAGCAGACAAGCCCTCATAAGTCTGTACGGATGCTCTGTTTCTCCGCCTTTTTTTTTGTCTCTGTCTTTCTTCTCTCTCTCTCTCTCCTTACCACTCTCTCTCTCCCTTTCCCCTCCTCTTGCCCTTTCCAGAAGGTCCTTCCCTAAACCCAAGAGAGAGGGGGAGGAGCCTTGGATGGTGAGGACGCGCTGGTAATCCGTGCGGTGACCCAGGTCAATTCAATTATCCTGTTTTCTTTCACTGCGCGACGCGTGTGCCCATTTCACAGCCAACTCCCTTAATGCACCCAGGATTAGCTTCTCTTACTTTTAATGATCTACCTATCGACGCTTTGGGCCCCACAGTACACACACACACACACACACACACACGCACCTAAGTGTTTTAGTTATTAGTGTAAAGAATTCACTAAACAATTCTGCAAGGCTGACGATCAAGAGACTTTCTTAGAATAAAATAAATGTGTGTGCCTGAGTGCATTTGTGTATGCATTTGCTTGTTTATGTGGGTGTGTGTTACATAAACTGCTGTAAGAAGAGGATTGTATTAACCATCTGCATTTCACACCTCCAAGATTTTAGATAATCATTTTAGGCCTAACATGTTAGTGTAAAACCTCGCTAATCTCAACCCGGAGGAGGAAAGAGGTCATTTTACACATCTATTGTGTGGATTGCTGGCATGCATTGAAATATTCATAAAGGATTCAGAGCATTAACTGCATATGTACTGTAAAGTGTCCTGGACACTATGTTGAACTTGAGTCAACAAAGCAGGTGGATTTCTTGCACGCAACTGTCGCCCTACTGTTTAGAAAGTGAGTTTTAAAAGAGAAGCACAGATCAATTAGATTCTACTGTAGTTGAGTGTTGAGACAACACTTTCACCTTATTATCTAACCTAATCTTATTATCTCACCAGTCATTCACTAATTACACGCGTGGATAACTAAGTAGGTGCCGACGTGGAAACTGCAGCAACTCTGGGAAACTCATCAAATCAGAACCGCGAGGTGCGTTTTCCAAGACAGAAGTGCAGCTCTGTTTTCTTTTGGCCTGCGTCCATCCTTTCAATTTTAAGAGCCAGGCAAATTTAATTCCACCTGCTTTTGTGACACTAAACTAATAATCTTACCAACAAATCCACTATAAAAACAGTATTTGGACCTGAAAACGTATGGCTTGCTTTCACCATTTTTGAGTCTGTTTTGTCTATATCACATAAAATATGCAGTAGCACTTTTCTAAGACAGGAGACAGTAAACACTGTAAGAAGCAAATTTGTCAGCCTTACCTGTGATTTCCTGTCCGTTGTAGTTCCATCCTGCCACAGCCAGCATGGAGGGCAGAGGAGATCCCGGCCTACTGTCTCTTTCTCTCTCCCTGTCCCGCTCTCTGTCCCAGTTCGTCTCAGCCTGCTGGGTAATATGCCTAACAGTGTCTTTGTTCTTTCTGTTCTTCCTCCGCCCTGACCCTGATAGGGGTTGCCAGGGTCCCTCTCCACCTCCTCCAGCAGCCCCTCCAGCCCCTTGCTCCCCCTGGCTCTGGGCTGCCCCTCTGGGAGTGTCCCGGGGGTGTGAGGAGGAGGCGGGGGACACCTGTTCCTCTTTGACGGTGACAGGCCTGTAGTCGTGTGGCCAGGCAGGCTGCGAATCGTGGCAGGCTTCTTCCTGGCTCTCATGGCTCTTGGGGGGTTCTTGGTCCTCCTTGCCATACATGCTGCCTCCCTCGTGGCAGCTGGCGATGGCCGAGTCCCCAGAAGAGTTGGCTGGGCTGGTGCGGCGCGCCAGCCAAGGGGAGGTGCTGCGACCAGACATGATGGAGGCAAGGGCTTCAGAAGCCATGCCCACAATCCCTCCTCCTCCTCCTACTCCTCCGCCTCCTCCTCCTCCTCCTAAACCTGTTCCCGCACCACCCCCTGCACCTGCTATACCCAGTCCTCCTCCACCTCCTCCACCTCCACCTATACCAGCAGCAGCAACAGCTCCCATCTCAAAGTCAGCCAGTTCCTCAGCCATCTCGGAGCGGATGCTGATGTCCAGCGCAGCCTTGATGAAGCTGTGGCATGCCTGGACAATGTCCGTCATCTGCAGGTAGCTGGCGGCGGACATGACCTCGATCACGTTCTTACTGGTGAGAGCGAGGTGCGCAGAGTACATGAAGTCCAGTATGGCTTTGAAGCCTGTCGCCGTGACAATGTCCAGGTGAGTGACAGTAGTCTGGTGGTGAGGCTCTGCCCCTTTTTTAACCTGAAGAGTGACAGAATATCCATAGCAGTTCTTTTTTTATATATCTCACACAGTAAACCTTTTTTAAACACAACTTCTGACATTGCTTTATCAACCGAAAACTAAAAGACAATGATCTGAGAGAAAAACAAGCACGTAAAAGGTGCCCTGCCACACAAAACCATTTTTTCCTTGCATTTTTTGAAATTTGTTAGGTTCATAAAAAAAGCGGAGAAATCAGGCCGATTACAAAAGCTGGTCAGTCTGACGTCATGTTGCCTGAGCTCATTCCTATTCACGAGTTTGCCCAGTTGCGTTAGGTAAAGGATGCTAATAGCTGTTAGCCAATCAGAGTCAATTAGCTTAGCTCATTGAACATTAATGAGAACTGGCACAAATCGAGCCGAGTTTTCCTGCAGGCTTTCTATACCCCGCTACAATAACATGAAACAAGGTAACCAGGAAAAAAACATTACAGAGTCCATGGTAGATCTTCAAACATTACCACAAAGTAATGAAATTTGTGTGGCAAGGCACTTTTAACCCACTCCCTTGACCCATCCTCCCAAGTGTAGCAGTCCCTTACCTGGCAGTAAAGAGTCTTGAAGTAGCGTGAGGAGCCCAGGAGCACGTTCTTATGGGCCTTGAAGATCTTTCCATCCACGATGACACAGGCGTCGCAGAGGATGCCGTGCTGCCTCTGCTCATTGAGCTCTCTGAGGAGCTGACGGTAGTGAGAGGAGATCTCCATGTCCTCCTTCCTGTTGTTCATCTGTGTAGCTGAACAAAAGCCTCTCCTCCAAACGTCTGCTGAGAAACAAAAGAAGACAAGGCAATAAAATCAGATGTAATATCAAAATATTGCAAGTATACAGAGTATTTTACCATTAAATGTACAGTCTGACTATAGAGCAGCTGAAAGATATAGTACAGCAGCAAAGGAATCTAAGCCATTTTGTACATTTTCTAGTCAAGAAAACAGGTATTCAGGTATTTCTCCTCTAAGACCACATAAATGGTTTATGGCTGTAGCTAAATTAAAACCCCAAAACGTCAGATTCAGTTTCACGTAAGGGGAAAGAAAATAAGCAAATATAGCTGAACCACTCCTTTAAAGATGAGCCAAGGTAAGGATATCTCAGTAATGACTGTGACATGAAAACAATGACATCAATAGAAACCACATCTCAACTGCTGTTGTTTGATGTCTAAAAACAGCCCAGTACCAAATAGTCAAAAATCTTTGTGTTTAAACCATGTCTGACAGGTTCATTTGTGTGTGTGTGTGTGTGTGTGTGTGTGTGTGTGTGTGTGTGTGTGTGTGTGTGTGTGAGAGAGAGAAAGAGAGTGTGTGTTAGCTTATTAAAAATGTCAGCGTAAGCGTAACACTTTCACAAAACAGTTAAGAGGGACACAAACACCTAATTTGGTACAGAGCACTTTACCATTAAATGTATCAATAAACAACATAGCCAGTTCCTTGTTATTATTTTTTCCTTCGACTGTGAATATTCAATCAATTGTCTAGTTAAGACAAAAAGTCACTCTTGAACCTTCACCTCAGTGTTTCTGATCTTGCACAGTTCAGTCTGGGTTGTGAACACAAAGATTTTTTTTAAAACTACAGAGAAAAGATCCTTAATGGCAATGTGTGGAGCTGCTCAACTGTCAGTAAATGTAGAATTCTGAATTTTCAGTATTCATTGACAGGATTCACGAAGGTGTGACGGGAATGGGGCATATTTTATTGCTCTTACTTACTCTTTCTAAATAAAATGCCACAGAAAAGCTTTTTTTCCAATCTATTAGCCCCTAAAGATTTTTCTTTGGCTTTTTTGGCTCACACATATTGATGTGTAAGATGTATATGGGTTTTATTATGTCCTGTGATTTCTTTCTGCTGTGTACAAGTTACATGGCCTACAAGAGGCATTTTGAGCTCACACGACAGAAGGGATGCAGGTGAGGGCCACAGAGACAGGAGCGCAGAAGGAGACAAAGCGAGATATGAACATTTATTTTGGACCATTCAACCAGGTGGCAGAAAAACAAAAACTGCATAAGTCCTTGCAAACACAAATGCACACAGAGGAAAACAGACACGCACACGCACGCATGCACGTGCTGTGCATTAGCCAGAGCATTAGCAGCCACCGCTCCCACTCTCGTCTTGGTGAGGGCTAAATCGCAGGGACGCAGAGTGTTACCAAACACAGCAGTGATTTGTTTTGGGAACGCCACATCTGTCAGCTCTCATGGGCCATTCTGAGAGATGACAGCTCGGGTTGGCCAAGGTGACAGCAGCGTTTGCTCGGGGGCCGGCACACTTCAGGTCATGTTTAGCAAAGCTCTGCTCAACCTGATGGCTTGTAAGATCAGATAAATCCACAGTGTCTCCCACGTCCACTTGGAAAACACACCTTCTATGAGCAGCAGTGGACGAGTGGATGGAGTGACGGTGACAACTGCTGAAGCCTCTCTTTCTCCAAAAACAAGACAAAACTCTGCAGACTTTGATCAATGCATAGCTCGCCTTTCACTTTGACTGGCATTTATTCAAGTCTTAGAAATAAGGGACTGTGAGGAAGGAAGGAACTCGGATGTGAAGGCAGAATAACACAACAATGTCCCTCAGAGTCTCAAAGAGTTTTTACCTTCAGCTTACACACTTCTTAGGAAAAAAAAAATCTATTGGCAGTCTAACCTTGAGATTCTTTCATTTCTGCATTGTCCTGATAGAGGTATTGAGAGTCTTCACCTCTCACCTCGGAGACAAACCGAGCGGGTTTAAAGACACAGGAGCTCCCCTCCTCTCTCTGCTCTTCTTCTCTCAGGGCCACTGGCACATCCAATTGTATAGCCACAGTCTATAAGACAGGCTCCCCCTCAAAGCCACATATATAAAACAGAAGAAGTCATTTATTCACTGAAAGATACCTCAACACCTTTTCTATTCCTCATTTTTTTCAAACCAATGTGGATGTTGAAATACAGGGACACTGTGTACAGCACACGGTGGTCAGCAGCGCCCATTTGAAAATGTCTTTACTGGTAGCTGAGAGGAAGCAGTGAAAGAAAGCCAGCTAGACCAAACCAACAGCTGGAATTTGTGTTGCATGGATCAGAGTCCTCCAGCTCTCCATGCCCATATCTGTTACCCTTATCTATCTAGAAAGTAATAATACATAATACTAATCATTGATAATAATAATAATAATAATAATAATAATAATAATAATAATAATAATAATAATAATAATAGTAAAACTTAGAATGTACATAAAGAAACAGTGATATAATGCAATCATAACTGGAAATTATGATGGAAAATTGAACACACTTGATAATAGTAAGAACAAGATCAAAATAAATATGATAAAAATAAGATGATAACAAAATAAATAACCACAGAAACCACTGAATAATAAGAAATATAAAGTTAAAAAAATATTTAAATCCATACCCATATAGCAGCATGCACATCTGCATCAATAAACAATGCAGCATCATCATTCTCTTCTACTCCGTTCTTATCTTTTCTTTTCTACACCAGTGGTGGGGATTTCAATTTTTAAGACACAGTCTTTTGTCTCGAGTGCACTCTCTACCAATCAGTGCCAAGGTCTCTGAGGCTATAAATAAACACAACAGAACCTACTTTTCCTTATGGACACAGACTCCCCACCGTTTTGATTACACCAAAATAAGCATTTTTCTGCTCGTTTGTGTGCATTTGGTGTGAATGTGTGGCTAGGATTGCACCCAAAGACATGTTAAATGGTGCCTCAACTTAAACAAAAACAATGATCAGTGGAGGGTAAAACGACAGCAAAGGACTGAGAGAAAGAGAGGGAGCGGTCTAATCAGATTTATTGCTTCAACACACTCAGAGACATACTGAGTCAATAGATAGGCAAAGAAGAGGAACTTTAATGGAGTACGCTTTGACCTCTAAACTCTTTACTTTCCTAATTGGCTTGTTTAATTTCAGCATGTCCAATTCCCTCCAGTCAAAGACCCTTTTTACAGAGGAACCAATCCCAACTCTCCCCTTACTACAGCACATAAACTCCCACAAAAAACCTCTCCAGTCTTCATCCTGGCCTTTTCATTTCCTCAGAGAGCTACTCTATCTTACCCCACAAGCTTAGACCATTAACAGGACCAAAACTCGCTCCCTGTGAGTACAGCCTTGATTCACAGCACACTTTTCTTGTTCCTCAAATATACACTTGACACAAGATAGGAAAGTAAGATGAAATGAACTTGTCAGATAATCGAGTAACGAATGAGGGACAGAGAGACTTTTTCCTCTCATCAAAAGTATTAGCAGTCTCAACGAGTCTACAGAGAAAAAGCCTGCTTTAAGGATGTCACAGAGCAGAAAAAAAAAAAAAGATTTTCTACCTTCTATGAAATGTCACATAAAAAAAGCAAGGAAAAAGTCACCATGAGGCAGGCTGATGACAGTCTGTGAGCGCTTATTTGTGGTCAGAGACGATTGTTTCAATAAAGCATGCCACCAGAGCTCCGAGTCCCTGTCACCCTTCTGAGGCCAAATCAAAAGTGACTGTCCTGCTTAACCCCCCTCCTACACACACACACAAACCCCCTCACACACACACACACACACACACACACACACATCCTGGTCCTGCCCCTAAATACACAAACGCATGCAAGAAACACACACGTTCACACGCTTAGCAGAGCCGTCATGGCATCACACCCGGTTTGTCCTGGTCACATCAAAGCAAAGTCACTTTAGGCCCCAGCCAGACGATTTAAGAGATGCGACGTGTGATGGAGTGAGAGAATGGGGCTTCCTCCTTCTTGTGTTTCTTTTAATGCAGCCTGTCCCTTCGAGCCACTTCTCTGCCTCCTTGACCGCACAGGACCGTGGGGAGACAGTGCGCAAGGTCCTTCGAGATCATAGGCAGAGAAATACTTTGTTTGTACAGGGGTTTAACATCCACAACTTTTACAGAGGGATAATCGTACATCACACCGGTTGAAGATGATACAACACATGAAAACATCTTCTCACAGGTTGATAATATATGATTAAATTAAAATAAAACTCACTTGAAGCACACTTTCTCTTTGCTAAAATGTCTCTATATTCACTCCTCATTAACATTCTTGCAGGCATCGTGTGCCTGCAAGTTTCTTTATGTGTTAGCGCTATCCAAGCAATTTCATACGCTCAGTTATATTTATTTTAAATTAAGGGATTTCCAGTTGGTCAGGGCAAATTCTAATTTAGTGGCTGGTGTGCTGCTTGCAAAATTGCCACCCTAAGCTAATCACTCTACATTCAAATTGTGGCCCTCTGCTCAACGTAACAGTTCTGCTCATTATTTGATAAAACGACTTTGGTTGGACGAGCATGTCAAACTCAAGTTCACAACTGAATCATATTAATAAATAAAGAGAAAAAACAGATTGATAACATCTAAAAAAGAACAATTTGGCGTGCAGACTGAACTTATTTCTGTTAATGCAAAAAAATACCAAAAGGATATGTGCAGTTTTGGTAAATTTAAGATCACTGAGACCAATTTCTTTCGTCTTTGCATATCAGCACTAATCAAATTATATCTTAACAAAAGGGTGAATATGTGCAATGTGAAATGAGTTGCTCTGGTAACAGACCATAGCTAATTTTCATGCTACCTGCAGCACCAAACAGTCGGCAGTCGACACAGTTAGCAACAAGCTAGAACATAGTAGCATGTTTAGCTGCTAACAAGCCAGTACTGTACTGTTTGACTCGTCTAAACACGGTGCTGCAATGGTTCTCCAATCTTTATGTACAGACACATTATCGGTTCTTGTCTTTCTGCTTTTAAGGACTCTCTATCAGCAGTGAATTCCCTCCTTTTCACATCTCTACTTTTATCTTGGCACTGTCGTCAACAATCAGCAGGGAGGACACAGTAAAACTGGCCGGAGATTGAAAAAGTAAAATAATGTGCAGAGGGAGGAGGAGGGGGATATCAAGTCAGGATTCAGTAGCCAAGAGTTGGCATTGATGTTGTCAACCATCCCAGCCTCATGCCTTAGCTACAAAACTGTATCAGTTAAACTAGAAAAATGTTTCTTTTTACAAATGTTCTAGCAGTGACTTGTACCAGAACACCAACATATCATGGCAGGCAGCTTCTGTGGAAAAGGCAAACAGGTTACAAGGTCTGCGCTACATGAATTAGGTATTATGTAAACTTTTCAAAACAAATTATGTTAGCCTCAAGAAACAGTTCTTAAAAGAATCTCTGACATCATATTCTAATATCTATGAAAAAATTAAAACGGTACAGGAAGAAAGAATTGGTTTACTTGCAAGTGGACATTTCCCATATAATGAGAGAAAATACTGGGAGAAAAATTACAGCATGAATAAGTGGAATTAAAATTATATTCAGCTGGACAATGCAGGCACTGTTTTCCGAACACATGACCCTATGATCGAGGACAGCCATTACTTCCCGGAGACAAATCTACTACTATTTCTACTCAGAAAATATGAAAGTTGTATAAGACTTAGAAAGCTTACTGTAATTTTTTTCAAATTCACAATACAAACCCAAACGTGTGATAATTGCTAAGATAAGTACATTTTATCGATCCCACATCGGTCAAAAATACAAATTAAAGAAGTGATAAACAAAAATAGAAATACCATAAAATATCTATGTACACTATATACACCTTTCACGGATGCAGATATGTACATGATAGACAATTGCACAGAATAATTGAACAGGATAATTGAACAGGATAATTGCCCCCATACTTGTAATACACACATTGTGTAGCATTGTATTAGAAAAATACAGCTGTTAAAGGTCCCATGACATGGTGCTCTTTGGATGTTTTTATATAGACCTTAGTGCTCCCCTAATACCATATCTGAAGTCTATTTCCCAAAATTCAGCCTTGTTGCAGAATCACAGCCACTAGAGCCAGTCTCACAATGAGCTTTCCTTAGGATGTGCCATTTCTGAGTCTGTAGCTTTTGAGGAGTAGAGAGGGGGGGAAAGATGGAGGCTGGGGGTGAACTTTGCTCGTTTTAAAGCCATGATGTCTCTTTCTTATGTGTGGGCTAAAATTCTCTGGGCGGGCAAAGCAGAGAAAGGAGAGGATGCCGATCTTGCCCCTTGTGAGGTCATAAGGGACAAGATTCCAAATCGGCTTATCTGAGGTTGCATTTTCTCAAAGGCAGAGCAAGATACACAGGGCTCAGTTTACATCTATTGCCATTTCTAGCCACTGGGGGAACTCATATTAATGTTACAATAAACCTCATAAAGTAAATTTTTCATGCCATGGGACCTTTAACTGAATTTTGCAAATAAGAGGCCCATGAAAGGCCATTATGAACACGTGATCAAGTTACAAAGACATAGAGTCGATAAAGAACTGTGAAAAACAGAGAGAAAAGAGAGCAGAAACGCAAGTAAGCCTAGAAAGATAGAGACAGACGATAGAAAGAGAAGGAGACAGGAAGAGAGGGGAGAGTAACTCAGGCAGCCAATATTTTTTAAACAGCTTTGCTTTCACTCAACTGGGCATCAAGGCCATTATCCCGGGGTTAATCCCCAATCCGACGGAGCTGGCAGCCTTCCGGGACAAGCCAGGGTGGCAGCCCATCAACAAGGCAGGCTCGGACAAAAATAACACACACATACTCACACACGACACACAGGCAGGCATACAAGCTGCAATTAGAAGAAAAAAATATCACATAAAACTTAAGTTGTTAATGTTTCGTTCTTAGCTTCTTTGACCTTTTTTTGTTAGAAATAAGATACTGTTCATGTTTGTCTCTCAATTTATCTACTATATCTCACTGAGTGTATTCCTATCTTTCGTTTTCCTTGTTTCTCTTATTCCATAACATCCATCTGTCCACCTTCCCCACCAGCTCTAATCACACCACATTTTGCACCTATACTTTCCTCTACCTTTCTCCGTGCACTCTCTGTTACTTTGGACGGCATCCAAGGAGTCAAGGTGGAGGAAGAGATTGACTCAAAAAAGGATAGCCGTGTCATGTGGAGAGGGACCAAAGAGGATCCAGGAGGCTTAGGGAGACTTAGCGCTGCTCCCTTCATCCCTCACCCTCTGCCCCCAGTCCCCTATAAACGCAATGCCTGAAAGCAACACCTGGACCCTCCACGTCTACACCTGAATTCCTCCATGCTGCTCATCATGCTTTTTGCACATGTTCATATTCAGCGCACCTGCCGGAAGATCTTCCTCTATAATCCTCCTGTCCAGATTCTGACACTAGGTGTACAGTTCAGCTGCTCCCGGGCTCCCTGACACCTTGCCCTCCCCTCTGACCTGTAGCCACACAGGTTTTACACCTAGCGTTATCTAATCTATGCAAGATTGACCCGAAAAAAGATGCAACTCTAAGATGTTAAAGTTGAGTGTTGTATGTCAACTTCACCTCAATTCCTCCAATGACCCACAAAGTGTCAGTGACACTATTTGATATATCAAACATTTCACAAAAAGAGTAAAAATTGTCATGTCACCCCATCTACTTATCTCTCTGTCTTTTTTTCTGTGTCTTCCTCTTTTACACTTGTGCATGTGTGCGTGTATGTGTGTGTAGTTTCTGGGCTATCTTTCTCTCTAGGCCCCGTAAGCCTGCTATGTCTCCCATGGTAACTCCCTGACTGACGACCCGGGGCTTAGCCTAAATTCTCTCTCTATTAAAAGCTGTGAAATGCAAATAATGAAACATCTCATTACCACTGTCGGAGAACCCAAAACGAAAAGGGGGCGGACAAGGAGGACTGTAAGACAACGAAGCGGCAGGAGAAAGAGGGCTATAGAGGAGGGAGGGAGAAACGAGAGTGAGAGCCGGAAATAAAAGGAGTGGAACAAGGGGTGGAAAGGATGGGAGAAGAAAAGGGAAGGGAGGGGGAGGGCAGAGAGGAGAGGTGAATGCATAGGAACAGATAGCCAGACAGTAAGTCTTTTGTTTGATATGTGTTGCCGTTAACATAGAGGGTAGCCATGACTGGCCACCTAAGCAAACAGGAGCGGAGGACTGAGCACCAAGCTGTGACTTAGGATGTGCCATTCAATGTCAAACAAAGTTCCTTCATTATCTACGTCGTACTAAAGCTCTATCATTAATCACCTAACAACCAAATTGGCTATACAAAAACACTTTCCTTTCCTGTAATGACTCAGGTTTAAGTATAATTTTAGGACAGGATAGGGCTACTTCTTTGAAAAATTTGTCTGCGTGATACGGGGAAGTGAAATCATCTACAGGAAGTGTCTGTATTTGGTTTTGGAGGTGGGTGGAGATTGTTGGTAGTGGTGGATTTCATGTGACAATGACCACATCGTTCACCTCGTAAGTTCTCCTAGTGAAAAACCCAGTTTAATCACTGCAGCAGTTTGGAGGCGCATCTGCTGATGTTCAACCCACTGATATCATGAAGGAATTTATGGGAGTTTTAAGGTGTGACATTGTCTAATTAGTTCCTGACTTCTGGGAACTTTATGTGTTGCAAGTTTGATTTTTTTTTAAATCACAGATGCATCATGGTTTTGTTTTCTCTAACCTTCTTCTTCTTCTGTACATTTCTTACAGGGAATTGTTTTTTTTAAAACCTGCTGCTACAACAGCCTCCACTCTAGAACCTGGCTGTAGGGATGCTGGCTCATGGTTGGTGCTCCAGTTCATCCCAAAAGGTATTCAATGGGATTGAGTCTGAAGGACACTTACATTTTCCCACACACCAAACTCGGAAAAAAAAAACACATTTCTTTGTAATGTTGATACAGGACAGAGTCTTCTCAAAATAGTTGCTACAAAATTGGAAGCACTATTATCTAAAATATTAAAGGTTAGGGTGAAGATTTCCCATAACTGGAATTAAGCAACCTAACCATTATACATAACAGCCCCAGTCCCTAGACACAATCTGTATACTGAATGTAGACAGAGCTGTCCACATACTTTGGGCCAGATAGGGTTTTCTGTGCAATAAGTTATTATAACTTACATTTGGGAGAGCTTTTACATGCCTTTGCTTTTTTCTCCTTGTTTCATTTCATTTTTGTCATTTGGGGGATTGCAATTATGTTTTGAAAAGCACCATTATGGTTTGGTGGGTCAAGTGATGATGACAAGATAAGGCTATGGAGCTGCTCAAAGCTCACATTTAACACCCACCCTGATCTCTCTCTGCCAACGAGCCACTCAGAGTGTGTGTGTGTGTGTGTGTGGTTGTCCAGACCCTTTCATAGGTCTTAACACAAAACCTGTCACAGCAAAAAAGCAACCTGTCACGACTCAGCTAGACAAGACTGTTCATGACTGTACCTCGCAGGACCCAGGCAGCCTGTTCCCAAGCTGTTAAAAACAACCACCAGCTATAAAGGTCTCAGATTAGAACACACAAAGATCAAGTAAACAGTATGAAAGAAATGAAACAAAGGGTTACCAAGAGGAAGAAAAATTTAAAAAGTGAACATATTGTAAAACAATACCAGTCCTGAAGAAATACATGTCTGAAATGTCTGCGGACTAAAAGCTAATTGTTGTTTGTTAAAATGTGTGGTTTTTGAATGTGCAAGTGAATGACTGAATGATGGTGAGTCACTGCTGGTGGCCAATCGCTATCTGGTGCCGAGGCGGGTGTCCAGAGAGAAAGAGAGAAAGAGAGAGTGTGTGTGTGTGTGTGTGTGTGTCTGTCTGTGTGTGTGTTTAAGAGTAACTTGGTATGACTGTCGCTCTGTCAGACGGCAAACAGA
This sequence comes from Percina caprodes, assembly GCA_013375575.1. Taxonomy (NCBI): domain Eukaryota; kingdom Metazoa; phylum Chordata; class Actinopteri; order Perciformes; family Percidae; genus Percina; species Percina caprodes. The sequence continues at coordinate 1,185,240 of JABXJD010000145.1, forward strand.
GGCATTTTTCTCAAATCCACACTGGGCCACAGCTTACAATGAGCTCATGCAAAGAGGGGACCAAAAAAGCCACAACTTAAGAGTGTACTCACAAGGACAACAGGCACACCCTCCATCCCCCCTGAGCAAATATTAAAAGAGACTTCACTCCCAGCTAATCTAATTCACAAACACTCCAGAGCACACACAAACAAGGACAACACATAATTTAACTATGGTAACTTAGCCCTCAACATGTAATGTTCACTTATAACTTACCATCGTTACCCTTACAGCCTCCCATACAACTACTGAGCAGCAAAGTGATTTACATATAGATAGAGAAAGTGTTTATAAAAACACATTTGTATATAATAGCCTGAGGCTGTGTTGTCACTCATCAAGCTGATCAAAAAGCAGCTACTATACAACACTGATGAATCTCGGAGCGCATTTGCAAATCTGTCCTTCAACAGTAGAAAAAGAGGAGGTGAGATAAAGGGAGACAAATCAAGGGGAGAGGAGCATCTAAATATAGAGACTCACATTTTTTGAGTCAGAAAAGACAGTGAAGGGTAAGAAAGGGAGGGAAATGGGAGACGCAAGAAGGAAAAAAAGAGGGAAAGGAAAAGTGAAACATGGGGAACAAATAAGTAGTGTTGAAGCAGGACAATAACAAAAGAAGACAGAATGGTGGGCTTCTCATCCACTGTATTGTTGCTTAGTCGACTACTGAAGAACTGGACGTGGAGGACACTTAATTTTGTCTGTGAGACTTGAGAGTTCAATATACCGCACAGTGTATCACCACAGACATTCATCAATACATAGCATCGATACTGAGGCTCGGTCCCTTCAGCGATCTTTTCAACAGTTTCAACACAGACTGGCTTCTGCGGAGTAAATTCTAATAGTGATCAGTGGAGATGCAAAATCATTGAAGTTCTTTGTCTTCGTTACTGTGTCGTGTTTCCTTTGCTGAAGTGTAATTGCTTAAAACAGGCAACTTTTTTATGGACTTCTGTGTGTGTGTCTTGCGGCTAACGTGTCCACTCTGATTGACATAGAGCAACCAGACAAATGCCTCACCTGGATCCTCACTTCTGTCCTGTCGTGTCCTCTCCTCTTCTGTCATACTTTCTTCCCTCCTCCTTACTCGTCTGTCTTTTTACTCGGAGCGTGTTTACTCCAATGTGGTTTGACGTTTGACTGTCACCTGTTGACTTGCATGAACAGCTGCAATGGCTCGCAGGCTTTTGGGACTATTACTGATATTTTTCCTCCTGACAGCGATGGAAAGAACTGCATATATTCATGTACAGAAGTGCCATAGCCAGACATAAGAGGCACAAAGAGAGAGAAGAGACAATAGGTCCACTGTGTAAACTCCCATGATCGTGCATCACTAAGGACAACACCCACCTTGGAAACCTAATTTTGAAGAAGTCACACATTCCCACATTGTGAGGCAGTGCCAGTATCAGGTGTCCGTCCAAACCACCAACCACCACCAATCAACCGCCACCCCCTTTGTGACACACCAGCGCACACACCAAAACAACCGGGAGGGGGGGAGGTGAGATAGAAGACAGGAGGGAGGGAGGAAGGGGTGCGGGGGTGAGAAAGTAAGAGTAAATAGAAGAGGGCAGGAGAAAGAACCAGCCGGAGACAAAAGCAAAGAGAATGACAATGGGTGAAAAGAAGAAGAAAAAAAATTAATAGAGAGGACGAGATGAGGTGAAAAGCTCATTGCCAGCTCACCATGCACATTCACAGAGCAAGAGGAGAACAAAAAGACAGGGACAATGAGACATCCATGTATATGCATTGGTTGCGTGTGTGCAAATGCAACACTGGAAGTAGCAACGTGCTGCAGGCCGTTGGGGGAGTTTGCCCCTTGCCACTGAAAAAAGGATGTGAACCTACTCACTTCTGTTCGCATTTTGAATTGGCTTCACCACTCTTGTTCATAAAGGGAACTACACTGACACAGGAGATCTCATAAAGTGTCCAGCAACGACAACAGAGCTTCACTTTCATCGCCGATTTATAAAGTTCACATAATAATTTGCTAAAGATTAGTTTTTTAGAGCTGAAAAAGCCTTTATAAATCAAAATAATCCAACTTCCCCTTTGAGACGTCACATTCTAACCTACAGCGAGAAGGTATTCTATAAAAATGAGAAAGAGAACAGGAGAGGGTAAAAATGAGAAAGGGAGTAGAGGAAGGGTAAAAATGAGAAATGGAGTAGGGAAGGCCACAGGAGGCACCTGGCCCACTTACAGCAGAGGAGGGGTGGTGGTGGAGGAGGAGGAGGAGAGGTGGAAGATTAAGGAGTGGGAGGGAAAAGGAGAAGGTGGATGAGGAGGAAAAGCAGGGGAGAGGAGGAGGAGATCTGGAGGGAAAAAAAACAAACAAGGGAGGTGTAGCTGGGACAGAGCAGAGGGCACAAGGGAGGATGGGAGCTAGGGTGAAGTAAAGGAACGGGAAAGGGTGAGGAGAAAAAAAAAAGGATGTGAAATGTGGAGGCAAGAAAAAAACGAACAGATTAAATAATGGGAAGGGAGAAGAGGGCAGAGGGGGAGGTGAGAGCAGGGAGACCGAGAGAGTGAGAGATGGGGGCTGGAGAAGAAAAAGAGGTGGCCTTGTGAGGCTGAGAATGGAGGTAGTGTATGCGTGCGCTGGATGAATGTGTATGCATCTCTTTGTGTGTGTGTGTGGGTGTCTAAAATTATGACGAAAAACTAACACCTCACCCAAAGTATGAATAACCGACCACAACAGGCCAATGTAGGTTCAATCTCTTCTCCCAGCACATTCGAACAGCCTGCCTATACCACTAATATCCCACTAATACCACCCACAGTCCTCGCTCCACCTCACATCAATGAATATTTCATGTCCTGATGGCACTTTTAAAGCAAAAACTAATTAGCAAATCCAAGTTGATCTGGCATTAGTCATATCAGGCCAATTAAAAGCCCAGTCCTACTGTACATGTTAATGGCAGCGAAGTGGAATAATTGTATGTTGAGCAGGGGAGAGAATGTTAAACGGGCCTTGTTAGCAGCACTTTAGCACTCTAGCCAGAGTCCATGGCTGGATTACAAAACTCTACATAGCAGGATAATGTTCGTCAGAACCACACACATACATAGCGGCACACACACACACACACACACACACACACACACACACACACACACACACATTTGAAAGCACCAAACGAAAACTCTATCCATTAATTAAAGTGTCGCCATCAATTCCATGGGGTCAGGTATTTTCTGCTCCACACACTGTTTCTGTGGTCAGCACCAGTCAACATAAGGTTGTGGAGACAGTATTTGTGTGGTATTGAGTAGAGAAAGGTGTTGAGTCTTTCCAACCTTCCCTCTGTGTGTGTTTTTTTAACGCAGGAGTTTAGATTGAGACAGACAGCACTGACACACACAGACTAAACTGTGCTGCACAAAAAAGTGACAGAATAACAAGGGCTAGAACTCTTTTGGAGTGGATGTCTGTTTCATCACCCCCTCATCCTCCTCCTCCTTCTTCCTTCTCCCCATTACGTTCCCTCTTTTTCTTTCTCTATCTGCTTCTCTTGTCTCCCTCTCTCACCTGAGCTTTGATATGGAAATCTCTCACCAGCCACAGCCCGAGGCTGGCTGACTGTTTCTAAAGATGTATTTGCTCAAAGCCGCTCAATTTCTCATCAAATGCTCACACTGTGTGTATAAAAGACAAATTCTTTCACTGGGAAAATAACAACTAACAGCCGCAAACTTATACAAGGTTTTCAGCAGTCTGCAAACCCCAGACTTCAACAAAGAGGTTTTTCTAAGCCCTAACCTTCAAGTTCCTAATAGCTTATATAAATTTGTCTAAAAAGATGGTGATCCTTATGCAAAGTGGAGAGCTGAGATCGCTAACTATCTTGTCGGTAGAGATACTTTAAATGAGTATTTGTGTAGACAGTTCTTTCCCACTGATTTAAAAGTCCTGCACTTAGGTAAATATACCAATGCCCAGCAACCTGAACGTCTACAACACTGAGCCAAATGAAGTGACAACTAGACAAACAAAACTATTTGTAAGACATTTAGAATTAGCATTTAGAAAGAAAGTGAATCATTTAGAATTAAGTCACAAAGTCTGACTGTCTTTAGGAAGACAACATATTCAGTCAGTTTCTGGTAAAAGAATGAAAAACATGCAAACAAACAATAATCAGTCACATGTCAGCTCCCATGTCATCACCAGAGAGGAGCGATCTCAGCTGTTAAAAACGTCCTTGTGTGATTCACCGTCACATACAGTGGTGCTCAAAAGTTTACATACACATGCTTAAGTTGACTAAAAAGAGGAATAAAAAAATCATGTTTTGGAAATTTATTTTAATACCTAAATTAAAAAATGAGGTAAAATCCAACCTTTAAGGACACCAATTTTCTTTGTGAATGAATAACGTATTGTAAATAAATAAATGTTCTTATTTAAAATACAGGGGTCATAAGTATACATACCCCTATGTTAAATTCCCATAGAGGCAGGCAGATTTTTATTATTAAAGGCCAGTTATTTCCTGGATTCAGGATATTATGCATCCTGATAAAGTTCCCTTGGCCTTTAGAATTAAAATAGCCCCACATCATCACATACTCTTCACCATGCTTAGAGATAGGCATGGTTTTATTTCAGTTAGACTAATACCTGGTTTGATTTGCATTGAGAGATGATTTTATAGAAAGTATCCCATGCCTATCTCTAAGCATGGTGAAGAGTATGTGATGATGTGGGGCTATTTTAATTCTAAAGACCAAGGGAACTTTATCAGGATGCATAATATCCTGAATCCAGGAAATAACTGGCCTTTAATAATAAAAATCTGCCTGCCTCTATGGGAATTTAACATAGGGGTATGTATACTTATGACCCCTGTATTTTAAATAAGAACATTTATTTATTTACAATACGTTATTCATTCACAAAGAAAATTGGTGTCCTTAAAGGTTGGATTTTACCTCATTTTTTAATTTAGGTATTAAAATAAATTTCCAAAACATGATTTTTTTATTCCTCTTTTTAGTCAACTTAAGCATGTGTATGTAAACTTTTGAGCACCACTGTAGATCAATGTGATCTTTCAAAGAAGGAGAGAAAAATGTTTTACTTCAAAATTACTTCCAGTAGAATTATAAAAAGGTTTCTGTCAGAATATCCTAAAACTTAAGGTGGCTCATTGTTTAGAGTTAACTAAAAATGTGAGTTCACCAGTTAACTTAGGTTTGGGAGAAGGACCGCGCCTCTTATCACCTTTCAAGCCTACTTATAGTCTCAGTTTCCTAGGCCCACCATCCATTTTCCCGACCCCCCCCCCCTTCTTTAAAAGTCGATAAAGTTTGTCCATGAATATGTGATTCATGGTGAAGTTTACAATTCCTCCTCGGCATCGGGAGTTGCATGTTTGGTCTATGGCATTCTTCACACTCTTCTTGTTTTTTTCACAGAATGTTTTGTTTGTATGCCCCCTGGCGTTTTGAAGAATACTACAACAAACAACGGGTTGAGCACAAGCACCTTGCACTCGTAAGCGCCATCTGTGGAGGGCTCCCAACGTGGTGTTTAAAGAAGGTTTCATTCAACCCAATGCATACCTATTCCATCTCTCACTCCTTTTTCCAGGTACCGTCTGGGGCCTGTAACTGATTCGGATGACTGTACCCCACCCTGAGTCTCCTGCCCTTCATCCATGCCAGAATGGGCTAAATGGAAAACATTCATTCACCCCTACTCAATATACTATACTGCTTCATTTTATGAAACCTTTTTAAAATGTTTGTGGCGAGGTCCTTGCTAGTAAAATATACCTTTAATATATAAAACGGTACATTGGTGCTACCTGCTCAACAGAGACACATTAGCACAAATGGACACAAGAAAATAGATACAATTTCTATCCCTTCCTTTGTTCTTAAATTAACACCAGACAGAAATTAGGCTGAAATTAATTATCTGATGTGCGAAAGAACTGCCGTCATCACTTTACTTGTTCAATATTTGTTTTGACAGCATCTGAAAAAGTGAAAACGTACAGTAAATAAAACCAACAATTAGGAGTGCACAAAAAGAGGTGAGGGACTGATCACATTAGACATTAGACATTGATGCGATTGGTAACTGATGTTAAAAAAAATGTCGTAATTTTACAGAAAATAACTCATGACGCTAATAAGCATTGTGTGTTCACAGGGCTCTGGTTGGAAAGAGTCGATTTGCTCTGAATTCCTAAATAAAAAGAAAAACACGCCCTGATGAAATCATACTGACTGAAATCCCTCATCTGTTGCCTCAGGAATGTGTGATCCCAAAAGGTGTTTTGCAATATCAACAACTCCTAAGAAAAATTCTGACACCTTGCCATTTTCACAGCAAAAAAAAAAAAAACCTTTAGCATACACTTTTAGTAACAATCAAATTTTCTTCTGGACTTTCAATTCTTTGATTATAAAAATTAGAGCCAAAGCTGTAAATTACCTTCCAATTTAAAATTCAGGGACAAAAGATCAAAAGGAAAGAACAAGAGCGCTTTTTTCTTTCACGGACATCCTATCGTGCTTGCAGGTGCATGCGTGCAAACACAACAACAACTCGCACAGCTATGAAATATTAACGCCTATGTGGAGTGTGTGTGTGTGTGTGTGTGTGTGTGTTTTGAGGTGGGGAAACTCACCTGTTCTCTCTGCTGGGGGGGGAGATGAGTATGTCAGATAGGTATATAGGGAAGACAGCTGTTAGACACACACACACACACACACACACACCTTCTCCCCTCCCCCGAACACCCGGGTAACCCCATGGGGATTAGGAACACCTGTATTCAGCACTGCACAATGAGCTTTAGAGGCAGTTAAGCTAAAAAGCCTTGGGAGTTATTAGGGGATGGGGGATGGAGCTGGTTGGTATACGGGGGTTAATGTGTGCCAAACTGTCTTACCGCTAAATCAGACGTGAGAATGATAATATTCACAACGTGACAAATCGGAGACAGAGTTGTCAGAAAACTCTAGAGAGACGAGGCATGTCATGTAAGATGTGTACACACAAGTGTAAATGGTTCATTTTGCAGTGTTCGTCAAACAGGTGTTCCCATTAACAAGTGAGCTCCGAGGGGGGATCGAGATGAGAAACTTGCAGAGAGAGATAGAGACAGAGTGATGAATAGAGTACAAGGTTGCTAACAGGGAACAAATGAGTCTTTATGTACCATTTGCCCTCTTTTCTCTATTTCTGGGGAATGTACACTTGATTAAATATATTTACTGTACAGTTTATTGTCGGGTTGTCTACATGAACACACACACACTCTCTTGTGAGGGGGCAGCGCACTACATCCTCAGTGTTCGCGTAGCTGAAGCATACTAACCTGCTACCACACAGTTCAGCCCACAACTTGCATGGGAGTACTGAGCACCACCTACATACCAGCAGGCTAACACGCACACGCACACAGCGAAGTGTCACAAGCTTCAAACCTGACTCCTACCCAAACCAAGCCCCTCCGTCTTATGTACTTATCATTTTTTCACCCCGGCCACACCCTAACCGTTGCTCACAAACCTCCACACTTTGGATAATTTTCAGCGGTCAGTGGGCAAACACCACACGCAACTTCGGCTTTGAACCAAGTAAAATCGAAAGGTACATCTAACCCAATTATCTTGTTGAATCGATTTTTAAAAAAGATCCTCATTCATGAGAGATAGTGGGAACGTGCTTTAAAGCCTCCTTTGCAATTCCACAAGCACATGAGCAGCTAATATATTTTTTCCATCTTTCGGCCGATCTCGCCTACACTCCTCCTCCACTCATGCTTGTAGCTGCTGTCTTGGTTTGTATTATATTTTCCTCATGGAACAGACAGATGGAGAAGGTGCAGACATAAAAACACACACAATGCACACATTGATGTCCACTGCTCTTGCAATTGTAATACTACATAGCCCTACCTCGGGGGAAGCAACCATAGTGGTTCAGCAGGGGGCAAACCCACAGACACAATGCATTTTGGGAGATAGTCCATGCTAAGACAGTGGCAATGCCATTATAGTTGAGGATTGTCAACATTAAAAAGGAAAGATAAGCTATCCTCTGCTCATGAGGTACAAAATGTGCACAGATGGACACACACACACACACACACACACACACACACACACAGTAGGACTAATTGAATTATTGAATAAAAGACTTTGGAGGGTTTATCCTATCAAGTGTCAACCCCTAACTCTGCAGTAGGAAGGACAAAACAAGCAGACAAATCCAGTGAGGCCTTAGACAATTTTGAAAAGAAAAAAAAAAAAAAACACTAGATGGTCTCTTAATCCCAAAGATCCAGTTAGCCCATGTCAAACAGACGAAGATGCTTAGATCCAAGTGGCTGGCTGTAGTCTACACACCATTTCAGCCAGAAACTGGTAGAGTACACAAAAAAATTAAAGTCATAAATAGCTTGCTGGCACGGTTAGGTTCTTCAAACTACACAAACTAAAATATGGACTATTCTGACACAGCACCTTCCAAACAGAGAGGTGGAGGATCTCTTGTCAGGATCTCTTGTTTGCTTAAAGTTAGTGTAAGTTATGGTTTTGCTCAATTCCCAGGTGATGGCTTTAAGTACCTGATCATCTCCTCAACAACATGGATCATACAAAAAGCTTCTGCAAAAGAAATTTTATTATGCTGTGTTAATCTACATTTGTCAAACATTATCAAAAAGTTTGCAAACCCCAGTGCAAAGATAAACGATTATATGCAGCGTGACACAGGGTGAGATCTGTGTCACTTTAACAGAACATCTGTTTAAGACTCACCTGGCTGCAGGCTGTATGCTGGAGGGGCACGACACACAGGCGCACATTGCTGTCTATACAGAGCGTGAAAGAAGTGGGGTTGTTCCCCTCTCTCACATGGTAGAAAATGGAGGAAGACGGAACTGACCGGTTTGAGAGGGCATACACAGACAGCAGACATATACACACAGCACAGGAGACAGACAGGGAAGCAGCGAGACGCTTTCAGCTTCAGGCGCCAATAAACACTTGACGCCACACTTTTCAACTCTCAAAACGGATCAGATGATCAGCGGTAACTCAACAATTAGAAAAAAATATACCCAAGAGCACCATCTGCAAACACCCCCTACCCCCCTCCGCCTTGTCTTGTCTGGTACTCTAGGGTTGGGTGTTGACGCAGCAGAAATTTCCAGCTGGAGAAATCCCCCGTTTGGAGATTAATCGAGGGGAGAAGGAGGATGGTTTAAGCCCTTGTCTTCCAGGCTCTGAGCGCTTTCATTTTGAATCCCCTCCAGACGGCTGCACGGAGCATCACCCTGTATTTTTGTGTGGCACGATATGTGTGCACGACCATACCATCCCACAGCCGATGTAGGCGATTAGGTTGTAATGCTGATCAAAACTTTGCAAATTTTACCAGGATCCGCTGGTTTCATCAAACTCGATCAGCTGGGATGAAACCCAACAGAGGGTGATTCACAGTATTTGTCTGCAAGGCTCATATACCTGAGCATATGTGGGATATTTCCTAAAAGTACAGCCTGCAAATAATGAATGTGTGCAGGTGGATGGCATTAATTAAACATAATATTCTGATAACTGGGGTTTCTTCCTGCGCGCTGTTAACGATACACCATATAAAAGTATTTAGCCTACATTTAGTCCACTAAATGTCTAATTATTTCCATTTTATTGCATTTGAGTTAGCCTATTAAAACACACATCCAGACCCATTAAAAAGTAGCCCATATATCAATTGCATTTTTTTAAAATCAACTGTTTGTGTATCCTAATCGGCTACATAATGTGTCAAATGCACAATGTGCGAATCTCGACAGCGACTGACAGCTTCTCCAAATATCAACAAGCGCAATAGACAGCTGGCTGTCACGTATGGAACAGGTAGGCGTACTTTCAGACTGTCGCCAGCTCACTCGGCCGAGGTGTTTAGCTGTCAAAAACACTAATATAATGCCAATGGACTGGAATATAAAAAAGCAACGGACAGACAGGCCTCCTTACAGTCGCTTTTCCGACGGCCAACTATAACAGTACCACGATTGCGAAGAGTTGCATTGTGTCATGTCTCCAACCTGTGCGCCCACCAACTAACAGCTGTAGAGACGCGATGGCTCCGTGAGGCAGAAAACTAATTGTGGACAAGGTTTAAAGGCATGGAAATCCTGCGATATCCTCCGCCGTCTGAATGAAACCTCAAACCTGTTAGCAGGGGAGCGGAGCTCAATGCTCTACTACTAATATAAGGAAGTCAGACATAGCCTACCTGTTACCCCATGGGGTCTGGAGTGGACGCGGTGTCGGTCCTTCGGAGTCCAATCTGGTGTGACAGCCTGAGAGAAGAAAGGAGGGGATGTCCAAAGCACTAGGTGCTGTCCTTCCTCTCTTCTGTATGCTTTCTTTAGTATGTTATTCCCACTGTTTTCTCCGGCTCTTCTTCCTCCACTAGCCCCTTTTCTCTTTCTCTCTTCCCTCCCCTGCTTTTCCGTGTCTTGGTATCAGGAGCCTCCCCTCCTCCTCTGTCTATGTCTCTCTATCTCACTCTCCCCCTACACTCTCTCGCTCACTATCTCTCCCTCCGTGTCCCCGTGTCTCCTCTCTATCTCTCTCTCTCGCTCTCTCGCTCTTTCTCTCTCCCTCTCCCTCTCTCTTTCTCTTTCTCTCTGGCAGAGTCAGGAAATGAGACAACGTGAACGCACACACCGCGCGGATCCCTCTGATCTAAGACAAGTCCACTCTTATCAGATTCCCTCAGGCAAATGTTGTCATGTAATAATACATGACACATTATTATTATTATTATTATTATTATTATTATTATTATTATTATTATTATTATTATTATTATTATTATTATTATTACCACCAGTCCTGTGTTGTTCATGGGGCTTCTGGTGTGTCTGTTGCCATAGGGCTCAGTGTACCAGCACCAGGGGCTTACTGTAACTTACCCCCTCTTGTGGCACAAACAAGAAAACACCAGTCAGTCACGTAAAAGAAAAAAGAAAAACAAGACTGACATTTAAAGTTTGACACAGTTTGGCTGGAAAACACCTCTCAGAACCATGTGATGTGCAGCATGCATGGCCGATTTTTGGCAAAATGTCTGGGGTAATTCCACCACAGCCTGTTCTCTCTTTTGGATTATTATTACACTTTGTTTTCAATTCATGGGGGAAATTATGAGTTGACAAACTGTGAGAAAGAGAGAAAGGTGTGAAAGGTAGTTTCGTAAACAGCTACAAATTGTTTATGTATTTAAATAGACTTCCTGGCATTAGGCAATATGTACTTATGGACTTTAGATGTAGAATCAGAATCAACTTAATTGGCCAAATACTTAAAGGTGGAAGTAATACTCAGACTCTTTGCATATGTAAAATGTAGTGGGTACAAATATTGAAGGTGCACGGGCAGGGGTCAGTATGCAGGGAACGAGTGGCTAGGACTGAGCGGGAGCTGTGTGGAGCTATACTGCTGTGCCCAGAGTTATAATTTAAGGTTCATTGAGTGGTTTTATTGCACGTCCTAAAGACAGTAACGTGGTTACGTTTAGGTTTTCCGTTTACTTTCATAGGGTGAGCAACGAAACCGAGCTTCTGAGAACCAGTGAGTGTTAGCTTTAGCTTCTGACCGGCATGATCCATCCTGCGCGTTCACGATCTGATAGGCGCGTACGCAGAAATACGTAGCAGAAAACCTGACAGTTTCCCTACGCGATTGGTATCACACATGCGTCGGAACACTTGACGACCAAGCATCACAACTGGCAGTTTTTTTTGTAGGCTAGACTTTTTTTAGTAGTTCCCAAGTGCTTGACATGTAATCTATACTTTTCGTAATTCCCAAAGAGAAAGATAAATAAATAAAGATATTTAAATTAACACTTCTTGCCACTGATCCAAAACCACGTAGCCTACACTATTGGTTGCCAGGGTCAATTTTGCCTGCAATGTGCGAAGGTAGGTAACGTTACCGACACTGATAAGCATCAATGTAGGCAATAGTCCTTTTCTATTATTTTTCCCTTTTAGTCAATCAATTTAAAACTCATGGAAGTTCACATTTGTACTTTGTAGTTGTCATAACACTTACTAGTAAGGAGAATTGCCTTAATTTATCTTAATTATATTAATCTGAGAGTCGCTAACAGTTTACATTAGCTTGTAATTTACATGTCATTGTTCATTAGCTTCTAGCTTTCAAACAAATGCAATGCAAAATATGATCAGCAACTACAACAACGTAAACGCTACCAGCTAATGAGCTACTGCAGGTAGTATAACATGCTGTAAACTGCAAGTGAGAAAGGTTCAAAAGTACTGTAAACACACAAGCTACAACAAACATATGAAGTCATAACAACACCATTGATTAACACCCACTAACACAGTAAAGGTAGGTGTTAGTGTGTTAAATGGTCAACAGTTGTCAGTTAAGACCATGATGAAGAAACTGCACTACTGTTACAGTATGCTTAAATATGCTTGAGATACAGCTCTAATCATACCAGGACAGTTTGGATAACTACTGCATAACCTAAAGCTTTCTCCTTCTGTCTGCTGTCTGGAAGCAACACCATCATTGGCAGTTGTATCTGATCGCCCTTTATGTTGAATATACTTGTGTACAATATACAGTAATAAAGTTACACGGTTTGTTAATATCTTTGTAGAGCTTTTATAGCTAACGAGTTATTAAAACAGTTAGCATCTGAACATAATTATTCAGTTAGAAGCTTCCTGTGTCCAGGTCATAGTTTGATGGAAAACTAGACATTGAAAAACAGTTTATATTATATACACACCTAAAAACGTAAAGATACAGACAAAGCAGTTAATTTAATGCATTTGTTTGAATGGCAATTTCTAATATAGCAAATAATCTATTCAACATTTCTCTATGGCCTCTGTCTCCCTGCTTGTCTATTGTTTTCCCTCTCCTACTCCTCATCTCTCCCTTCTGGTTTTCCCATCCTCAGTGACCGCCTCCGTCTGTTCGTTAGTCCCTGTTAAAAGACAGCAAACAAGAAAAAGATGTTTTCCGTTATGAATGCTATAGCGTAATGTTACAGAGCGTTATACTTTTTACATGGGAAACTACTAATACATTTTAGCTTTCATTTAACATTGCTACTGAAGTTATCAAGGTGCAGCTTTACCTAGCTACCATCCTCAGCTACAACTGATAAACACACCGATTTCTAATCTGTAAAGTGACATTTCTGTTAGGGTGAAAGGAAATTATTTGAAATGTCTTAAATGTGAATGCTCTAAACTTAATTCACCATTAACTAGATTTGGCAAAGCATTACACGTTCATCACGCAGTTGTGTTGTAGGCCTGTCTTGAGTGATCGCCTTCCCTTTAATTGTCTGGGATTTTAACTCCATGCTGCCTTTGTTAATGAACAGCACCATCTTTGAATCAGAATTGTTCTATCGTTTTCATAAACGACACACAGGAGGCGCCAAAAACAGCAATGTTAGCATCCCTGTTTATTCCAGTTAATAGTATGGCTGCTACAACACACCTCCCTCACAATTACTTCTCTTCAACTCTGACTAAACTTTACTGAACAGCTAATGACAAAGTAGTCATACATGAAAATGTGCGAAAAGGTCTGTTGTCCCACAAACATTAGCTAGTACTAGAGGCATGACACACCCTCCATTCTGAGGTGATGAGCCATCAGAGACCATGGGAAAAAACCCACTACGGCCAGAGCACCCAAGTCCAGGCGCCCTTGTAGTTAGAAGTCACCTTGCAATGCAGTCCAATAAAACCTCCAGAGCCCTGAATGAAAGTGCCTTTGGAAATTGCTTGGTTGTTGAAGTGTAGATAGCAGGCATTTAGACGGACTGCCTTTTGGACACAGGGTTGGAGGTGACCATAATCCAGGAATCTTACTTCCGGGAACATTTTGGAGGGCCCCCTTGTCCTTAGCCAACTGGGTCCGACTCACTGCCGCAAACTGCCTGGAAATTCCCCTTCTTGGATGCTTGGAGGTGGAAATAGAGTCCATGGGGAAGACTGTTGGCAGAAAATGTATCTTTGTCCACAAAGATGAAAGATCTATTTGTGGCTGCAGACAGCGTGAAGAGGATGAGTAAGTACCGGGGAACTGAGGCCAAAGTTCAGAGGGTGCTGGCGAACATCAGAAAGGAGGCAAGGATTCTCGGGCAGAGTGATCGAATAGGCTATGTGAAAGTGGCTGGAAGAAAGACCGTCACCATTCCCCAATTCAGTTTTGAATTGGGGAATGGTGTCCTTGAAGGTTGTTGCGGAGTGACCTCGAAAACAAGCTGAGAGGCCACTTCCGGGGTGAGCTTGCCAAAGAGCCTCCTAGTTGCTAACGTGCTTGCTAAAATTAGTGGTGGTCATGTGCCCATCCAAGTGATGAATTCCAGTAAGAAGCAGGTAAGACTGAAGTTTGAAGAGAAAGAAGGGGAGCTAAACGTGAAGACTTTAGAAACAGCTCTGACTTAGGCGGAAGGGGGTAAAACAGAACAGCTACCTATCCCTGTTCAAGTGGGCCTTGAAGGACTCTCTCCCATCCAGTGCCAAAAGCTCAGGGATTTGTTAGCCAAGCATCATGGTGTGTTCTCAAAAAGTCATTCCGATTTTGGGTATACCACTTCTGTTACCCGCAGTAGACCAACAGGAGAGGCCCTGCCCATTAAGCAGCGGCTTTGTCGGGTTCCACTTCAGGTCTTCCAGCAGTTTAAGAAACACATCCAAGATCTGGTCTCTTAAGGAGTTCTTAAAGAGAGTTGTAGCCGCTGTCATGATGTCATAGTCTTTTCCAATGACTTTGATACCCATTGTGAGGGACTTGAACTCGTGTTCCAGAGGCTGAGGCAGCACGGCCTAAAACTGAAGCCCAGCAAGTGCCACTTCCTGAGGGGGGAAGTAAAGTTTCTCAGCCACATAATATCTGCTTAAGGCACCCAGGTGGATCAGGAGAAGGTGTGAGCTTTGGAAACGTGAACAGCCCCTAAGTCAGTGAGAGAAGTGAGGCAAGTCCTGGGGTTCATGAGTTACTACAGAAGGTTTGTCCCCAGCTTTACCTCCCCAGGAGGTAAGCTGGGCCTGCAGAGCCGTTTAGATGGAGTGATGACTGCCAACATGCTTTTGAAGAGCTGAAGCGCAGCCCGATGAACCCACCAGTTCTTCCCACCCTGACTTTAGCTTACCCTTCATATTTACTACTGGTGGAAGTCTACAGGGCCTAGACTGTGAATCTAGTGCTGGTGTTAACATTGTCTAAGTTGCTAGAAGTGCTCAAGTTAACTTTACCAGAGTTTTGCCTAGTAAGAGCTAGTCTGGACGTCGGAGATATCAGCGGGTGCCGTGTCGGAATGTTACCGCCACCCCTTCCCCATTCCGTGTTTGAACTGCATGGGAATCTGCCACCTTGAGTTTGTAGCTGTGGGCTTCCCGGCTAGCGGAAGGGTAAACGGCCGCTTTCCCCCGCGGGTGCAACGAGGAACTTAAGAAGTTTACCCTGCCAGCCATCAGACATCCTTCAAGTGCGATCTCTGCAGTTTGCGGGTAATGCCTGCACCACACTTTGCCACTTACACTGACAAAGCAAGATACTGTGCGCAATCAGAACTGAACTGTGAACTGGACTAACTGATGCTGCGCTTGTGCTCTTACACACCTACACCACACCAGCGCCTAGTGAACTGAACTGAACTGTACAGCAACGGCGCTGGTACGTACGCTGACACACACTCACACTGCTAAGGACTGGGAAAGAGTAAAACTGTCAACTCATTCATATTGACAACATTCACACTGGAAAGGAAAGTGTTTTCTTTATGTTTGACTACTGTTGAAGTTACCAATGACAAGGTTTTTATGTTATGTCTTGACGTAATCACATTTTTTGGCCTGTGTGAAAGTTTAACTTTGTACCACCAAGTAATCTGAAGCCTACTTTACTCTGGCTAAGAAGGTGGTGCTGGTCCAGGCTACTAAACAGTGGACAATCTGCTCATCTATTTGAACACTGAAGCTTTAGGCACTGGGTGTAGGGGACCTATATCCTGTCCCACTCAGTCCTCTCCAGGTCAAGTACTGAATTACCCCTACAAGGCGGCAGCAAAAACTCTGACCACTATAAAAAGTATCAATATAACAATTTAAAGTAAGTAAACTTCCCACAGCCAAAACTTAAAAAACTCATTCTGCAAACAAATGGCCTGGTATATAATAATTTATGACATTATTAGATTGTTAATACGGATACATCAAATATGTAACCAGCATTTTATTGTTGTAGATGGCCAAGGGGTGTCTAGTTTTAAATACTTTACACTTTGGTTGTTTAGTCCTGTGGTTCCCCCATTAGGGCTCGGGCCCCTCCAGAGGGTCAAGATGAGGTAAGAGGTCATAAGCAACAACATTTTTTTTGTTTTTTTAAAAGATTATCATATGCTTTTTATGTACCTAATCTGAAAAGTAACAAGTAACCATAGCTGTCAAATATATGCAGTGGAATAAAAAGTGCAATATGTACTTAGTTACTTTTCACCAGTGCAAGTACTATATGTTAACATTTACAAGGAATTTGACTCTGGTGATGTGTCAATGTAATTCCTGAAGGTGAATGACAATAGTTCACAGTACGGAACCTATCTATTTTGTGAAAGTGTAAAAAAATTGAGAAGTAATGTTTTAGCGTGTGTGTTGAAGAGTGTGTGTGTGTGTGTGTGTGTGTGTGTGCGTGTGTGCATGTATCTCACTGTAAATGTCTATAGTAATGAGGAACTGTTGAGGGCCTTGTTTCTTAGGAAATAAAAGTATACTTACATGCTGTGACCAGGAATTGTTATAGGTTTGAGGAAGTGAGAAAAGTTAATGGGGAAGAGAGCGGGTGACACAACAAAAACATGTAATACGTTTGTGTGTGTGTTGTGTGTGTGAAGAAAGGGATGCGTGGCATGACACAGCAGAGGGTAGAGCCGTGCCCCCATCGTCTGGTTGGTTGACTGCCGAGGGCTGAATAAGGGAGAATGTCAGGCCATGAGGATTAAGGCTGTAGGTCTGTAATGTCCAGGCACAGATCTCTCTCTCTCTCTCTCTCTCTCTCTCTCTCTCTCTCTCTCTCTCTCGAGCGGGTCCACAAACACAATCCCTGCCTGAAACAAGCTGCTTTACTCAAAGCCAGGCTCCCTCACGTGAACGTGGCCTTCCAATCCACCTGACATGACAAACATGACATGACAAACATGACCGGCCTTCTCCTATGCCACCTCCTCAACGTCACCTCTCTCTCTCTCTCTCTCTCTCTCTCTCTCTGCCTCTCTTTCTCTCTCTCTTTCTCTCTCTCTCTGTCTGCTTATGCAGGGTTTAGGCATCATTAGGCCACTTACACATGTATTCATTCAGGAACACTCATCAAGGCAATCCACTCAGGAGGGAGAGTAGTGGTGTGAGGGGGAAGCAAGAATTGTGGTTGTATGCCTCCGTGTGATACTTACAGTATGTTCACAAAGAGTCCTCGAAACACAAGTTGATGTATGTGTTGTGGCCTAGTGTGTGTCTGTTTGCATTTTGGAAGGGAGGTTAGTGTGGCAGGCTAATCTGTTCCTTACCCAGTTAAGGGACAGTCACTTTTCTAATGTTTTCTTCCTTTCTGCACTCGAGTTTGACTTAAAAAAAAAAAAGGGACAGCATGTTGTTTACACTGTAAAAGTTGTCACGGGGAGAAAGCATTAAACAGTGGATCCATAGAAGACAAGACACACGCATCTTGAGCAGTGACAAAGGTATGAGGTATGTAAACACACTTTAGGAAAAGTTTTTGAAGTCAAGCATTAATTTGCTCTCCCAGCTTGCACCCCTGCTGAGGAACGCAGCAGCATAATTGGTCACATCAAATTAAACAGCAAAAACATCTACAACCGTCATAAAAATAGCACAAGGTGCTTTCAAAGCCCCATCCACTACCCTTCACTATCAATTTACCAAGGGGAACAGCTGTGTGCGTCTTGTGCCATCCTAGCCCTGCTTGTATAGAAAGCAGAGCCTGCAGCTGAAAGAACACTATCTCTACCAGGTGCAGGCAGGGGATGGGGGAAGGCTTTACAAAGGAATATTTGGCACAAGGTGTGAGACAACAATATATGTGAAGGTGCAGCTTAGTGATACTCAAATCAGTATTGGGAAAGGACAAGGCTTTTATAAAGAGTCCTCCCACAGAGGGAAGTATGGGAATCAAGTGGAATGATTGTAGGAAGGTAGAGAGGATGGAAAGGATTGAGGGGTAATAGTAAAGGAAGGAAGGAAGGAAGAAAGGAAGGAAGGAAGATGACATTAATTAAAGGTGGAAATAAAACCAAAGAATGAGATGATTTCTCAAAGAAAGTGTAAATGAATGAATTACAATGACGAATGACAGCAGGAGAAGGAAAATGAATTGAGGTTATTGGATTTTCAGGATGTATAATCACCTGGAGGATACAGAGAATGTGTTTGTGCCCGCTGCCCACACATTTTTTTCCTGTGTGAAGGCAACATGCAGGGGGAAAGGGAGGGGGGGGCGGGTGTTGCGCGGTTCACACCACTGCCTGCTGTCCTTGTGTCACCCATAGGACTTCCTGTCCTCCCTACAGCAGCCGGCCTTTGTGTCTATTGTATGTATATGATGGAAAGGAGCCTCCAGACGAGGATGCATATAGCGTGTTCATCATCCCTTAAGTCTTGGTGTTCTTTGATAAGGACAACTCCTGGCTGACATTACTGTGTCCATCTGCATGTGTGGATGAAAAATAGGTTCATATTCAGGCTTTTCATGTCCTGGATTTCTGAGGTTTCAGCCCCTGTCTTCATGCTGACCCTCTAAGCCACTTTACTTAGCGGAATTCAGATCTTTTCTTGTTTATTATATCCTACCTCTCTGTGTAATGAATCCTACATTAAACTGCCCTTTCTCCCTTTGCATCATGCTATCTCTGTCTCTCTTTCTGCATGTCTACCCTCTTGATCCCTTCCTCTATTATCCAACCCCCTCAAAATCTCATTTACTACATTGGAAGTAGTAGGAGAAAGGAGAAAAGAGACAGAGAGAGAGAGAGAGAGAGAGAGAGAGAGAGAGAAAGAAAGTGAGAGGAGTACAAAACGACCTTCTCTTCCCCGAAGCAAGAACATCTTCTTATTGTGGAGGTCACCGTCTCAGTGCAGCCCCACGCTCTGAACACTACTCTGCTTGTTTTAATGATGCACAGAGCGGAGGGAGAGGGAGGGAAAGTAGAAGAGGGAAGTGGAGAATAACAGAGAAGGAGAGAGAGAGAAAGACAGAGAGAAAGAAGAAGGGGGAGTAGATGGAGATGGGAAGATTAGGCTATTTTTTTTCCCTGTTCACCCCCACCCCCTCTCCTACCTTCCCTCCCCCTCTTCTGTGCAGAAAGTGCACCTCTCTTTCCACATCCATCTTGAAAGGTTCTTCTAAGCTGTCCAACCTCTCAGCAATATTATATATTATTGCTTGCCTCAACCCACACTGAAACCTGGGTTGCTATGCTACAATAACATGACCTCTCATCTCTTCTTCTCCACTAAATTTCCTTTCTCATTGCTTCAACTCATTTTTGCAGGGAGGCAGGAGAAAGGGTTAACAGCCCCTCCCCCCCCTCCCCATCAGGCCACTCCGTCTCTTTTATGACCCTCTTGGGCTCAGTGCCTCTGTTTGAATTGACCCCACTGATCATGTGGGGTCACGACCCCATTCCACACCACAACAAATTATCTTTGACCCATATGGAAGGGTTAGGATTGTATTTGTGCTAGTCAACATCTAACTATGTATTTGTGTACAGTATGCATCTATCTATCTATCTATCTATCTATCTATCTATCTATCTATCTATCTATCTATCTATCTATCTATCTATCTATCTGCGGGAAAGAAGTATCCAAATGATTTCATAAGGCATCCACAAAAATAATATAATGTATTAAATGACAAGCTGAAAACAATATGGCAATCTAAAAAGATTTTGCTCATGGTGATTGACGTAAACAGAATTGTCACCTAAATTTGCAGCTCCTCTCACCTTCACAGAACTTTATAGCGACTTTAAGCTCATTCTTTTGTCCGGAAAACAACTTTAGTGTTTTACCGTGTATTTAGCAGCTAAAGACATTTCCTTCAGGAGTTGGTAGAGAATAAAAACAGAGCTAAGATAAGAGAGAGTGCTAGTGTTGCTCAATAACTTCATTAGTAAATAAGCAACTCTCTGATGCTGCTAATGCTGCTGCTAATTAAGTAATTTTGCCTTGTCAACTTACTGTAAAATGTGATGATATGTCAAAGTGGTGAACACACGTTGCTTCCAAATGGCCAAACAAATGTGTTACTGTAGGTTTAAGTAGCTTCCACACAAGAATAATGTCCACCACTGCTACCTTCTACTGGGTCTGGCCTCTTTCTTTCTGCAAAAGATAATTGAAAAATGTTGTTGACATAGAGATAGAGATAGATGTGGGTTGATATGAACTGCTGGTTCTGAGGCTCTCAACCCAAATCATAATGCACAGCCCAAATTCCCTGTTACATCATCCATCTCCAATCCCTTCTCCTCCTCCTCATTCTCTCCCTCTGCCATCCTCCTCTTTCTCTCTTATCTCTCCTGGCCCGTCTCTTGGGGGTCGTTCGTTTTTGTCATAATCACCTTGGA
This sequence comes from Percina caprodes, assembly GCA_013375575.1. Classification (NCBI taxonomy): domain Eukaryota; kingdom Metazoa; phylum Chordata; class Actinopteri; order Perciformes; family Percidae; genus Percina; species Percina caprodes. The sequence goes on from JABXJD010000145.1 coordinate 1,205,998, forward strand.
GATTGGGGACCGGTGCCCATGGCAGAGCTGAGCTGAGCGGAGGAGTGGAGGAAAGAGGATGAGAGAGAGAGAGAGAGTGGAGGGGGGTTTCTTGAGATGAGCAGTGGAGGACAGTCTTGCGGGGGGGATGATAACTTGTCTAGCTCAGCCCCGGCTAATGTGAGGGGACAGCCTTGGCTTTGCCTTAACCGCTCTTGCGCCGTTGATGCCAGGCAGAGAGGGGAGGAGAGAATAGACGGATGAAACGCTCTCCTTTTCAGCGTTGCCTTCTCCCGCCCGCACTGACTGCATTTGGAGGCGCGTGGGGCCCCAATGTCACACCCTGTAGGTGTTTAAGCTGCTTACTTACACCAACAAGAGAAGGAGATGAGGCAATAGAAGACAGGGAGAAACGGAGAAAGAGCCGCAGAAAGGATGAGAGAGGGAGAATGGGAGAGAGTTAGAAGGCGATGGGGGCGGAGGTCACGGTTGTAGGAGGTTGTAATGTAAGTATCCTGGTTTAACTATCTTCACACCAAGTAAGGGTTGTTTTATGTGGGGGGATATTCATCACTCATTATGTCAGTGCATTTTGAGTGTCTGTCATACATCTGAGCGTGACGATGATACTGCGTCAACAGAGACAAACCAAAAGAGCCAGAGTCATCAGCACGATAATGCGATAAGTGTTTTCCTCCAGCCCTACCCTGCTGACTCCTCTGCTCTCTGAGTTAAACATTTCCCAGATTTGTACACTCTTTCAGCAGGAGAGTCTGACTGGGAAGGCGTGGGACGCACTAGTCAGTCACCGGAAGGGGGAGATGGGGGGTGTCGTTTGAAAAAAATCCTATCTCTCAGGCATGAGAGATGTGTGTTCAGGTCTGTGTTTGTCTCACCTAGGTGTGAGGGGGTGATGATGACGCATGTTGAGGGCGGGGGGTCAGCATGGGGGCAGGGAGTGATAAGAGTGGACACAAGAAGGGCTTTTGTTGGGATCATTTGGGGCTACTATGTAAGAATAGACACTAACATACAAGGGAGAGGTCAGAAGGTGACGACTGGACAAAGAAGACTCACACCGACACACGAGTTCGACATTGTGCTCTCGCTCGTTTTCACTGTGACCTGCTCTCCCTGTTTTAACTCACATTTCTGTCCTCTCAGCAGCCTCCTTGTTGATGCATGCCGGGTAGGTTCTCAGACACTCCCTCCTCAGGTCACTGGCTCTGTTTGTCCTAGCCCTCCTTTTCTTCAACCCTCCGCTGTCTTCCCTCCCCTCGAACTCCTCTCTGCCTCTCCTCCTTGCTTGACCAGTTCCTCTAATTTGGTTTCAATGTTTTTTTCTGTACCTCATCTACTCTCTCTTGAGCTATGCGGGGGTAAAGTACAGCCCCTCCCATGGCTGTGTTTGCTCTGCATGTGTGTGTGTGTGCACCACATGTGCGTATGTATGTGTGTGTGTGTGTGTGTGTGTGTGTGTGTGTGTGTGTGTGTACCAAAATCCCCTAAAGTTCTCAAGGTTTGTTGCTGTGAGGTCTTTCTTTAAAATGATGATTTAACACCAGTTGCCTTTGGGAAAACAAGCCCCACATCCAAATCATTATACACATGCGGAGAAACATGTGAAACATGTCCTGTACACACACACACACACACACACACAGTAAAGAAAAAAAGACAGATCGGATGAGCCGCAAGTCAGACGGCAGTCCTATTTTGTTATACATCTGAGGCTGACAGATTCTTTTTAAACATCAACCTGACTGTGTGTATGTGTGTTTGTGAGTGTGTGTGTGTGTGTGTGTGTGTGTGTGTCTGTTTGCTGCAGGGAGAGATAGAAATTGAGCGCAGCATGTTGGTAGAGCTTACAGTAAATGGAGACATTTAGGAGTAGATAGACAGACACAAACACACAGATCAAAGAGGTTTGAGTATTACAGTACACTGGGGAGCAAAAGGAATAGAGAGAGAGAGATAGAGAGAGAGAGGATGTGAGTGAAGGTGAACAGAAACCCCAATCAATAAGCCATCCAAGAACAGCTTGAGCCAGCAAAGGAGCAGAGAAACTGAAAGAAGGAGATGGAGAAAATGAGAGAGAGAGAGAGAGAGAGAGGAGGAAAAGGGGGTCAAATAATAAAGATGAAAGGATGAATGGTTGCACGGAGGAGATGGAGAGAAAGAACCTGAGTGGGGTCAGGAGAGAAAGGAGAGAACATGAACGAGGAAGTCACAAGCTCCCGACCCCTGCTGACCCCTCAGCAAGGAAAGCCTGAGGAGCTCTGGGCAGGGAGGGAATGAGAAGGGGGAAGGTAAAGGGGGAGGTTTGAAAAGGAAGGAGATAATATTGATGTGGTGGGCTGGGACGTGATGTGTTGAAGAAAATTGAGGGTCAAAGGGAATGGGGGTCAGCCGACCATCCAAGCATGTTAAGCCTTATCTCTTCTCTCCACAAACAAACTGAGCACATGTGGTACGTCACTGTTAACCATCAAATTTAATTCACCTTGATACTCACATCTGTCTTGTGCACCTGTTTATCTCTTTACACAAACCAATCTGATACCTTACCTGTCATTTAGCATCTTGTGTACATCACACATTTGGCTGGATAACATGTGGTTTCCATTGAGAGCACTTTACGCCAAACTCCATTTGAAGAGAAATCATTCAAAAAAAGTGTCTCACTTCATAGTGTTGTCTGATTGTCCAGAGAGACTGAAATCAAACCACAATGCTAAAAAATATGTGGTGAGTAATTAGAAGGTTAGTCGTAATTAATCAACTGCCAACAATCATTATCCACTGTTAAGGCTGCATTATAGCAAGGCAGGCATCTGCCCCGGGACCCATAATAACTGCAAGGGTCCTGTCTTGCAATGTCAACTAGAGGACAATTTTTTAAGGTTTAATCTGATTACAATGCCCTGCCCTGAAGAGGGTAATTGTGCCCATTTGACACAGTGACCACACAGTAAATCTGGCTATACAGCTTTACACACACACACACACACACACACGCAGGCCCATGCACGCATTCACACACGCATGCACGCGCACACACAGACACACACACACACACACACACACACACACACCCAGACAATGGAACAGAGGGTTGATAGGTGCCCCCCTCACAGATTAAGTGTTCTCGTCCATAGGAACATGTCACAGTAGAAAAGGCACAGGTGTAACCCAAATAAGTAGCCTAATGATGCCTAATTCCATTTAGCAGCTTCAGTTTCAGGGTCCTTGCATGGCTTCCTGGCCACTTGACTACTGAGCCACTTACAATAAATAGTATAATCATTGTTAGTGTTATTACTTACACCTGTGCTTTTATTTATGACTATTCAAAATGTCAGTGTGGCAGTGTGGTTATTGTTTTTGTTTTTTCTTTGCTGGAAATTGGAACTGAGTCACCTCGTAGTATGGTGCTGCACCCACAGGGCCCATTTTTTGCACCACATTTAGCAACTAGTTTTGGGTAAATTTGTCTCCAAAACATCTGCAGTGTTTTGTTTTCAGTCTGAGAGGCAGAGACCAACCAGGGAAGTATAGCCAACATGTTTAAAAAGAAATCCATTGTTGGTGTGGATCTGGGTCTACAACAAGATTCAGATCCAGGAAGGATTCATTGTGAAGAGAACTCAAAAGGAGTTGTCTGGTGAATGGAAGACAGGGAACTGGTCTAAGCATTGACATATTGAAAAAGAAGATGACTGATAGGCCTACTTATGGGTTTTGTAAATATGTGTGAGTCCTACGGACTTGTATTTTTCCCTATTGATGAGATTACGTTTTAATGTTGTTTTACTACATCTTATTATCCTGCATTATTCAATTATTAACATTATTATGTTTAGCGAATCATACATTTTCTTTCAAAAGCTTATTTAATACAGGCCTACAGTATGTCTCCATTTCTTAGTAGTTCTTAGTTTGGGGTCATCTTTGCTTTAATAAGTGAATTGACCTATCATCATTTATTGTATAAAAATTGCTTAAAATCAAGAATGTGTGAATTAATTAATTACTTAATAAGTTAGTTTATTGACTTAAATATCACAATGCAATACACTTAAAATAATGTCCAAAAAGTGATCCGTGTGCAACACAATTCTGTCTGAAGTACATAAATAAAATGATGAACAACACATGTTCCTTCAGGCAAGTATGCAACATATGTGCCTGTAAATAATGAATTATTTTAGTTAAGCTTACATTTTACTCAGATATTGTGATGTGTTTCTTTTGCTTCATGCTAAACTACAGTGAACAGAGGAAGTCATAGGATGGCTTTGGCAGGCTGATGCTTTACAGAATATTCTTTAGCATAAAATTCCTCTTATACTGTACTGAGAATACTAACTGAGTAAATGTGGAGGCTTTAAAACACAAATGTATTTTCCTTATCCTGTATCGCATCATACAGTCTATAGCTAGCATGTGCATTCACACTTATTGTGTGTCTATCAAGTAAAATCAATTCAAATTGCAGAATGTTGACTATGCCTGTTGAAATGTTTGCCGTAATGACCATAAACAACATTCCTTTCTCTGTTGCTCTTCATGTACCTCCATCCTCTCTCCCACACCCTTAATTTTGTCTCTCTCTCCCTCCCTCTTTTCGTCTCTCCTGTCATTCCTACTCCCTCCTTCTTGCATTTTCTCTCTCACTTCTCTCACTTCTCTCTCTGCCTCACTCACACACACACACGCACGCACACACACACACACACACACACACACACACACACACACACACACACACACACTCCCTTTCTTTAGCCTCCTCACAGTCCAGATGGCCTAGCTGCCCCCACACTCACTCCCCCACATACACTCACTCCATGCACTCCACCCCACTCCTCCTCTCCCCTACAGGAACAACTCTTCCTTTAAAGGAATAGCCCTTATATCCCCCACCCAAAACACTACTATGCTCATATTCACAATGAATGCAACCCCCAACCACACACACACACACACACACACACACACACACACACACACACACACACTCTTCAATACATCTCTACAGTCCATCCACAGACCACAGGCTTATATACGCCCACTCACATACACGCTGACACAAAATATTTCGTTCACAATTCTCTTCTGCAGCACAATGTCTGATGATAGTATAGTAGGAGTGCTGGTATTGTAGGTATGATATATGGCACAGTGAGTTATGGCCAGAGTAGGCCTTTCTTTACCATGTTTGTGCTTTGTTTTTATTGTTTTGTGCTTCTCATTCATCACACAAAAAAATCATAACATCTCTTCTGATTATCTGTTCACCGACACCTTACAATGGTGACTCAGCTGTTGCTAAGCAAAGCCAGGATCTTTAGAATGTCTTTCGGTGAGATGCTCGTGGTTGACGGCATGACAAGAAACTGGCATTGGGAGGACTGCTGAGAAACCTATGACAAGTGCAATCCTACCTGCGACCAGGCACAGAGCACCAGAGAGAAACTAAGGGATGGCTGTCAGAGCAGAGAGAGGTGGGACTACCACAGGACAAGGGAAGAGGACTATTGTTGTAGTGTGTGCTTGTGTTGATTGGCCAGGGAATAAAGGAGAAAGAGGGGATAGTCGGTGTATGAACAGAGTGTTTTCTAGGGCTTGGTGTGTGGTGGTGGTGTAGGCCAGGGGAGGAGGGTGTGGTTAACGGTCATAGCGCTCACAGGAAGTCGTGAGGCAAGGAAAAGGGAAGTGAACCACCCCCACACTGTTCCAAGGCCGTGGCAACACTGTCCTCGGGGCTAGAACTAACTGACCTCAGCCAATACACACACACACACACACACACACACACACACACACACACACACACACACACACAAACACAAACACACACACACACAGATGAATTTGTATTTATTGTTATAGATTAACTATTTTTATGTTTCTAGACATTGATTTTCATACAGCCACAGTTCCTAGTAGGTTGAAAATCAGTCAAAAAAATAAATTGAAATATGTGAGATTTGTAGGGAATAGGCTAAATATGGCATGTTTCTTTGAATTATAAAAAATCCTCCAAAACATGACAGCTCTACAATAAGTGCTCTATAATAAGTGCTCTTAAAGCAACGACAAATTATCTGATAATGTGTTTAGCTTATAAACCAGCAATACTTTCAAAGAGATGTGCTCAAATCGAAGTCTTTAACATCAAGCACCTTTCCTTTTCTTCCGTGACATAAGCTGACCTGAATTTCCTCACAGAGCTTCACTGCTATGCCAGCCGCCGTCTCTCACACTTGGCCACCATGATCTGGCTTTTCAGTCCACGCACATGTTTATTCAGTTCATTCATTACAAGCCAACTGACCCCAGGCGGTGTGGCTCAAACCCTTCAACCTGGTCAGCTGACTTAACAAATAGAAAGGCTGTGGGGCAACAATGGTTAAAGCTAGGAGAGCTAGTATGAAAACACACACACACACACACACACACATACACAAACACCTTGCAATAATTCATACAGTTATTATTTAACTGAGTCAAACAGAGTAAAACATGAAGACAGGTGATGAAAATAAACACGTTCCCATTTCCACCAATAAGATAAAAGTCAGTGTATGTAGTCAGTGACCAATGTGACCCTGGTCATCCTGGGTGCACATTATGTTACCTTGGTGACCGGGTTTAATCTCTCCACAGAGAGCTGCATCCCAATCTGACCCTTAACCCCGATGAAAGAAAGGTCACCGGGGTCACACACTCCAATGGTTCATTTTCTATATGACCATTTTCCTGTGCAAGGGTGTTTGTAATATCAGTTTTCATGCAAAAAACAGCAAAAAAGCAAAAGCCCATGGTAATTTGTTAAATTGTTACAAAGTTGTTGTGATAGGATTACTGCAAACCAGACTAAAGATACTGCGTGTTTGACGTGGGGAAACATAAATAGCAAAGATTGCAACACTCTGTTGTCCTTTGAGCTTTGGCAGGGTTGTGACAGGGTGTACCTGTTTTTCATAAAGACCTGTAAGCTAAAACAATACATGAAAACCAATATAGGCACAATAAAACCAGAAGCACATGTCGTACAACGCTGTTACAGTGTACATCCACTTAGTTTTTAAGTTACCATAAATATTTACATGTATTTGCATTCTCTTTAAGAATTATGTGACCTTATTTTTCTAATTTCTAATACAATTTTTGCAGAAAAAATGTATTAAGCTCTGTTAGACAAAAAAAAGGTAAAATTGTCAGAAATGCCTCAAAATTTAACTCGGCTTTGTTTCTGTAGGATTTTCTTGTGTCTGAATATGGGCCATACATATTCTCGGAGGAGTATCATAATCTGGAAATAGCAAAGGACTTTCTTATCTGTTGCAGGGAGAGTTAGTAAAAAAATATCTTGTACTAAATTTAACACAACTTTGAAAGGATTTGTTTGAATACATCAAGGTTCCTCCATCTAATTTTGCACTTCATTTTAGACATGTGATTTTTAGATAATTATATATTAATCTCAGTGAGAGGTCAGAATGTAAAAACGTATTGCATTATATTCTCCTGAAAGGATGTGCACATGCCACTGTACAGATCTCACCAGAAATAAGCTTTTTTAAAGCATTCTTTCAAAAGGAAACGTTCAGGTGTTGAATGCCATTTTTGTTCAATTTCTGACTTTAACAAACAGTACAAAAGGCAACGAGAAAAAAAAACATGAAATGTAACAAGCAATGAATCTTCCAGGATGATAAAGCTCAGCGACCAGAAAAGTCTAGAAGGTGTCTTTCAGAGAAAAACAGGAATCTGAAGTGCTACATCTGCTGCATCTGACGGCATTATCTCTGGATCGTTTTTACAATAAGAAGGCTGTTTAAACAATGCTGTCCTTGAGAGGAGCCAAATGCAATTACAATTATTTTATTTGATCTTCACTTCATTTATTTTCTTAATAGTGGTGCTATACCCTTCCTGCTGAATTCTGTTTTATGCAAGATGAATCAGTAAATGTTGAATTACATTTGTGTTACAAACTCTCACTTCTGACTTTAATTTCTAGATTTTTAGGATTTTGGGCTCTCACTGTCTTCGTACAAATGATGAAGTATGCCGCGACTTCTGTTGCACCTCCAAAAATATAGAAACAAGAGAACAGTTAAATGTGTTTGCTGAAACCAACTCAAAGGTAAAGGTTAAGTAGGTGCCCATTCTAAATACTAATTTTGATTCATGTAACAAGTTCCACAGAATTTGAAATACTGTAAAGTAACAAATTATATTGTGCATTCTGCCGTTGTATTGACCTACATGTCCCATATACTGTTTGCAAGTTAGAATTTACGTTATGTATAATATGTAAGTATTTGAATACTCTTTCTTATCCTGCTCCTTGTACATTTATTGGGCATATGAATAATGTCATTAATAACAGAAATGGTTTCTGTAGATGTCAAATAAGAACAGCAGAAGTGACTGAACGGCTTTACACTAAGATGGGCTCAAACAACAGTCTCAGCGTCTTAGGGTAAATACATCATCATGAATAGTACATTGTCTCAGTATTTTAAAATAATATCACATCTTAGCTCTGGCAGCGTGTGTACCAGTTGTTGCGATATGAAAGCAGCATGTGAGGTGACCTTCAACAAGTCTGTTTTCTATCATTTTCAGTAATGCAGTAGCCATTCTCAAAGACATTTAAACAAAATCATTGAATGGATGATTTAGCCATGAGATTGAAAAAAAAAAAAAAAAATCTAAATTATCAAAGTAATTTCCACAAGCAGAAACAGCCTCTGCTCCCTGGTTAGTGTGTACACTGCTCCCTCTACTGGTAAATAGGCAGCTTTGTGTTGCTCTCTGTTTTATAGTAAAACTGCAGAGCTCTGTGTGAGGACAAGAGACTGCCATGTGTCATTCATTTGAACATTGCCTTTCATAATAAGTGAAAAAAGTATATTTTACTCCATCTGATTTTTAATATTCAACTTGATTAAATGTATCACAGAGAAACCCGGAAATGTATGTTTTGACAATAAAGTCTGGCAAATCTTAGCCATAACATTAAATATTCATTATTTAGACACTAGATGAAATATGAAAAAGGAGAGTTGTCTGTCTAATGGACAGATAATTCACATCCTTGCTTTCTGAAAATCAACATATTCCTGCACAGTCCAGGCAAGATTTTTTTGGATTTGTTTTTGGTGTTCCTCCTTATAATCTGCTGAGGTGAGTTTGCTTTTCATGGGCTGACGAACCTGAGATTGAGCCTGAAATCACCATTCTCAGGTTGGACAGTCCTAGAAAGAACCACTCAAGAGGACTTGGCGAGTTGCTTCAGGCTGCTCCATGAGCCTCAGCACGCAACAGTGTCCACACTGAGCTCAAGTCCTTTGACAAAAACAAAATCACTTGATTAAAAAGATGTAATAAATGTGTATTTGTATGTATCTATTAAAAAAAAAATGTTTGTTACTATTTGAGGATAATTCGGTCTGTTCATACATCTAAAAATGTGCACCATCTGGGTGAAACGCTGTTTTTTTTTTTGCATGATATAAATGTTCAGATGCACAAGGGTCCACTTTATGGAAAAGAATAAGATAATACTGTTGGTCACCAGCATTGCTAATCGCCATCATCCAAAAGCTGTGTTTTTTTTTACTCATTACCCTAACTGTAATAACAATGTCTGCTCAAATAACCTGTACTGTAGAGTTTTGATTTTTGGGACCAAAGGAGGCTATTTTGTTGTTGCTGTGTTGTAAAGTAATTAAACAAATGAAACTATAAATTAAGATAACTCAGCATCCATAATGTAACATAATGTAGATTGACAGAATTTTGGCGCCAGAAACAACCTTCATCCGTTGAGAATAAAAAAAATGAGAAAATACACCTAAAAAAAGCCATTGATTAAAGTATCGATAGTGACTTTTGTTCATTCTGGTTATTTAATTTTACTTACTCGTGTAAAAAAAAAAAAAAAAAAAATGTCTTTACGTTCATAGGAGGATACAGATGCTGTCCTCAATGTAAAATTTCATATCTCATTTCAATAAAATGTAGCTCTTACAATGAAAAAACTCCAATAGCCACAATTTACACAACATATCAGGCTTATATGCGTGCAAATGTTCTCATTCAGAAAACTCAGAGCACAACATAAGTTTAACACCACAACTGGCTCTCTGTTGTTAGCTAACCTGTGCTGAAACCACTCAGAGGGCAATTAAACACAGACAACAGAGCCTAATGCACAAACTGCATCCCATACTAAGAACATCTAAATCACCCTGGCCTGACTTTATGAGGATAGTCCAGTCTCTTAGAAATGTTACTCTCGTAATTAACTATGCAGATGGAGAGCACGCACGCACGCACGCACGCACGCACACACACACACACACACACACACACACACACACACACACACACACACACACACACACACACACACACATACAGAAAGAGTGTAAGAGGAAAGAGGGAGAGAAAGGGAAAGAAAATACTTTACCTTCTTCAACAGACTAATCCAAACCCTCTTCTCATGATTCAGAAAATACTTCACCGTCTGAATTATTCATCCTCAACTATCTGCATTAAGCCTCTGTGCTGTGTTGGCCTACTCACACCATTACTTCAACATTTACAATGCAGACACACTCACTGCCAGATAGCACATTAACCAAACAAAAAAACAGCCATAAATACATAGTTAATTTCCATGTTTCCTCCCTGTCATCTCGCAACAATCATTACAATAATGGAGGATTGTGGAAAGTTTGTGTTGAGTCTCCTTCTCTCTAAGAGCTTTCAAAGTCTCCTCTGCGTACTTCTTACCCACATGGCAGACCCTTTGACTCCTTAGACCCAGTCAAGGCAGAGAGGGAAACAATCTTCGTCATTGTAAAGTCAAGACCAAAAGAAGGCACACAGGAAGAGAGCAGAGCAACCTGGAGCCAAGCTAGAGACATGAGGATGAAAAAGAAACACAGGTCGCTGAGTTGGCCACTCCTGCTGTCTCTACTGAGCTGTGACCTCATCATGCTCTGTACTACCAATGGGGATGCAACACACACACACACACACACACAGACACACACACACACACACGCACACACACACACACACGCACGCACGCACGCACACACACACACACACACACACACACACACACACACACACACACACACACACACACACACACACACACACACACACACACACACACCACCTTCCTGTTTGTCAGTGCTGGTGGTAAACTTTCCACTGACATCTCCATTCAAAGGACCAATATGACGTTTTTTTTGCATTTTGACATTAAAATAACAAAATAATTGTATTAAATTAAAAACACTTCCAGGCAAATGTCATCATGCAATGGAAGATAGAACTAATGTGTGCCTGCGTGTGTGTGTGTGTGTGTGTGTGTGTGTGTGTGTGTAGAGGGGCAATATTGCAAAATGTTGTGACTTAAGAAAGGAATAGCAGGCAAACATAACTTAACATTAATAATTATAATAATTTAACAAAAGAACTCGTATCATTTTAATCAAAAGTTAGCTGTTTTACATTTCTTAGAATAAAAAAAAAAGCTTTCAAATGTATGACAGTATTTTGCGCATTTAACTCTAGATAAACTAGCGAGCAGCATATGAAGAAAAATGGTGCTGCGGAGCTTCATGATATTCTTAGCTCTTGCATGTCTTTTGACTTGTCCTTCTCACACCCCCTCCCTCTGAATACAGATGCCTCTTGTGGGTCAAAATCTGCCTTTGTAACAGGCTGCCGGTATGTAATTGTCCATCAGCCTCATCAAATGTGTGTCAATCATACTTTACCATGACTGTCGTCTTGACAGCTGTCGAGGGTGATAATTATGGCAAATGATGGAGGATATTAAGGTTCCTTTTACATGAGAAGATGACAACCACAATATCCTTCCTGTTCATTTTATGTGTAAGTAATGCCTTTCTGTTTTTGATATTTTTTTGTTTTTGAAAATTTTTGATAAAGAAAAAAATGATATGCAGGTAATGATGACAGGTTTACATCATGCACTGAGGTGTGTTTTACTATAATAACTCTGACAATATATACAAACTATATACAACTAAGCTATGACCTCTGTTTAACTGGCGTGAGCTTTTTGAATACTAGAAAACAATTCACATTTGACATGAATGAAATAATACACTGTGAGCTCTACTGTACTTTTATTAATCAGCAGCAGCAGTGATAAACACAAAAAAAGCACACAGTCAAACACTGAGGCTGAAAACACATTCGATGAATTTTCAGTACAGAGTGACTAACATTTGTATTTAGCAGTAAGCGCATTACACAGTACAGGTGAGTAAATGGAAAATGAATGGTATGCCAACAGTAGTAACAGTGCTTGTAGCTAATGTGGCTACAAGTTGCATTCAGTTCTTGTTTTTTCCCATTTCATTTTTTTTCCTCAAAAATGTGAAAAAAAAAGTAAGACAAAAAATAAATTACTTTTTAAAAAGTATATATTTACTTTAATTTTACAAATGATCCATTTATTATAATTATTGTTAACTTGTTAAAGCAAACATCCTATTAATTAATATGCAACACTTCTCCCCTTTAGATATGGATGAACACTTTGGAGTGTAACCAAACGTCTGGCAAGCTGTCAACATTCTTCTAAAAACAAGGCAATATTAAAAAGGCAACGTTAACAGTCAGATCTCATTCATTTCAATACTAAGTATAAAAATAATTTACTAGCAGGGCTTTGTGAACATTGCACTTTTTTAAATGTAGATGTTCTGAGTCTATATGCATACTTAACTCAGCAGCCCTTTTATTTATTTATTATATATACACAGTATTTTTTTTTTTATTCAAACCAACAATCCCATCTAGTGCAGGAAAAACGGAGGCATTAAGCAGTATGCGTGAGACTAAAATAAACGCTTAATCTGTGTTTGTTAAAAGCAGATGACCTATTTTAAAAAGCATGCATGCCTTGCCTGCTGACTGGTCAGGTCTATCCATAGGAAAGAATATGTAATTGAAAGACATGTATAAATATACACCACAAGTGCATATTTTTGGCTGTATAATGAAAAACTGTTTTTAACACCCGTTTCCACTGGTTAGGTCAGCATCCACGAAAAGAAAAAGGGTGAACCAGAGAGCTAAAAAAAAAAACAAGACAGATACACCCACACATTTTCCGATTGCATGGTCCTTTAGAAAGTGCTCATGGCAATGGAAGTTGAGAAACATTAGTTCATGTTCCAATATTACACATGTGAAAGTTGTAAGAAAAGAATGTGGTAAAAAATTTAAAAAAACATTTACGGCACTGCAAATCCACATTCAGTGTTGTCGTCCACAGTACACGGCTTAAGGCTAGATCTCTTTTCAAAGCAACATGCCTGCAAATTTCCAAGATTGTCACAATTTAAACACTAAAATTTAAAATTTAGACTTAATAACATACTGTACATATACAAATATTTCATACTTCATTACCCAACTTTTCACAACTGCATTTACATAAGATCAAATTATATACTTCCAAAATGGTTTACTGTACATGTGCAGTGTTTTGTCCTGTTTTCAGTTGATTTCTCAGGGCACCTTGTTTGGCCCTTGAAGGATGCACGTTATGGCCCAACAGAGTCAAAGAATATGTCCTCACAATGTCCTCCGAGGGGCACAGCCCTGAATCACACAATAAGTTGTGTAAGATAATTCAATCAGTAACTGGGCTCATCCATCTCTTCGTCACTCCAGTCAGGGGGTGCATCTGTTCCAAAGTATCGATCCCCGAAGTTTCCTGCAAAGACGAAACACATCAGCATCAGATTATAGATAGCATTTTGTATAGATAAAGCACACCATGTGGAGAAAAAAGTAAATACAATGCAATAAACCACAGTTGTCCCTGGTTTTTGGTTCACATGGCACATTTGCATATTAGTAAGGTAATCGCACAATTATTTGCATTAAGCTGAGTGGTAGTTGGCTGCATCGAGGGAGAGATCAATGAAGTAAAACTTGGAGTAGCATGAGCCTGTGCTGAAGTTGTCGCTAGCTCTGCAGCTATCCCCACTCCTCACTTTCTTTAACCAGCAGGTAGGAAGCAGGAGACTGGAACTTGGCTTGGGTCTTAAGGAGGTGTAGCATTTATTCACCGACAGATCAACTGTACACACTCTGCACTGTTATGTTCAAAGCTATAATGTTACTGCTAACTTCATCCTCACCAGCACACACCTCCCTCTTTCATTTTCCCTCTCTCGCTAAACCACAGACTCACAAATGTGTGGGCTGCAACTATGTGCTGGGCAGACGTCTGTCCTGTGTGTCGGATTGTCATCCAGGTGCTCTCTACATTGTTTTTACATTTATAGCATTACATCCAGTTCATACGCTTAGCAATGTACCTAAGCCATATATTGGCAGGGTAACCTGTAAGTAGAATAGCTTCTTTTCACCGTTACTCACCTATGCCAGGTATGATGTGGAAGAGATCATTGACTTTCTTGTCAACAGCTGTGGTGATGATTTTGACTTGTGGGAACGCGTAAGCCACTGAATGGACTCCCATTTCTGCCATTAGCAAAGACACTAGCAGGATCTTGTCCTCCTGAACATCATGGTCCTAAAAATGAAAACAGACACGTGAATACAGGCTACATGAGGGATGCAGCATGGACTTGTGAACAATCAGGCGCACCTACCAGTAAGACTCGAACAGCCATCATGGCAGCAGCTCCAGTGGACACAGTACAGTCCATCAGGATCACATGATCTTCACTGATGTCTTTGGGCAGACGCAGGTAATGAAGCTGTAAAGGTTTACAGACAGCATGTGTTAATACCAATACCAATAAACAAGAACAGTACCATCCTGTAGCTATATCATGGGTGGCATTATGCAGAAATTGCCCAACTTGAAAATGTCCTAGAAAGGACACGTAGATAAGCAAGACCAAGCTGCAGCCAACTCAATATAAGATATTATTGAAGAAAGTGTGTGCTCAATGATCTCATGTTTATTTGAAAGTTTCCAAGTTTAAAAAGGACAATAAAAATATAATCGCTAAATATTTTACACAACTTCTATAACCTACAAGCCACATTTTAAATCCGTACCTCTGGTTCTCCGGTGTCCTGGTTGGTCTGGATGAGGATCTTGCCGATGCGGACATCTTTGCAGACGGCCCTCAAAGCCGGCTCCATGGTCTCCCCGGCTCGCAGGATAGATACGCCTGTGATCTAAAAAAAAACAAAAAAAAAACATGCAACACTGCATCAGTTTAGGTAGAGACAAAACTCTTTTGAATGGTCTTTAAAATAAAATAAGACAAAGTAAATGGAGTTCACTCACCATCTTCCCGTGGAAAGTCCTGCCTTCATAATCCTCTCCCTGCGGGGTCTGGACTATGCGGACCTGAGATAATATAAAAAATGATTCAATCATTCAAATTCCAGTCGTGTGTATGTCTGTGTCATGCAAACCTGTATCTTATGGTTAAGGTATGGAAACTTTCCATTGTGGTGACTCGAGAAGTTTCCATGCTCATGCTGCAGCCAATTATGTGTATGTCTATCTGATTTTCTATTTAGCAAAAACAAGCACTTACTCTTTTTCCATTACCCTTCATCTTTCCTCATTTCACAGCCACCTAATGTATTTTATCTCACTTTTGTTGCTGTGTCTTGTCAGCTTCTATCCATTGGTTATCTCATGTTTTCTTTCCCCTACACGTGTCTCCCATCTCTGCCTAGGTATCAGGTTCAGAGTCAATGCCCTACTTAATACAAAGGATTCCAGAACAGTCATGCAGTGCTAGGAATTAATTAACACTGAATTTCAGTGTTTGGCACCTGCGAGGGGAGGAAGGAGAGTGCTCGCTCGATCAACAGACGCATCAACCTCTTGGAGTAGAAGATGAACTCATCGCGGCTGGTTTCCTTGTTTCTAAAAGTGGTGATTAGAAAAATAAAGATGCAAGATTTTTAATGAGGGTAGCTGCTGCACACTGTACTTTTTATGGATACAGATGTACATGTTAATG
This sequence comes from Percina caprodes, assembly GCA_013375575.1. Taxonomy (NCBI): domain Eukaryota; kingdom Metazoa; phylum Chordata; class Actinopteri; order Perciformes; family Percidae; genus Percina; species Percina caprodes. The sequence goes on from JABXJD010000145.1 coordinate 1,222,020, forward strand.
TGGGTCTCTTGGCTCATACCTGATGATGGTGTGCATGCCCCTGACCTGGGGTGTACTCTCAAGAACACTGAGGGTCTGGGGGAGGGGTTGGGCCTGGTGTGCAGAAGCAAGGGCTGCCCTGTAACCACGGCAACAAATAGTAGAGCGTGGGTGGTGTGGGGTGAGAACAGTGGAAAGAGGGAAGATGGACACATGAATGCAACACACATGTATACAAGTACAATTAACACCTTTCTGCACGGGTATATACCTGTATGTGCAGGTTTACACACAAGCGTGCACACACAAACTGTATGCACATTCAGAAAACAAATGCACACAAGACACACCCACCCACACATACGTGTAAGTACATGCAAAAAAACAAATTACGAAGTTGATAATGGTAGTGTGCAACCACTGTATTAGGTTTGCTTAGAATAAAAGCAGACACACAAAATTTCAAAGCACACAGTGCCAGTGTTGAGTATTTTAGTGGAAAATTACAACAGCACCGAGACCATGATAATGGAAAATACATTAAAAATGATCAGTTTTAAGATTAACACGATATATATGGATTAGGAATTTCACTGTGACATACAAACAGAAGCATGATGGTTATTTTCCATGATAGGTCTCTACTACTTGCAGTAATTCCCTAGGACTCCACACATACACATTAGAATATCTTGTTAGCCTAGGTCTACCCTGGGCTCTAGAGGAAAAGACACACTGTTACACTAACACAGTGATGCAGACATGTTGATACCACAGTATCTACAATGTCATTGAGAGACACATTAGCCAGATGCAAAGAAAAGAGAAATCATAGCAAATCTGCTCACATATCCCAGCGAAGTTTCCTCTATAGGGAGAGTTTTTTCGACAAAACAACAATCACAACAGAGGGGACACAGAAAGACGAAAAACAACACATAAGAGGAGGAAAAAAAATGAGAAGAGACACAACATCAGGTGGATGAAGAGGTGAAGGGATTAACACACACACACACAGTGAAAAGTGTGACAGCCGAGACTTGAAAATGTCAAATGTTTTGGAAATGAGCTTACCACCGACTGCCATTTTAAGATAAATAATATTGCTTTGTTATTATTCATAAGTCAGGGAAGAAATCAAGTAACAGGCCAAGCTGTAAAAGATCTTTACAGATGCTATGGTAAAAAAGAGAAGTCTTTTGGATCTGATTTCTGATATCTATATACATGCATCCATTGTGTGTACGCGTGGGAGGTGCACAAGCTGTTGTGCGGCTGTCACTCTTTCACCGCGTAGAACAGTAGAAGTTGGTATTTCAGCTCACAGGCCCCAGCACATCCTGTGTCTAAAGACAGGCACCACGCTCACTTCCTCCCTCTCTCTGTTTCAGATACTGTGGCCGACATTCAATGGAAAAACTTAGCGCTTTGTAGTAGGGTATTGGAAACTTTCTCTGTGGCTGAGGTAGGTGATAGTCAACAATAGCTGTAGCAAGAGCTTCCTCTCTCTCGCTTTCTGTTGTAGTCACTCTCTCTCCTATTCTTGCTGCCGCTGAAAGGAGGGGTCAGTGACTTGACTCATTGGTGTATTTTTAGACACAGAAGGCAGGAAGAGTGTAAGATTTAATTTCTCTACAAGGTATAGAGAAGGAAAACCAACGTCTCTACATTAAATGCTGGCTGCACTACACCGCATTCATGCTTTTGATCTTTTAAATGTTGACAGCGGCATTTGTGCAGTTTTTATATTTATTCTTTACAATATTTTAGCAAAGTCTCATAATCTTATGACTGATCACTAATTAGCCATATTTTCTCTACAGCTACAACAGTGCCGCCTGGTGATGTGCCATGGCAGCCAGCAGATCAGTGGAAGATAGAGGTTGGTTTTGCTGGCCTCTTTTCCTCTCTCTCCCAGTATAAAGCTGAAGTAGTCGGGGAACTGGACAGATGGTGAGAAGAGAATGATAGACAGGATAAAGGCCACTCTACCTGACGCTGAGCTCGCGCTGTGAGCCATGGAGGGATTTGCGGTGAAGGGGAAGTGGGGGAAGAGAGGGTGAGAAAGCAGTCCATCAGCGGCGTGTGTGTTAATGTTTGTGTATGGTGGGGAGAAAACAAAGCAAACTGCATTGTGGCACAAAGTGCTCCCCACGAGCAAAAAATGTGCCTTTGGTGACAATTAGTGCATGTTGCACAACAAATCCAAAAGTCAAAACAGCACACTGGTTCAGTATTGAAAGGCTTATTCTGAAGAGGAAGCAAAGACATGTATTCTGGTCCAAATTGCAATATTTTTTTCCCAAAACAAACACATGTGGCTTCAATTGATAACTGCTATCACAATACTTATCTAATTATTCTGTTCACACTTAATGAACAAGCCTGAAACAATAATGCACATTCATCCTCCCCTATCTTCTGTGTAGCGAATCTTCTATCCACTAGAGGGAGTAATCGAGCTTGTTATTACTGTCAAAAGAATTTGAGGGCTGGTTGCAGCTACACCATTTCTGAGTGCCAATTATCCCAACAGTATATTAACCCAACCAACAAAATAATAATAATACCACCCGGAAAGATGAATAAAGGGACATAATGCTCCACTAATATTTCATATACACTGGCATAGCACATTCTCTGTGATAGAGAGAGAGAGTGTGTGTGTGAGAGTGTGTGTGTGAGTGTGTGTGTGTGTGTGTATTTAGGTCTGTATACAGATGAGACCTCTCCTACCTCCTCCAGCTGACTGTGGACATGCTGCACGATCAAATCAATGGCCACCATGTTGCCCCCACCTGATGGGAGGACAAACAGAAACACAAAAGGGCATGATGTTTGCAATATTATTATTATTATATTATAAAAAACAGTGACTTATCTCATTTCACACCAGTTAATGGGTTTATTCTTTTGTATATGACTAGTATCCTAGTAGTAGGTAAGTATGGTAATATTGACCCTATTAACATATGTATGTGGAGAATGCACGCACCACGTGGGACCACTATATCAGCCAGGCGCATGGTGGGTTCAATGTACTGCTCAAACGCTGGCTTGACGAATTTGTTGTACTGTTTGATGACACCCTCAATGTCTCGGCCCCTCTCTGTAATGTCCCGCCGCAATCGACGCACCAGCCGGATGTCGGAGTCTGTGTCCACAAAAATCTTCATGTCCAGTAACTGACAGAAGAACATGAAACATTAAAAATGTTAGGCTGAACATTAAGCTTTGTATCACTTTGACACAAACATTATGGCCACACACAGCTTCTTTGTGTTTTTTTTTTTTTAGGTCAAACCATAGGAGCATAATTTAGCCAACAGTTGTGAATTAATAAGGTTGTCTTTTTCATGACAACCAGTGTGCTTGGAAAAAAATGGGTGATAAGTCTGATATTGGTGAACAGGGTTTTTCCTGCATAGAGGAATTTTTGGCACCCGCCCAAAGAGGTTTTAGACAGCCCCAAAGTAAAAACACCAGCTCCAAAATTATAAGAATTGCAAATAAAAATAGCTATTTAAATCAAAACAACGTTGAACAAGCAAAATAAACTTGAACATGAGCCCTAATCTCAGTTTTATCTCCAGAGTCAAGCTGTAAAGGACTCTCCCTGTGATTTATTTAAATATTAAGATAATTCTAACTAGTATTGTTAATTTGGGTTTCATTTATTCAAACATAGTATACATTTTTGTTTTTGAAATTTTCTGAAAAAACAGGAAAATGCATAGATTACTGTCAAATAAGGTACATTCATTGCCTTTACTGTATGCGGTCATGCTAGTTGTTATGCGTCGTTGTCCCTCATAAGCCTATTCTGAGCCAGGAAAAACCCTGGTGAATACAAAAATGAACCCTGATAAAGATAATTTAGCTGTTAAAACACTGCTTTTAAAATAAATTATCACATTGGAGCTGTGTGCAGTGACTCATGAATAATCTTTATAATTTAATCTGTGTATTTTTGTCAGCAAGCATCCATCAGGTGTGTGTTTAACCTACTTCTGTATGATTAAGTACGATTGAAGGGCCAGTGTGTTTTAATTACATGAATTGCAGCTATATTCCTAAAGTTCATCAAGTACAGTACTGTATGTTATTAAACAGATTTAACTTCTAGACTTGTAGATGTAAAAACAGCATTTTGTTTTCCAACTCATTATTGTTTAATGCTTTATAATCACATCCCATATCAATAAATCTTTAACAACACCTGAAAACATTAACTTGTATTAGTTTGTGTATAAAAATACCTGTCAATCAATTTGGAGCTAATAGGTAAGGATAAGGATAAATCTGTTAAATAAGTGACATCTTACAGCTGAATAATAAACTTGTCATTGCTCTGTGGTAGACAAAGTATCTTTCTTCTCTTCAAACATATCTAGCATTTCTGTAATGCAATTTCTTGGCATTTATCAGCCAACATAACTACAGATACAAAAACCTACCCTCCCATATTATGCACAAAAAAAAAACAAGTTTGACCACATGCACAGATAAAAATAAAGGTGACAAAAGCACATTCAAATGACCAGCTGAACAAGTTAGAGGACAATAACCTTGCCCTACCTGCAAGAGCTTTTTATCTGCAAAGGCCATGATTCCCTCAAAGATGATAACACTGGCACCATATACGGTTTTCTGTGGACACATATGCATGTATTACAGTACAATGTTCATGCACAGTAAATGATAATACAGACATACATAAGTACATAAGTTATTGCAACAATTACCATGCTCAATCTTAATTTGACAGGTGCTAACTGTAGTTAAAGAGATATTTTGCTGATTTAAATCCAGCTCTGTCATTGCCCGTGGAACGGAGAAGCGGAGGTCTGCCAAGATCTGCCTTCATTTCACGTCATCTGGCGGATCTCAGCAAACTTTGGCTGCTTCGCTCCTTCGTGTGCTGACACCACGGAAGGAAGCCAAACATTGTTCATTTGCACACACTGCCCACACAAAGATGACACAGAGCTGGTTTAAAATGGACAAAGTATCAAAGTATTTAATGGATATGAAAGTATAATCACAAGAAATCACAATAATGGCTTGTCAGTAATAGGGTTGCACAATATTAACAAAATGTGATATTGCGATATTGATTAGGAATATTGCGATAGCAACATTAATTTTGATATTTTTAAACACATGTAAAATTACATAATATATAAATAAGGACCATGTCTACAGAACAGGACGTTTTACTGGTTGGGCAGTATAATATATATAAATAAGGACCATGTCTACAGAACAGGACATGTTTTACTGGTTGGACAGTATAAAATATATAAATAAGGACCATGTCTACAGAACAGGACATTTTACTGGTTGGGCAGTATAAAATATATAAATAAGGACCATGTCTACAGAACAGGACATGTTTTACTGGTTGGACAGTATAAAATATATAAAGAGAACAGGATACAACTTTTCTTTCGCTTCTCTGATTTGTTTTGTTGTCTCTATCAATTACTTCACTTACACGGTCACCCTTTCAAAATATACACACACGGTACGCTCCATAGCGTTTGTCACATAGTGGACCTGTGCGCTGACGTGCACTAACATGTGCAAGTGGCACGGTAACTGGCCAATGAAACATGATCATTATAGTGTTTCAAGCAGGCTCTAAATCACACAACTAAGCCACACAACCAACGGCCAGGACAAAGCGCTCCACAAAATATTCCCTACTTATTGTGACACTTTTGATATTTTTGCAATAACAATATTTAATTGATATATCTTGCACCCCTAGATATAATAATGTATATTGTGATATTGCGATTTTGATATTGAGTTGATATATCTTGCACCCTTAGTCAGTAACCATCTGGAGTAGCAGATTTGCAATGTGACTCTCAACCTCTGGCGATGGAGATTAAAACCCTCTTAGGTAAAAGAGAAACTGAGATTATATGGCAAACTCACTCATAAACTCCCCAAAGTGCATTGCAATGTGTTTGGGTGTGTGCTTTCATCCTTACCCACTCCTTCTGTCTCCCATGAGTTGTAAAGTCATAGACAGGGATTTTTACGCTCTTGCCCTGTTTGAGTTTGTGCAGGGTATGTGTCAACAAATCAAAGTCAAAGGCATCAGGGTGGTCAAAGTTATAGTCATTACTGGCAGCCCGAGTCTGCTGTTCCGGGGACAGGACCTGAGGATCGCAACAATGCTAGAATTACTTTACAGTGAACTTGCCAAAACAATAATGCTTTAAAAAATGACAAAAAATTATTTCCTGATCAAAATACTTGCTCTGTCTCACACTTTCTGGCTTTTGCTAAGACACAAAAAAGTGTTTGTATATCAATAATAAAAATGCATTCCAATTAAACAAGCACACATGCTCAAATAATGGATTGCCACATAATTTACATAAGCTTATGCAAAAACACTTAGACACAGATCACAGTTCAAGAGCAGTTGAAGTTAGGGGACCTAAATTTAGGAGAACATCATGCGACACTGTGACGTCTGTACCAGGTGGTGTGTGTGCTTGTGTGTGTACGCCCTTAGGGTGGTTGAGCTTTAAAAGCCCAGAACTGGTATTTGGCAGTTTTAGAACAGCCACACTCCCTTCTCAAGTGAACTGATTACACACTAAATATGATAAACTGGTGTTACAGGCTTTCTGTAGGCCGTGAGCAAACGTGAGAAAACCTTGAAAATTTGGAAAGATGCAAATTCTAGAGAAAATGTTTTGGTTGCTGACCTCAGGTATTGCAGTGTGCAAACTAGCCCTTGCTGAGGGCTAAAGTACCACTGGCCAGTGGTAAATCCTTCCTACTCTGCACAGCCTGAACCGCTGCTGTCAGATTGTGACAGGATTACATAACCGGAGAGTGGGTGGAGGTATTGAGGGGCAAGACTGATGGCTCTTGCTTATTTGCTCTCCACCACTCTCTTTCTCTCCCCAATTCGCTCACCACTGCTCTTCCCTTTTAACTCATCTGCCCTCTAATATTTTATCCTTTCTGGTTCCTTACTTTCATTTCCCCTCTGGGATCCAAAGGTAATCCTATTCTGTCTTACTCGCAGTCTCATTCTTTCCTTCCTTCTGGCTGCTGAAGGGTTAGAAGCCATTCAAGACTAGGGATTTATTGTACTTATCTGATGATCTCAAAACTATGAAAGCACTGTAAAAATTCAGGTAAGCTAAATTTTAAGTAATATTCAGGATCTTAACCTCACATTACAACATTCATAAACAGGTGCGTGGCTGCATGCAAATAGACACACACTTTACAGACTACACATACTGTACAACGTGCACACCTTGTAAAACGAGTCCATTGAAAGTAGTACAACCCATGGAACATCTAGATCTTCAATAATTTTCCTGGCTACGGTTGTCTTTCCTGAAGCACTGCCGCCACACAGACCTGTAACAGAATATTGACACAGCCATTAGGTAAACTTGCATACACATAACTGCAAAAGTAATTTACCTTAAATACCTTTGCCTGGTGGGAATGTAGTATACTAGTGCTAGCTTGACAGTGCACCCAATTACTTACATATTGAGGTTGCTTTAGGCTATTACTTGCATGTAGAGAGGCAGGCAGAAACAGGGCTTCAAAGTAAACACCCCCAATAATTGCTTTCAGAAAAGCAGAGCCACATCTCACTCAGTTAAAATGCCAATAATGACTCTGAATGAGCTTGTCAATACACATTAGCAGTAAATATAGTGACTGTATATTTCTGCAAAGGGCACCTCTAATCTGCTTACAGCGTAAATAAATGTTAATTAAATAAAATAAATATTCCTGTGTCAAATGTCTAATAGTAAGGTCCTGAAATATTAGACTTAGACTTTGGACTCAATTCTTGATCTAGTCTAGGGGCTGCTTTTTCAGTTTTGAGAAGTCACTTTTAAAAACATGTACAGTATTGGCATTATGTGTTTAGATGTATGACACTGCACATTACTGGTAGAATATACTCAAAATGAAACAAAGATTTGAAAGAAAGAAAACACAAGTGTTTTTACATTGCGGAATACATCTCTTTAAGTGTCCTACCAATGACGAAGGCATCTTTGGATTGTGCTCCATGTTCGTTGTACCAGGGTGGGCGGCCAGCAGTGTAGATGGTCCGTTTGGAGGTGCGTAGGAGAGGAGGCTCAGACTTGCACTGACTGGTAGTCCTTTTCCTGGGTGAAAGTCCTGTGCTTACTGAAGGGAGAAGCCGGTCCAGTGATCCCTCCCCACCCCCACTGTAAATCAACAAACACACAACAAAGCATGCTATCACTTATATTTTATGGAACTGAACAAATTCCTGGTTTTGCCTAGCACTGTATATATACCTTTAAAAAAGGAGCAATTTCTTGTCACCATCATTTTTAACAATTACATCTGTCGTAGTACTATATACTGCAATAAAATGTCTTGTGGCCACAGTATGACAAGGATTTTTATTTGAAGGTGCTCTAAGCGATGTCACGCGTGTTTTAGTCAACAACATTTTTTTTCACATACAGCAAACATCTCCTCACTATCCGCGAGCTGCCTGTCGCTAAAACACACTGTAAAAAACCGCAGTCTCTATAGACAGCCCAGGGTCTACAAACGGCAACAAAAACCAACTGTGCTCACACAAACAGCGTTCCAGCCAATAACCAACAAAAGTTTTTTGGGGGTTGGGGGGGTTAATGCACGGAAGCACAAAAGGGAGGGGACGGGATAAGGAGGAACGATGGGCAAGCTAGTCTCATTTTGTTTGAAAAAACTTTGAATGTCAACAAGAAGTAACACCATCCAACATCACTTAGAGCACCTTAAACTTACTGTAATAAACTACATGCTAAAACATACGATAGTACAACCACTGTTCATTAGTACCAACAAGAAAGCCATAATGACTACTTAATACTTCGTACTTTATGTACGAAAAGCTCCTTCCTGTTCCTCTCCAGTGATAAAACAAACACAATGACAGACAAATAGCCAGTTTGAGTGTGTAACTGTGGGATAGAACTAGACTTAGACTTCAAAAAGTGACCCAGTTAACTGACAATAAAAAGGACTGGGCTGGTGTTGTGCTGTTGCCTGTCGTGGGTTAATGTTTAGTATTATCTCTTCAACGGGGCCAATCTTGTACAGTATAACTGCGGCAGGTATGCTACAGGCCTCGGTTTAGTTGTGCAACTGAATGGTGTGTTCATGCAATACACTAACAGTGGTAGTAAGAGACTAAGATTTTCTGCAATAATGTGTTTTGACAGATACCAAGATAAAATGGTCCTCATAAACAAATGACAAGAAGATTATTCAAAACAGGTATGAGACTCTAATGGGAACCAGGTAGAGTAAATTTGCATGGATAATTCAAATTGAACTCATTGGTCAAACATATCTTCTGTGCAACACAATAACAATACTGATGACTAAATTCCCACTAAGAGAAATTTATGTAATACCTAGTTAAGATGACTTGCATTTTTAACACCCAAAAACTGCATCTGCTGACTTTTGTAACAGTATCTGGCAGAAAAGTTACTAGAACAAGAGTTTTCACAAGAGGAAAGTGATGAAGAACAAGCACTAACATTCAGTTGAGGGTTGTGACTAATTAAAATTCAGAGCAGATAACAACAACACAAAGAACTAGTCTAACACTTTGTTGAGTAATTGTCTTCTCAAACTCAACTTCCCTTGGAAAACCTGCTTCACCTCTCTTACAAATGTGTAGTCAGTCAAAGTCTGCGGCATCTGTGTTGCATTATCTTTATAAAAAACTACTTGGACATTGTAAGTGAAGCTATCACTTTTAATTCACTAAAGTCATGAATAATAGATAGCACAAGAAATATCACCAAGAAGCATCACCAAAAACAAATGCAAACTACCTTAGTTGTTTTACAAACACAAGTTTCTTAGAGTGATAAGTCTCACCAGGTAACAGTTGCTAACAACACTTACTGTAGTATTCGAGACATCCACACTTCACCTAGTGAGGATTGTAAAAAGCCAGATGCCATAACTGTGTTGTGCTGTGTAAGAGAGCAATCCTGGATATCCCTCTGTCTATTTCTCTGTTATTCAGTGTCAAGAGGTCAGATGTAAGCTTGGATGGAGCCAGGAAGCAAGCGTTGACTGTGAGAAGACATAGACTATGAGGCATAGCCCACTCCACTATCAGTTAAAGCCAAACCGGGGTGCAATAAAAGATTAGTCTAGGTGACTGCTGAGTCATACCCTTCTGGAGTGGGTACAGTCACAGTACTCATAAACATATATACGCACACGCAACAAAAAAAGGTTGTATTTAAGGTGGTGGGGCCAGTGTGGCACAAACAATAGCTAGACCGAATTTAGGTAAATAAAAACAAGAAGACAAAAAAGCAACAAAAAATGGGTAGAAGACAAAATAAAAAACAATAAAACACAAATCAATAAGTAAAACTTATAAATGAAAAAATTAAGAGCAACAAAAAAAAAGATAATGATACAACATCACATGAAAGTGAGTCTATAAAAATGGGTTCAATAAAACTTTTACCATATCATAATCAGGCGTAATCCAATAATTGTCCATGTGGTAATTTAGCTAGCTATCAAAATTATTTTAGTATGTTTATTTATAAAACAATAACATGTTTTACAATAAAGAATGAATGGAAATAGATGAACAATCAGAACTTTTCTGAAAGGACTGAGCACTCAGAGTGCACTGTGCATGCAGATGGTTTTAAACTGACTGAATTCCTTTTTTATGGAATGCTGGGAAATTATGTGTAGGAAGAGCTGCTGAATGTAGTGCATGGCTACAATTAATTAATTAATAGTGCATGCTTTTAACCAAAAAATGGTTTAATAGTTAACCATTAAGTTAAGCTATTAAAATTGTGCAAATTTCACAATTCCCACACTCAACTTCCTTTGAAAGGTTTTTGACTCTGCAACCCTAGGCATGGCTTACAATACATGATGTTCCTTTCCCCTGATTAAAGGCAACACATGGCATTCAATTGACAAAAAAGAACCTTAATTCTACAGAGACTACAACTTCCTAGTTCAGTTGGGGATTCTAAAAAAAACAAATGTAATAATTAAATGGTTCATGTAAATAAACTGTATACTACTGTTTGCATCTGACAAACCTCCTCACACACCTAAAATAAAACTTAACCAACTCTTTACTTTTTCATCACAATGTCAGCACAAACGCACTATTACAGCCACTTGCACGTAATTTGTGTTACCACATGACATATGTAAACTTTCCCAAAGCATAGCAACAAAAGATGAGGGCTACATCAAATATAGCTATAGACTGCATTTGTCTCTCCTGTTTATCCACTTTTTGAAGAGAGAAGCTATGGAGATGGAAACCTCTGTCAGCAAAAACACCTGAGGACACTATAATAAATAAATAAATAAATAAATAAAATGCGCTTACCTGCCATCAGATCTTAGAGTCCAACAGCCAGATATTCTAGCTCCTGAGTAAGATGGTAGAGAGTTCATAACTATAGAAAAATTAAGGGAGGCTCCCACTGCGTGTACTCCGAAAGTTGTTCTTTAATCCTATATTACTGCCAACAGGTATACTCCGTATATATATACACATTCGCGCACAATAAAGCACTTAACAGCATTGCCCTCTGGTACAACACAGCCAGAGAGAGAGAGAGAGGGTGGGGAATATAGAGGGGAATCAAATTGGATGAGAAACGAAACTTTAAACATGTGTTTAGCTTTCTGTTTCTTCCAGTGGAGCAATAGAGGGAGAGAGAAGGCACTGCAGCTGGTAGAAAGAACACACTCAGTGTGGAACTACAGCACAGTTTTTCCCTCCTCTTTCACTTGCTCTCTACTCCTCCCCTCAGTCGTCCGACCAACAAATGTAAGAGGATAACCTGCCCTACAGATTATGTTCATTAGGTGGTATTAATAGCATCAGGTTAGAGCCAGACCTTCCCACTCTTGGCACACACACACACACACACACACACACACACACACACACACACACACACACACACAGCTTTGGCTGTCTGTTTTTGACAGTCAGTTTCACAATATGTGGCTGGAAGTGTAAGAGGGACCAGAAGAAAGCGACAGAGACACAGATAAACAACTGGGAAAAACAACCCTCCCCCTCTGTTTCAGGCTGTTGAGGAGGTGAAGAGAGGGAGAAATGGAGAGAGAGAACATGACAGAAGGGAAGGGCAGAAAGGAGGCAATGTGCTTTTTCCCCTGCAGGGACTTGCCATGTCTCCATGAGCCTTACACCAGAGTCTGGAGACAGCACACACACACACACACACACACACACACACACACACACACACACACACACACCTCCCTAACTTTACTCACAGTAAGGGTAGGGAATAAACAGCATGATGAAACCCAACACTACCTGACTGCTCTATCAGCTGACAGAGGAACAGCCCATAGGCATTGCACACATAAACACACACATGCACGCACTTACACTCCAAGGCCACAACTTGCACGGACAAACAAATCATTATTCTCAGAGAATAGAGGAGACGGACTAATTGTTTCCCAGTACAGCAAAAACAAACCAAAGAACTGAGCAAGCCACAGCTCAATAACCACATCGCTCAGAGAAACTACTAGATCAGATTTAAACCAACATTAAAATGTTTTCAAATATTTTGATTTTGGACTTCTGACAAGACCATTTTTTGGTTTACTTGCTTAAGACCACAGGGGAGACAGACACATGATTCTTCACTGTAGTTTTGGGACTGTTGCGGTTACTTGAAACTGCAGTCAGATGACAGCTGCAAAGCAAGAAAGCCACATCGAAACAAGCCTAAACTGGTTGCTATGCCAAACATTCAGCTGTCTCTCTATGGCTACTGAGACATTTAGAACATTCATAGATCCGAGCATTAATGAAATTCATTGTGTAAGTGAGATAAATATTAGACTATTTATTACCAGCAGTGTACAATGTGGAATAAATCCATCTCTTATAGCTCATTTTAACATGAATAATTGAATCATTAAAGAAACTGAACATCTTAAAATAAAAATTGAAGTCACATTTTAAGAGGTCAAAAAGGCAAAAGATGATGATCGACATGATCCAAATTACAAATGCTTATTCTTATCTATTTTACGAAAGACTTATGTAAGTAGATGTATTTAGGGAGGACAAAATAATTAACCATAACCATGAAGCTAAATCAAAGCTTTGCAGTCATTTATATTCTGAAAGGTATTTTTTGTTAGGCTATAAGTACTTTCAGGTTGGATTTGATTATATTGACCCAATTAAAGCATTGAATGTTAGTTGTGTGCACATTTTTGCCAATTTCACATCATTCACTTATTATTTGTTATTTATTAATCATTCTCATTTCCTATTACAGAACTGTTCATAATGTTCATATTGTAATATAATAACATAATACTATTTATCCCAATACCCTTTGCACTATGTTTCACATTTAAATACTTTTTTTTTTAACTCTTCATTGCACTCATGCCTCTACATTGTTTCTGTTTAGAGTATGAATATATTAGTGTGTATATATTAGTGTGTATGTATTGTTTGGTTGTTTTGTATGTGTAAGCACATTGTGAGCAACTATGCTCCAAAGAAAAATTCCTCGTATGTGTCTTCATACCAGGCAAATAAAGCTGATTCTGATCATCAAACTATACACTAGCTTGTGTGTAGACTCACAGCTCGACCTTAATTATCTCTTTGAGTTTGCAGCTATACTAATGTCAACAAATGTACATGTTTAATGTAATCAAGTGAGTATAACTTTAATGCTTGTGAAACCGGTTTAGCGAATTTAAAAAAAACAGTAAGAACCCCTCATTGGATAGACCAATGCAGCAACACCCTCTTGTGGCCCAGTAGTAGGATGGTACCAAGGCTAGTTTTTTACTGTAGGTGGTTACAGAGTGCCGACTTACATGGGTCAATATTACAGTATGACATGTTGTTTACTCAGCTACAGTATTAGCTAGTCACCTGAATCAAATGTTATCCTTTTCTGTAGCCCTGTACTTTCCGAGATAGGGGGCATTTGTTTGTCACAAATGAGCATTTTACTCATGCTGCAGAGCCAGCAGAAAAGACCATGTCATGCTTGTTCCCATCTGCTCTCAATTAAAAGGTGTATTTTACTGATTTATTCAGCTCTCTCTAGCTCGCTACACCCGCTACATGTTACGTTAGCACATTTGAGGTGACGTGTAGTGTTCGTAAATACCCTTGTGATTTCCTGGTTTGAGAAGATGAAAATGAAGTTATGTCAGGAGGGCACCTCGTGCAAAATATGACAACTGTTATAACGAAGTAAAAGAGTGGACAAAACGACAGACTAAAAGTAATTACGTTTAAACGACATCTGTAATAAACTAACAATTACACTGTAACTTCCTGGCTGCAATTACAGCGACATGTTGCTTTTCTATAAGGTAGCTATAGCTATACCAGTGACTGTAGACTGTCTCCATGCAGGCACACAGGGTGACAGCTCGTGTTTCCGTAAAGATGCTTAAACCAACTGACAGTGGAAATTTTAAGAAAAGGTAGGCCGAAAATCGTTTTATAAAGTGAATGGCTTCCAAAAAACTCCAAACATTTAACCCGTTTTACCTGTTCGACACAGAGGAAGTTCTCTCTTCGTTCTCCATCTTTGAGAGCCTTTCTTCCCTGCTAACGGCGCTACTCTGTTGACAATCCACAGACAGTTAGCTAATGTTGAGAGTAGTTAGCTTAGCGTCGAGGCATCATGGGGCTTGTAGGCATACCGTTTTTGATTTCACCATTGAATCCCAGGCATTACAAGCATTTGTCCCCCAGATGGACTCCAAGACCCAGAATGCATCTCTTCTGTTCTTTCGCTCTACACAGTGAGTAGCATTTCCAGAATCACATCACACAGTACAGCAGGGCCTTTTCCAAAGCTGAAAAGGGTGAGGTGAAACCAGACTTAACGGTCTATGAGTGAAACAGGCCACGTGTGGGACTTCAGATCTGAATACTGACTTTTATCATTTTATTGGTATTATTACAAAAAGACATGTTATTAATTTTTTCTGTGTGGCATTTAATATAAAAAAACATGTCTCAGTCTATGACTTTATACAGTTAAAGTAGTCCAATACATTTATAGATGCAAAAACTTAAGACATTGCATAGTAGGTCGTAATCGTAATAAATCCTACATTACAATGATAAAAGCCAACATGGAATTGTGAAATACCTCACACACTCTTTACACAAAAACCCTTGTGTAACTATAAAAAGCTAAGTTATTAATTTCTGTAAATACATTTAAGTAAAAAGCATTTTTCACATTTGACAGAGGGACATGTCATAGAAGAAATGTCATGTTATTTAATCAATGATGGCTCCCTTCCATTTAGATGTGGGAGTGAGCCAGCATGCACAAAGTAGTTCTGCCTTTAATGTTAATGTTTTTAGGCACACAGGTCCATGTTTGACAAGTCAAAATGTCCACTTTGAGAAATTACATTGCCATTGTAACAATTATCAAAACTTTGTTAAACGCTGACACAGTTGACACAATTTTAGTCAACAAACTTTTATTAATTAGTTGAGGGATACTAATGCACAGGTAATACAACAAGTTTGGGAGAAAAAATTGTAACAGTTTTCTAAGGATATGTTGATGTCTCCTATGTTTCTATACAGCTTCATTTCAGATATGGAAATCTTTAATACATTATTAGTCTCATTTCACCTGTTACCTATATATCATAACCAGTTATGAGCTACAACATCATCTCTTAAAACTTTCCACAGTTTCATCACAATGGCCCAGACAACAGAGGTGGATGCCATTTCCTGCTTTTGAAGTAGGTAGCATACAAAACGAACCACTGTTGTCCAAATAAAAGGGTAAAATGATCAGGCTGTCTAAGGGGATTTCTAAGGATTAACCTTGGTTTTGGAAATAACATTGCTGACAAAGGGAAGACGCTTGAGCCTGCTGTTTCCCGGGGTACAAAAGTCACACACACCACACACAGCCAGGCTAACTAGAAAGCTCCAACAACACTCCTATTTCAAGCCTATTTCATGGTATAGTAAGTGCACTAAATACTGAAACAAACACACACACATAAGCCTCGTTGTCCCTTATTGAATAGATAATAATAAAAGGACTCTCTCAATGTGTTTGCCATCGTGTACTGAAAAAGCTCAATTTATGTGCATCATCAAAATGGATAAAATAACAGTGTATGCCGACACTCAGGCTTACAATGTTCTTTGTGGTCTACAAATATTTTCAACTTTTTTTTATTTATTTTGTTTAGATTTCATAATATGTAAAAAGCATTTTCAAAGCAAACAAAATAAAAGTAGGGATGTGAAAAAAGCCATACAATTTTGAGAAGACACATCAATATCAAAATATCAGCAAGCCAACAAAACCAGCTAATTATGGTGTATTGCTGTACTCTAAAGATGTTGCAGTTATCTCACACTGCGGGATAGATATGTGTTTTCCACATCATAGGAAGACAGATAGTAAAGGGTGTGATAAAATATAAAATACCCACTGTCAAAAGCAGTGCCTAACCATCATATTGCAACACCAAAGCTTGTCAGGTAAACACAGTCAATGTGACATTATTAATGAAACGTGTAACAAGCAGCTGATGAACCAATTCTGTGCCACAGCATAACACTCAACGAAAAGTGTTACCATTTTTGACATCCAGTAATTACAAAGGTGCTAACTGTTTCCTACACACACACACACACACACACACACACGCACACGCACACACACACACACACACACACACACATACACACATAAAGGTCTGGACAACTCATATTGAAAAGGTCCAAGGACCAATCAGTGCTTGTCTAACTTATCCACTCCATCGGCTGAACCTGGATAGAAGATAAAGGTCCATCCCACTAATAGGGACAGACACATGCATAATCATTCCCACCTGAATAACCTCCATCAGTTGATTAGTAATGGAGGAATTCTGCTCAAATCGTTGCTTCACAATATTAAAGGTCACAGCGTAGGGATGACACCACCTGGGACACAAATATTTCAAATTTAATGTTTCTTAAACATGTTCTGCTGACATCAGTCCTTGATTTGAATGATGATTTGTTGGTGCAAAAAATTCATAGGACTTGCCAGTCAGGAGAAAGTGGACTTAACTGAGTTCAGGTCCTTAAGGTAGAGTGGCAAGTAAAGCACTCTTATTACCTCACCAGAATATCCCCACATCACAACTTTATTCAAAGCTATCAGATTGCTATATGGGTAATACACACAAGAGAATATAAAATAGATTTAAGATCTGTCGTTTTCTTTTTAAGCAAGGGAGTCATTATTTTTATGGACATAGACTCCAAATATAAATCAAATATTTATGGAATTTTCATTTGCTCAAATCTTTCATATAACTGTGAATTCAAGTATCTACTTTAAACATGTTAAAGTGAAAATATTCTCTAAATTGCACACATTTCAGAAAAGTAATTTAATAATAATGGATTATTTTTAATCTGAAGCTAATCTAACTTTAAGTGGGATAGAGCAGCCTTAAAATTCAACAAGACCTGTTATGGCTTTGTGTGGTGAGTCATAATTATACAGTCATGTTTGATTACAGATACTATCTAGAAAGCGTTAACCAGGCTGCTCATTACCCATGTAAAGACAAATGTAGTTTTTCTCTAGTTAAAAGTTTTCATCAGAGTAAAATATTCCTACTTCTGTGCCTTACAGCCACTAGGTTAGGTTGAATACTCCTGGAGTGCAAAAATACAAGAGACAAGCAAGAGGGTTAAGGGTTAAAGTGCAAGGCAATAACTTGGAGCATCCAGGAATTAATTCATTTACATTATAATTGAATCTTTGTTTGCAATTTTTTTTTATTTAATAAAAGATGATTTCCCTCACCCTCTATAAAAGATATTTGTATTCTCTCCTCAGCTCTTTGATTCAAGCTAAAGCAGTAGCCAAAATATGGCCTCCTTAAAAATGGTGTCACATCATTTGATTGTGCTGCAATGGTGCAACAAGCTTCACACAAAATTCATCCCTCTGTCCAACATTTAGCTTTGCCAGTCCTATTTTAGACAGAATGCTTCAAGTTTTTTTTCTTTAAAATCAATTAAACAATGCCATATTAAGTTTTAAGTTATACCCTATAGATGGAAATCTCAAACAATCACTTTTTGGGTATTCTGCTTATTAACGTCAGTGTAAAAGAACTGTGGAAACAATCTTTTGGACACTTATTCGTGGTCGTCAAAGCAGATACCTTTCACTGTCACGTGATGCAGATGAAATAAAAATAAATATCACTGAAGTGAGCCACATGGCTGTAGGAAAAACAGAGTGGAATATGATTGACTGACTTGAATATGAACTGACCAACATTTTAGCTTATATGAGAATGTCTTACTTAAAACATGAAAAGTAAAAAACAAGAACATTAAACCAGAAAAAGAAATCAAGTTCAAAACAAAATTGCACCACAGCACACACTGCAAAAAATTCTGACTGCTCATGATCCAATTGGACGTGTCAGGCTTTAAAATGACAGGTGGCATCATTGCTTTGAGTATATAGATATATAGATATAGATATTATTTATGTACACAGTACAGTATATCTGTGGAGAAAATGTGAAAACACTAGCTATTAATAAATGACTTCACTATGCTAATAGAATATCCTTTTTAAAACCTCTCAAACACATCATGAACATTGTAGAGAGAATTACTCTGCATTTGTTTGGAATACTACCTGTTAAGAAAATGCTATCTATGTTGAAGTCAGGATTTTATCTTTGATTAGTATTGACACCTCTGCTGTGAGTACAGAAACTGAAATGTGTGCATTAAAAAGGAGACAAAAGTGGAATGGAGAAATAAAACTACTGTCACATGAGTATTTTTTATAACAGTAGACACATTTACTCTGGGATTTCAAAAAGTCTGTACTAAATGTTTTACTTCTTATGGGTTGATTCAGCTTTCTTCTCAGTGCCAAGTCCTTGTGGAGTTAGAAAGGTAATTAGCATCCACGCATAACATTTACAGAAAGCATCCTCTCTGGCTCCTGGGTCGACAAAAGCAGAGCTACTCTGAAAATGACAGCCTCTTGGGTTTGCTTCGTCTGGCGGTGGAGGGGATGGGTTGTCGGTTTTGGCCTGAATAAGCACTGTCCGTTTGGGTTGGGGATCAGGGTGGGGGACTATGAAGGGATCACGGCAGGGGTTGAGTTTTGAGTAGTGGTTGGTGCTTCAGTTTGTGTTTGGTGAGGCGCAACCACAGGGGGGCGCTCTTTGGGCTTGCGGCCCCTCTTCTTACCAGTGGTGGCACCATTCCTCACCTCAGCTTTGATCCCATTGTTCTCCGGCGCTTTACTCTTGGTATTGGAGACCACTTCACTGGCTGCTGCACGAAACCAGTTCTAAGGCGATAAAACACACTGTCAGGAGCATGTATACAGCTGGATAACTTTTCTACTGTAATTGGTAGGGTTGGGTCCCGTACACATTTTTACCGGGACCGTCCTGAATTTCGGTACCTTTTTTTCAGTACTTTCCCTCTGTAATAACGAAAAAAGTATTTCAGTTGTAAAAATAATTCCAAACCTATTTATCCTAATGATCAAAATGTTCCAAGTATAACATTATTTATTTAGAACATTTTACACACCACACCAAATAAAACCAAACCCGTCCCCACAACCTAACCACATGACACCAGCCTTCAGTGATCGCGCACCACCCCCACCCCTCCTCGACGAAGCTGCTAAGAGCGTTCATTCCGTCAAGTCAAGGAGGACACGGAGGATTAAAAAAACATGGCAGACTCAGACGGGCTTAATTAGCTTTGTATCAACTCTTTTGGCAAAGGCTTGAATGTAACGGACATTTATTAATATAGCTTTAATGTGTTATGTAAAGAGTTTTGAATTGCCTTGTTGCTGAAATGTGCTATAGAAATAAAGTTGCCTTGCTTTGTCCTACAACCTCCAGCGTGTCGATCCATCACCAGGGCATAGAGAACGCAGTGCCTGCCTGTCTCAGAAGAAGCATAACTGCATCGCGACAGCTTTCAGCTCTACATTATATTCTATTGCAGCGAACGCTCTCTGCATGGCGTTTTGAAAAGTGTAACCACACTTGCGACCGCTTTATGGGCAATGCCCTCACTCACTGTGTATTGGACAAGCTGCAGAGGCGACATAGTTTCACTCCGTCTGCACCGCAGCTCTGCCCGCTTGAGTATCGGAGCTGAGCCCCGCTCTCTGTCAAACATGTGGAGAGGACAGAGAAGCTCTCAGGTACCGCAATTTGGCACCAATTGATTTAAAGCTAAACGGCAAACGGCTGTACCCATGTAATCCGGTCAGTACCCTAAAAGTACAGAGTTCGGTACCCAACCCTAATAATTAGTGGGCCAAACAACCTGACTTAATACATGGAGCCCCGGAAGTTCCATAAGATAGTAGTCATTTAAGATTTTAACCTTATGGGAACAAGCTTTTATATTGTGGGAAAAACCTATTTTGTGGGAACAAAATTTATATATTAATCGTACAAAATTATTGTGTTATACTGTATTTGAAAAATCTAACAAAAGGCTACAAATAAACGTATCCCCACAAGTCAAGCACTTGTTTGCCCAACATAGGTATACAACCTTGTTATTACGAGAGCTTGTACCAACTTCTGCAACTCTGCAGGTTTTTTACTGTGTTAACAAAAATGAAAATGCTGCCTGTGAGAGAGTACTTGAAGTAATACTTAATAATATAGAGGTTTGAGACGTTTACACTGAGAATGACCCACCTGTGAGTGGGTCTTGCTGATGTGGTACTTCACGCCGCTCTCTGAGCTAAACTCCTTCTGACAAATGAGACAAGTGTACTTTCCCAGTTCTCCATCACCCTGCAACACACCAGATTACAGTCTTTAATTTTATAAAAATTTTTTTCAAATCAGGTTAGCAAAGTTTTTAACAACCCTTATGACTCTTTGAAATGTCTTCTTTGCTGTTCATATTTATGGTTGTGCTGTATTGCATTAAGCTGTCGTCTCTTTCAGTGATGTAAACAGGTTGCAGAGGCAAAGCACTTAACAAACACTCAAAAAAGATTATGTAAAAAAAATTATAATAAGAGCATTAACAACAATGACCTGATCCTGAACTCAAGTATACATTTGTCACAATTATGTGGCAATTCCATGGGTGTGTGTGTGTGTGTGTGTATTCTCTTTTTTAATACAGTATCTACAGAAACAAATGTAATCAGGTTGGTGGCTTTGCTCCAGGTTGAGTGTTTGTACCTGGCTGCAGTTGGCAAGGTGGGCTTTTAGTCCTGATACACTGGAATAGACAGCTTCACAGTTCTAAGACAAAACAAAAATAAACCGAGTAACCAAACTCACTCAATCCATATTCCTGTGAAATCAACAGCCTGATTATTATAAACCTAGTGCTTAATATTAAGACAAATCTCAGAATCAATGTTTTGTTTATTTCAAATATGGAAAGTAATTTTCTCTTCATATTGTGACACATTAAACCAGTCAATGATCTTACTTCATTGGTGCAGCAAATGAAGCCCTTCTCCTTGACTTGGTTCTTCCAGGTCTCTAATAGCTCTTGGCTGAAGTTAGGGAGGCCAGGACGGGTGTAGTTTAACTACACACAAAAGGACATTAATATCAGTATTTCTTGTAGTGTTACAATTTGAAAGTATGTGTTTAAAAAGATATATTTATCTGCTGTCTAACCACTTTTTTGTGGAACCTTTACATTATAAATGTCGGCATTGATGCGTGTCAGTGTGTTACCCTGTTTATGCTTCTGTGTGTGTATGTATGGTGATAGTTGTGGAGACGTCTTCTTGCAGTACACATTGCTGTCCTGTGTCCATGCCTGTGCATATGTATGAGTTGAGTATGCATGTGCTTATGTACATGTCAGCTGAGAATGTGGATTGTGTGCTTGATGTATCCACTCTCTGGCCTCACCCTCTTGCTATCAGGCACCAGGTCATCCTTGATGCGGCGCTTGGTGCCCCAGTCTTTGGCCAGCTCATCCTCTGCTATCTCCTGCAGGTGGAACACTGCCACCTGAGCTGACCGGCGCCTCACTCTGCCACTTGGGGTCCGTTCAAAGTCATCCCCTTGGCTCACAGTTTGTGCTGCTTTTTCTTTGACTCGTTCCCTCTCCTTTTCCTTTTCCCTGTCCTTGTCCCTCACTTCTATTTCCTTCTCCTTAGGCTGGCCGGATGGTGCTTTCTCCTGCCAATCCTTCTTCTCAAGCTGGCTTTGCTCCTTTATGCGTAATGATGGAGACTCCTCAGAGACCACCTGGGGGAGCAGAAGGGCACTTCTTTGAAGGAAAAATGTGGGTAAACTTTGGCTAATTAAAGTAGAATCTAATAGAAAATTACCTCTATCCTATTATAATCTCATCTTACCCTCTCTTTGCCGGTGTTGTTGTTGGTGTCAGTGATAATGTCTTTGTTGTTGTTGTTGTTGTTGGTGGTGGTGGTGGTGGTGGTGGGGGTTGCTGTCTTGGTCATGGTGATGGTTGAGGAGTGTTCGGTACGCACATGGTAGTCTCTGCCAGCTTTGGAGTGGTAGGTTTTTCCACAGTGCTGGCACAAAAACACAGGCTTCTCATCGTCAGAGAACTCTCTTCCACAACGCTTCTGGTGGTACTGGTAGCCCATCAGGCTGGAAAAGTGGGCTGAACAGCCCTGTATATGTGTGTTTGTACACATAATGTTTGTGTCATCATGTGAGGCCAGTAACAGAAATGAGACAAAATTAAAACACACATTAAGCAGGAAACTAGGTAAATGGAACAACATGTAGGTTTAACGGAACAATATTTTAGCAATTGGTCAATATTTTGTGGTTAGTTAAAAATACAGAGAAAACAGGTAGAAACTGCTAATTTGTCACAGTCACAGTAGAGTGTCTATTTTTGCAGCTCTTTCTCTTCCTCTTCGCCTTTTGAACTCAAGTGTGAGTAATGGGAAGCATAGTATTGGTGTGGTTTTGGGCAACATGTCAACAACAAGCAGTAAAGAAAAGGAGGGAGAGAGGTAAGAGGGGGCAGACACAAAAAAGAAGAGCCTGAGGAAAAGGGAGATATAAAATCAAAACTGGCAGATGAGGAGAGGAAAATGTGACATGAAAGACAGAAAAGTTGAATAAATGGAAATTAAGAACACATGAAGATGCTATCAAGAGTAGCAAAAATAATAGATAGGGAAAGAGAAAGGAACACAAGCGGAAAGACGGAGTGCATACCTCACTAGGACACTTGATTCGTCCCATCTGTTTGAGCACTCGGCGCAGCCTTTCTCTCTCCTCGTGCTTGTCGCCCGTCTGGCCTTCGCTCCCCAAGGGCTGAGGGGGAAGAAACACAAAATCGCATAAGCGTGTCCCACAACAACACCTCTTCCCCCACTCCTGATATATATAAAAAAATAATTATGAAAATGTGTTCCATCCCGCATATTAACACTGTGCCAGAATCATTTAATGGTGTCATGGCAAGGCTGTTACTCAAGGCATGTTTACGACAACTGTCAAACTCATGTTTTCACTCAAGTGTTGGCTGGTGACAAACCCCAGCCAAAACCAGAACAACAGATGGCAGGGCTGCCAGGGAGAAGAAAGCAGGGAAGTGCAGGGGACTGGAGAGAGTCTGGACTTGCTGAGGAATCCCAGTGGAGCGAATTTCATGTGTTTTCTCATGTGTTAACACACAGAGAAACAAAATAGAGATGACTGAGACACAACCTAAGCTTCCCGGAAAGGTAGGAAACTGATGAGATATCGCCAGAGTACTTCACTACTTTGGGCAAATAAAGCTCAAGCCTGCAGGTATAAGAACAGACACCAGCTCAGCCATTGCTGTACACCGGCAGGAGAGGAAACTATGAAACTACATCAGCATGTATTTTTAATGCCTCCATCAGAGACCGAGAGAGAGAGAGAAAGCAACAGAGCAAGCAGGGGGAGAAAAGAGGATTGAGAGAAGAGGTGGCAGTATCACAGCAGAAACATCAAGGTCAAACTCAGTAGGTGACCCCTGTCCTTCTGTCAGCCCTCTGTGTTTTCCCACACTGCACTGGGGCTGTGCCACATGACCGCACTGACAACACACTGGACCCAGGGTTTGTCCAAAC
The DNA here is from genome assembly GCA_013375575.1 of Percina caprodes. Lineage (NCBI taxonomy): Eukaryota > Metazoa > Chordata > Actinopteri > Perciformes > Percidae > Percina > Percina caprodes. The sequence goes on from JABXJD010000145.1 coordinate 1,246,199, forward strand.
GCCAAATCAAATCAAACTTCATAGCATCACTAAAGTACAAACTGCTTTACACAGAAATTATTTAAAAAAAAAAAAATCCATAAGAGATTTGACAGAAATGGTAATACATGCAGCAACAAGAAATAGAGATAAAACTAATAACAAAAGTAATTGAAAAAGGAGTAAAATTAATCAGTTAAATTGTTTGCATTTCCCAATATATACAACCTACTCTATCTACAGTACCAAATGATTGGACCACTTGAAAATAGTGTATTTCCAGAAACAACCCCTCTGTATATATAATGTGTCCTCAGATCACCAGGCCTATCAGTACTGTGTACTGTAGCCACAAAAGCCTCTATACCATTTGAATGACACTGCATTAACAATATATACAGTACTTTATACTAGAACCCGACGGATATATGGGCTCTGTCGAACTGTCATTATCGGCATCTATAATGGCCGATAAAATTTCATCAGAATCATTTATGATGACAAATAAATGATTCTGATGAGTGAATATTTAAAAAATAAAAATAAAATTGACGGTCAATCATGAGTGTTGGTGTTGTATAGTGTAACTCATAAATAACTACACAGAAGTAATGTTAGGGAAATCTTTTTATGTTTTGTAACATATTAAATATATATTGGCCGGAATATGGGACTTTTAAATAACCAAATATTTGTATCAGTATCAGCCTTAAACATTTGGTTGGGCTCTACTTTATACTACTACTACTAGCCCTAGCTTATGAAATGACCCCAAACAACAATGTATGACATAAACAATAATATAATTGATGATAATAAACATAACATAACATAACATGAAATAACATGATTGGTCCTGGTAACTAGATAAACAGGCATCATAGGAGAAAAGCACACTACTTACTGCAAAACAAAGCAAATATTTCTACCTAAATGCTAAGAGAGGTAATGGTATGTCTTAAGATTTTGTGATTCTGAGTAGTATCCTATCTTCTTCTGGCCTTTATTTCTGTATTCACTGATGTTTAAAGCTTTCTTGGAGATAGAAAATAGAATAGAAAAGAGTATGACAGAAGTCAAACCTGCAAATGATGAAAGCCTTCTTTAATCAGCAGCTACTTGGGTCTAGAGCACAATCACAGACGGCACAGCTTGTCACAAAAGTTTTAATTATCTAATCTGAAAAAATTTTGCAGAAAAGTTTAGTAGTTTGCTAACAAAGAGTAGTGAAACCTTTAAATATATTCTCTTCTCTTTTGCTCTGCTGAACTGGAATGCCGCCAATAAGGTCAAAGCACAACAGGTCCAGACTGAAGACAAATGGCAGTATCAAACAGTTTAACTTGGTTGCAACAGATGACACAGTCATCTATCATCACTATTAAACTTACAAACACCCAACTCCCCTCACATACACATATATTGTACATGCATGTGTGAATATATCATTTGCTTTTGAAAAGTGTGCTCACACAAAAACACAAACACACATGCTACAAGGTTTGGTGCATGTACATTCATTAATCTTTTATGATACTTTTTGAAACAGGTTGTTGAATTATTCAGCAGACATCATAGCAGTACCATTTCTCTAATGCAGGAGTGTCATGGTAATATCTTAATGAAGCTCTCTGCTGTCAGAGTTAAGACAGCTGCAGAAGGAAATGTGAGCACTTCAAGGACCAGAATACCAATCACCATATTGTTCACAAACCCGGAGATCAGATTTTTAGACAGGGGCATAGCAGCTGACAATATATAATATAAATATAATGTAGTGTAGCTCATGGGAAAGGCGTGTTTTATTTTTTATTTTTTTTACTGTGGAGGCATACCTTTACGTACATGCAGGACACCCCTCACCAAACACAGTGAAAGCTGACACTAGCAATAGCGTATGGTGGATTTCCATACATAGAGTCACAAGTTTAAGTATAACTGCCTCCTGAATGGGTGTAGTGTTTTGGTGTGGTGTCTGATAACTAACTACCCTGTTCAGTGGGTCAGTGTGACAGTGGTGAAACATTAGCTATGTTTCCCCAAAATTACCCAAAATATCCTCATTTGGATTACTGAGTGATGGATTAGGGGGCCAAGATCAGCAAAAGGAAGTCTGGATTGAGTGGCGGTAGCGGTGACCAATTTGTAAAAAAGAAATAATGAGAATAAATACTTATCTTCACAGGGCGTTGTTTATTCCAAAGGCCATAGCTATAGACCACAGCTAATCCAGTTAATACGACAATAGCTTCACTAAATTGAGCGAATCAAATCAATTGTTTACCGTGCATAGACAGTTCACTAGAGAGAACAACAGCTAAGAGAGATGTGAGAGAAATAACAGCATAGAGGGGAACTGACTGGGCTACTTTCTGGCTACAGACTGTGTCTGAGACTGTTTTCCCTGGTCTTACCGAGGTAGCACTACACACCTTGACCACGTTTGGATTGACTTGTCAGTTTTCTCCACTATGAACAATATCAAAAGCAAGTATCATTTCAGGCTCAAGAATAGGCACCTAGACATGAGAATGACACTAACTTAATTCATTCCAACTACTGGCAAGGTAGTAGGCCAATTTCTCTCCCTAGGAAATTACACAAAAATGAGAGAAAATGGGCTGCTCAAATCTCTGTTTGCAATTTGTCTTAAAGAGGCACTTTATTTTACTCAGAAGTTTTTGTCTTGCTTTCTTTTACTTGAAATGTAGGCCTTAAGTTCATTGTGCTACCATAGGACACCTTTTATTAATGGTAAAGATAGCCATTTATTTTCTATAAAAGTTCAAAGTGTCTGTGTGCTATCTTAATTTGAAAATTGACAATACATGTGGGTATGATATGGAACATGTACAGTATATTGTTGACTTTATTTGAACAGGGGGTCCGTGACCCTTAGGGGGTCATCAGAGTTATTCCAAGGGGGCTGCCAAATTTTTGTTTTCTTTTTTTTAAAACTTATTTAATGTTATAATGTCTGAGAACATACATTAATATGAAATAGTGTGCCTTTCAGTGGATGTTTAACATTAAAACATGATGTGTACACAATAAATAGCCATCCACCCAGTTTAATATGCAGCTCCGTTTTGTACAATACATGTAGTAGGGGGTCCCTGCTCTGTCTCTCTTTCAGTTAAGGGGTGATTGGTCTAAAAACGCACTTTAGACAGTATGAGGTTCAGACCTTAGCTGGGAGAAAACTTTACTAAGTGGACTGGTCTAATGCAAGCTTCAGGAATTACAAGATCACATTTATGCATGTGAGTGCCTCTGTGAATGTACAGTACCTTGGTGCTGTGTTCAGCCATGGTGTGGTAGTTGAGGCCAGCCTTGGACCGGAACTGTTTGTGGCACTGCTGGCACTTCAGGGCATCCTGGAGCTGCAGGGGTTAAAGGCCAAACAGAGGATCAAATAACATTTCTATGAAAGGAAAATAACAAGTAACCCACTACTGCTGGCTATGCTCTTTATTGGATCTAATATAGCAACATTTCAACTGTAACTTAATAGAGATTGTTATTAGTGTGCTTTTCTTTGTCAAAACAGAGGACAAAGGGCACATCTAGAAACTTTAGGAACCAGAAAAGCCAATTTAACACAAAGTGCTCCTTTTCGTAGATTACTCTCCTCGCCTCAGTATTGATTTGGAGACAGATGTGTATGGTTGGTGAGTGTCAGTGGTAATGTGGTGATTCTGTCATTACTTTACGGCAAACTGTCACTTTAATAGAGTCACACGGGCCACTGGGCCAAGGAGCCATTAAAATGGCTGTAGAAACACTTCTCTCTGAAGGCCTCGAGGCTACTGCACCATTCCAGCTGATTCGCCCTTAGAAAAGCTCAATATAATGTACTTGGATGAACGTCTTCTTTGCTTCACCCCTACCTCGTTTATACGTCTCGTATATAACTGCAATTGACCACAATTGTGGGCAATGCAAACAAACCGCAGGAGTGCACAGTGTCCTTTCCCTTTATCCATTTCAACTGATATTAGCTTTCATATTAAAGCAGATGAGTAAAGGATATTACATGAGAAAACTGGTTGGGATTACTGTACTGAGATACTGCCTGGTGTCATTTCTACAGCCTTCCAATCAATAGTATCACTGTAAAGGCTCCCTAGACTCTAATTCAATATAGAAATTACAGCCCTGGGTTGAGAGAACGTTATTCCATACTCAGAAAGAAAAAAATGTTTAATAACAATTGTAGTTCACAAAAGGTATGATGATATGTCACATCACCCACCCCGCTCCCAGTCTGAGTGCCTACTGACCTTCTGGCAAATCTCCATGTGTTTCTTGAGGCCGTGGATTGTTTTCCTGGTGACGATGGAGCAGGTGGGACACACTACTTCACCTCGCTCGTGGATTGCTCGCTGCCATTGGGTGTCAGCACCTTAGAAACATGGCAACAGTATTACTCTCTGTCAGATCACTGATCAAATATTTCTGGTACCGTGTCTTTATGTGTATTTTCATTTGTGTACTTAGTATTCATGTTTCCTCGCCTCACAGTTTAACTCTATGTGCGTGTAAGCAAGTGACAATGTGTAGTGATGTAAAATAATCCCATACCAATATATAGTAGCTGCATGGGCGATGTCCGGTGCTTAAGTCTTTATCTTTGCAGGTAAAAAACATTTTTGTCATTGCTTTGTTGTCACCTCTATTAAGCTATTTTGTTAAATATTCTTTGGCCAAATTTATTCTACATTTATATTGAATGTGCTGTGTGCCATATCTGATTTTATTAAAAAAACAAGATTACTTTGGTCTCCAGGAAACTGTAGGGGATCTTTTCTGACTATATATTAAACAATGTTTGATTGATTGGTTATTAATGATAAAAGTAAATATTAGTTTAAGCAGTAAATCGCTATTTTGTGATGTTAAATATGTATCTTACTTAGGCTTAAGAAAAGGAAGTAACAATCATAATTGAAGGATTTGTGATGTGGAGCTTTTGTTGAGTTAAAAATAGTTTTTTTTAGCAAAACAAATCAAGTTTTGTCAAGTCAAGTATCATATTTACAGTGCTAACATTTTAATTTGACACAAAGAAATAATTGACCTAGAGGCAAACAAAAATTAAAAAAAAGTATCTAAGTGTTTACCAGAGCTGCTTGTAGCTGGATCTTTCTTGGAGGACTGACTTGAAATCGGTCTTCTCTGGGGCTCCTCACTGAACCCAGTCCCCTCTGATCTCTTTGCACGGCCCGCCTTCAGCTTCTCCTCCACCTTAGTCATACCTACAACACACCAACAAAGACACACAGTCGTGATAGTAATTAATACTCCAATTGAACATAATCAAAGTAAAGTGAGAGATACAAGCAGAGAGGGACAGGTGGAGGACAACGCTGAACAAGAGAAATGCTAATAAAAGGAAAGTTGATACTGAATATAAAATATAAAAAGAGATATAAACTGAGAAAAGGATATTGTTTTGACTGAATCATTGACAGGTGGACTGAAAACGAGCAAGAGAAAGCAGGGAGTGCTGCAAACTGTGGATGGATAGTTTGATAAGTGGTGATGAGTAGTTTACAGCCTAGTGCATGCTGAATGAGTCATGAGACATTTTCAGCATATGAATGAGACAGAAAAAGAGAGATATACTAGAAAAGCTGTGTGTATGTGATGTGTCTTTCGTGTGTGAGTCACTGATTTATTTAGTCGGATATGAAACACCTCTACAGTTGCCACATTAGCACTGTTAAAAGACCAGCACCATTGATCAGCAGCAGTAGGGAGCACAATAATCACTCAAAGAGTTTTTTTTTTCTCAAGCAGTGGTACATGTCCTCTCATGGGTTCAATTACTCAGTGAATCTTCAACATGTGTCCTGCTGTACTATTAATGATCAAGGATATATCCCCGAGTTCGTAGTAACAATCTTTTCTTCGAAACTTCATTTATTCACTTATTATTATCAAGTCCATAGGACATAACTGATCAAGGCTGTTTGACTGCTATGGGCAAGTGTTCATTAGAAAACATAATTTACTGTCAACAACAAGGTGAAAACAGAGCTTTTTTTGGTATTTACCCTTCAATCCAAATGTTCCAGATATTGAAGGCTGCTCTCCAGTAAATTTCTTAGGTGTTTTCTGTTTACGTCCTGGCTCAAGAGAAAAACACAGAGCAGGAAACGGTCAAACACATACAAGCATTTAATTAGAACTTGTGGTCCATTACAAAAGATATGTTGTAATCTTACTGTGCCTCATTCGCTCTGGGTCTTCATCGGGGAAAGAAGGGGGAAGGCTGTCCCATTCACTTTCACTGCCCTCCGCCTCAGACGACGTGCTCTGGGACTCCTGGGACTGAGGCTGGAGTGGCTGGGACTGGTGAATCTGCTGTGAAGGCTGGGTGTGGCTGTGCTGTTTCCTCTCACTCTTCCCGTGGGCCAGCTCCCCGTTCTGAGAGGGCATGGACATCTCCTGGGTCTTTTTCACTTTGAAGAACATCGTAGAGGGGGGACTGTTCTCCATGGGCCTGAATTCACAGACCAAGGGAGGGAAGTTTAGGGCAGTCAGCATTATGACGATACTAACCACATTATGTGGGTCAGTGTGTGTAGGAATTTGAGATCTAAATCCTAGTTACCTTTTCTTGGTGTTGGACTTGACAGTGGTCTTTTGTAGCTTAGGCTGCTCGTCCTTGGGCTCCATACTAACTCTGTCTGGGTGGTTCCACAACTTGTGCTTTTGCAGGCGCACCTTTGTGGCAAACACTGCCTCACAGTAGGGACAGCCATGACTCAGCTTCTCAGCTACGGTGGCCTGGTACAGACACAAACACAGACATGAGGAGAGGGGATTGAGAGTGGGCTCGCTCTCTACATAAAATAATAAAATGGCTAGCTGTTACTGGAAGCTTATTACTTCAGTTGAATAATCACAGGTTCTTGAAACAGCCATGTACGGTCATTAATCACTAAACATTTGAAGTGTAGGCATTATAATTACCTAGAAGTTTAAACTCTGATTTTAACTAACTTAACAGGTAATTTATCACAGACTGTGATGGTCCTTCCTTTCTTGCTTGCTTTTTACAGTGATCCACTGTTAAAGACTACTTATACTCACAGCATAAAGTAGAAATAGCCACATAACAGGAAAGAACAGAGGTTAGTGACTCACCCCCTGGCAGCGTTGATAGTGGTACTTGACGCCATAGATGCTGGGAAACTCTAACCAGCAGCCTGAACACGGACACTTAACCCTGGAGCGGCGCTTAAACTCTTCCTTCCATTGCACTATCATATGGGCCTGCTCGGGTGAGGAAGAGAGAATTTAATAAATGCAAGGATTATCATTATACTGTATTGTATATCGTGCATATTTATAGGAAGCTGACTACTCTGTGCAGAAAAAAATAAAGCCCACTTCAAACACCTAGTCAGTTCAAAGAGAGATACTCACAGGGATGCTTCTCAGTTCTTGCACTTCTGCTTTAGGGCGACCTTTCCTCTTCACCTCTGCTGGCTCATCACACACCGGACCTGTCAAAATGGGTGAGAAAAGTAGTACTGCAAGTGCTTTATATTCAGGGCAAAGAAATATAAATTATTATATTTCTATATAAGCACGTCTAGATATGTTCTTGACATGTCATGGAGCTACACAAATACCCAACTTCAGTAAAAAAAACAACTTTTTTAAGCCTCCAAAACCCCACGTATCCGCTCATATATTTAAACTAAATACGGACATGAATGAAAACCAAAATGTACAGCTATGGTGATGGGTTTGAAAACTGATGTAAGTGTTAAGATGTAGGATTTGACTGTCAGATTAACAGAGGAAGAATGTGCATGTGTGAATGTGTGTATGGCAGAGAGGGGCAGTGTGGGTAGAGGCCTTCTGTTGAGCCAAATAGATCAGCTATAAATCGCTAGCGCCTGTGAACCTCTGACACAGCACACAGCAGACCGACTACCTCAGCTCTCTCTCTGCTCCCCATTACTCCCTCCCTACATCTCTCATACTGCTGCTTCCCTCTTTTCTCACCTCATGTCTAGCGTTCTCACTTTCCCTTCCTTTCTCTCCACACATCCACACATGTAAATTTGGAGGACAGGCAGTGCACTGGCTCATTACTGCTCTCTTCTCTGCTACAATTAGACCTCTGCACTCTATTTTCTCTATACAGTGCTACATAAGAGAGGGAGGGAAAATGGAGAGAGCGGAGGATGAGTGTATGTATGTGAAAGAAGAGGAGGGAGGAAAGGGGCGTGACAAAGGGAGGAGAGTGAAGCAGAGGATGCTCAGGAAGAGGAGAGAATTGCAGAGGCAGATGACTTCTTCTGACCAAGCAGAATACTGAATGACAGTGCTGCAGGTAGAAGTTGAAGATAGACTCAGCTCTTCAGAATGATATATCATTACATGTTCTCTCAACTCCCCTGCATTGATCTGGCAAGACCGGATAGCGGCAGCAGAAACAAGGCAAGCAGCTCGAGCTTATTCCGTCATATCAGATCTAGAAAATGTCAAAGGGAAACTACTTGAAGCAGAGATGATAGTCCTTAGCTGTGAAGTGGAATGCAGCAATGGTCTTGCATTGACTCCCTTTTGAATCTATTTCCCTTCCATATGCTGAAAAAACTTGATTTGTCTTCCAACTGCTTTCCTCTACTGCAAACTCATTAACAGCGATAGGATGCAAAGTTGGATAGTGCGGCTCATTTGTGGCAGATCCCAAACTGGATCAGAGCACTCTGTATGCCTACCAGGGTTATGAAAATTGTTGTAGTTGTTGTTGAGTATTTTTTATCAAATAAATGAATTGACTTCCCGCCATTGTTGCTCATACAAAACAGCCATCAACAACCCCAAAAAACATCTCATTATGTCAGTGATGGTAATGTGTATAAAAACACAATACGGGGAAAACCTGTCATGACGTCCTGTCCTCATTTTCCTCTGTTGTATTACACAGTATCAACTTTCCCCTTTTTCACTCAATTGTTTTCTTTTTTGTTTCTCACCCAAGCGCAGACACAAACACAGGCTGACAGATTATATGTAATCTTTTACTTCCTACTCACAACAATAAGGTAGAAAGAAAATAAGGCAAGGCTGTATGAGACTGAAGTAGCACAGCATTGCTGGCTGTATTTGGGAATAGTTCATGACACAAGGTGCAAACACACCCATAAACATGCACACTGATACACATAAACAAGCACACAAAACCATTACCAGTGTGTGTAAGTGTGATTTGTGTGCATAGAATTGAGTGTATTAATATTCTCCAGGCGACAGAGCATTTCTCTATTAGCTGTCTGGGTAGCAGCTGGGGAGGTGATTCAGTTGGCGGTGCAGCTCTTGTGCTGAGGAGGAAATTGAGCATGCATTCTAAATCCTGTCTTAGAAAATAAAGGTCTTGTAAAAGAAAGGCATAATTAATGAATTCTGCTCTTGGGAAAGATATGTTCTGGTTGCTATGGGAATAAGATCCACTTGTCTTAGTTATCAGAGGCCTCTTTGCAGCAAGCAGAACAATTAGGCCCACATACAGAAGGCTACAATGCAAATAGGCATGTATACACACAAGCCAAGGAAGTGCTGGTGTGAGTGCAAACTTAACTGTAAAAATGAAAAATACCATAACCGACTTATCTTTCCTGGGGTGAAATATGCAAAACACAATAAAACGTGTTTAGTATCTCTTACTTTGCTTTGCTTGCTTGAGTATGGGTAGCACAGCTCTGTGGCGCTCAGCAATCACAACCATTGTCTTGGTATGAAACAAAGCAGGCCCATTGTTTCATAGCTAAACCCTGGTTCTCAGGCACAGGCCACGGGGATAAAACAGCTGTTTAACTAATGTCAAGAGTATGACTCGCTCCCAGCTGTCTGCAACTGTTGCTCCACACTGGTTAACCCTGACAGCAGAGAAGAAAAGAGAAGAGAGCTGCTGCCTAATGATCTCAAATAACCTCTGAGTTCTCCTAGCTACGCCTGCAACTGCTCCCCCTGAGTGCAAGGGTGCACAAATTACCCACAAACACACACACACACACACAGGCGCACACACAGAACACTCATTTGTTTTCCTCGACAAACACTCACACAGGAGCCTTTGTCTGTGTCTGCACAGTAGGGTGTAGACATACTGTACATTGGTTTGGAGAAAAACAACACACACAAACAAACACTACTCACCACTGACACAACTCTATGGAAAGAAGACACAGTATTACTACTACTGCTCTTCAATCTCAACAGACCATAGGTAGAGAAATTGATACACCTGGCAGGGTAGACACACTGACAAAGTACAACCGTCTCCTTAATGTGTAAGCTATCCTGGTTTACAGTCAATGGAACCACTGGACCTTACTGCCATGTTTACTTCTTAACAACTTTCCCCTCTCTTACAAATTCTCAGTTAAGTGGCATGTCAGCACCTTCCCATCATGTACACACCTCTCTTTGAAGACGTCCCCATACGTCCCTCCCAGTCAGGCCTGATTCCAGACAGTGTGTAAGAAGAAGTAGAGAGGTGTAGCAGCACCGGAACAGTCTTGCAACCCAGACACTGACTAACTGAAAGAAAACAAGACTCTCTCTCTCTCTCTCTCTCTCTCTCTCTCTCTCTCTCTCTCTCTCTCTCTCCCTTGCTGTCTTATTGTATATGCTAATTCCTACACTTGTTGACAACATGGTTAGACTAATTTACAGTTATATATTTCTTTGTTTTGCAAATACATTTTTACAATTCTACTTACTCTGATAGTAAAACTAAATCACTCTGCTAGTGTTACAGTGTGGCCTAAGTAGACTGATGACAATTGGCTGGGATCTGATTGTGAAGAAGAAAATGTGAGCTAATTCCATCACTGTATATTACTTTCTATTATATTTAGTGGTTCTGAAAGTTAGATAATAACATAATGGGTTCAACTTTAGGGCTAGAAATAATGGACAACAAATTTCCAAGGTATGAAGAGTCTTTCATAGATATATTTTCTCATTTAAAGTCGAATTGACATCAAATAAAAAATCATGTAAATATATTTTTGTATTGTTCAGAAAGATGTAAATGTGCTGTATTTATATAGCGCTTTTCTAGTCTTAACGACTACTCAAAGCGCTTTTTACATCATACAGGATACATTCACCATTCACACACATTCATACACTGTGGCCGAGGCTGCCGTACAAGGTGCCACCTGCTCATCAGATAAACACTCACACACATTCACACTCCGATGCGCAGCATCGGGGGCAACTCGGGGTTCAGTGTGTTGCCCAAGGACACTTCGACATGGGACTGCAGGGCCAGGGATTAAACCACCAACCTTCCAATTGGCAGGCAACCGCTCTACCACTGAGCCACAACCGCCCCTGATGAAAGATCAACAGAGGATAAATGCAATAGATACATAATAGACCAGCACTGCAAAATTACAATGTTAAAAATCAGGGTGACAAAATTCAAGATAGATTGTAACATGAATTAAGAATAAAACCATCATGCATTGTGTATTCTTTGATTCTATTATAATTGAGAGTATCAAAGTTGTGAAATTCAAAATTCCACATGTGGTGGCTTTGATAGAAATATTTGTTCAGGGCACCATTTATACATAGGTCAACGGGCTTTGTCTTACTCTATGGCTCAGTAATAAGCAGAGCATCTTCTTACTAAATAACCAGTAATTAGTGCCCAGTCAGCAGTGTGAATGTCCTAAGCAAAAACAATTTTTAGTGCCCTCACTGGTTTTAACTCCTGTATAAGGGATCATTTTGTGTAGATTCCAGGAATCCCCACAAAGACCTGTGGTAGGCTATGTTTACTAACACCACTAAACCACACTTGCAATAAAGCCGCCAAATCAAAAAAAGCTTTGGCTTGGATTCCTCCTACATAATCTGGTGACTCACAATACCTTGACAGCCTCTTCAGACCAGCATTGATTTTACAGCCCTCCACATTAGCTGCATGCTTCATATAATTTGAAACCTCATCTATCGCCTGATGCCCATTTGGCCCATGGCCAATAGTATATTTAGTGACATCCAAACTCAAAAACCATGGATTCTTGGGGGATGATGCAGACAGGTAAACTGTCTGAACAAATAAAACATTTTTAAATGTAAGACTGACTGACTAATATACAAGGATCATGGTGGATTTCGCTGTATGCAGTGCATGAAAAAGGCATATATATATATATATATATATATATATATATATATATATATATATATATATATATATAGCCAGACAGAAAATTCCTGCTCCAGACTGTTTGCTGTGCCCTCCTTATGGAGAGTGACTCACCAACTCAATCGCTCTCCTCTCCCATTGACCTGTACTCCTACTCATTTGCCATCCTCAAGCCTGCCAAATAAAGGTGTGACAAAGATGACTAAAGACTCTCCTCACTACATCAGCATCAGACTGAGAAAAGATTTAGAATTCAATTTCATCCCAAAACAAACATTCTTCAAGCTATAGCTCTTTATCGATTTTATCTTTTGGTATTCCACCATTTTCTAAGAATCAACACATCAGCAGGTGAGGGCTACAAAATATAAGAAATATAAAGGAGAAGAGTGAGATGGAGAGCAGGGCTGGTGGGTGGAAGTAGGGTGAGGAGGATTGCGGGGATAGAATGAAAGGTGGCATGGATAGTGAGGCTGGAGGCCTGGGGACTCACTGCTGCTGATGATACAGCGTAATAAGTGGGACAAGAGAAAGATAAGGAGTTCGAGGGAGGATAAGATGGAAAGGAGTGACAGTTATGTGTAGAGAATACGGTAACAATTGAGCGATAGAAAATGTGACAAAGCAAAAGGTGGAGAGGGAGAGTGAGAAATTGCTGCTGAGAAAAATATGCAGGGTCAGCAGATGGCGTCTGCGGGCCGGAAATGAAGGTCCTGCAGTCAGAGTAGTGGACTGTCATTTGAGAACACTCATGGCTGTGCAGTGTGGACGCACGCACACACACACACACACACACACACACACACACACACACACACACACACACACACACAACAGACATGTAAACACAAACAAAAACAGCACAAGCTAGCACATTTAACAGTCAAACAAAGCCACAACCATATAAACCAATGCAGACCTTCCCCACTCCCCTTCCTCCACTCATTTATGCTTACATTAATGTTTGCAGAAAGGAGCTTAATTTCAGGGCTTGCCTAAAGCATTTGGCAGAACAGCATTAGGACTGTCCAAATACTTTTACCGTAGGTTGTTTAACAGCTTAGAAGAAAAAAATGACAAAACTAAGGCTCTAATAAGATGTTAATGTGAAAAAATGTAAGAGCAAGAAAGAAAAGAGAGAAACAAAGAGAGAGCAAGTCACCCTCAGGGACCACATCCTTTCTTGCAAGTTGTCTGGTGTGGCAAGGTGACAGCTCAACCGCACCACTCTAGGAAAGCACACAAACCCAATTTACGGTCTTTCTTTCTGTGCATAGAATCACAGAGGGATTTCAGGAAACCACTAGTACAAAAAACAGTCCAGCCAGGAGAGGGTTTCTTCATAATTACATCATGCAAAGTTTCCGACAAGGACATTTATCAATCAGCCTGAGAACTGATAATGCCACAAGGTGTTTTTTTTAATGAACATGGAATGAAAAATGACTCTTTATTGATGAAAAAAGATTACCAGTGGGTAGACGGCATATAACGTGGTACCTGGTTATCTGAAGAGCACACTGTGTACAATGGACATAGAATGAACACTGAAAAACATATACAGGGAGCTGTAGATATTGATGCCTGTTTCACCAAACCAAGACTTACAGTCCTCCAGGCATAGAAAAGCTAGCGCGAGGCTCATTGTGATTAGCATTGTAGCATTTCTTATCATCATTAGCTCCATACAGTAAAGCTCAAGCCAGGCACTAATGAGAAATAGGAAAAGGAGTCCAGATTTGAGTAGACGGCTTGTTGTTTGAAAAGGTAATACATTTTGATACAGACAGTGTTTTACTGGAGTTAATAGAGAAAGTCCAATCAAAGTCAATGAATATCGTCTTTGCTTTAGTTTCAACTACATCTGAGTGACTCATAACATGATGCAGTTATGGTGTGGTGGTTAGGGATTACAAAAGCCACTGTAATCGAGTGCCCAGATGAAATGAAAATGTAAAATTCCTCATGCATTTCTCATGCTCTGCTTTGTGTCTAAATGAATCCCAACTGTTACACAAGGATGTGCACTTGTTTCAGTAGCCTTGTGGTTCCCCTTTAGGTTGCTAAATGCTCTTAGAGAATCTTCAAACTTCATAATCACATAAAACTCAGTCCACTGGCAATGTTACCAACTGAGCCCCTCTAAGATCTAGGGAAACCCCTGATGTAATGTTCCAGATAAGAGCCACTTTCCAGCCAAACAAGACAATTCTTCAACTACAAGTGGAATGCGGATTTGTATCTTGTGCAATCAAACTGTGCTGGAAGCTGTCCTTAGCAGAGACTTGAACTATCAAAAACACTGATATGATTACTATTTTGAGAAACTCTATCTTAATGAAAGTCAAAGCAGATCAACTATGGAAAAAGAAAACGAAACTGACAAGCAGAAACGGTAGTCTTAAATTACTAGAAAAAGTCCCGAAAAGACCAGGACCATTACCTGTGAGACACATTACACACACACACACACACACACACACACACACACACACACACACACACACACACACACACACACACACACACATCATGCTGGTACTGAACCTCAGCCAAGTGTGCTTCTCTCAATTCTAGCCTTTAGTCTCAAAACAATCAGCCCAGACCCCACTAGCATCTTTGCAGTAATTAATCTATAAACACATCTTGTTTACTGAGTTATAAAGTGTAAAATAAATCTATAAAACACAACACTTTGAGAGGCTGCAGAGAAAAACATGTCATTCAAATACAACGTTCTTTAAGAGCAAAAGCAGCACATCAGTCAGCAGCCTGTGTGTTGGAAACCATACTGTGAGACTGTGTTACCCTGCTAACTATAGAAAGCTTAAGCAGATAAAGACATTAAAACAATTTAATAAATGGTTTCACCACTTAAATCACCACAAAAAAAACTATCCAAAGCTTACTGCACTCTGAGTTCTGTCATGCAAAATAAGCTTTGTATTACTGTCCACAGCAAGCAAGCACGCACACATGCACGCACCCACACAGGCATGCTAATCCAGCCTACAGGGCTGATATTAACATGGGGGAAAAAACTGAAGCATCTAGTGAGTGCTGTTGCTGTGTGTGTGTGGAAATGAGGGGCTATTTTGTAGCAACCAAAACAACTGGGTCATTTTAGAAAAGCTCCAGTTTTCCAAGTCTGCCTTACTCTATTAACAATGTCTTGATGATCTGCTGGTTATTGGATTAAAACATAATTCCCCAGCCTGGCTCTCTCTTTCCAAAATCTTCCATCTCCATCCAGATGGCTTAGGGTTTCACTAATGTCAGTGCTTGGCAATACTTGTTTGTTTGGTTTTCTCACTGTAAGGCACTTTGAGGGAAAATGTTGTAGTTTCCAGGCCCTTCTGTGGTGAGAGGGGTACAATTACAATGAGGCTGGGGAACCACTGATTCTAAGTAAAATATAACCCATTCAAAAAAGCAACAAAGAAAGTTACAGTATATGCGTTATGTGATCAAATCCTCAAGAAACAACACCAAAGCTCTGAACAGCCTGCCTAGTGCTATCATAAGCTACTAAATAATTAAAAAAAGTCCAGCCAGTCTAAAGCTTTCAAGCTTTATGGAATATAAAGACAAATTGGCAAGAATACCATTGCAACCATCACATTTAAAAACAATCTGTGAAGAAACGCTGCAAACTGTAGCTCTAAAGTGTGTGCATAGAATACTGTTTTCATTTCATGAAATGTGGCAGTGTCTCGTCACTCACTGTGTTTGTTGTTGTTTCCCTGGCCTGGCGTGGTTCTGACAGGCTCCTGGGGATGTCCATGCTTGGGGGTCCGGCCCCTTGGCAGCCCTGATGAGGACAGCTTCCCAAGCCTGGGGCCACTTGGGCTCTCCATGCCTACAATGGTAGTTGTGGGGGTACAAAATCACACAGGAGAGATTGGTAGCTAGAGGCGAAATTGGGATACTTTCTGACGCTCATTAATCCCGTTCCATTGCTTGTCAAAACATTATTAGCAATGTCCACTGTCCAATGTTTGATGCTGAACCATTGTGGCCATTGGTGCTATTGGACTGAAGGTTAACGATAATCTGAGTGGAGGCACACACATCAGCTGCAGTTGTAATGAGGGTGTGACCTTCCATGTTTAATTTCAAAATCAATATTCTCACTTACACACTAACTCCATGCTCTGCCCATTAGATAAAAGGTGAGTCAAGAGGGAGAGGGGGGGGGGGTACAAAGCTACTTTCCTGCCCTCTAGCTTTATTATTAAAAACAGTGATGCATCTTGTAGTCAGCAGCAGCAACGTGCCTTTTGCTTTAAGTGAGAGCTAATCTCTTATTTGTTGACTGCTACGGTTAATAGACTACACAGCATAGTCCACCAATCAAGAAACATCATGCCACCATCATCCATAGTAAGCCCAGTTTTGGGCTCTGTATTGAACCCCCATTTCCTACCAGCATGGGAAAGTCTAATGGATGAAGGCTGACAATTGCTAATTATGCTAAGTGGGACTGATTACAATCCAGAATGCTTTCTCTTAGCACACATTCATGTTACTCTCCAAATGAAGCACACAAAGGGTCATTCGGTTGGGGCCACTCGGTGTCCATTTACATGCCACGCTACTCCCTGTACATTGAGCGATGATGGCTCATCCATCAAAGTAACACTATGCTCACAGCTTGTTATAAGTTGTTAATACATTTGACTTTAAAAGGCAGTGAGCTCGCTGCACAACGCAAGTTGCAGAAATATGCACACATTCACACTAGACACCTTCCTGTTCCTGCCTGATGTGTCAGAGTGTGAAGTGACAAGCATTTTACTACTTGAAATAAACAGATGTGGTGGTGAGAGAGACAAAGACACATTGATATATTATCACTGCTGAACTGAATGCTGCTTCTAATCTTTTATTGGGAGTTTCAATAGTGACATACGTACTTTTTTGTACACTAATGCATTTTTGTTTCCTATGTTTTGCCCTGGTATTTGTTCAGCAATGTTTTTAAAATAACATTGCAGCTGGTGTTTTCATAAAAGATTTCTAGAAGTAAACCCCAGTCCCACGTTACCATACATTTAGCTAGACACAACAAAACATGGTGACACCCACTCACATCTTCCACCACAATCTGCTGGCAAACCAACCTGGAAATAAGTATTTTTGCTACGCACGTGGCACACTGCCATGCTGTGTGTGTGTGTGTGTGTGTGAATTTCAACAAGGTTACAGAGTTGCCTATTTATGTGGTTAAGAAAAAAAGAGTGCTCCTCAGGTCGGCCACACCTACCTGAACTGTCGGGCAGTCACCCAGCACTAGGGGCCGGGTGGCCCCGGGTCACCCACGTGAGGGAGGAGGGGGTCAGGAGACAGACACCGAAGTGGGCGTTTTTCCACCAATGTTATGTTACATGGCAATCACACCTGCTGTGCGTCAAGGACCGGTCAGACCGGGGTTGGGGATCTGAAAGGAAGTGGACAGTCGTCAGTCGTCCTGTCCCCCCACTCTGCGGACCACGACGAGGTGGAAGAAAAAAAAGAGCAGGGCAGGAGAAGAGAAATTACAATTTCGTCTGTACATGAAAATAAATCCTGGATACTTTCACCTTATTCCCAGTTTCCAATTGCCTTGCCCCCTCCTTTCCGGCATTAATATGTACACCACGAGGCACTTCTTCAACCTCTGTCTTCTCGTTAAACAATCCAGAAATATTAGAAATAGCCAGGAAAATATAGGTAGGTCCTCGACTCCTTGAGGAAAATATTAGAATACGGGATGGTTTATAGGCAGTGAAGCAAAATGGCGACTTTATTACGAAGGAGGAGTAAAAAAATCCTTGCGCTGGCTGGAGCTAAAGGGAGGCACAAAAATATATTTAGTGCAGTAATTTCGACGGCGGCGAAACACTTTGTTAGAGTAAAAGAAAACGAAGCGAAGGAAAATGAGCAGAAAAGCCAAACCTTGGTCGGTTTTTGTTCACTCCTCGGTTCCTTACCTCGGGATTATTTCGCTTTTTTATACGGATATTATCTCGGCGGCCGTGTACAGTATTACAGTAATGTGTGTTGGGTCATGCGCGTATCCACTCCACCTTTGACAGTTGCAACTACAGTCTTGAGGCAACTTGCAAACTCTCGCGTTATTATTATATATTATCGAACAGATTAATTGGGATTTCTGTGTAATAAAGTCGCTGCAATACCGGCTCGTGCTGCTCTTCCGACGTAACGGCGTTCTCCTGACGAAAAAGGGTCAGCGCTTAAATTCTTTAAATCAACCTTCGCCAAGTATTTGAATATAGTTGCTGCCAAATGTTCTCACCATGCGCCCTCCAGGCAAATCAGGCAGGGAAAATGATTATAGTCCAGTCTGTAGGAGGCTATTCTTTGTCATTAGGCTACCTTACTGGAGGCAAGTGCTTAATGCAGTCAGTGCAAGTATCCCTCTCCAAAACCACTGGAACAACGTTTGCTTAACCTAATGAGTTAAAAAAAAGCCCCACTAATGAATTTGTTCCATTTTTTTTTTTTCCCAATATACAAGTCCGACTTTTATAATAGGGCTACTCGATCATACAATCCCAAAATTCAAGGTCAATATTAGGGCATGATATATTAAGCCATTTGATGTTACTAACAGCACATAGGCCTACTGTCAATATTGGATTTTTAATCGGTGTAAGTTGACTACAGGCTATGTGCACACTTCTAGAATTTCCCCATAAGTCAGCTAATAATAGGCCTACATGTTTAACATTTGGTGTGAATCCACATATCTTCCTTATATCACAGCTCACTTAATGGATTATTAATAGCATCATTGCCACCTCACTCGGTTTCAGTAAAACAACAGAGGGTCTCTCTAATTTGATTGGTGCCAGTCGTCATGACCTAATAATTCCTATTAGTGGAAATCATCTGAAACCATGATGTAATGTAGGCTATGTGTAAAAAAAAAAGAAAAAAAAAGTGTTTTCAGCATTGCCAGTGGAGGGCAGGAGAGCCTCATTTTGTATACGGTGATGTATCAACCCAAATAACACGTGTGTTTAAATAAATTGCATTTTTATTTTTTTTAATGAATATCACTTAAAGAGGCTTTCACACTGTCTAACACAATGACACTAAGAGACTCACGGACAACTTTTTTTGCGTCTTTCCTCTGTTTTTTTTTTTTTTTTTGGGTCCTGAGACAATGTTTGTTAATTTTGTAATAAAGTAGTAGAGTATATAATACTTTTAAATATTGTTAATTTTGTAATAAAGTAGTAGAGTATATAATACTTTTATATATTAATATTAAAAAATACACAAATCAGGAAGATGAAAGAACAAAGCAGGTGTTACATTTTAGTTATGTCTTTCCTAAAATGCTATGTCTTTTGTATACTGTCTAAAATGTATATATCATGCCAGTGATTCTCATTTGATTTTTTAAATGTTATTTAGATATAAACAAGTTAGTTTTATTGTTGCAAATGTCCAAATATTTCAAACACACTAAGGTTTGTCTGCATCAGTCTTCCACTAGAGGGCAGTGCTTTCCTTTGATTGTCAGAAGCAGCTCAAAAACTATGTGGGAACATGGACCACTGTAGCATCTTTAACACTTTTAAATGTGTATTTGATTTTCATGGCAATGTTATGTGTGTTACTTTGACCTCAGGAGACTTGAGGTGATGATCAGCTGGTTATTGACACACTGAGCCTGATGAGTGTTTCAGTCTTGACCATTTTCCTGCACAGTCTGCCTCCTGCTCTCTTTAATGGCCACTTGATGAATAGTTCAAGAGGGGCCTTGTTTGACCCATGATTAATCCTTTTACTGTGGCAGGGATATATGTTCCCTCTTTTCCTCTGCTGAGTGAGCAAAAGGCTACTTAATGGTTTTTAGAACTGGCCAGGTGGAGCGGTCTGTGCCCTTAAAGGCTTTTGAAGAGTCCATCCAACAGTTGATTGTGTTATTTATCTTTTGACCTTTCCAGTGCAAGTTGATTGAGCACACATGCACTTTTTTTCCGATATACTGATTTGCTTAGTAGTGGTATCCTGAATATTAACTCTTGGGCGCTGGCCAGAAAGGGTTAGCCATTACAGTCTTCAGCTGTTTGTGCCACTGAGCAACTCCACTGGAGCAGCTGCTAAAAGGCTGCTCAACAGTAGTTGATGAGGAAGGACAGATTGTTTCTCATTATATTTCAAGGCTGTCAGAGGACTGAGATCCAGCTAATCAAAGCCACAAGCAGATAACGATAAACAAGCTGGATGTAGAGCCTCTGCATTTGGGTGTTTAAGAGAATGATGACAAAAGACAAGCTTTCAAAAAGAAAAGAAATTTAATAGTAAACAGTAACCAATTAACTGCACCATCCAACCATCTGCTTCACGGATTTATTCTCTGTCAGTGTTGAGAAGGCCACTGTTCACTGAATCTGTTTATCATACATGTGCCTTGTTATCAACTGGTGAGATGCTTCATGTCTCTCAGTAATTGGTGTGTGTGTGTGTGTGTGTGTGTGTGTGTGTGTGTGTGTGTGTGTGTGAGCTAGAGACACAGTAATAGGAGTGTGCCTCTTTAGGCAAGCAGCACTGTTTTGCATTCATAGAGTCAGGGTCGTGACTCAAGGACTCAAAATGACAGCTCAGATTGAGAATCCAAGTTTGAGACATGCTCACTTTTATTATTATTATTATTATTAATAATAATAATAATAATAATAATAATAATAATAATAATAATAATAATAATAATAATAATAATAATAATAATAATAATAATGGGGAATTAAAAAGCAAAAGGAAGGAGGAAAGGAAAGGAAGAAAGAAAGAATAGGAGAAAGTAGCAAACAAAGCCAGGAACAAGCAGCAGCAGAAGGAAGTTGGCATAGAAGAAAAAACAAAAGTGAGAGTAAAACTGATAAAGAATAGCAAGAGCTGTTCAGCATTTCTTGGATACGGCCAGAATAGGATATCTAGGAAAACCTTCTGAAGAGAGGGTGACTGAGGATATCTTCCTTAAATAGCATATGTTAATGTATTATTTCTGGTGAGGATATATTTTGTTGCTTCGATGCTACTTGTCCCCGTGTTTCAGTGTCTGCTGGCATTGTTATATACTAATAACTCAAGACTAAAAACAATTAAAAATAATTATATTAATACAAGACCAACACTGAATCTCAATTAGTTTATTCTAAAAAGACAGCTTTCAACATGTTCAATACCATATGTCTTCATATCTGTAAAGCAGATACATATTTTTCCATTTTAAACAGCTCTTCAGTCATCTGACAAAGGAAACCAAAAGTGTTCATATTTACAGTACATCTGGGAGTCCAAAAATAATTCAGTGTATTTTCTACCTTTTTACAGTCAATTACTTACATTACCCAAAGACTCCTAGTCAAAGGACGGATGGAGGGATGCTGGAAGGGGAGATTTTGTTTGCTAGAAGTTTATTTATGTATTGAAATTATGTACGTTTGTGACTTAAACATCTTCATCACACAGCTGTCTGCTTCTGTCTAGAGTTAAATCAAATGTGCTTGCTTCAGTCGCGTTGAAAATCTTGTTTAGCTTTTATAGTATTTTTGATTTCTGAACATTTGAAGTCACAGTGTCACACCAGGGACTGAAATTGTGTGCGAGAGATGACACACGGTATACAGTAGCACACACAAAGGACAGAAGCTATGAGGCTGGCAAATGCTGCTGCTGTAACAGGCAAAACAGACATTTCCCTCAGCAGACATCCCTCATTCTTGCAACTCAAATCATTTCTCCCATACAGTGCTCCTCCTCTTCACCTTTAATCATTTAAATTATTGCTTCATCAAACTTAGACAGTAGTCAGTGATTATCACAGGATCCATTGCATTAATAAAAGACTAAAGAACAGTATACGTAGATCTAAACTGTATTTTATTCTACAACGCTCATACTGTATATATATGTTTAATTTCTCGATGAACAATAGAAAAAGACTGTTTGTTTGAATGACATTCGGCTTAAAGTGTTTTTGATGACCTCCAAAGCTACAAAACTACCCAAAACTAAAGTCCTGAGAGGAAAACATGAGTGTGACATGTTGCTGAGGAATTGATTAGCTTTGTATTGGCATTAGTCAAGACCAGCTAATTCCTTGTAAACAGGCACCTGTCATAGCTTCAAAGGAATATGGAGATCAACCTTAACTTTCCATCCAGTGGCCAGTTTACACTACAATACAAACCGTCGTCCACAAGGTTTTAGCAATACTGGGCTTAAAGGTTCAGATAGGTGTTTATTCACCTTAACCAAAGAGAGGGGAAAAACATAAATACTGGTTGTGCACATGTAAAACATTAAAATCAGTCTGTTCAAAATGACACCAGGAAACCAAAAGGAGATTTGCTGTGATCAAGCATATACCAGTGACAGGCCTACATCATCACTAGGGCTGCGAATCTTACATCTTATCACTATGTTACAGTGGGTACCCCTGCCTCGAGCCGGGCTTTGTCTCTCTGTCTCAGTGTCTGTAAACCAGATTGGCCGCGTTGAATGAGAATCCTCCAGACCGGTTGGCATGTAGTCTATAGGCTTGTCCTCTCCCCTTTCACTTGTCAATTCTCCGCTCACATATCTGAAGACAGCAGCTCTTCAATGGCTCCAAGAGATGTACTGTGACAGGGGATGAGGGAAAAGGGCTGCCAAATGGATCCAAGGGTGAGCTAAGAGAAGTTTCCAAAGGAGGCTGCAGAGAGAGGGGAGAGAAAAGAGTGAGGGATACATTATTAGAATTAACATGGATAGAAAAAGCAGAAATATTATCTTCTCACATCATGGCTTATTGTTGCCTCAGTGCATGGTCAAAAATGGTCTGTCTCTGTTAATGCACCATGAAGCTGCTGAAACACACCTTGCCTTGAAAACACATCAGTCTCATTTAAGACCCTTTTCAGAGTACAAGTATAGGGCTCATAACCTTCCTGAATTTGTATGTGGCACCTTACTCCCCCAAACTCGGTTACTGAATAGTTAAGCAACCAATGTGGCAGGCGTTTCTGCGTGTAACACACTCAATCACAGAGCAACAACCAATAATTTACTATAAAACACTGGCTGACTGAATAAATAGGAGAGTAATGGTCGTGCATGAAGATTGCTGCAGTGTTACTAAAGAGAAATATACTAACATAATGAAATACAATAAAGGAGAAAAATGGATGCCTCTTCAAAATAAAGGTGTTTCATAATCACATGCAGAGTGACATTTCATTCATAAACGGTCTAAAGCTACAGCACATGTGCACAGCTAGACTTATAATATTTACACGGTTCTACTATAGCATTCTACTGTACTGCGTCGATATACATTGTGGTTATATAATTAAGCTTTACGACAAAGGGCAGAAATGACATTGAGCTAATCAGCATGTAATAAAAAGGTTTTTTTCCTCATTATTATTATCTGCTTTTCTCTCAGTCAAAACAACAGATGTGACCAGGTGGTTTCCCTGACAACTAGCCAGTTTGTTCCATCCTGAAATGACACCAAGAGTCAGTGGGAAGACAGACTTTCTTCTCCCAGACAGTTGGCATTTCAGCTCCAAGCTCCCCTCTCCTGATAGCCGAGGAAGACACACCACCTGTCTCTCAACACAAGCAGATGTAACACGGCACTGGAGTGAACCTGATCCAGCAAACGATGGAGGGAGACAGAAGGATGGAGAGGCATTGATATGACTAGAGGCTTGTACAGACACAGAGAAAACCACTTCTCTGATAGAAACCCTTTTTAAATGAGCTCCCGATGGAGTTGTCACAACCTAGGTGCAGCAGAGGAGAAGAGGCGGTATGGTAAGAGGGGGATGAACAGCAACCAGGCAAAATGAGCTGAGGAGAAATGACATGTTCCTTCTTTTTCTTTGTCTGTCAAGTCATTCATATTCTAATTCTGAGCTACATTTCAGCTGGCAGACGGCCCATACTTTAGAGCTCTGAGTAAAGCTCTGCAGGGATGGGTAACATCACAGGAGCATTTCAGAGCAGACAAGACAATTTCCCACGACAACCAAGGTGCTGCCAACAACATATTGTTTGATTTGGGGTAGGGGTCAATGGTTGGTCATCCTGTTTCAGCTAATCATCACTGAGAGTCTGAAGCATGGCAGATGGCTACATGGACTGAGTTTGATGAAAATGTGATGTTGTGTTGTAAAGCTAGGAGAGCCTGACAGTTCATTATAAAGATATAACAACAACCAGAGGCTGAGAAGAAGTAGGATGGCACATCCCCCACTGGGCTCTGATCTGAATCCTTCTTCCCAAAGCTTTCCAGATGTTACAACAACCCCTGCATAGTTCACACTGCCCCGAGAGAGGTATGGCTCTGGGCTGTGGAAAACAACATCATTACCTTTCACAGCCTAGCCTGCTGAAAATACATAAGACACAGAAAGTGAGGTGTCAAAATAGGAATAGCTTTTTAATGAAAGGGTAATGTACAAGAGGAGACATAAACAGCATACTGTGAAATAATGCAATGCAAACAATAGCAGTGAAGGTTGAAGTGGTGGATGTATACTCTATGTACATTTGCATTCAACTTTGATGCTCGGATTTGAATTTTCACCAACTGTTAGCGAATTTCAGAATTTGAGTAAGTTTCGTTATTTAACCATGACCTGAAACTTTTCCATAAGTTTAAAGTGATACTAACATAAACATCTATGTTTTGAGTTTCAAACACTCACCTTCTGTCGACTTAAAGGTTGCTGTAAAAAGTTTATACAGTAGTTGGAGTTCTATTGGATGCCAAAAGTTTGTCAGCATTGGTAATGCTTATATCAAAACTTTTCAAACCGCTACAAGTAAATATGACAGTTGCAAAACTCAGTAAAGGCTAAAACAGGGGATGAGTGTTTGACACTCAAAATATATTGAGTGCAGTATTAGTTTAACCATGTTCTTTAATCAAATTTGTTTTTTTCAGCATCCCAAATGTCCAATTTGTGGAAGAACTTTGGTTTCTGTCAAATATGTTAAGTCTCAAGCCTAATTCAAGACAACCTTGAGGCAGCATCATGTAAGACAATACAGTATACAATTGTTTTGACCGACTGAGTAGTCCTTGCCATGACTATTAAGCTCACCTGCATGGGTGAAACTGGTGAAATGCCCCTTTAATACAAGTGTAATTCTGTTGCTGAATACTTCTCCTAAAATAATTCCATTTACTAATCAAAACTTCAGTAAAACATGGAGTTAATCTACAAATACACCTTTCCACTTTTTCTATGGCCTCTATGAAACAATTGTTTTTCAATCTCTTTCAGTCACAGACATGTGCAATTTCTTCCCTTGGTTACTGTGTGGAGAACAACATTTTTCAACAATAATTTGCAACAGAAGTAATGCGATTCCATGTTAAGTGTGAAATGCTATTACAGAGCTTTGAGCAAGTGAGCCTGGCAGATTAGTATGGAGCTGGAAAGTAGAAGGCCCTACAGCAAGGCAATGGAAGTGCTATGAGACCAATTTTGTTTTAACTAGCCATGCTCCATCATTAACCTCTTAACCCATCTCATTTCTTTATCGTTGTGATCTGCGATCTCACCCTGTAGTTTACCTCTATCCGTTAAACATCTCACCTCCAATCACGGCTCCTGTTTTTTACTGCCTGCTTTTCTTCCTTTTCTCCCCTCTATGTATTAAAACCATATCCCTCTGGTGTTTCTGAGCTCTTTTCTATGATTTGTCCTTTTAATTTTGTTTCAAATATTTTATTTTCAAAAGGATTTGGAGAGACACAGAGAGAGAGAGCACTTATTGCTTTAAGAAATCACTGAAGAGTGCATTTTACAAAACTGCTGATGTGAATAATATGAAACTCTTGTAAGGGTCATGGTAAATTGTGCTATCGTGGCTCAGATCAGAAACAATTCAAGCTTATTTGTATTTTCGTCCTCTTTTCAACAGTTATTTTGAAATCAATATTTAATCTTTGGTAAATCCATTGCAGATGAATCAGACCTGACAGGCGGTATAGACACAAGGCTCCACTAAATCACACCAGAAATGTAAATTTATTGTGAGAATCTTTCAGGGAGAATAGATGGAAGTGTGTGTGGGTCATGTGCAGTGCAGTTTGAACCAAAACAGCCTGCAGATACATTAAAAGTTCAGCCCTCATCCTTATACATCACCATCACCATTGCTACTCCACACATGTCACAATTTGCTAGTCAAAACATCAACACCATTTTCCTCCTACCCATACTTCTTTCTCAACCTCATGGTATATATAGTGTATAGAGGTACTGTTCTACCAGCAAAAAAGTATTTCCATTGTTAAAAAAATTAAGTTCTACACAATGACTAATTTACTCATTTACTTTTACTAATTTATTTAAAATAATACAGGTTGCACCTGCACAGCAAAAAAAAAGTATTAAAAAACTAAATTCTCCTCCAGCCGGTCACACCCATGATTCCTTTCCTTTCTCATCCTTCCTCCCCTGCATCTGTCTCACATCAACCTTTAGCAAGCCCAGCACAATATCCTGTGGCCAATCTTGAGCTGTGGAAGGGGGGTGGTCCAGTCAATAACAGCTGCTGGTCATCACCTTGATTCCCAGTCCAACATACAATGAATACAAGACAGCAAATCCAGAAAACCATGTAAATTATAACTGTTAATACGTGCAGCACATCTACCAATAAAACTCAAACTGGCCAATGAACCAAAACATGCAATGTCTGGATCAAAATCAAAAGCTGCTTAAAGTCACATGCTGACATATGCATCCATGCTATCTATGCTGCAGCTAAATGCTAACATCTACATGCTAACATGCTCACAAAGACAATGTTAACATGGTGATATTTTTTCATGTTTACCATGTCCACCATCTCAGGAGAGTGCATTAGCATAGGAACATTTCCTTATTAGCACTAAACACAAAAAACAGCTGGGGCTGATGGGACTTTGTTTAGTTTTGCAGGGATTTTTAAAAAAACTAATTATCGGACAAATTTTAACATTGACCTGATAATGATGCCGTCACGACAATTCACATGGTTGTCACAATTCATCCTGTGGGGAACATGGATGTTTGTACTAAATATGGCAATCCATGCGATAGTTGTCGTAACAATTCACTCAAAACCACAAATTTCAACCTCATGGCGCTAGATAAAAGGTCTGGGGAACAAATAGGTCAGTAGGGTTCATCATTTGGCAACAATGAATGTCTGTACAAAATTTCATTGCAATCAATCAATAGTTGTTATAGTTGATATTTCAGTCTGGGCCAAAGTGGTGGACCAGATGACATTGGCATCCCTAAAACCACATTGCCACTTTGTCATACTGCATGAGTTGTTTCAAGAAACTTCATAACTGAACATTATTTTTGGATATACCTCATTCATTTAAGTAGTTTGTAGGTTGAGACACACAGACATGGGTTAGCTTGCTGGTTGCATGAACTTTGCTGAAGGGTCAGTTGTCTACCCATGGATAATGACAGCATTGGCCATTTTATGGTAAACAGCTTTTTTAATGTTCCAGTCCACACTGAAGCCTTTATCACCTCTGCCCTCATCTACCACCTTATCACTACCTCATCACACTCAGCACTCAGAAACAACCCCCATTATCACCCATTCAACTGTGGGAAGTAGTTGAAGGGGTGCTGTCCTAATTTTATCACCTCTGAATATCCTCCAACCCTGTGAACCTCAGGTGTTTTATAAGGCCACCCAATTAGCTTGCACTTATAGCTTAGAGCCAGAGCCTGCTGAACTGGCAAATTACATTTGCATTGCTCTATTAATATGTGTCCAACAGCAATTTCATTCTTTCCCCTTACTTGCCAGCCAATTGTATTCTCTCAATTTAATTTAGTTTGATGAAATTCAACATGCTTGATTGAAAAAACATTTGCCGCTAAGTGTCTAAGAGGAATGAGCTTAAATGACAAGACATGGAACAATAAATTAGCTCACAAGTGATTTGAGGCAGATCCACTGGTATAAGGCACATGTACTGGGTTAGAGTCTGGCCAGGGACCTTTGTTGCATAGCATCCTTATTTCTCTCTCATTATGTTTCCTGTCAATCTCTTGTGAAACTTCAAAGCTATAATACCAAAGATAATCTAATAAATTGTTCAATTTGAGATACTAAGTGTTTTTAAGCAGTGCTGATCTTTCATATCATCAAAAAGCTCAAAAAACGGATTGTTTAGTTTGTGTATGCATGCATTTAGAATGGGATTACATTAATTTATTATAATTGGATAGCAGCCAAATTTAATCTGGCATACATTGACTTGTCTTCTTCTGTGATTGGTCATCTTGTTCTTTAATTGCAATTGGAGAGTGGTTCTGATAGCTTTTCTTTGGTAATTCAAGAATCAATCATTTGTCTTTTATCTGTTTTTGTTCACGATTCAGACAGATAAGGTTTGGTCTTTGATTTTAGTTTGATATTTCCCTGAATAGCTTTCGGCAATGTTTTGTTTAAACTATTTTATATTCGGCTATTCAATGACTTCAGATAACTTGATTACATTTTAAAAAGGCATCTCGCAGTCATTTCTATGACTTGTTTAGTCTCTATAGATCACTGGGTTGCATCACTATGTTCCTTATCATAATATGACATTTTGTATCTGCCACACACACTTTTCATATTGCTGTGGGGACATAGAGCTCTTACAAAATAGATAGATATAACAGTAGCAGCATGAGTAGCATAATGTCATGGTTGTGTAGGTTTCAGTTTCCTGTTTTATTTTGTAATCTGTTTTTCTCCCGTGTCATGTCTTGTTTTACTTCTTTCCTTTTGTTTTCCCACCTGTTCTTGAGCCCTAGTGTTACCTGTCCCTTGTTTCCCTTGTTACCTCTTGTATTTAGTCTCTGTGTTGTCTTTGTCTGTTGTCAGGTTATTGTATTATTTTTGGATTCTGTGTGTTAGTCTACCGGTTTTCTCTGTGTTCCAGGTTTTTGGTATTCTTGTAATTTTGACTTCCTCAACATTTTGGAATTATTGTAGCCTGCTGTATAGAGGACCCATTTGGTTGTATATCTTTTTGTTTGTGATTAAATCCTCAAGCTCACCAGTTTCTGCCTGGCTGTTTCTGCATTTGGGTCCTCCAATTCTCGGAACCTCGTGACACATGAATAATCAGAAAGTAAGAGTGAGCTTGACAGATTGCAAAGACCACTTTACTTGCTTGAATATAGATGGTGATTATAAGAGCTCATAAGAGTTCATAATGATCAACTGGTGGCAATATAAAACTTTATTGCTTTGCCTGAACTAACATAATACTCTATTTTAGTGAGAAGCACTTAGGTCAAGGGAGATTAGACCATTCAGAGAAAATAGTGAATATGCAATTATTTTTACTTCTTTCCTTTTACAGAAAAGGTTCTGTTCTTTACTGTGTTCCATGAATAAGAAGTCAAATAAACAGCCAAAACCTCCAGACATATTTTGCTGAGTTTTAATACTGAATTACTGAATAACATTGGAAAGAACTAAACAACAGGATGCTGCTGCTGCTGAATAAAGGTCTTGATTGTGAAGATTATGGTGCCCACAGGAACTTAAATGAAATAGCTGGAAGGTGCTCAGAACATGACACATGAAAAACTACTAAACTATCAGTCAGTTGTCATCTATCAAAAGTTAGGGTGTAATGCAATAGAAGATTAAAAAAAAAGTATATATATACTGTACATATATATATACAGTAGATATATTTGCACTTTGAACCTATTAGACTTTTCTTCCGATGGATATGTACCTGTAGAATCTATCAAGGGAACTACAAGGAACATGTGGCAAAACCTTTGAAATACAGTTCTTCAGACAGGAAATTGTTTCTCTTTAATGACTCATAGCCATCAATGAACACAAAAAAAAACAACCAACAAGCACAGCAACAAAAAAAAAACAGGCTTGTAAGAAGCAAGCGACATGAACTGCTGAATCCAGGTCGGACAGTTTATTGATGGCTGAATAATAAAAGTGTTTACCAAAGCCATCATTCAGAGGCAGCGCAGCAAATCAAGAGCTCCCATCAATAAAACCACACACAGCCACAGACAATTGCACTAGAATGTCCAACTCCCTGTATGTCACAGCAGGCATGCATGGTCTCAGATTGCCTCCTGCCTATTTAGCCCTATTTAGCCTAACTGCTCTCCACTTTCTTTTTCTTTTTCCCTCTCACACAAAAACACCATTATTCACCGAGCTACACAGACAAATGGTTACTGCACACACCATCTTGTTACTTACTTCTACTCAGGAGCTGCAGGTTGCGGACCTCTTCTCTGACTTGCAGCTGGAGGACTTGTTGAAGGACCTCCTGCCTCAATGTCTCCTGGATGATTCCCATCCTCTCTAGCTTCTCCCCGTTTAAACGCAGCAACGCCCGTCCTGCCAGGAGGAGTATATGGATTAAGTTTTTCCACTAATAACACACAGTCATTATAACCATGAAGGCTAAGTAATTTCACTTAGCCAATGTACAGTATATTTATCATTCAGTCAATCAGATGGTTTCATAAAGAATTATATATTAATAAAGTTGCAATACAGATTATTTCCAATCATCACCTTTATCTATTCTTATTATGTATCTCAGGGTTATGTGCAACCCCCCCCCCCCAAAACACCATTTCCCACAGTAAACAGCTTTTACAACCAAACTGCACTCAAACAGTTACAAAGGCAATATGAAAACACACACACGCACACACACACACACACACACACACACACACACACACACACACACACACACACACACACACAGGTTACTATGGGTAGAGGAGCTATGTCCTTCACCGGTACAGACAGAAGAGGAATCCATCATACCTGCAGCAGCTCTGTACGATGCCCAAATCATAATTAGACATATTACTTATGTTGCTTACTCTCCATATCATTCCATTCATTCTTATTTCCTTCCCATGGAAATCAGTACATCCAAAAACCCTTCAAAATCAGAAGATGTCCAGCAGTGATGTCCAGCATCAGCTCAGAGTTGGCAGAAACCAGTGGGACCCAGGTACACCTATCTACTGGCTGGAGAAGTCTGGCCAGAAGTGGTCTTCATGGAAGAGTTGCAGCCAAAAAGCCATACCGGCATGCACTTTGTTTGATGTATACTGATCCCTTAACAGTTTCACATTCCACTACTCAGTACATATGACACGAGTTCTAGACAGTCTTAACATGTTTTCAAATACAGTATATGACTCAGTTGACTCTTCTGTTGACCGGTGCATTCTCATGAGTCAAACTGCCACTATGTTTATTTAAATTCTCCTTTTCTCTTTTTCATGGTTCTATAAAGGCCCAACCAAGTCCTCAAGAGTCTGGCTGCAGCTCTTGAGAGCAAGAGGAATACGGCTAACTCCTTGCTCCTGAGAGCAACCAATTCCATCACGGCCCCAACCTTCACCCAAGAGGGACAGAAAAAGCCCAACCATCCCCATACCAACCCAGAAGCTGGACAACTAGCCATGGCCCGGGACTGGAAGATGCTAGTTGATATTGGCCAGCAACTAATCTTTCCACCAGGGATTGCAGCCACTACCCTTAGGCCAGACTTGATACTCTGGTCCCCTTCACTGAAGTCTGTTTACATCATAGAGCTCACAGTCCCATGAGAGAATTCACTAGTAGAGGCCTATGAACGTAAGAAACTGTGCTACACAGAACTGGCAGCAGATGCACAACAGCGAGGATGGAAAGCGAGTATCTATCCAGTTGAAGTGGAATGCTGAGGTTTCGTGGCTTCCTCCACCATCAAGCTGCTGAAAACCCTTGGTATCCATGTACAGGCTCTGCGACAGAGAGTTAGAGCAGTCTCTGAAGCGGCCGAAAGAAGCAGCCAGTGGATATGGCTCAAGCGGAAGGACACTAATTGGGCTCAAAGAGCATCAACATGACCTGCTCACTGAGCACCCTGTAGCTGGTCACCTTTGATGAGGGTATCTAGTGTTGAAAGGCCGAAACACGCCTTGATTTAAAGGTACACTACTGATGATTGTGTCCCAAAATTTACAACTTTCCACATCTAGAATACAGCTCTCACGCTACTCTCAACATCAAGGCAAACCTCATGTGCATACCATCCATTGGCTCAATGGACAGTTTACCATCATGTCCCGTGTTTCATAATTCTTCTTTTATGTAACTACTCCACTGTGCATGCAGCTTTGTGTGCCCTCTGGAGGTAAAGTGAAATAGAAGTTCTGCTTGAAAAACATATTTGATGAAAGCATTGAACGTTTAGAAAGAGCTGTATTGAACTCAATCTCTTAGAGTGGTACTGAAGTGGGAGTCAAATGTTGGTTATCATGAGAGTACTTTCTCTGTACCAGTTTCCTCTGTGTACAGGGATTAAGGCTACTTTTTGTTTATAAAGCTTTGTTAAAGTACAGTGATTGGTACTTTGTAGGCAGCAGACAGACGATTAAACATTGTATCAGTAAGCAGCAGTATTTATGATTTTCTTTTCTTTACATCCAACTCTTTGAGATATGATATATTACTCTCACTGGAGCTAGGCAAGCCAAATGTGGATAGAACTTTCAGCCAGTCATTGCCTTAGCACCAGATAGGCATGCAGACAGTAGCTACCTCTACTGTCAGCAAGTATCTACTCCCTTGGAGACAAAACCATTAGAAACAAGTTAGCTTTCTAAATGGTTTAACGGATATGTGTGTGTGTGTGTGTGAGTGTGAGTGTGTGTGTGTGTGCACATGTAGTGTAAAGGCAGATTATTTACTACTCCCCAGAGTCCAGGTGCTCTCTATTTCCAGCAAATAGAGTGGAACAACCCATTTTTTGTGAGCACAACTATCTTGGGGATAGAACAACAATAAGTTTCCATTTATTTTGTGCCCAGTTTAATTTTTACACACACACACACACACACACACACACACACACACACACACACACACACACACACACACACACACACACACACACACACACACACACTTCAGTCCACACTCATCAACCTCTTCAACCTATCTCCCAAACTGCCCTCTGGTGTGTGTATGCTTGCCAACAGCAGTACTAGTATGTCCTAGAAAAACATGGCCCTTGGTTTGTGTGTGTGTGTGTGTGTGTGTGTGTGTGTGTGTGTGTGTGTGTGTGTGTGTGCTTTCGTGCGTGCTTTCGTGCGTGTGTGTGTGTGTGTGTGCGTGTGTGTGTGTGCGTGCTTTCGTGCGTGCTTTCGTGCGTGTGTGTATGTGCGTGTGTGTACAAATAAGACAGAGCAGATGAATGGAGCTCAAATCAATTCCCCTCAGACAGACTTAATACAGCCCCAAATAATTGCTTGCAGATAGGAAAAACTTGTGCTGTCAAACGGAGAAAAGAGACACAAAAACAAAAGCTGTTTCAAAAGAGGTCGCTTCTCTCAAATTGGCTTCACTATAAATTGGTTATTAACGATGTCTGTGGAAAAGTGGGAAGCAGTTTTGGCTCGGCTATAAGACAATAATGACACTTAAAAGTGTAATCAGAGAGGGAGGAAGGTAAAGACTTCCTTAAAAAAGAAAAGCCTTTAGATTATACCTTTGATAGACGAGCCATTAGTCCATGCTGTCCCCAAAGCCCTTTACTGTATTACATGTCCTTCAGCTTGTATATACAAGAGCACCAAGGTGATTGTACAACCCATAGTCACAGTTTTCCATCACTCACTTTATTTCACTTTCAGTATATATTCTATATAGGCCCTACTGTATGTTCCTGCTATGTCTCCATCCTATATCTGCCTCAACTGCAATTTTAGTAAAACATTATGACTTGCAACTGTATATTAACATAAAAGGAAATAGAATATTATTGCAAGGTGTAAATTCATACAGCAGCAGCTGGAATGCAATCCAGTCTGTAAGACCACATCTGTAAATGTAATCTATACAGCTTGCAGTTATGAGACAGGATCTGTACATGAGCTGAGGACTGCAGGTGACAGTTTAGTGACTGTCTGAAACCTTTGAGATTTCTTATCACAGTGAGGAGAATGTCAACAATAAAAAATGCATACAATAAAAACCTGGTGCGAATGCAAGACCAGTGATCAGGTGTCATTATTCTGAGAACTCATCTAGTATCAGATCATAATATTTATACCGGGTGAAAACAGAGTCTTTAAATGCTACCATTTTAACTGTCAAGCATTTAACGTTTACAATCTGTTGATTTGAGTGTAAGGCAAGGCCAGGCAAGGCAGCTTTATTTGTATAGCACATTTCAGCAACAGGGCAATTCAAAGTGCTTAACACAAAATCAGTTAAAAAAACAGTTAAAAGAAAATAAAACCGATAAAACACAGAAGAAACAGTTCAAAATAAAAACAGATAAAACACAAGAATAAAAGTTACAGTGCAGTATAAGAGATTAAACATTAAAGAAATGAACCTCATTTAAAGAAAGGCAACATCAAAAAGAAAAGTCTTCAGCATTGATTTAAAAGAACTGAGAGTAGCAGCAGATCTGCAGGTTTCTGGGAGTTTGTTCCAGATATGAGGAGCATAGAAACTGAAAGCTGCTTCCCCCTGTTTAGTTCTGACTCTAGGAACAGAAAGTAGACCTGTCCCAGATGACCTTAGAGGTCTGGGGGGGTCATAGTGTACTAGCAGATCAGATATTTTGGCCCTAAACCGTTTAGTGATTTATAAACTAGCAAAAGAACTTTGAAATCAATTCTTTGGGGCACAGGAAGCCAGTGTAAGGACTTCAGAACTGGAGTGATGTGATCCAGTCTCTTGGTCTTAGTGAGGACTCGAGCAGCAGCATTCTGAATCAGCTGCAGCTGTCTGATTGATTTTTTAGGGAGACCTGTAAAGACCCCGTTACAGTAGTCAAGTCTACTGAAGATGAAAGCATGGACAAGTTTTTCCAAATCCTGTTGACATATCTGTCCTTTAACCCTTGATAGATTCTTAAGGTGATAATAGGCTGACTTTGTAATTGTCTTAATGTGGCTGTTAAAATTCAGGTCAGAGTCCATGACTACACCAAGATTTCTGGCTTTGTCTGTTGTTTTTAACATTGTTGTTTGAAGCTGAGCGCAGACTTTTAATCGTTCCTCTTTTGCTCCAAAATCAACCACCTCAGTTTTTCACTCATTTAATTTCAGAAAGTTCTGGCACATCCAGCTGTTAATTTGTTCGATGCACTTAGTCAGTTTTTGTATTGGATTATAGTCCCCTGGCGATAAAGTTATGTAAATTTGTGTGTCGTCCGCATAACTATGGTAACTTATTTTGTTGTTTTCTATAATCTGAACCAGTGGAAGCATGTAGATGTTAAACAGAAGAGGCCCCAGAATGGAGCCTTGGGGAACTCCGCACGTCATATTTGTACGCTCAGATGTATCATTACCTATTGACACAAAGTAATCTCTATTCTGTAAGTAGGATTCAAACCAGTTTAGTACTGAGCCAGAAAGGCCAACCCAGTTTTCCAATCGGTCTAGTAATATGTCGTGGTCAACCGTGTCAAATGCAGCACTGAGATCAAGTAATACTAAGACTGAACTTTTGCCATTATCTGTGTTAAGGTGGATGTCATTAAAGTCTCAGTGCTGTGGTGTGGTCGGAAACCCGACTGAAAGGTATGAAAACTGTTGTTTAGTGACAAGAAATGGTTGAGGTGTTGAAAAACTGCTTTTTCAATGATTTTACTTAAAAGCGGAAGGTTTGATATTGGCCTATAGTTACTCATTAGTGATGTGTCTAAATTGTTCTTTTTTAAGAGTGGCTTGATTACTGCAGTTTTCAGGGCCTGTGGAAAGATACCTGAAAGAAGAGACATGTTCACAATCTGTAGAAGATCAGAAGCTAAACAATTCGAGACATTTTTGAAAACACCCGTTGGTAGAATATCAAGGCAACAGGAGGAGGTTTTCAGATGTTGTATAATGTCCTCCAGGTTTTTATGGTTGATCGCATGGAATTCTGTCATATTGGAACTAGTTTTGCTTGAACACTGTGACAACACATATCCTGTACTTGATATGGAGGCACTGACTGTTTGTCTAATCTTCTGAATTTTGTCTTTGAAGAAGGAGGCAAAGTCATTGCAGGCCTTGGTAGATAAAAGTTCAGATGCTACTGGTACTGGAGGGTTTGTTAATCTATCGACAGTAGCAAACAAAGCACGTGAATTATTATTGTTTCTAGAGATAATATCAGAGAAGAATCTAAGAATCTAAGTGTATTTGATTGTAAAGTTAAGCTCATGAGCAATACACTAAAGCTAAAGCCTTACTTCGTCTGGTAGGACATGTAATTTCGTGGCTAATGTTAGCAAACTATTGATGTATGTTTCAGTGTAATTCCATTAGTGCTGTGTAACATTATTTAGCTAGTTCACTGACTTTATTAATGTTTTTTCCATGTGTGACTGTTACACTACATTTACATTATCCTATAATTGTTGCTTCTGGCCACAGTTTAGCAAAGGTTACACAGGATCACTTTTAGAAAAACTAATAAGGCCAGTGGGAAAATACACCTTTACAAATAATAGTCCCGCATTTACAATGTTTTTTAAACATTTCTTTAGGTTTTAAGTAGGTTTTAACTTTCAGGTACAAACTACTGCACCTATGATATACATTTAGGAAGAGTAGCGTAAATACTAATCAATCATAGTTTATCCTTCATTTAGTATGCAAAACGTGCAAAAATAATTAGTAACTGCAGCTGTCAAATAAATGTAGTGAAGTAGAACATTTCTCTCTAAAACGTATTAGTAGTAGTAGAAGTAGAAGTAGTTGCCCAAACCAGAATATTCAAATAAAGTACAAATTACTAAACATTGTCCAACAAAAACAAATTAAACCTCAAACTTCTTTATTCAAACATTTTCTGAAGGTGGGTAAGCAGGCAACTTGTTTCCAGTTTGCTTCATCAAACTTGCTTGTGCAGAAAAAGCAATCACTGGTGTGATATAGGGAACTAAATTCATCAACACCATGTACATTACTGTGAGTTGTAACAGGATTATAATCACATTGCACAAATAGTCTGACAGCCTATGTCATGTTTTTGACCATCACCCAACTGAATCTAAATTAAGTTTTTCAAGAAATAACACACAATTATCATAACCATAAAGGCTAAGTAATTTCACTTAGCCAATGTATATTTGTCATTCAGTCAATCAGATGGCTAAATAATTTCAAAAAGAATTACATACTGATAAAGTTGCAATACAGATGGATCTGTATCAAAATCTTGTCTACTACTACTACTACTACTACCAACAATAATAATAATAAAAACAGACAACAATAAAACAATAAAAGCAACCTTGATAATATTAATAACGGTACAACAAAATAATAGCATGAATCTTTACACATATTAAATATAAAAGCTTCAGAGACACTGAAGAAGCTCCACTGATCTCTTCAGGCAGTTTGTTCCAATGTAATGGTGCCCTTACTGAGAGACTGAGAGACATGCAATTACTTTTAGGTCACTGAACTAAGATGATACTGAAACAGAATCCATTTCTGGCTGTTGGTGAGATCCAACATCCATCTGTTTATTGATGCGATTCTTTGATGCTATCCATATGCATCAACAACAAAAAGACATATTCTCCCAAAATTTGCACAAGAAAACACAGGAGCTAATAACCCAGACAAAATGAAATCCAGCTGGACATCAGCAAGTGAATGCATAACATATAATTGGATCCAAGCCTCTGTCTCTCTATCCCTCTCTCGGTTTGAGAATACATAAATAATATGATCAGATCAGAGCTACTGTAACTATGATGGTAGCCGCATTGTTTACAATGAAGCCAGTGTGTATGTATTTGGCGGTGTGTGTGTGTGTTTGTGTGTGTGTGTGTGTGTGTGTGTGCAAATTTAAGTGAGTGGTGGCTGACCCTACGGCGCAGAACGGCAATCTGTTCTCTGTGAGACGCTAAAAAAGAAACTGCTCTACCGTCTGGTCTGTCAGTGTGTGTGAATTAATGTGTATTCGAGTGTGCTTGTGTACACATTTGTATGTACCTGCTCACGTGTGTCTATTGGGTTTGTGCCTATATGAACTTGCTGGCATTTGTGGGGGCTTGTTACCAAATACGTGTGTGTGTATGGGTCAGGGTGTTTTTTGAACTCAAAACACGACAACCCACCATTTTTTCCGCGGCTTTCCCTTTCTTCTCCAAAAATAGGCTGCACTCCTTCCGATGCCTCACACAAATGCCTTTTAAATCTCCTTTCGAGAGATTTGGGTGTAAACCTGTTCCGGTTGAAAAAGCTAAGCTTTGGAACCATGAACCTAAAAATAAAACTTGTGTGACATTTGGTAAGTCTTTTATGGGATTTGGTTTGCAATGTCTTACAGAAGCATTGCTACTGTGCTGATTAAAAGGAGCATAAATCAATGGACAAGGTTTTGGAGATATCACCGGCAAGCAACAACATCTACAAGAGCACTCCTAGGTAATATTTATTGTTTCTGCACTATTAAAATAGTTGCAAAGATTTAAATTAAAATAAGTAATAACTAATCATTACAACAAAAGAATCACAATCAGACACATATGGTTTCAACGATGCCTTGTGTGCATGCATCTTCATGTGTGGTACAGTACCTGTGATGGCGTGATGGGAGAAGGCCTCTACATAGGTCAGGTAGTTGTGAGGACAGTGTTTCTTAAGCCACTTGCAGACATCTTGCTGAGTCCACAGCACCACAGGTTTGGAAAGACTAGACAGAGTAGGACTGGTGTGATACACAGTGAAGGCTTCGCCCGGACGCAACTGGAACACAAGAAGCAGAAAACTTTATATTATCTGATGTACTGTACTGTAGCGTGTGTTTGTGTGTGTGTGTGTGTGTGTGTGTGTGTGTGTGTGTGTGTGTGTGTGTGTGTGTGTGTGTGTGTGTGTACAGTATTAGCAAGAGACAGAGTCAGTACGTGTATTTGTGTTTTAATTTCCTGAAGTACAATGTGACTCAAGTTGAAACATTGCTTTTTTATTATTGTTATTTTCTTTAGGCAATCACCTTGTAATTGCTCTATCTTAGTCAAATATGAAACATACTGGATTTTCTCATTAATGTGAATTGTGTGTTACCCTTAAAAGTTCAAAATGGTCTTCCCTTCGCATTCTCAAAAGCACATAATGAGCTCAAATGTAACCTAAATTAACAGTGTACATAGATTGTTAAAGCATGCAGGCATAGAAGGGCAAACAGATGTTCTTTTGATTAAAAGGAGCACTCTGTTTTTTCACCTCTCAACTCTAATATAAAGAGACAAATGTGAATCTGCTATCACCATATTTTCTCACACATCACATTATTCAAAATCTGAACAATGTGGAACGTTGCCCCTCTGCCAACAACGTATCTTGATAAAGTAATTACATTCTATATATTATTTGCATCAGCATGTGCTGTGTAGTGTTGAGGCTGTTGCTGTTCGCAGGTAATTCTTTCTGATAGCCAATGCCGCATTAGTGTGATTCTGTCATAGGAATCTTTTTTTATTCCTCTCATACTCCATTTCTCTCTCTCTCTCTCTCTCTCTCTCTCTCTCTCTCTCTCTCTCTCTCTCTCTCTCAATTTTCACACACATTCCTCAGACTCCAAAAGATTTTTCTGTGTGTCAAGTGCAGGGAATTAATATGGACATTAATAGTCACAACCAGTATGGGCAGGAAACACACTCCTTGTCCCCTCAGCTCTCTCTCTCTCTTTCTCTCTCTCTCTCTTGTATGACTTAGTCTCATATCTAATCCATTCATTCATTCATTCATGCTCTGACTGTGCCAACTCCACAACAAAGACTTTGGCTGATTTTCAACAGAAAAACGCAGAACTGCTGCCAAACGTTCCACTCCATGACTGACTACATTTAATAGGATTATGTATGCTGCGATGTCATACACACAAATGCAACTTGCACACAGTCTTGTCGATGTTTCTGCCATTTTATTGTTAATGACACAAAGATCAGCTCCCACAACACCTTCACATCACTATAAGTGATAGACACAGGTTCATATTTGCATCTTTGCCTGCTGTTACAATGAGAGCTCCTCCAGTCACCAATCAGCCCTATCAAGTTCTGGCTGGTCCAGCAGCTAAGTATGTTCTGCTTTGTATGCCTTAATTGAAAACACTCCATATCTCTGCTCCAGTGTGTTTGCTCATTTCCTAATTACACACATACCTCTAACCCGAATCAATGGAGTCCTGAAGCCATTTTAATAACCCAAATTTACTGCTCACCCCCGATCTTTGATTGAGATTGAGTTGGGAGAGGTGTGGAAATGCTCTCTCTTGCGGATGATTGAGTGTGGACTGTTGTAAAACGCTCCCTCGTCTTTGGATAGCCATAACATCAGCTGCAAGCATGCTGATTTATTCCATGTCATTTCTAAAATCCTCACATTGACATAGTTGAGTAAATATTGGAGTGAGTGGGGGCTGCAAATGCCTGGATAAGCAATAAATATGGCCAAGTTAACAAGACAAATATGTTTTTGTCTGGATCAAGTCAAAGGCAACAAGGCCTGTTGTTTGCACTCTAAGGACCAATCACAAAGGTCATAATCCTGTGACCTGGAGGGCAGTCTTCACATGGGGGTTGAATTTCTGTGGTAAGTTAATTTTGGTGCTAAGTTTACAGCATTTTAAGTTGGACACAGCAAGTTAAAATGGACTGCAAGTCAACCAAAGGCCATCTCACTTTCAAATATTGTTTCTGTAATATATTTTCTTAAAGTGATAGTAAGAACATTTTGGGAAATACGCATACTTCCTTTACTTGCCGAAACTTAGATGA
The DNA here is from genome assembly GCA_013375575.1 of Percina caprodes. Lineage (NCBI taxonomy): Eukaryota > Metazoa > Chordata > Actinopteri > Perciformes > Percidae > Percina > Percina caprodes. Next base: position 1,287,205 of record JABXJD010000145.1, read on the forward strand.
GAAGATCGATATCACCGCTGTAGCGGTAAACATGCAGCTATAGCCAGCAGCCGTTTGTTTTAGCATAAAGACTGGGGTTGTTGTTCCTGAGAAATTTTTAAAGGGTCCAGGTAATATGTTAGTAACTGTGGGTGTTGTTTATCTTTTTAATGTAGTTTAACAAGAATTATAGCCTACATACAAAACAGAAATACAAAACATGATAGGCCATGTCTAATGCATAGAAGCACAGACTGAAAGTGTTTGATTGAAGAGGATTGCGTTTCATAACAAAAAATGGAAATTGTGATCAAAGTATGTGACTGGATTTATGTCAACAGGATATAAACTACACACCGGTGGCGTCATAATGGGCATCATCCAGAGTTGATGCTTGTCAGTATTTCAGGATAAGCCACTGTACTTTTCCCCTCCAACACTGAGGGTCCTGAACTCAGTTTTACCATAGTCACTACTACCATGACTACTTCTATTATCTGCATAGCTCATTCGGTCTGTGCTACAGGTGTCAACTGACAACTGTGCTGCATATGTGACGCTGCCCATGTAAGTTTCACAGATTTTACCGGTTGCCTCCACAACCCATAACATTAAAGCATACAGTGACGCAACAATATCACAGATAATGCAGTTTAAGTTTCAGGAGGTAGATTCATTACAATCCAGGGACCTATGAGAAAATACATTTTAATAATGTATATATATACACTACCGTTCAAAAGTTTGGGGTCACATTGAAATGTCCTTATTTTTGAAGGAAAAGCACTGTACTTTTCAATGAAGATAACTTTAAACTAGTCTTAACTTTGAAGAAATACACTCTATACATTGCTAATGTGGTAAATGACTATTCTAGCTGCAAATGTCTGGTTTTTGGTGCAATATGTACATAGGTGTATAGAGGCCCATTTCCAGCAACTATCACTCCAGTGTTCTAATGGTACAATGTGTTTGCTCATTGGCTCAGAAGGCTAATTGATGATTAGAAAACCCTTGTGCAATCATGTTCACACATCTGAAAACAGTTTAGGTCGTTACAGAAGCTACAAAACTGACCTTCCTTTGAGCAGATTGAGTTTCTGGAGCATCACATTTGTGGGGTCAATTAAACGCTCAAAATGGCCAGAAAAAGAGAACTTTCATCTGAAACTCAACAGTCTATTCTTGTCCTTAGAAAGGAAGGCTATTCCATGCGAGACATTGCTAAGAAATTGAAGATTTCCTACAACGGTGTGTACTACTCCCTTCAGAGGACAGCACAAACAGGCTCTAACCAGACTAGAAAAAGAAGTGGGAGGCCGCGTTGCACAACTGAGCAAGAAGATAAGTACATTAGAGTCTCTAGTTTGAGAAACAGACGCCTCACAGGTCCCCAACTGGCATCTTCATTAAATAGTACCCGCAAAACACCAGTGTCAACATGTACAGTGAAGAGGCGGCTGCGGGATTCTGGGCTTCAGGGCAGAGTGGCAAAGAAAAAGCCATATCTGAGACTGGCCAATAAAAGAAAAAGATTAAGATGGGCAAAAGAACACAGACATTGGACAGAGGAAGACTGGAAAAAAGTGTTGTGGACGGATGAATCCAAGTTTGAGGTGTTTGGATCACAAAGAAGAACGTTTGTGAGACGCAGAACAAATGAAAAGATGCTGGAAGAATGCCTGACGCCATCTGTTAAGCATGGTGGAGGTAATATGATGGTCTGGGGTTGCTTTGGTGCTGGTAAGGTGGGAGATTTGTACAGGGTAAAAGGGATTCTGAATAAGGAAGGTTATCACTCCATTTTGCAACGCCATGTCATACCCAGTGGACAGCGCTTGATTGGAGCCAATTTCATCCTACAACAGGACAATGACCCTAAACACACCTCCAAATTGTGCAAGAACTATTTACTACTATTTAGAGCAGAAGCAGGCAGCTGGTATTCTATCGGTAATGGAGTGGCCAGCGCAGTCACCAGATCTGAACCCCATTGAGCTGTTGTGGGAGCAGCTTGACCGTATGGTACGCAAGGAGTGCCCATCCAACCAATCCAACTTGTGGGAGCTGCTTCTGGAAGCATGGGGTGCAATTTCTCCAGATTACCTCAGCAAATTAACAGCTAGAATGCCAAAGGTCTGCAATGCTGTAATTGCTGCAAATGGAGGATTCTTTGACGAAAGCAAAGTTTGATGTAAATAAAATCTTATTTCAAATACAAATCATTATTTCTAACCTTGTCAATGTCTTGACTCTATTTTCTATTCATTTCACAACGTGTGGTGGTGAATAAGTGTGACTTTTCAGGAAAACACAAAATTGTTTGGGTGACCCCAAACTTTTGAACGGTAGTGTATATATATATATATATATATATGCTTCCCAAAAGATGACCCGCCCCTGTAATGACTTATGTTTAATAGTGACTGGCATTCCATTTATCACAGAAGAAATAAAATGAAGTTGTTTATATTCACTGTGGCATAATTTAATACCCATAACAAATCTGGGAAACAGATAAAGATCTTTGTGTATCAGTTGCAATAATTGATTATTGAATAAAACATGATTCACATTTGTTGACACTTATTTAACTGTCCTGTTTATGTCATGAAAAACGACATAGAAGATGATGACAGGCAGATAGGGAGAGGAACGACAGAGAGAAAGAGCAGACAGTGTGCAGGGGAGTGGGTACTGTAATGGCCTTCATCATCAAAAAGCCAGACAGAAGGGAAATGGAATGATAGCTCCCCATCATCCCTCCTTCTCTTCTTCCTCTCCCTCCCTCGCTTTCCTTCCACCGCACTTTGGCCATCCATCAGACTGTATCTCCTCTGGCCAGTTCTGTGTCATCCCCTCTCACCCTTTACTACCTCCCCCACTCCTCCCGAGACCTACTTCTGTCTAGCGGGAGGAGCTCCCTCATTCATTATGTAGAGGAGAGGAGGGGGAGAGGTGGAGCGGGACAGTGAAGTGAAGGCTGTATATGTAGCGGAAGTCAAATGACAGATGGAGGGGGAGGGGGATGTTATACATAACATAAGGCTGCATGCTAACAGCAAACATCATATAACTAACAGCACAACTGTACAGACCAACAGTTTGTTCTTTTTTTTTCATTGTTTCATAATGACAGTTGACTTCAAGATTTTAATGATTTTTTCTTTTTTGTATTTTCGCGTTTACATGACAGACAGTTCCTGAATAAAATAATAAATTATTTTAGTGCAGACCTTTGAAAGTGTACAGATATGACAATTGTATCAATCTTGTCTTCTTACTGACCTACATTGGCATATTCGTCTTAATGGAAATTAAAAGACACCTTAAACATTATAAATTTGTATGAACTAATATGCTCGTAAATGCTCTCAATATATATCTCAACAAGATGAGTTTGGTCTGTGATATTGCCTACCCATATTCCTGCATCCTCAGATCCTTTTTCCCTTCCTCATCCACATACTCTCTCTACTCATTGATCATTGTGTTTGTATCCTCACACAGCTTATTTGTCCTTCCCTGTGTGCTTTGTCTCCCCCCTCATAAATTGTATCCTTTACCTGCCTGACACCCTCCCTCACTGTCCTCCCTTTCTCTTGTTTCCTCCCTTCAATCTTTCTTCTGGCTAGATGTTTGTGCAAGGAGCAATTTTTTGCCCAATTATGATTCTGTGTTTGTGTGTGTGTGATTGTGTTTGCGATTGTGTGTGCATGCACTGCCTCTCAGTGTAACTGAATTGGGGATTAAAAGAAAGTCAGGGGAGCGTGGGGAATCCTTAACATTCCCTTCTTCGTTGTGACCGATAACGCCTCTCTTCCCATGACTGCTTCTTTCTCTGCACATCAACACCCTGCCTGAGATTGATCAATGGTGCTATGCCAATTAGCAGAGTGTGTGTGTGTGTGTGTGTGTGTGTGTGTGTATTTGAGTGAGTGGAATCTATGTTTTATAATCTTCACATCATGTACTGTAGTTCACACCTGCCTTTCCCTCTCTGCTCTGCATCTTTTCGCGCTGTCATTTATTTTTTCCACAGGTTACTAAACACTCCTTCTCTATCTTCCCTGTATGCTCTGCTGTCTAACCTAACAACTCTATTTCTATCTCCACATCTACAGTACCACTCTATGTCTTCCTGGGCTATCGTTATAGAATCAGATCTGTCTCCTCAGTCCCAGAGACCCTGACAGATCCTGACATGTGATTTTTCATATCTCCTTCTCACCTCTCTTCCCCACTTTTCATTTCATCTCATCATTCAGTAACACTGAATCCTCCCCTTTGTCCCTGGCAGTTTCTGTTGCATCATTTAGCACCTCTGTGTCTAGCCTTGTGCATATGTGTGTTTAAGTGTGTCACTGTGATTCTGAAAATGTTTATGTGAGAGCTTTTCTGAGTGTGCTTGAGAGTGTGTACGAGTGTGTTAACTGTCAGCCTTCGTTAGCTTTGCGCAGTTCTGCCTTTGGTTGTCCGCGGGACTTGCAGTTTGTAAATGTCTTCCACTCATGCGGATGTGAGTGGGTTCTCAGTGGGAGGAAAACGGGCCAGATGGGATTTTCACAAAGCTCTCTATTTAGCATGAGTCAAACATGTGTCTCGGACACAGCAACACATCACTGAGTGGAAGGACAAGGACAATACAGGTTAAAGCATTTCTGCCTCACTGCCCAGCAATTCTCTTATTTTTCTTTCTGTGTCTCTCTACTGTGTCTTTCAAACCTCTGTTCTTTGCTGCATCATTCTCCAACGCAGCCATCAGCCACCAAGGTAAAGTAAAAAGCAAGTAACATAGTTTCAAAAACAACTAATGTGAGGGTTGTATGATGATGCCACTTGTGTGGTTTAAGTTTGGTACAATTTAGGCAAAAAAAAATACTTCCAGGTTAAGGGTGTAGGGTTCCACACAGCAAATTTTGGCCAGTGAAATTGTGCCTTGGGGGCGTGGTCGCGAAAACAACAGGCAGCCTAGTTATGCTTACAATGCTATGCTTACAATGAAATCCAATGTCTGAACAACCTGTTAACCTGTTGGCTAGCTGAATAATTTTGAGTATTTAAACTAACATCTTCAGTGGTGTATTTGCCCTGTTTAAGTTTGTGTGACATATAAATATGTAATATGTAATCAAACAAATGCACATGTAGCCTAGCTAGCTGCCTTGCTAGGCTACAATGAAATCCAATGTCCGAACATGCTAGCAATTAACCTAGCTGAAAAGTTAGTTAGCTAACACATACAGTGGTCTATTCAGTGGTGTATGTGCCCTGACTAAGTGTGTTTGTCATTTCAGACTTTTTTTGTAACTTCCGCCTCCAACCACAAACACACGGACCTGATTGGTTCTCCAGTGGTCCTCATTTGAATAAAGTTAAACTTTTGTCATATTTGTTTTGCTCCTCTCCGCAATTCGCTCTCATCTCGCCCAATCTCAATGATTTTTCATTGTGTGGAAACCTACCAGGCTCACAGATAGTCAGTGTTATGCAGGATGTTAAGCAGATATAATGTCTAACAAGCTCACTATCGTTTAAGTAGCATTTGCTAGCACTAAACACAAAGAACAAGGAAGGTGAATAGCATTAGTAGTGCAAGTGTTTGTTCCTAAACCAAAGTATTAAAAACATTGTACTTTTGACCTGGTGATGACATGAAAAGTTAGGGGATCATAAAAGTGATTAGAATTCCTCCTGAGGGCATGGATTGCCTGACCCAAACTTCATGGCAATCTATCCCAATGCTAGCTGTTGAGACATTTAGCAGAAAACCACAAATGTCAATTTCATGGTGGCGCTACAGGAAAAGTCAGTCATTAGCAAAGCAAGACAATCAAAACAACAGTAACTAATGGTGGATTCCATATATTAATCCAGTTGGTGGCTAAAATAATGAGCTCAACTAGACACCAGCCTAAAAATCTAGGAAGAAGTACGCAAAGTAAGAGATCTGTGTATTTGTGTTTTCTCTCCAGTAGTTCACAGTTTTGTGAAGGTCAGCCACTGTGTTCTGTAATGAGAAAGGAAAAATGATCACAGACTGGTCTTTCTCCTTCGACCGAAATGCAAATTAGTGAATAAGGGCCTCACTTCCTGCAACAGGCTTGGTTTTGAAAATAAGAAGGCACAGTGGCTGCTGATATTTCCTAAATTGTGTCTCTGTTATTCCACCTATTCCCCAGTCTCATCTAAAGGTTCACCCACAAGCTGTGTGTCAGACAGCAAAATTAACCACCCACAAACCCCTCCCCTCACCCCATCTGGCTGCCCAAACAACAGCCAATTCAAGGATGCCACAGACAGTGTGCCAAGTACACATTGAGTCATTATTTGGAAATATCCTATTAGCAGAGAGGTCTGCATAGAGGTCCAACTACTGAAGATTACTAAAAAAAGCGATAACAGCATAGGGAATAAACAATTATCTCACCGCTATATTTTTTCTTCCTTGTTTCAAATGATAAATGCTGAATATTGAATAAGACAAAAACATATATTGTTGCATGTACTTTAAAAACAGTTACATCTGCCTACTTGGTCAGTACTGCAAAAAACAAGCCGGGAGCATCTTTGGTAATGACAGCCATGTTTGTGCATGCATGAACAGCAATATATATCTAAGATAGCTGTCTGGCTGTTACCATTTCTTGTTTTTCCTGGTCTGCATCAACATATCTTAGTGTGTGTGTGTGTGTGACACACACGTGCCTGCACAGGAGTTTGCATATGAGTACATAATGTGTTATATTAGCTTTGTTAAACAGATGAGGAAGATTCCCCAGGTTCCACCTTATATACAAAAGCTGAGCTGTGTTTCAATTAACTGGCTCCCTCATTATAGCTGATGTGTGCACAACCAGTGTAATGGAGAATAATCTAATCACTCTTGAGAGAACTGGAAGCATGGTCGCCTATCCACACAACTTGCACAAACACACACACACACACACACACACACACACACACATACACACATGCAGACCCATAATCACATGTTCTTAAGCTAGAGGTACACAAATGGACACTGACATTTTTTCTGGATGTTAGAGACACAAAGAAAGAGTGAGAGAGAGTTGGACTGCTCCCCCAGTTGTTGAATAATGCATAAAGAGGCTTGTTGCCACAAGGAAATGATAAGCCTTCCTTCTCATGGTATAGAGGAGGTTTAATTATCCAGTCTCTGTGTAATCAAATGGAAACAGCTTCCCACTCGTCTTTTATTAAGCCTTTTATAGCTGTTATAGCTGAGGGGGCACTCTTTTATGAATTATTGAGCAATCTTGCAGTGCATTTGTACATCTTACAGCCTCATAGTAGAAAACTTTCTTGACTTCATGTTCCACTGCTTGGCAACACTAAACAAATGACCTCCACTGGACTTTCTGCCGTCTTTCATGTGAGGAGTATAGGAGCCAGGAAAGAGGCTGTTGTGTCATGTGCTGTTTTATGTCAAACACAGGCAGAATGCCCTAAAATAGATTTTTTTTCTCCCCTTTGTTTTGCCTCTCTCTGTTGCTGCACAGATGGGATTGCATTTTGCACAAGTGCAATGTGTGAAAGTAAATGATGCTCTGGCTGCTGTGCTTACATTACACTGCTGAGACATTGAGCCACCAAGCATTCCTCACCAGCACTGAAAAGACTTTCATATCCGGTGTTTATATCAGGCAGTTATATATATAGGCACGCGTTACTATAATTTAAGCTGTTTTTTTCATCAGACCAACTAGCTCTCTGACCCGAGAGGCAAAGACTTTTTTTCTTCCTTGGTTAATGGGCATGACAATTGGCTGAGGTTGAGTAAAATTTCATGGTAAGCCAATCAGAGTTGGGCGGGTGTTTGAAAGCACGCATAGTCGGACACACAATGAACAACACAAGCGAGTCAGTCAATGAGACACAGGTATGGCGTCATGAAATCAAGGGGGGGGGTAACTTTTCCTGCTAAAGATTTCCCAACGTGGCCGGGAGGGCACTTTGTTTCTCTCACTATGGCTCTAGAAGATAATCGCTGTCACTCTCTCTCTTGTCCCTCGCTCTATTACCTCCCGACACACACACACACACACACACACACACACACACACGCCGGCTCAACGCACACACTAACACTAAAGTATAAACATCAGGCCTCTTACGTCATTTACATTACAAAGAGTCTATCTAAGATTCATAATAATATGAACATGTACATGTATTTTGTGTTCCGTTAAAGAGGGGTGGAGGTGGGGTCACATTTGAGCATTTAACAATTTACTTGAAAGTAACGCATTAGTTACTTTCTGAAGTAACTAGTTACTTTTATAATTTGTAATTGTAATTTGTAATTAGAGTATCTAATTGAGTTACTTTTTGGAAGAAGTAACTAGTAACTGTAACTAATAACTTTTTAAAGTAATTTGCCCAAGACTGTCTTTTAGACACATGGGTCAAACAGTATTACCTGTATATTTCTGAGTTCATTTTCTATGCAGCATGTGCTCCCTTATACAAGAACTGTTACCTCACAAGTAGTGAGGTAACAGTTGTAGCACTCCTACAGTACGTTACATAACCAGTTTCTCTTTGGTGGTATCCAGCACCGGCTAAGGTGAGACCAGCCAACATCATGTACATGTACAAGATAAAACAATTAAACTCCCTGGTACTACTGAGATTTGAAAGTAGTGCAGCACTGACGCTGATGCACTAATGCTCTATGTTGGCTGCTAACAGATTACCTGCCACAGTAAACAGATTTCACTATTTATCCACCCAAGTCAGGGCAGCTTCATTACAGCACTCTTTTTCTTATAGTTAGAGATGCTGCTTTGAAAATGAGCTACCAGTTAATACACACTGGACAATAATCAATTACAGCAAAGCTCCCCTCATTGGAAATAATGTTTTCTTATATAAACTTTATTAAAATATTTCATCTACCACTGTGATGTAATGCAAACCATCACTCAAGCCGTAATATTAATTATAACTTATGTTACAACAACAGCAATAATTGAAATAAAAATAATAAAAATTGTAATTTATCATATCATTTTTAACAGCCATGTGAAAGCATTTACTGGCTCATCTAGTACCCCGTGATAAGACAGCTTTTAATACATTTCACCAGTTTGTGTTTTTCTTTTAATGATACACTGGCTGAAATGAACCCAAGTTACTACAAAAGTGGAAACTCTTATGATCTTCTGGCCTGACATCACCAGAGCCGTTTTTTATTTCATTTGCGATTTCCAAGGAGCATTATCAACAGCCATAGTAACTGTAAACTACAGCGTGAAGAGATGAGCTGTCATGGTGTAGCATCAATATGTCTGTGTATGAGTGTTGCCATCAGAATCTTTAAATAGTACTTCACCAGAGTTCCACATCAGGTGCAGCCATCTTGTTTTTTTTCACGTATTTTGCATAAAGCATGAAGGCACTAAGGGTTGTCAGTCATTGTCTGAGACCCGCCCCATATGAGATAAACAGTTGTGATTGGCCCCACCAGGGCCTGGCTGGCTGGAAATCTTTCTGAAAGAGAGGGGGACCAATCGTATCTGCCAGAGCAAATGAAATATAAGCTTATATATTTATCTGGTTCCCAGGCTAGAAATCTTCCCTTTTAGATTTTAAATTGTGACAAAATGCATGTGTTATTTTCTGTTGTGATTGCCCGGTGGCTTGAGTTTATTCCTTTTGAAAAACCTAAAATCAGTGACAGATTATGCGCAAGCATTTCACAGCAGATTACTTCACTAGTGAAACCAAGTATGGCTCAGGCCTCAGAGGCTTTCTTTCTCTTTCCAGAGAAAAAGGATCCAACCTGCCCAATTCTGAGCTGTCCCTTCTTGCCTTTACGACTTATTCTAGCCATCTGTAATCTGTCTTAGTAAGCAAGAACACATTGGAAAGTCATCCAATCAACAGTCAATAAAGTATTTCTGATTCTGAATCTGATACATGCAGTGAAAACACTCCTTCACACTGCTTCTGGTTTGTTTGTGTGGACGTCTTTATACCTGGATGCCCTCGGTGCCGGGCTGCTGCAGCAGTTTGACGGTGCGTGCTGTCCTCTGGCCACGGCCGTCGTGCCAGGTCAGGTTGCTGCCTCCGGCACGACGCGGCAGCTGGTAGCTCAGCTCCTCAGCAGACACCGTGTGCTCCAGGGAGGCACGGCAAAAACTGAAGCTGGATGCCGCTGAGGGGAGAGAAAGAAAGAAGAAGAGGAGAAGAACAAAAGAACAAGCATTGATAAGCACTCACTTTATATTGTATTTGTTTAAAGGGCTTGCATACCATTTTCAATGAACTGAGCAAAGAGAACACATAAAAAAATAAAATAATTGATAATCCTCTCAGAGCTTAACATGTTGCATTCACTCCAGATTACATTCTTTGTGGATTGACTCTCATACAGCTTGAAACAGATGGCTGTTTTGGTGATGGTGGTGGACAGCAGTGCTACTCCACTGTGATCTTTAATTATGCGGAGTGCATATTCAGAGAGGCTGTGCATGATTTTTTGGATTGTGTCTCTCTTGCTTAGTCCTTGATTATTTAAATCCTACATCATGATTTTTTTTTTATTCTTCCCTCTCTTTGTCTGTCTATCCACCTCTCCTTTGCTCCTGGGACTGAGTGTTAGCTGTAAGACAAGTTGTCAATGCAGGGTCAGAGTACAGCTCTGGAAGAGCCACAGGGCATCTTCTGCAGTCCACATCAAGCAGTGGGTTTATTTTAAAGGGAACAAATACAGCCATTGCTCCCCTTACCTAGACACAAATGTATTAGTGATGTGAAAGATAAAAGAGGATTTGACTGCACATCAGCCAGACACAACAGAGAGTGTGACAGTGGAAGGGAGCACAACAGACAGTGAACTGGAGAGACAGAAACCTGATATTGTGTACATATAAATGTATGCACTTCAGTCAAGTCAAGTCTAACCAGAACTGAACAAATAAGTTACAGTTGCAGCATCATGTAGCGTTAATATACTTTGAATATGCCACTGTTGGTTTAAAAATACGTATGCAGAGGAGAAAGGCTTACTTTTACAAACAATCTGCAAGTAAATCCAGCTTTGCAGTGTATATGAAGTGTTCTTCAGTGTCCTATCTCAACTGGATTTATTTGTGTGTGCGTGTGTAAACTCATTGTCAGAGCATTATTTGGGAAAAGCCTCATTTCATCTCCTGAATGACTTCTTCATTTGTTTTCCTACCTCCTCCTTACGGACCAGGTTAAAAGTTATTAAATGTTAAGTTATATAAGTTTTTTCAAATGTGTTTGTCTATTTGTCTCTATGTTATGTTGCTTTTTTGGGGTGATTTTTGTTTTTGATTTTGGTCATGATCTTTTTCCATATCTGGTGAAGAGGCCTGAAGACATAACTAAACAAAAAATTGGAAGTCAGAACAAACAAAACAAGTAAAACCTGCCTTTCCTTTCACCAACAAGGGAAAACAAGCCTTCCTGGACTATTTTTACATTAGAATTACACAACAGACCACAAACAGAGTTTACACAGCCATGATGGAGGAATAAAAAAAGAGGGTAGAGATGAAAAATAAGAAAGGCCGTCAAGAATCACTGTAACCTTTTCTGTCTCTTTCCCTTCCCTGTCTTTGGATCCCACATTTCTATACGCTGCTACTTAGGTATCTTCTTATGTAGCAGTATCTTTCTTCTTCCCCTCTCTCTCTCTCTCTCTCTCTCTCTCTCTCTCTCTCTCTCTCTCTCGCATTGTGATTGTCAGATCTTTGGGGTCGTCGGGACAAACCGAGCCCAGCCCTGATGTAATTACTGCCAGTCAGACTGAGGGGGAGGAGACAGGAGGAAGGAACTTGGGAAGCTAAGCGCCTTGCAACCCTAAAGACCTGCCAATCTCTCAGAACGAGACAAGAGAAAGTGCAAAAGCAAGAGCAAGCCAGACAAGAAGAAAGAAAGGGAGAGCAGCGCTGTAAATTAGCACTCGATCCATGCAAAGTGTCAGTAAACTGATCAAACTGCAGCAAGGTAAAGGAGCTCAGAGAGGAGGCAAAATACCACAAAACAACTTTGTTTCACAAGCTGTAAAAGACAGAGCTTTACAATTATGAGACAGAGACCACCCTACACCTTATAGACATCACTTTGTAGATGAGGAAATTGCAGCATCAGGACTGCACTTCCACTGAAATCTCAATCTCTGACACATTGCCAATCCTTGCCAACTCAAGCAGTCATAAAACGAAGACAGAGAGCTCATTCTGCAAGCTTCAATGGACTTGGTCAACTTAACCTCCTGGCACAGGATACGGCTAAGAATTTAGAATCACCCAAATGTGATAAACTATCTATAACTTCCAATTCACGTTTCTTTTAAAATGACATTGCAACGTATTCATCTGCCAGTTGCTTACAGTCATTCTAAATGAGGCTGAATGAGAGGATTGTGATGAAGCACTACTTGCACTTGGGAGTGATAACCATCATTACCATTTATCATTTATCTGTCACCTTTTGTCATCTGACTCAACATGCTTTTGATCAACCTGTAAAACCGACAAATTCCCTCTGTGCTATTTGTCACTAACTGGTGTTGTATTATCTCTCGCTGCCCTTGACTGTGACTTTTATCACCTCTAGTTGCGGGAGGGGAGAGAAGATGAGGAATGATGAAAGGGAGGCAGAGTGAAAAGCGAAGGGAAAAAAAGCATGATACGTGTCTTCTGAGTCAGTAATATAAATAAATAAACAAGAAGATATGATGCAGTGCGATTTTAAAAGCTCAGCACTCTCTAACTCTGGCCTCACATACAGATGAAAAAGGTGGAGAGAGAGAGAGAGAGAGTGCTGCTGGTAGTAGAAGTGCCAAAACCAAGGACCAGAAAGGTGTTTATGTGTGTGTCAGTGTGTGTGCAGATGGTAGGTAGGTCAACACGACTCAGCCTAGTGAAGTGTAACCTCATATCACCTCCTCTTGACTGAGCAGCATATCTGCCTTGCAGAGGGGCTGCTAAATCTCAGAGGTATTCTCTTTTGAAAAGGTAATTAAGCTGATAAGTACGGCACCCCGGGATGTCGTTCCAAGTCATATCCCACAGTAGATTAACATGGCTTCGCTGGACATTACTCATTTGACTCCAAAAGCGATCTTCTAAATTGGTCAGTATGGACTTATTTTTAGCTGTGTGGGCTTTTTGTAGAAGTTTGATTTTTGCATAACATGAACTTCTGGAAGCATGTGTATCCCCTTGCATGGAGGATGCGGCAAATGGTCTGGCTAATCCACTTTATTCCAGCCATCACAGATAGGATGCCACCATTGTGTATTTCAGCAACATGATTTTGGCATCAACTCCCTCCCTACCTAGTACCCCTTATTCAACTCAAAGATAAAATGTCTATTTGCAGTCCAGGTTTTATATAAAAAGAGGAGAGAAAAAAAAAATCCCAGTTTTCTTCATTCCTATGTAATCTGTATAGGGCTAAAACTTCATCATGCAGTGATTTCATGCCTGTGAAACCCATTAAACCTGAGGTCCTATATATATATAGCATTGAACAGACCGAGGCTGCCAACTCCCGCTATGTCTAGTACATCTACCAATGAAAAGATTTGTTGGTCCTATAGTATGCTGGAGGTAAAGCGAGAGGCCATTTACAACTCTTCCACTCCACCAGACCTGGTCCTAACCCCAGGAATGAGCCATGAAATGACTCCATTTTGAAAGAGCGAGGAAGAAGAATTCTTGTTGCAGTTTTAAACATAAATATAAATCCCAGGACCCCAGCGGCTTTTCCCATTATGCATTGCAGTCTATTACCCACTCTGACATGAGAAACTGTTGCATAGGCTGGGGCTGAGTTTTACCTCTCACAAACCATTAGTGTTGCGGGAACAGGCACATAGGGAAATGACAGTAAACAATGGACATCCACGACGCAGGCTGATTGAAGATAATAACTCTCATCGAGAAAAAAAGAGGGAAATGGCAGTTAAATATGTGTATGTGTGTGTGATTGTGTGTTTCAGTGAATGCCGGCATGCTCTACATACGTGAATGTGACTCATAATGCCAGCATGTAGATTCACATATCCACACATCTGTAAAATCCCTGTCTGCTTTCGTTTAGGCCAGCGGATTGGAATAAAGCTGCAGAGAGTCTGTACATGCAGCCATGTGGACAGAGGCTGAATTCTGGATTTAGACTGTGGAGCAATTATGGCTCACAATTCACGGTTTATCCCAGAACACAGGTGGAGCTGGCATTTCTGCTAGTCGCTGTAGAAGTCCAGCTGCACCGTGAGAGTACGGAGAACAACAAAATATGGTGAAAAATGCTGAGAAATGCCAGAAATGCCAGGCCAACCTTGGCTTCCTCTTTTAAGAACAAAAAAACTGGAGGGTCCAGCATTGAGGACAGCATGACTTTTATTCTCTAACTTTCCACTCTTGCCCCCACCACATTTCCTCCAAGACAGACAGAACTATTGATTATCCATCACTTTGTCAGAGAACATACAATTTCAGATCACTTTAGATAAAACACCCACACGCAGACAGGCACACACACAAACACAGTCCACCAAACTCCTCCCCCCAAGGACACTGGCTGTCATATCCACTCCTGCTCAAGGGAACTCACTACATGTTTTGCAAGTGGGGAAGCAAGAATGACACAAAAGAGGAGATGAGTACAGGGGTATGACATGCTCGTGCCGTCTTAAGAGGATGAAGGAATGAAGCCCAGGGTAAACGTATGAACAGAAAGCCGGGAAAATGGGCAAGATGACATGTCACAGAGAAGCGAATAGATGAAAAATGAAGCTTCAGAACAGAACATTAATATTAATTGTATCAGGAAATGAAAGAGGACAAGGAGGGGAATGATGAGCAGATGAGATCATGTGATTGTCGGTTGTTTTCTCCCCTTCTCAGCCCTCATATGATTACACCGGAGGACAGATTAGATCTCACTGACAATCGATAATTCAGAGCGAATGTCACAGGAGGAGGGAGGATGAGGTCGAGTAATAGGATGTGAGGTGAGATCAGGCTTGATCAAACTGAGGGACTGACAAGACCGCTCATGTCCCGGTTATCTGGTGTTCTTGTTCGTGGAGTAGCTCAGTAATCCTGGTTTTGAGAATATGCTGGCCAAAACACAAAACAAAACCAGAATATTTAAAGCACCTTGTCCACCTGGACATTGAAATTAAAGATATTCGGTACAATAGAAATTGGATATTAATTTCCTTTACAGATGGAGAAGCTGTGTGGTGAAAGCACCAGAGTTCAGGCAGCTGGAAGCCAAACTGTTCATCCAAGGAAGGAATGGCCAAATAATTAGATACCTGAACTCAGTTGATCCCTGGTCCCTTTATATATAATCATCAAACATTGATGATTTTATATGAAGGGCTATGAATAACCTGATTTGTCATGTCCCATTTCAATTTCCCCTGAATAAGATCAAAGCTAGTACAAGTAATGTCAATGATGTTTCTATTAACAAGACCTTTCAGCAAAAAAACATAAAACCCCCTTCAAATCTTAAAGCAGCTATTAAGTCATGTTTCTCTCCACATGCACTGAAACCAAAACCCAAATTTGGGATTTACTAGTTACTGCCTGCATATTTTGTAATCCAGCTACATTGACCCTGACACCGTCCGCATACAGAAGAGCGATGCAAGCTCCAGTTTGGAGCATTTGCATAATTAATCCATAGTATAATCATCATAGTGGATCTAGTAAAAAAAAAGAAAAGCCTGAAGTGCCAGAGCTCTTCAAGGGCACACACTATCTGTGCGTATTTACATGATGTTGTTTATGAGATATTGATTTATTATTTGACAAGCTGGCCTAACTGGCAAGGTAATCAAATGAGCAATGTTGTACATGTTGTTATCATTCACGGCTCATGAAAACCTTTGACAAATCCATCCAAATTAGCCTGGTTACGACTTTAAAAGGGATTGTTGCAACAAATGGGACAGAGGACACAAAATGGGGAAAATTACATTAAAAGGCCAAGCAAGCAGAGCAAAACTTAATGCATATTTAAACAGTTCACATTCACATGGCGGTTGTATCCAAAAGCAAGCATTATAAAGGTTAAGCTAAATTGTATTCCATCTAATTGGCTGAATAATTTAGTATTGTGAAAGGTCAATTGTAAAACATAACTGGTAGAACACACTTTGACTTGTAGATTCACAAGATCTCAGATGTTTTAATGCAGCAAATGTGAGCGAAAGACCAGCATTATGTTCTTCTCAAGTCAACAGGATTTGGAAAAACTTGTCCATGCTTTCATCTTCAGTAGACTTGACTACTGTAACGGGGTCTTTACAGGTCTCCCTAAAAAATCTATTAGACAGCTGCAGCTGATTCAGAACGCTGCTGCTCGAGTCCTCACTAAGACCAAGAGACTGGATCACATCACTCCAGTTCTGAAGTCCTTACACTGGCTTCCTGTGCCCCAAAGAATTGATTTCAAAGTTCTTTTGCTAGTTTATAAATCACTAAATGGTTTAGGGCCAAAATACATTTCTGATCTGCTAGTACACTATGACCCCCCCAGACCTCTAAGGTCATCTGGGACAGGTCTACTGTCTGTTCCTAGAGTCAGAACTAAACAGGGGGAAGCAGCTTTCAGTTTCTATGCTCCTCATATCTGGAATAAACTCCCAGAAACCTGCAGGTCTGCTGCTACTCTCAGTTCTTTTAAATCAATGCTGAAGACCTTTCTTTTCGATGTTGCCTTTCTTTAAATGATGTTCATTTCTTTACTGTTTAATCTTTTATAGTGCACTGTAACTTTTATTCTTGAGTTTTATCTGTTTTTATTTTTTAACTGTTTCTTCTGTGTTTTATCGGTTTTATTTTCTTTGAACTGATTTTGTGTAAAGCACTTTGAATTGCCCTGTTGCTGAAATGTGCTATACAAATAAAGCTGCCTTGCCTTGCCTTGCCTTCTCTATATCTTGAATTACAGACATTTCAGCTGTAATATAAGAATCACACATTATTCCTCAGCTTTCAAATCTCAATACATGCTGTGATCTAAACTGTCTTCACAGTTTCTTTGTCAAGAAGATTGTCCTCCTATTCATTCCACTCAAAAGAATCCAAAATAATGGGGGATATGAAATGAACACAAGCATGTAACTTCTTAGCTTGTACAAGATTGGCTTTAAAAACATGTATTGTTTGTTAACAGCTGTTCCCGTTCTGCCTGAGTGGATTAATGGATGTTTGGTACAAAATATTAAAAACATTACTCCATTTCCATCTTAACTTGGTACTCTGGTCTTGATAAAAGGCACAAGCTGAATTGACAGCAGGAAATAAGTGATTCACCAAGTTACCAGAAAAATCTTGTTGGCATGCATTTCAATATCCAAATATTATCTTTCGATTTCAAGTGCAATTTAAGCTGATCATTCGGAACCAAGAGCTATAAGGCAGATGGCCCACTAATGAATGCTAAAGTGATTCAAGCAATCAGGCAAACAGGTTTTGCCATTATCTCTTTTTTTTTTTACTAAACTGGCATTAGAGAAGCAATTTACCCAAGAAAAACGTAGCATGCTAGTTCCTTGAGTTCACAAATACCTTCAGAGATTGCCTGCATGGCAGTCCGGCAGGGATCCACCACACTCTGTCTGCTGAGCATAGAGAAATCAGCTCCTTATACTCCATGTGCGGAGGTTAAGCTTGCCGGAGTAAACTGAGCAGAGTCTCGAGCCTGAATGGACTACAGTTCATTTTGATTGTGACATGTGGTCTGTAAATCGATGTGGTGCACTCACGCTGTGGCATGGTGAGAGACTGGGATGTGGAGGGGTTCAGCACTCAATACTTTATTGAATGTCCTCAAGCTGACTATCACACAAGTACCCTACTTTGTATGTCACTGCTCACAGACCTCTGTGACATACAGTATATTAGAAAATAAATGTTTGAGCATGTACACACATGCACACACACACACACACACACACACACACACACACACACACACACACACACACACACACACACACACACACACACACACACACACACAAACACTTGCCTAAACAAACACAAAGGTTATTGAGCACAGAGGGGTTTGCAAACAATGAAGTGAATAAATGACCGTTAGTGAGAGTTAGTTGATAATCTGCTCTACACCATAACTGTGTCCACAAAAAGCAAAGAGGATGAGGGGATGAAAGATAATAAAAAAGGAATGAATAAGAGAGGGAAATAGGCTTATGGAATGGGCGGGGGCTGATGGAGAAAAAAAGATTAAAGTTAATGCTCCACAGAAGCTGAGAGGTAAACAGAGAAAAGAGAAAAGAGCGCAGGGAGATAGAAGAGAAATGTGCCAATGAATTTGAAACTAAGATAGACGGGGAGAGAATGAAAATAGTAGACAGGGAGATAGTTCGTAGATCCAAAGGCAGCATGAATGATTAGAAAAAGCAACTTGGCGGTGGTGGGGGTTGTGGAGGTAGTGGGGTAGTGGTGGTGGTACTTCTTCTTTCAGCCAACTGAACGCTTTGAAGTTTCTAAAAGTTTGTTGGGCTCCCGCGTGATGTGATCCAGGAGGCTGCCTCTAATCTTTCCCAGAGAGGAGAGAAAGGGGAAACAGAAGGAAAGACAAAAGGTGGGTAAAAGATGCAAAGGTTGTGCCAGGGGGCCATGCAGAGAAGCTGATGCAATACTATACTATTACAATACTGAGTGGAGAATTGCAGCACTGCCACTGGCAAAAACTATCAAACAGAAACGCCTTTAGTCAACAAACAACAGAAGATGTAAACCCGAAACTTTGCCAGTCCTATACCTCCTTTTAAAGTGTGCAGTTTGGAGTTTGAAAAAGATGCAAGAAAACCAAGATTTTCAAAGCGGCTGTAGCAGCAGCAGGTGTCTTCAGTGGGATAGTGAATGGAATGTGTGAGACAAATTAGCTTACACCTGGGGGCACATGCCCATTCTCCCTGTCTCTGCATCCTCTCCTGCAGTCCCACCTGTCTCTGTGGGTCTCTGCAGCATGCTGTGCTGATTGTGGGTCTGTGTCTCTCAGCTTAATTGCCATGTTATCAGCTCTACTCCTGCACTGCCACTTCGCCCAGGCCTTTCAGTCAGATGGACATGCCAATTACCCCTCCTCCACACACACACACACACACACACACACACACACACACACACACACACATGTTCTTTACTGACACAGTTTCCCTTAGCTGCGCTGTCAGGTAACAGCCAGCTGGTACAATGCGGACAGTTTGGGATGAAACAGGAAAGAGAATCAAAGCTCTTTGTGTAGCCCTTATGCACACATGCGGACAAATACACACATCAATACACATCAAGTCTCAGCAGGAGCTTCTTCTCCAGGCCGAAAGATCCCAAGGGAACCTTTCCACTTCCCCTTTCCCCCTAATCCTTTACTCTAAACAAACTAACAATGTCTTCCATTCATCTCTTCTATTTAATTCCTAATGGTTTTCTTACCTTTCACCAAAAAGCAAATTGATGTATTTTTCCCAAATGTTGAAATGTTCATTTAATAATAGTGAACATGACACTACTGTAGATCTAGTGAAAAAAAATGTTTCTTTAACTTCCTTGCGAGTCCCCATTCAACATAGAAGAAACCTTACTAATTGAATACACAGTATCTGGTAGGTTTTTTTGTGCAAAACCACAGAAATTTAAATGTGGGGATGTGAGAAATTGTTCTATTTTTCACAATCTCGCATACACTTAATGCTTTCAAAACTGTCAAACATGAATCACTAATGAAAATAGATATAATATAAAAATTAGTTGTGGTCCTTTCTGCAGATTGACTTAAAATCAGAAGAATATAAATAAAATTTATATCATATTTAATATGGAACCAGCATTCAATGTTGTAATGCCAATTTTACCTAACAATCTGACTTATTAGTGTGATTGAACTGGCTACCATCCATAGCTACAATAGTACATTTCTTTAAAAATCACCACAGTAATAGTCAATGTAATTAGGTGATTGATAAACTACTTTTTTTACCCATTTGCTGTGGTAAATACATCACAGTGCTCTATTAATGCCGGGTTTTCAAACACTATTGATAATTTCCTAAATGTGGACTTTTAATGACGCCAGATGTTTCATAGGCAGCAGAGTGAAGTAAAGACTGCTTAGGGCTCCTCTTAGAGACCCACCAATTAATCAACCTATGTGTGTGTGCCTGTCAATGCGTGTGTGCACTTGCTTTTTAATGCTGACACTGCCACTTTTCATGGTGTGTGTCACAGTGATTTCAGTGATTCTGTTCCAACATAGCAGTGCCAAACCAGCTCTCATTCCTACTCTCTCTTCCACTCCGCTGAACCATCTCCTTGTTATCACCCAACTACTCAGATGTCACAGACAATTGCACACGCACGCACGCACGCATGCGCACACACACACACACACACACACACACACACACACACACACAAACTTAAACACTCTCCAATTATCCCTCAGACACATCATGTTATTAACAATGGGGCATTAATAGCACATGTGTGAGCAACCCAGTTTATTCACTTTTTCTCTTTCTATGTAACACACACACACACACACACACACACACACACACATACACACACAGACACACACAGACAAACACACAAACACACACCTGTCTGTGCCATTAAATCATATTAATGCACTGCCTGATTGTGGGGCCATTTTCACTTTAGACAAGAGAGAAGAGCTTTATCATCCAACTTAAATTATTTCACTTTCAGCCTGTGCACCTTGTCTGACCCGATATCCTTCAGTACAGTAGCTACACTTTCCCTTTCTCTTTCACTTTCTCTGGTTTCTCTGGTTTCTCTGGTGATCTTTTCTTAAAAGCTTTTATTCCATTTTTTGACGGCATGCTTGCAAATTTAATACTCAACTCGTGTCAGTTGTTATTCCCAGTGGTAAATCTTTCTCTGTACCACAGTTGGTGGCCTAAAGTGTAAATATGTGCGTGCATACACTTGAGTGCATAACTGTATGAATGCAGCTTGAGTTATGTGTGTAGAAGTATGTGTGTCGGCTTGTGTTTTTTTCCTCTGCCAAGACCCAACGACTGCAGAGCACCAGTGAACTGATATGTAGGGCGAGACCGAAACCCTGGGATGACAGCTTAAAGCCCGCCCCCACTAACTCTGACTGACAGCCCTGTAACCTCGGCTGCCTCTTGCGACAATGGTGTGGTCCTGCTCCCACTTTAGCGTCTGTCATTCCAAGCTCAATATAACAACTATTTCTGGGGCAAAGTTCTAAAAAAACAAAACACTGTAACAGGAATGGAGGAAAAGACCAAACCAGTTGAAGTGGAATGAGAAGAAATAACTGCTATAAGGGTGATATATTGGAATGCAAACTGATGGCTTTTTATTCCTTAAAGCGACTGTCAAGATCTGCAAAAGTCTTATATTGCCCTGGGTGCTTGTACCAAGTCAAAATGGCTGTGCATGTATTGTTACAGGATTTCTCTGTCTTTCAGTCCTACAGCCTTTGTGACCAATGCAGCACTTAGGCAATCACATCCCACTGCTTCAATCTCCCACTTTTATGGGACAAATCCCTCCTAATCGTGGGATAAGATACAACAGCCACATGTCTCAGTGGATTTCAACAAAATCAGGCCAAAAGGGCACTCTAAAGAGCAATATTGTACACAAAGAGTGCACAGCCAGTTTTCCAACCACAAGAAGCAAGAGACCAAAGTAAAGGATTAAAACAACCACAATTCCAAAGAAAAATAGGTTCCAAATAAAAACAATGCCATCAAGAAAGAAGAATTATAGCTTCAGCTAGAGATCTGGGATATCAAGAAACAGTTTAAGTTATATTGTATTATTTCTTTTTTTAACATATGATTTATAAATGTTGTATAACAGACTGGCATTGTAGTCGCAATCTCTTCTGAGAATGAATCATTTAATAGACAGCCAGGAGGGGGTACATGAGGTAGTGGCTGACATTTAGGCTAAAAGGGATCTCTTCTGTTCAGCCTCCAGGACATTTTCTGGGCTGACATTAAGCAAATCGGAGTCAGTTCTAATTTGTGGTTGAAAGGCAGAAAATCTAATTATATGTACATTCAATCAGAATTCTGAAAGTCACATTACAGTAAACTACTTAACAATCCATGTACCTTGAGCATGTCATAAATCTCTGCAATATATATTTGACATGGCGTGAGGAATTTCTTTGAAGTGCCATATGGCTTTAACTTATCTCATGTGAGCTTAGTGATTTGGGGAGGGTTAAATTGAAACATTTGTATGGGAAAAATCTCACATTGCCAATGAGCATGCAACAGATTGTGGGATTGACATGATTGGAGTGGATCTTTTTTTAAATGTAACTCCAGAGAGATACCATAGGGGGATGGCAAGAGAGAGAGATGAGAGAGACGAGTGTTATAAGAGGATGAGTTGAGAGGAAACATGGACAACAGACAACACATTCAGCAAAAGTATGAGAAAAAAACCTGTAATGTAGAAAGTATGTTAGTTCCAGAAGTTAAAGAGAGCCAGAGAGTTGAGCTGAATATACATGTAAACAACTCTTTTTCTCCACCTCAGCTGTGGAACTGACACACTGCCTATTGACATGGTAAATTGAGGGTCCATGCGAGCAGCACTGTGACAGCCAGAGGAGGCCATAGACCCTGTCAGAGCTGTATATATTCACATGGCACAACAACACACATCACAGGACACAGCAAGAGAGAAGACAGAGAGACAGCAGAATATGCATGAAGAAATATGCAACAGAGTTGAACCGTATGGATGTCGGACGATTAAAAAAAAGAAATATAGACTGGAGCAGCAAGAGGAGGAGCAGAGAGAAAGGGAACAGCTAAAAGGCTGATATGAGGAGCAAAATTGATTTCTATTTTTGGAAGAGGTATGACTGAGAGGTACTGAATCTAAAAAATTTTCACTTTCAAAGTCACACACACACACACACACACACACACACACACACATACTTTTTGTATACGCATATAAAGTATCTCACATTCAGATTGAACCTGCAACAGATCCTGCTACAAGATTGCAAGCGGCAATGTAATTGCTTTTGCGGCGGATTAATATGACCCATGCTTCTGAGTGTCGGCCTTGTTATGGTGTAGGTGAGGCCATTAGCCATTTGGCTTAATGGGCAATCTGCACCACAGGCTCCACTGACCCCCGGCACTTGGTAGGAGGAGCAGGCCAACCTATTAACAAAGAGTGAAAAGCTCCAAGCTTACCCTATCACACAAGGCCACACTTAATTAGACTGTTTGTTTAGCTGACTCTAATGGGACGGATAGCAAGTGGGGGGGAAAGGTTGACTGCTCTCCTTGAAACTGCAGGCTGAAAGACATCTGGCCAAGTATGAGACAGTCGACACATGGATATATTTAAATGTGGACTCATAAACATTTGACGCTATCTAATTTTCTCAGGACAGATGGTAATGGTTCATTAAATGGTAAATTGAGTCATTACAATTTCAATAACCTAATTATAGCTTAAAATAAAAGTACACAAATGCTTTGACAATTGACAAATTGTTTGACAAATTTCTGAAAGGCCAAACACACTTTGATTAAATGAGTTAAGCATGTACTGGAAGGGAAAATACAGTGACAAGGAGATGAAGAAAGAGACAGTGATTGAGTTTATGTGTATTTAGTCAGTAAGTAACGACAGTGTGGCACATAAGGGATACAACCCATACAAAATTATACCAAATTAATGCAATCCTTCAGAAAAATTACATTTCTCTTTATCATCTATCCCTATACCCTTTCAGCCCCTCTCTCATGATCCCTCTCCCTGTGCAGAAGGCTAATTAAAGGAGAAATTGGATATGGGCCTGTGCACACTCTAATTCAAGGAGAGAAAAGAAAGAAGGTGGGGGGAGGTGAGCAAGAAGTCAGACCCGGGACAAGGGCACTGGATCAGAACAGTGAAGCCTTGTCATTTCTTTGAGAATTAAAGGGATGGCAAGGTTAGCGATGAGGCCACACTAGATAAAGCAGTTGAAGTGTGATGCCTGAGAACAGAATCCAAAAATCCACCACACTCTGCCCCTCTTGTTAATTCACTGTTGCTGTACGCCGAATCAGACTCTCCCCTTTTACACCTTCATCAATCTCTGAGAGGCCTGTAGGACCAGAGCGTAAATGTTAATGTACTGAATCATCCATCCCACCCCTACACACTGGGTCAGAGGTCAAAACGGTTGGCGAAAGGTCTGTAAGAACCACTTCGCAAATTCAGTAGATCAATAACTCATTGGAAAATGTTTTCCATCAACACCAACTCTCTCAACTCTAATAAATGTCTGAGTTTGAAAAGAACTGATGAGGAGTCTTAAGTGTCAGAGATACGGTATAACCCATGGGTTCCTTTCAGGATATTTCCTGTTTATTGCAACTTCTGTCTTCTGTCTTAGTCTGTCCATTGTTTTGGCCACAGTAATAACATTGTACTCACCAATTAAATTGACGAGTTACTACATCAATATCACTTTCAGGAAGGGTCAGGAAGGGTGAAACATTGTTGTGGGGGTAAACAATTTTCCATGCAATGAGTGATTGCACACTTTTGTTTTACATCCAAAGCAAGTGGTTCAGATAATCTGGCTAAACTGTTGGCTTGTTTCCATTCTGACTGATCATAATGGAGCTTGTGGTTCCTAAAGCACTGTTAACTGTGTTCCCAGATCTTAGCAATTACTGTGTTCATGCTATCATAACCAGAGAAAATGATGAACAAAACTATATAACCCCCCAGGTTGTAATAAAAATCACATATCTTTTAAGATGTCACTCAACTGAGGGAACAATTTATGAGCACTTTTCCAGTCAATCTTCATTGTCAAGAAATTTAGAGAATTTCAGACACTGAACCACTTTACACAAACACATCCCTCTCTGTCTCCTCTCAACCTCCGTCCCCTTTGTCTTTCTGGCTCTCTCTGAGACTCTAAAAACCACAGGCTCAGGCCAGGTGCAGTTGCAGGGCTGTGGTGGATCAGAGAATTGATGATGGATGACAGGTGTGTGTGTGTGTGTGTGTGTGTGTGTGTGTGTGTTCAAGAAGATTCTCCATGCATTATATTGAAACACTCCCTGCTGTGGGGAAAAAGGGGATAATGATGGGCAGGGGAAAGAGGTTAACAGCTTGCATGCTCTCTCACATGCACACATACAATCACTTTATAACAACATGGTGCCACTGTAACTGAGAGGGTTAACACACTATTACCATAAAATTTTACTACAGAGGCCAGAAACACATTTGGCTCCAACACCAATTGCACCAAATGGACTTTGTCTCCAGCAGGCAACGTAACGCATGCCAGGAAAACAACAAAGGGTGTATTTGTCTGTGTAAAGCTAACAATCCACAACCCCATCTCCCCCTTTGTCCCACCCACTGAGGTGCTGGCTTCCCTTTTGCTTCATCTACACGTTCACACACACACACACACACACAAACATAAACACACCCTAAACCAAAACACATGCAAGAACCCACATGCACACATACAGATTGGAATCATTGGGCATAGCAGGAGCGCCCCACTGGAAATGGCTGTTTATTCCACAGTTGAACAAGCAAACAACTTTATGACCCCATCTGAAGAAAGAGTGTGTTTGTGTTCTGTGGGGGGTTTAAGGAAAGGGTTAACAACAGTCTAGACAGTTGACTCTCTCCTTGGATAGCACAACCATGAAAAAGGTCGACACTGTAGATATAATTATTTCTACAAAAGGAAAGATTATTGACAGCTGTGCATGTTTTCAACCGTATTGTGATGAAAGTGGGGGTTTTAAGAAGACTACAAACTAATTTCTCAGAAAAGCATCAATGTCTTTCATTTATGTCATTTTACTAGCCTTTTAAGACAAGAAAATCCTATTAAATCCTCTTTGTTTGGGAGACATATGTCTTTCATTTCTTTACCATCCATCTTTTAGCCACCTTCCTACTCACATGTCCATCATGTAGACATTGAAAAAACAACATTGATCCCAACATTGATCCTCCTGCAGCAGACTGTCTACCAACATGTTTAGAGAGACATGGGGGTTGAGATAAATTAATAGTTTTTTGGGGATTCAGATCCAGCTGTGTGCTTGGCTCCATTGAGCCTGTCAGGTTGATGGTGAGCTTATATGTTATGTACGGATGGATAGATGCCACCCTGGTATTGTCTGCAACGACCCAGATCTTTGGATAGCTTGCATGCTGAGCTTAGCCAGGCCTGCCTCTTGGAGTAGACATACACACAAGCACACACAGACAAACACAATGTGTTGCCTATTTTGTTATGCCACTCTCTCTCTCTTTCTCCTCTAAAAAAACACCTGCTTCTGGGTGACGTGCACTGGACAATACACTGGACCAGTAGCATCATTTGTTCGGGTGCTTATCTCAAATATGACAAGACAGACAGATGTCCTGTGCGATTTAAGCAAATGTCTGATGAATTTCATCCACTCTGAAAAGACAAAACCTAGAGGGGGCATAATTATATAGCATGACTCGTGCAGCAAGCAGCAAGATTGAAAATGTAATTCTCTCAGCAATTTCCATGAGACAAATATTGTCTATTATACCATTTAAAATATAGATCACTCCTTGGTATTGATAGACTCACAGGTTTGTAGGTCACCTATGAGCACGACCCCTTACAAATATAAATCAGTGCAAACATTAACAATCAACTCAGCTATTATGCTGTACATACACCAACTATATATTCAGTTCTGTATCAAATGGCATAAACATTTTGAAAAGTTCCAAACATCAGACAAAATCCTCTCAAATAAGAGCCTGTGCTCTAACATGCAAGAGGACAGAACCAGGGGCCCTTGGTTCTGGTTGTTGCCCCTGGTTCTATATTGAACCCAGTGTATGTCCTCAAAACAGTGCTACGCTCTTCAAAGGTGCTGAGTAAATTAATTATGCTTAAGTAAACTATGGATTAATTATAGATAGCCCAATGTGTCACCAGGCTTATGTGCATATCTGACATGTCTGAGTGTCCTACCTGCTGCAATGCTAGTGAAGAGCTAACCTGCTTCAGTAGACAGAGGACAGATGGATAACACACTCAGCATTGGCACTACACTGATGCTCTCACACACGTTATTGCCCTTGAGCAGAAAGAGCCTCTGATCAGGCTTCATTTAAGTTAGTTAGATAAAGGGATCGAACAACAACAACAAGGATACAAACAATCCAAAGCTATTCAGCTTTGGCCCTGATGCTGGAGAAGTGGGAAAGATATCTAAGGGGTCTAAAAAGAAAGCTGAAGTTGCAGGATTCTGACCTCATTTAGTAAGGACGTTTGATCAATTTAAACGTATTCTCTCATAAATGTGATGTTCGTAACATGGTTAATAATGCTTCCACTTGCCGTTTACTAGAAGTGTGTATTTTGTACTGTGGTTTAGTATTCTGTCACTTTGAAATATGTGCGCTGTCATTTTTAAGGGAATGATGCACCTTACGTTCTTCCCAGTTTAAGTTGTCCGTATAAGCGGTAAGTCATGTTTATTATTATTATTTTAAGAGATTGTTGATTTATTAAATAGTTTCAGATTTTTTTCAAAACTTCCAAACGTTTGCTGTTTGCAGCTTATGAAATCTGACAATTTGCTGATTTTCTCTGTTTAATAACATAGTAAATTGATAATCCTTGTCTTATGGTCTATTAGTCAGACAAAACAGGCTATTTGAAAACATTGTCTTGAGCTTCAGAAAATGTCGATGGGCATTTTTCATTATTTTCTGACGTTCATTTGAACAAAGAAATGACTTGATTAATTCAGAAAATACTCATCAAAGTAATCAATAATCAAAATATTTCACACATCAGAAGAACATGTTTATTTTTGTATAAAAAAGCACATCTGTTTACAGTTTGTCAGTTTGTCTCCATCTTAGTCAGGCAAATGAATGAAAAACAAAGTATGCTGCCTCATTGTTTTATCCCGTAGCTGTAATTTGTCCAGGTGAGGTGAATGCTGACCTACACATGTACACCGGCTAGTTGAAATAGACCATGATATACACTGAATCTCCAATACAGGCTAGTTCTCTTTCCAACAATAATGTGTGGGCTACTTAACTGCAATGAACAATAAAACATTCTAAAACATCTGCATCAATGAAAAGATACTTTGTGACTGCATGGGTGATTCATAAGTTTCAGAGTGGATTATGTTAAATTCAAACTTCACCTGACAGAAAATCAGGGGAGTCACACTTTGTTTTGACAGCATCTGATATCCTGTCAGATGATTTATTTTGGTCAGGAAAATAATGGAAATCCAGAAGGGAATTACAATAGCGTACATTTAATGTGGATTACATTACATTTAAACAAACAATACTACATTTCAGAATAGGTACAGGTCCCTATGGAAATATTCTAACTATGAACTGTCACTATTAACTGTTTTTTTTTAACGATGGGGCTTGTTACATGCTTTTAGTGCAAAGAATATCAAGCGCTCTTACCGTCCACAGCCATAGTCGGTCTCAGCGTGTATCTCTCCGTGGTGTCAACAGAACTCTCCCATTCTTCTGCCAGATGGATAAAATGGTCTGAATGTAAAGGATGAAGAGCGCTTCTTGCCCTCTCTACCCTACTGTGTGAGCATAGGAACGGCTTGCACTAGTCTTACACAGAAAATAGAGAAACCTGGATCATCACAGTCTCCCTCTCTGTCGGTTCACGGCCATTTGTTGTGCGGGACAAGTCCGATGTGAAGCGGCTCCTTCTGAATCTCCGCCCCCTTCTCCGTACCTGACCGCCAGGAGACAAAAGGTCATTACGCCAGCTGTTACTGGAAACAGACTGGATACTGCTCTCTCTCTCTCTCTCTCTCTCTCTCTCTCTCTCTCTCTCTCTCTCTCTCTCTCACTCGGAGGCACTACAGGCTGAAATAGGAATATTAGGCTGCTACTTTTTTCCCCCCTGAGAATACATTCCAGAAAAGTACATTTTGATGTAACTCCAAATATGATTATTGTAATAATGTGACACAAAGCTGCAAGAACCATAATGTCACTTAAAAGTTGCAGCACCATACACTTTGCCCTATACAACAAGGATTGGAATTTGAAGACAAAAGTGTTGGTGATATAAATGCAACATTTATAGAAATATGTCCAGTGTGTCCAGTGTAAAACTGAGCCATTAAGAAGGCAAATGAGTATAATGCAATACTTGTGCCTGCTTCTCAAGTCCACACTTTTTTTAATGTAGTGCTTGAAGTGAAAAATCAGCATTTGTCAAGCTGGGTGTAATCCTGTATTCTATTGGTCAGAATAAAGTTCAAAAGTGAGCCCCCGTTTATGACATATACAACCCTGAACGCATTGATGAACAGTATGAGTCAGCCGGCATGTTGACGATATGGATCGGCTATGCTATGGACCTCTTTGTGTTTACGTTCAGTGATTATTGCAGATGATTCCTGTTGATTTGTTTTTTGAGAGCTGAATACTAACAAAAGTTTCCAATTCCTCTACAACTGAGGTGGTGAGTAAAACATTTCAATACTATGAAAATAAGGTTCAGGTTGTCACATACTGAAACTTAGTATTGTACTTCCATAAAGTTGGGGGCCACACAACACATACAAAAAAAGGAAAATTAACATCAAAGCAGCAGATGTTAAGATATCAAATGTAGTCAAGCTTCAAAATCTGTGGATCCTATAATTAAAAAATGTCCTCTCAAGCATAACATTTCAGCATGTGGCCCAAAATGATGTTATGTTCAAGTGACAAAACTTGCTAGCATGTGTAGTAATTATGTGGGGAACAAAGAAAGAAGTTAGGTGATGTTTTTATATACCATGTGATTATCATATGACGTTAAAGGACCCCTACTTTAATGAAATAGAAACCCAATGTTTCCCTAAACCTAACCAAGTCATTTTGTGCCTAACCAAACCCTAGTGGGTCATGATTTCTGGAAAGCGACATTGCTGTAAAGTTTTTCAAATGTATTGGTTTAGTGCTTTGAGCACCACAAGATGAGTGCTCTCCAGTTCCATTGTATTTGAGAGAAGGCAGACATTTCTGCCACCAATATCTCCCACACTGGGCAACTTACACCAAAACAATCTAGATTGATAAATACCACTACTGGTAAGAGGAAAAATATGTTTTATTTTTTTTATTTCGGGGGGAACTGTCCCTTTAATGCTGGTTGAAACAGTAGAAAAGTCAGCATGTGTTGTGCAAACACATGATCTTTGCACAAACCAAGAAACAGACACCAGAAGGATGCTTGCTGAAAAGTCTAAAAACAGCCAATCTTCAGTAGACACCCACGTCAGCTGCTATTTGCCCATCAAACAGCCGAACTTCACTTCAAAGCGGAGAATGTGGGAGCAAGTTGTGAACACATCTTTGTCAACGTAATCCCACAACATACCCAGATAATTGATTCTGTTGGCATTCAGATGCACACAGACGGCTCAGCGACGGTGAATTTTGCAGAACAGTGAAACGATAAGTCCCTGATAGACTTCAAGACAGTCCATCAGTCTGTCTGGGAAGATGAGGGCCTTTCGCAGAGTCCAGCCACAGGATCATCAAAGGGTGAATAATTAAGAACAAAGGACTAGCTGGTCCATCAGGGCTTCACTAGAACACATGATGACTGGGAGTGAATGCGCTGTACTCACTCGCCGTTAGACACACAGACACATACACACTCATACAGATTAATGAAAAGATTCTAGTGAGAATATGATGTGATATGATAAGTATATGGGCTGGGATTATGGGGCGTGTTTCAACTGAACCAGGATAGAAAATGCTTCTGCACTCACTTATAGACCTACAACCAATCAGAGCAATGGAGTAGGAAGGACGGCAAAAACATCTTTCTGATCGACAAATGCTTGATCGTGATTCTCTGTTCCTCTTTTAAAATGAATGCGCTGTCGATATCTTCTATAACAGATGCAATTGGGGAATCTACACACCACCTCAATTATCCAGCGGCAGCCATCTTTGTTGTGTACAAATTTAACCCAAGTGCTCTTTGGTGACGTGGTTGATTATGGTAAGGTTAGTCATCTGTCCATCATCGTATTAAGCCCGCCCTGACTATTTGAATGGTCCAAACAGTTCTGGTTCAAGCATAGTTGCTCCACAACGGTTTAAGTCCAGACCGAACTTCCCGACCTCAAATATTGTGGGCGGGGCTATGTTTTGACTGGCATCCAGGCTAGCAGATTCATTTTTAATGCTTAATGCATCAGACATAAAAAGATGGATGGGTATGAACTTTCTGCTGCTGATAAAACAGCTAATAGTAATAAGACCAGCCAAAGATGGTCAGTTGTTTAAAGCACCTATATTCTGCTCATTTTCAGGTTCATAATTGTATCTTGAGGTTGCACTAGAATAGGTTTACATAGTTTAATTTTCAAAAAAAAACACCATATTTTTGTTGTGCTGCACATTGCTGCAGATCCTGTTTTTACCCTGTGTGTTTAGGTCTCTGTTTAACAACAAAGTAAGACATCTCACTTCTTTACTATCTTTGTAGGGAGTCGCACATGTGCAGTAGCTAGGTAAGATCACATTAGCTAGATAACTTTTTCTCCAACTTTGGTCAGTACAAGGCAGGATTAGTTGGGAGACTTGACGAGGGTGCACTTCCAACATTGCATGGAATACCTGCAGAACAGGGACATGTAAGTAGTTCTTTTCTAGATTATGGCGAACTAGTGTGTGTTGTAACACTGTTTTGCTATTGCAAACGAGCTAGGATGCTTGCGCTTTTTTTCACAATATGGGCACTTTAAGAATACAGTATGTGTATTAATATTGACGGTTGTGTTATCTCTGAAAGTTTTAGCATCAAAAACGTTGGTGGGACTTTTGATAATTGCCTGACATTCCAGTCTCACATAGAGGCTATTAAAACAGACAGCTTTTTTTCATCTCAGTAAAATTGTAAAAAGCCAGAATTCGGAAAAAAAATAGAAAATATGATCACATAACATCCTTTCTGACTTCTCTTCACTGGCTCTCAGTGCACGCTGGAGCTGATTTTAAGGTTCTTCTTGAAACAAATAAGGCCCTGACTGGACTAGCACCACCTTATTTAGCTTAGCTTATTACACCATATACACTGGTACGCACTCGCCGCTCCCTTGATGCTGGTCTTCTGGTCATTCCCCAAGTAAACAAAAAAATCTGTTGGTTATAGAGCATTATATAGACATAGAGACATTTTTAAATCTAGAGTGAAAACCTACCTTTACGTATACTACAGCCAGCCATAACACACCATCATTATGCATCCCTCACAAAAATACATTATTACTTACTCTCTTATGTTGCTGGTTTTCTATTGTTTATTATTACGGCTATAATGCTGTTCAATTGTTTTGTTGCTGTCTATTATTTCTGTGTTCTTTTAATTGTAAAGTGCACTGAGACCATGTTTAATGGTGATTTTACAGTTTGATTGATTAACCTAACATTGCAACATCTCTTACCTAACCTAACATCTCTTTCTGAAACACACACCCATGTTCGCACACACACACACACACACACACACACACACTCATACACACACACACAAGCAGGAACAGACATTTGTACATGCTAATTTGTGCTCTCAAAGACAGAGCTTAATTTAGAAGTGTGCTACTGTGTGCCTGCAAGGACGTTTTGTCCTGTAAAAAATGAGCAGTCAAAGCGTGTATCTTTAATTCAGAGGACGGTCAGTGTAGTGAATCATAAAAAGACCGGGACCTGCAGAGATCAAAGGGTTAGATTTGCTGAGCAGCGGCCCTTTGGGTGACAGGTGTCAGAAAAACATAAGCAACTCTTGTGGGAATAAATGTTTGAACAGTGTTTTCTGGCACAGCACAGATAAACATGAGGAAATGAAGCGCTCAAGGGAATAGAAAATGTTCATCTTTACATCGTTTTATATGTATTATATATTATCTCATTCTTTACTCTGGAGTCTGGTTAAAGCATCTTTTCTTAGTGATAAGCAGTTGTGAAAGAGTGAAAGGAATTCAGTGAGTGTTGGTGTCTCCATACAGCCTGTCCATTATATCCTGTAACTAACAGATGATGTAATTAAACTGTTATTGCCAGTGTTATACCGTCACATGTGCCTGTGCCAAGAGACCTTTATTCTTTTGTTTGCCACACAAATGCATAAAGAAATGCATATACACACAATAACATATACAGTACATACAGCACAAAACTGCTTAACATTGTGTAAAACAGTAACATTATAGCATGATAGAAAAGCAAGTGTCTCTTGTCTGTGCTAGAGAGACAGAAGTATGTATATAAAGAGAGATAGATAGAGAGAGAAAGAAAGAGAGAGAGAGAAAGAAAGAGAGCAAAAACAAGAGAGAGAGAGAGAGAGGGGGAGGAAGGCAAGCTATTGATACTGGATTGTGGTATCAGGCTTGCCAAAGTTGGTTTCATGGTGAATGGCTGTCCCCAGTTAAAAATAATGGTGCCAAATGTCCCTATAGGAAAAAAAAATTGGAAAGAAAAGAGCAGTTGAGGAAAGACCAGACTAACCTTGGGTGCATCTAAATTTTCAGAATGAGAAAAGATTCAAAGAGGTTGGATTTCAATAGAACATAAGCGTCCTCTTCTGCCGGTCCTTAATCTGATCTGAAAGGGAGGGCTCTTTAAGGTGGAAGTGAAAGCAATCTAATGAATTCCCACAGGAAGCTATTTACTCCACAGAGATGAGTGCAGACGGTAGAGAGAAATCCACTTTATAGTGTTAAGTTGTGGCCCTGAGCTGTTTTCATAATCAGAGACCTGGGAGAGTTTTCCGTTATTCTGTGGGCATATTATGGAGAGGTCTCCTTTGAAAAGCTGTGTCCCCTCTCTGGATTTATTCAGGATGCGGAGCAGAAGATGACAGAACCTATTTAAGAGATATATTCCCTTTGCCACTCCCTGATCATCACCTCTTGTCTCCTGCTCTGCGCCCTGTATGTGTGCCTTTGTGTGTGTGTAATGTATGTGTGCTTCTTCTTTGTGTGTGTGTGTGTGTGTGTGTGTGTATGCACATACGTGCAGGGAGGGAAAGGAAGGCAATTTAAATTCTGCTCACTCACTTGATGGTGACCTCACTGTTATGCAAATGACCACAGTGTAACAGACAGTGTCTGAAGCTGAGCTGTGCTGCAAACACAAACTCACTCTCTAACTCACGCTATGCCTGTGGGTATAGGGACATATACGTATCTATCTATCTTTGATACTTACATAGTGACTGTTTCCTCTCCAG
Organism: Percina caprodes; assembly: GCA_013375575.1. NCBI lineage: Eukaryota > Metazoa > Chordata > Actinopteri > Perciformes > Percidae > Percina > Percina caprodes. The sequence continues at coordinate 1,321,531 of JABXJD010000145.1, forward strand.
TAAAGCAAAGTCCTAACTGAATAAGGAAGAATGCCATCCTGAGCCTGTGGCTGAATGACATTGATTCCTTTAAATGTGTGGCACAGAAAGAAAATGCTCTATATGTGTGTTCATGTGTGTCGCACAGCGACCCCCACACAGTGAGAGAAAGCTGGTAAGAGAGCAAGAGACAGGAGTGTTCCTTTACAGATGGGGACACATTAAAAGGAACAATCTGAATAAGTGCAGATGTAAACTAGAAGGGCACTTGGAGAACGCAGACCTCTGCCAAAGTCATGCCCTATCTAGCAATCTTAACAAAAGTGAACAAACATTTATGCATCAGCCCCGTGATTCTGATCCGCTCCAAAATGGGATTCTTCCTTGGCCCATGCAACACCATTCCAGCAGGTTTTATGAAAATCAAGCCAGTAGTTTTTCCGTAATCCTGCTGACAAACAACACCTTGGGGGAGATAATAAGGCATTCACATCATTAATGGTCTGTGTCTGTGACATGCAAAACCATGCTTAGCATGCCCAGTTGATTTTGGATCTAAATGACAAGAAGGAAGAGATCTAAGTGACAAGGTGAGTTCACATTTGTGAGCTTGTGGTGCAAAGCCATGGCTTTGGTGTACAAATATGTTTGAATATAGTGAGGGGTCCAGTTTTTCTGTCATTTCTTTAAACCGATCAGAGTTGTCATGGGCGGTGCAAAATCGTCGTGCAAGAGAAAACTTAGAATTCCAACACTAAGAAAGCATAAGGAAATTGAAAATACATACATTTGGTGGAATTTCCAGCATTCCATGAAATGGATTGCGAAGGATATAGACTTTGCTGTGGGGGCATTTTTCTGCTATGGTATGGGTGCGCTCAGAGGGAAATGTTGCTGCAAATCAATACAAATTTATTCTGAGTGATTATCTTCATTCTGTGATGAAACATTTCTACCGTGATGAGAGTGATCTAGGCTGACAATGCCACCATCTACAGCACACGAAGGGTCACCGAATGGTGTGATGAATGATATGCTTAGAGCTTTGCAGACAGATCTCGACACAACTGAATGTATATGGGAGATTTTGGACGCTTGCTGTCCATTAACAAGCTCAAATCAGATCATGGACTATCTTTTCTAAAAAAATGCTGTTTAAAAGACTTGTAGGAATCTATGTTATTGAAGATGTTGGCAGTGTGTCCTTCTACCTTACTATGGCAATTTATGTTTGGTTGTTCCTTTGCTGCAGCTAACTGCAATTTTTACGCTACCTCTGTCTCTGTAAATTTGGATAATATTGGAAGCCGGACTGGATAAGCATTTCCGGCTTTGCAATCAAACAGTTATGGCTTCTCTCTACACAGACTGAGAAAAGAGTAGTAGTCGGAGTCAGCACTGGCCCAACCTCAAAATAAAGACACTGTAAAAACCACAGCTAATGAAAATAGCAGACCCTGCAAGTAAAAGAAACTGAGAAAGGCAACATTTGCACCATCACTCACCATCCCTTCTCATCTCCAGTCTCATCTTTGAAAGTCAGTGTCACTCTTGTCTTTCTCCAGAGATGCTTTCTTTTTTAGCATGATTGCTTTATTTGAGTTGAGTTATCTTTATTTTCCCTCGATTTTCACTCAATAAAGTTTCTGTAGATGGGACTCATTTCTTGGCGACCTAAACTATACCTACAGTACATCTATAGCTATATATATATATATATATATATATATATATATATATATATATATATATATATATATATATATATATATCAACTCATCCTAATATTGTGTTAATGTACATATAACTAGGTTTTGTCTGATGCTTTGGCAACATTGTTATTTAAACATCCACAGATTTCGTACTTGAATATACTTTTTACAACTGGAACACAACTTTTTGTGTTGTCAGCAGTTCAATAATATAATCAACTCTCTCAGTCTTGGTTCACTTAATTATCTTCCTCACAATGTCTGTTTTTATCTTCTCAAAGTAATGAGTCTTTGAATGCAAAATGTGAACAAGTATATTAAATGCACATTGTGCCTTGGCTGAGTTAAGACAATACAAAGACAGATGTTCTGGCATTCAATAGCAGACACGAAGACGGTGCCACATAAACTTTCATCTTTTTCTACAAAAAAAAAACCTCTTTGTGTCCAGTCTCCAGGGACGATTCTGATTGGAGAGGATCGAGGTTTATTCAAGCTTCATACTTTTGAGTAATGGCAGGGTTGTTCGGTGTCTGTTTGTCTGTCTCTCTATTATCTCTCTCTCTGTCTGTCTCTCTCTCTCTGTCAGTCCCTCAGTTCTTCTTTTTGATCCAACTCATCTCTTGTCTCTCTTTCTGTCTCTTTCACTCAATAAATTTCTGTTTTGCTGTTCATACCTGCCTAAAAAACTCAAGCAGTCTCCACTTGTCTCAGAAAAGACAGGGTCAGAAATAACAGGGAATGCATCATGGCCTGGTCCACTGTCCATCCTTTCTTCTCCCACAGTGAATAAAGTGAGTGCTTACATGGGGGAAATATAACAGCAGCATATACTAACAGGGGGCAACTGTAAGTATCTGCCGTGCAAGTGTATTCCCTTAGACTCAAGGTGAACCGATAACTGATGGGAGAGGATTGGAAGATATCCTCTATTTCGCATGACATTTGGCCTAATGAATAATTTCCAATATGATTAACCCACAATGTACATATGTCACGTTTGTCAATGTATTAGTATTCACAACACAAAATCAACCTTCATTTTTCTCTATTGTACAGTGCCTCAGATCCTGCCCTAGACTAATTACTGGACTGTCCTCATTCAAAGCTTTTGTTGTCGCACTAAGCTCAGCGGATCAATGGAATTCCATTTGAGCATCTGTTGCCTAAACCAACTCTGGTTGGCCATTCCTAAAGGAAGGTCCTAATAGCAATTTACTGTTGTCCTTTCTCAAGGACACCACTCTTTGTTTCAGAACAATACACAGTCAGTAATAAGATGAATTAATCTAAATGAATCCTCCCAGGATTGTTCTATTTTCCAAATAATGCTTTGTGCACATAGACTGCTTTCAACTAAGAGACGGTAATTGAGTTGAGCATGTGTGTGTAATAGTGAAAAATGATGATGTCCATGTCCTATTTTGCAATTTTTGCCTTCCTTTGCCCACATTGTATTGTTGAATATAATTAGATAAAATTAAGTCAATATGCAGCTCAAGCATTATGATTGATGTGTCTGTGTTTCTTTGTGTGAGTAGGTGTGTGTTTGTAGGAGTGCATGTATATCAATAAACCTGTCATCCCCACACATCTCCTCTTGTGCTTCTTTTCTTCTTTTCTTCTACAGCAACTCTCTGTCAATCAGTGGACCATAAATAGGACATGGTGTTATTTGCCATTTCATCTTTAATTCTTGGTATCTTCCTGTAGACTGCTTCTGCGGCATCCATGCAACCCACATTCCACAGTACATCTACAATTATCATCACACTATGGACATCTGCTGGGACAGATAGGACGGATAGTCCAGTGGTCTTCCCCTCAATCTTGTGTCGCATGCACTAAATAAACAAATTAAATGGAGTCATGCGTCTACGCAAAGTGGCACACATGAATGGATAAACATGCAGAAACATGCAGATGATGTTATACTTTCATGTAAATACTGTATACACACTATCCTATACACAGTATGCCGGCTATAATTTCCCTGGTTTTTAGCACAGCTTCATTTAAAAATAACACATTTTCTCAGATATAGGTTTATCACCATATTGCAAATTAAAGTATTTATTCACAAAATGAGGCATATTGTTTTGTGAAACTCTCTCATTGAAAATGCAATTGTATACAAATGGAAAAAAATACAGAGAAAAAAAGCTTAACCCTTAAATGAGTGTCAGCAAACCACACTAATGGCTTACTATAGAGAAGGACATTCTTAATATGTTTTGCCTTCAGTATAACAATGATCTTCAAATGGACTGTCAGTCACAAACCCAATATTAATAAAGAACAGAAACAGATTTAACATATACTATAAATAATTCTTTGACATTGACAGCAGTTCCTTTTAGTCCTCTGTGATGAGGACACATGATACCAAGTTGGCAATGCAAAAAAATATATATATATATCATTCTACACTCTGTTTCCAATTCACAGCTTCATTAACAGGAAGCTTTGCCAAATGTATTATGGCAGCACATCAAAGAAAATTATTATGGTAAGATTTTTGGCAGGACTCACGACCCCCAAACGGATATCATGTATCCCCTGCAGCTGTCTTCTGCTGCTTCCACAATTGTATATTTTAACATGTGTGTGCCTGTGTGTGTGTGTGTGTGTGTGTGGTGTGTGTGTGTGTTTGTGTGGTGGAGATTGGTGGATCCCTGCTGAATGTCATCATGCTTATGGAAACACTGTTTTACTACCAAAATAAAATGTGTCCGAACTCTTATTTTAGTAGTTTGGGTGTGACTTGAGGTCACTACTCATATATTAGTCAAAGCAGAGGTAAATGAACCCATTATTGTGCAAATTAAACAGGTGACAACATGTGTGCTTGGACCAGGCTATGAAGGATTTTCTCATTGTTAAAAGTGGCCACTATAACTAATCGATAAAGCATAGTATTGCAATAGTTTCCATGGCAATAGTGTATCGATTCACAGACACCAAATATTGATCTTTTCTTATACTGTATATTTGTTGGTCAGTTTGTCTGCTTGACAATCCCATTTTGCAGCAATAAAATTGAAGTGAGATGAACCAACAAAGAAATTGATCTTTTAGAAAAAACAGATGTTGACAAAGTTTCCATTTGGGGACATAATTTGAAATTGGGAAAAATTTGAAGTTGGAAAAAATGTAACACATTGCAATATATCACAGAATATTGCAATATGTTAAAATTGCAATAATATTGTTTCATGTCATAAAGTATCGTGATGATATCATATCACGAGGCCTCTGGTGAGTCCCACCCCTAGCACACATATATGCAATCTGTGGTTTTGGTCCTCCTCCCTCCCTTTTGGTTTTCTGTCCTCAGCTGTGTGAGCTATATGTCTTCTAATGTGTCTGATAGTCCATTTTCATCATAACGTTCTTCTCCCTGGAGTGAAATAATGTCTGCCCTCCAGGCAATGTAAATGAAGAGAAATTTAAAGGCCTTCGTCTAAGATCAGACAGTGGATGGGTGAAGTTAAACGTGATTTAAACTAATTGATGTATGGCCTCACTTCATCTCAAAGGATGAAACCCAGAAATGTCATGTTAGAATGTAATTACTTTTATTGCAGTCTCTATGTTTGAATACATTCTCCAGCATTGATACTTTTCACTCATAATGCAATGTTATTACTGTAACTCAGTGTCTGTCAGAATCACTCTAAAATCACTTGAATGTATGCTGAATCAATTCTACAATCTAAATGTTCTCTTTAAGACAATGGCCTGAATCCTACTTCAATATTTCATAAACTACTTTTACTGAGCACCAGAGCATGCGTCGGTTAGGGTTCAATAAAAATGGTTTTACTGTAGAATAGGCCTCCACTGATCATTTTTAAATGCAAGAGTCTGGTTAAGCCCTGCCAATATGAAGAATGGGAAGGTTCATTTCAGTTATGCAACATGCAACCTTCAGGTTTATTTAAACAAATCCCAGCTGTGTCATATATGCTATGATTGGCGTCATCGATTCACTTATTACACTCTGTCAAGGGAAGATATTAAATAGTCTCATAAAATGCACAAAGATCATATTGATTACTAAATTGAATTAAATTAGGCTACCAGGAATTGTGCATGTACCTTTAAAGTTTACATTAATGATAAGATGAATTGTGAGACAATTGCAAGTAGTAGTAGTAGAATAATGTACAAATATCACAGTAAATACATCCAAAAAATACACCCCAAAATGAAGTTGAATTTGCTGGGAGTAGGCTACAAAAACATAATAGTTAGTTAATAGTTAGTTCAGACAATAAACTTCAAACACATGGGTAATATTTCACTAAGTTTAATTATAAATAGTAATCTATAAAGCCTACAATAGTTGCAAAAGTTACATAGGCCTATTATTTTTCAGGATGTGGCGCCCTCCTTTGGCTTCTGTGAAAAACTGATATTAGTATGAAACATAATAAATATTCTAATTAAGTAATTTAAAGAACACAGTTACACGGTGAGACGTGGAAAAATAAGCTCGTTAAATTATTCACATCAACAATTTAGAACTAATGTTACAGGAAAATCACAACAGAAGTGAAAGTAAAGATAAATCGGCCTGTCCTACGGAGGCGCTGTTATCAACGCCAGCGGAAATTTCGAGAAGGACAGGGTTTGCTTCTAACGGAAGTGCGACTGTTGTTTATCCGGCAGTTAGCCTCCTCGTCGTTGGAATAGAACGATGGCACACGCTGCAGGGAAACAAGGACCTAAAATTGTCTCCAAATCATCTGCGGGAGGCACCGGGGCGGCGGGGGCTGGTGGTGGGCCCCCGATAATGCCCCTCGCCTCTCCGCTCATGGGGAAAAAGAAGAAGCCGTTTCTGGGGATGCCCGCTCCGCTGGGCTACGTACCCGGTCTGGGTAGAGGGTAAGCTAACCATAGAAGCTAACATGCTTAGCTCGCTTGCTAACTAACTTAGCTGTTAAGGCTAAGTTAGGTGATGATGAGGGCTCATCATCAGCAAACTATCTTGCGTTGTGATACGCCAAAGTTGGCAAGTGAGCTAAAGTGAAAAAGACATCGCACCAACGCACACTAATGCATAGACGTTAGTTATATTTAGGCACACAATTGTAATGTTAGCTAGCTAGTTAAACGAACGAAGATATTAGCTCAGTATTATCAGTAGTTGCATTCATTTGATGTCTTTCTTGTCGTAATGCCAAATAGACTAAAGTAAAAAGTGGCAGGCATTCCATGTATTAACTTTATATCGGTTTATTTCTGACCCCGCATAGCCTGCTGAAATTTTAAATCTAAGCTGGCCACATAAGTGTTGGTATTTTCAGTTATGTTAACGTTATGCTTCAATCTCGTTGCACAGGTATTGCACATGTGTATAATGACAATAAAGACATTCTATATTATTTGTTATGATCTAATGTTAATTAGTCAATCAGCAACATTATCGAAACATGGCGTAAATATATATGTAAACTTGTCAAGCAACCATCCTAAGCTGGTTATATATTTAGTTATAAAATGCAGGTGCATGCTTATCACAAGTGTACATATGTTTATTTGTGTACAATTGAAATGGATTGCTTTTCTTTAGTGCAACTGGTTTCACCACCCGATCTGATATTGGTCCTGCTCGTGATGCCAACGATCCAGTAGATGACCGACATGCACCTCCAGGGAAGAGGACAGTTGGGGATCAAATGAAAAAGAACCAGGATGATGATGATGAAGATCTGAACGACACAAACTACGATGAGGTGCTTATGATTGGACTGTCTCTGGCTGTTATTAAATTTTTATAGGGCTGTTTGCTAGGACTTAATTCATCCACTCAAGGTTAAAGTTGACGAGACAGTAACTGGGCCTGTATAATTATTTCTTTTGTCATTTTTCCCCATTATGGTGCATTGTGTCATGTAGTTTAATGGATATGCAGGTAGCTTGTTCTCCAGTGGTCCCTATGAGAAGGATGATGAAGAAGCAGATGCCATATATGCAGCACTGGACAAGAGGATGGACGAAAGACGCAAAGAAAGAAGGTCATTAAAATTAGTCTATTTCCTACCTGAATTTTAGGGAACACCATATCCTTCCCAAGTTTTGCAGTGTATGTTTGACATCCAGTGCACTTGAAACTGCATGTGAGTGTAATTTTTAATTATGTCCTGTTTATTTTCAGGGAGCTGAGAGAGAAGGAAGAAATCGAAAAATACCGTATGGAGCGACCCAAAATCCAGCAGCAGTTTTCAGATCTAAAGGTACAAAATTGCACATGGTTTGCCAAACTGTTGTCTTTTTTTCCACCTGTGATCACATTGATTTTCCTATACTGTCCTCTTCTTACATCGACTCTTACCATTTACCACATACTGGACATATTTTTTGTCACTGGGTGGAAAACTATATCTTCCCGAACTATGAAAATCTCTACAACTGGATTTTAGAGATTTTCGCAAGACCATAGCAGTATGCTGCAATAACTTTGGTACAAAGAAACCACATCTTAGCTAGGGTTGGGCACCGAACTCGGTACTTGTTAGAGTACTGACCAAATCACGTCAGAACTATCTGTCCTCTTTGCATGTTGGTAGAGAGTGGGGGTCCGACACACAAACACACACACATGCGTGATAATAGGTGCAGACGAAGCAAACTACATTGGCTCGGCAGTTTTGTTTAAGTCACGGCAAAACTTAGCTCAGACACCGCTGTGATACGATGTTAATGCCGAGCCAAAAGCGGTTGCGGTGCTGTTGACGTTGCACTTCATCTGAAACAAGCAGGCACAAGAGTGGTTTATGCCCTGGTGACTGACTGACTGACAGGCTAGGCAACCTTATTTCTACAGCAAATTTTAGCAACACAGCAATTCAAAGTGATTAACATAAAATGCAAAAACAATTAAAAGTGGTAATGAAAATAAAACAGGCTAAAATAGAATAATAAACAAATACAAGAATAAAAGTTTTAGAAATTAATAATTATTTGATTCAATATACAGACAGGTTTTGGAGGCGTTTTATTTTTGTTTATTTTCTTTGGAGTGTAAAATGTTCTAAATAAATAAAATGTTTTAAGGAAATAGGATGAATAGGTTTGGAATTATTTTTACAACTGAAATCATTTCTTGTTATTACAGAGCAACAGTACCAAAAAAAGATACCGGAACCAAATTTAAAGTACCTTTTTATAGGTACCGCTACCAATAAAAATGTGAATGGTGCACAACCCTAATCTTTGCTGAATCAAAAAGGGAGCGGAAAGCTCAACACTGACACCCTTGTTAATTAGAGGAGCACCAGGGGGAGGCAGAGTAACGTGATTTAAAAAATAAAAAAAAGAATTCACAGATACAGTATATGTGACAGTTTGAGCAAATATTTATACTTATAAAAATAAGTTATTTCTTATGGAATTTATCAGCTGTAGCTTTAAAATAATCCTATGATCAGAGAGAAAAAAACATCTTAACATCTCTCTTCCATCGGTCTTTATTCTCTCTGCTTTTTCAGAGGAAATTGTCAGAGGTGTCAGAGGAGGAGTGGCTGAGCATCCCTGAGGTGGGAGATGCCAGGAATAAGCGGCAGAGAAATCCCCGCTATGAGAAACTCACCCCTGTCCCCGACAGCTTCTTCTCCAAACACCTGCAGACTGGAGAGAACCACACTACTGTTGACCCTCTGCAAGGGGTCAGTATACATACATACATGCACACGTCCACATACTGTAGACATTCATATGAAAACACATGATGTAGTTTTAACCTGCACCAGCAGGAGTCATGATATCTCACTGGAAACAAGCAAATAGCGTTAACTGTGCAATTTCTGCAGTTTTTAAATTCTCGTTTTCATGCAGTCATGTAATCTAAGTGGATAGTAGTCCCTGCATAGTTGGGTTAGCAAAAACGTAATTGTAAACTGTTGGCCTGTTTGATGAGATGTCAGTTTCTGCCATGCACATGTTGCATTTTTGAATTTTACTTTATTACAATGAATCCACCACTCGGTGTAGTTCAGCCCTGCAACACAGGAGACTCTCGTTTACACTTACAATTTTCACAGGTTTCATTTACAGTGCTGAGAAAAGTGTCATATGATCTTGGCCTATGTTTCATTACCTTTTTCACCATGCCAAAACAATTATTGTAATGCTCCTCCATTATCACGGTTTCTTATCTCCACTAGCTGGGAGGTCTGAACACACCTTACCCAGGAAGCATGACACCAGGAACAGGAGAGCTGGACATGAGGAAAATCGGTCAGGCCAGGAACACACTTATGGATATGAGACTCAGCCAGGTAACTAAGGGTCATTCTACTTTTTTCTATTATAATATCAGTGTTGTTGATGCACAGGATTTATTGTTTCCTCTTAACCGTGTCTGGCTTTAATCAATCTTCAGGTGTCTGACTCGGTCAGTGGACAGACAGTGGTGGATCCTAAGGGTTACCTGACAGATCTCAACTCAATGATCCCCACGCATGGAGGAGACATCAGGTAGAAAGACACTGGCAATATAATCATTTCCTAGGGTGAATTTGTGTTAATAAGTTGTGTGTGATGGTTTGTATATGGTTTTGCATGTCTAGTGACATCAAGAAGGCCCGTCTACTTCTAAAATCTGTCAGGGAGACCAATCCCCATCACCCACCTGCCTGGATTGCCTCTGCCAGGCTGGAGGAGGTGACTGGAAAACTGCAGGTGGCCAGGAACCTGATCATGAAAGGCACAGAGATGTGTCCTAAGGTAAAGGATGTTGTTCATTAGCTCATCCAGACCATGGATTGTGGTAAATGTATTGTTCTGTTTATCTGTTGATGTTTGGAGGAAGAAGCAAATTAAACCTAACATTAATGATAGATAGCAGACCTTTCAATCTGCTTTGCCAGCTTTTTAGATGAATTGCAGCTCAGCTGAATAGTACTATTCAGCTGAGCTGCAATTCAAGCTGCAGTGGGGAAAATGGTCCGTGCCTACCTGTGGATGTAAGCATTTCCCTTTGTCCACCAGAGTGAGGATGTGTGGCTGGAGGCAGCCAGGCTCCAGCCCGGAGACACAGCCAAAGCCGTGGTAGCCCAAGCTGTCCGCCACCTGCCTGGGTCCGTCCGCATCTACATCAGAGCTGCAGAGCTGGAGACAGACATCAGGGCCAAGAAACGAGTCCTCAGGAAGGGTAAGGCTTCCGTATCGTATTATCGAGGCAATGTTTCTGTCTGTTCACGTGAACATCAGCGACACAAATTGAGCATTAATGCGACGATGACGGTTAAGTTTAGGCACCAAAATGACTAGTTAAGTTTAGGAAAAAGATCGTAGTTTGGATTAAAACATTCCAAAGAAACGCATTATCGAGGTGAACGTCATTTATTTTCCACATAAAGCGACCTCCGCTCACTGTGTTTAATGATCGTTACCTTTTTTGTGCTGGTCCGATCGGTGACTCAAAACCGGGATCCGATGAACCGGGAGTTTTGTAATCCGTTGCACCCATAATTGATAGTCATCTCAATTGTCAGATTGTAAGGAAGTCAAAAGATATGTTGCTGTTATGTTGCTATGAGAAGCTTTTCGTGTGCTTTCTCAGCAATGCATACATGCATGAATATGTAACAATTTCCCTGCCAAAAGGAAGACACTAATTTCTTCTTGAAAAAAAAACAAAATTCAAAAGCAGCCTCCATCTGTCCATTGTCCCATTTCAAACACCCACACAGACAGTCCCCGCATACATAAGATTGCATAAAAGATTTCATAAAGAATACATTTGACAGCTGTGCTTCTGGCTTCTCATCAAGGCCAGGCACCCTTTTTAAACCATGGTGTCAATGCACTTCTACGCATGCATGTATACACACACACGTGCGCGCACACACACACACACACACACACACACACACCCCGATATTTCCCAGCAGCATACTCCACTGACAGAGATGGATGTGGAGCTTCCTTTGTGAAAGAGCTTTATCCGCCTCTACATGTTCAGTTGCCTCTGCCTCTACTTTTCTCCATTACAAACACAACACTCTTCCTTCCCACTAAGACACTATTGACTATTACTACTAATGCAGGAAATGCAGTTTGGTGTTTGTTTTTATTTCCTGTGTGTTCACTGAAATCTAAAGTGTCTCCATTTCCTTTTTGCCACTGTATATGATGTCTTGCCAGTGTAAATGTAGTTAATGTCTGTGTATGTTTTTAGTGTTACAGGCAAAAACAAAAAAAGTTTATTGCCTTGAGAAACACACGGACATGCTTGCATACTGTAAATCATTCTGAATTAAAGTGTCAATGAATTGACTTAACAGTTGTGTAATTGTTACCCATATAGCCCTAGAGAATGTGTCCAAGTCAGTTCGACTGTGGAAGACAGCTGTTGAGTTGGAGGAGCCAGAGGATGCCAGGATCATGCTTAGCAGAGCTGTGGAGTGTTGCCCTACAAGTGTGGAGGTACGCTGTTGTTTAATTTCCCTCCCTCCCCAACATGAACCATGCACATACAACTAAAGTGTTTGGTATACTCGAGTGCAGCACTGTGCACGTGCCGCTATGAGCATGCACGGAGCCGTTTATGCTCAAGGCATTGTTTTTTTCAGTATTCTCCAAAACACCAAAAGTGTACAAACAAAATCATTCTTGAATAAGGAAGAATTAGTAGAGAAGAAGAGAGTGAAAGTTAAGCAAATCAGGTTGCCTGGCAACAGAAGTAAGTTTATCCATGATAAACAAAGACTTTGAAACATAAAATTTTTCTACTCTAATCATTAGCATGTCGTTTATCTCCAAATCAAAATGACTGTCTGCCTGTAACATTGTTAAGAACACTCTTTCATGAAGCTGATTTTTCTTAGGATTGACTGGACCAATCTCTGTTTTTCCACACTTCCCCAAAAATTTTTCTTTTCCCAGTGTGACAGCACCAGTTTGTCTCTCTGACCACATATGTAAGGCTGTTTGTCTCTCCTGTTGTATGTACATGATGAATAACACAGATGTTTGCAGAGGCATACCTGCTTTTTCCAGCCAACCACATTAATAACAATAATACATTTTATTTATATAGCCCTTTACATGGTACTCAAAGACACTTTACAGTAGAACCAGCACATTAAAAACAGATGAGCAATAAAATGAACCCATAAAACAAGTATATTAAAAGCAATTAAAAACAATAAAACCAGTAACTATCAATCAATTTAATACTTTTGTAAGTGTAAAGCTAATCTGAAGAGGTGTGTTTTGAATGTGTCCAGGTCAGTAAAGTCACAAATGTGTAGGGGTAGGCAGTTCCAGAGGGAGGGGCTGCCATGGTGAAAGCTCTGTCACCATTGCATTGCAACAGCTTGCGGAGCCTTCGCGCTGGAAACAACAGCCGTAGTGATCATTTTATGTCTTGCACACCTCGCGCCCAGAATACCGCAGCTACCATAAACTAAGCTAAACAGGATGCCACAAATTGCAATACAACATATACTGTAAACCATTGCACCTTCCTCTATATCTAACTATTTATGTCTGTCCTCTCTAGCTGTGGTTGGCACTAGCCCGGTTAGAGACATACGAGAATGCACGTCGTGTCCTGAACAAAGCTCGAGAGAACATCCCTACTGATCGCCACATCTGGATCACTGCTGCTAAGTTGGAGGAGGCCAACAGCAACACTCAGATGGTGGAGAAGATCATTGACCGAGCCATCACTTCTCTGCGTGCCAACGGCGTGGAGATCAACAGAGAGCAGTGGATACAGGTGTGTTCCTGCAGCTTTCTGGTTACGTTGACATCATAGAGAGTGAGGCGGGTTTCCTACTGATGTGTGTGTTGGAGGGAAATTTCCTCCATTGAATGAATAAATTATTTCTGAAGGTCGTAAGAAATTGGTATACTTTCAGGTTAGGAAATCTTTAAGGTTAAAGAGGACAGAAGCATTACTTTAAACTGCAAAGGCTTTATATTTAATCAGTAATCATACTGTATAGATTATAAGGTGTTTCTACTATGTGTGTGTGTGTGTGTGTGTGTGTGTAGAGAGAGAAATAGAGAAAATATTAGAAATGACGCTTAAGTAGATCCAAATTGTCAGTGTCAAGGTCTTTTTAATAAGCTACACTAGAAGTAATTCTAAGTTAACACTGTTTTTTATTCTGTAACTGACATGTTTATAGATGCTGGGGTTAACCCTATAGGTTCAATTATAATTTACAGATATAACAACATTGAGATGTTTGCATCTAGATCATAAAACACTGAGCAATACTTCTGAATACTACAACTACTATTTCTTGTCATCGTTCGCGAAGTGGTAGAACCCTATTATGATTGTCTGTTTTAGTTGTTGTTATTATTATTATTATTATTATTATTATTATTATTATTTGTTTTGTGCCGCACCGGCTCAAATTCCCATAAGCTGGAATGAGCTGGAAACATGAAACTTGGGGGAATAACTGGAAATTGTGTGCATGTGTTTCTATAGATATATGAACCCAATTGGCCACATGGTGGCGCTGTACTTAAGGCTTCGAAATGCAAACTTTGAAAGGCCACTCCCCCCCACACACTGGAAGTCCGATTGACTTGAAGTTTCTGGTACAGGTGCAAAAAAGCCTCAAGGACCATTAAGGTCCGCCTAGAAAAATCCTCCGCCATCCTATCATCACAGGGTATGTTCACATAAGTCCCGCAGATATACAGACAATTATATATACATACACCACTAGGGGGCGCTACAAGAGCAAGATAGGTGAGTGGCATTACACACATTTTACTATGAATCACATATTCATTGTCTAATCATAACAAATCTCTCAGGATATGTCCTCATAAGTACCTGAACCATGCCCTGAAAGTTTCATTCAAATTGAACACCAGGGGGTGCTATAAATGCAAACAAACTGCAGGTGATATAGCGCAAATCAGGCTATAGATGACTAAATGTTTGTCCAGTCAACACAAAATTTCCAAGAAATGGCTACATAATGACCTCCCACATACACTGCAAGTCTCATTCAAATTGACCACTAGGGGCGCTTTAAATGCACAATAACTGGACGTGTGTCTTTATTAGCAATTTTGTGTTGGTCATCTGCTTTTCTCAAATTTACGTGAGCTGGACATATCGCACTGAATTGAAAATAAATGTTTTTGACAAGTCATTTGTAGGCATTTTAAACAAAGTGCACTGTTTGTCCAATCATTACAAACCTTGCAAGATATGTTGGACCACGTGTTCAATTACTTTGAACCGTCACCGTCAGACACCGCCTACCAAGAGCCTGGGTCTGTCCGAGGTTTCTTCCTAAAATGCTTGCTTTTATGGGAGTTACTGGATAGTTGGATGTTTGTAAATTACAGTGGTCTGGAGATATCTCTTGTTATGAATTGATACTATAATATGAATTGAATTACAAGGTCAAAATTAATAAGTGTGCCTTTAAACCTTGGTATGAGGGTGTAGAGACTGCGTCACACGTTTGTCAGCTTTGATAGCATGCCAACATACTTTGGCAAAGCTGCTCCAATCTTTTTCATCTGGGTGCAACCAAATACAAGCAAGCACTGTGACTAACATTGTGTTGTGCAGTTCACAGTTGTTTTGCAATCATAGGTCTTCAATCCCATTTCACATTGTTGTTTTTTTTTCTTGTCCTTCCCATCTAGCTTTTGCTACCTCTGGCAAAGTACGTGGTTATTGTCGTAGGCTTATCAAGGCCATTTACCAGTACACACACCGCAACACAAACAACAGATGCATTTAAAAATTACAGGATTCTTAAAATAATGCTTTTATGCATGGGACCCTGAACTAGTTTTTGTCTGCCTACATGAATCTTTCTCATAATTATCTACAAACGTAAGCCATCTACATGGATATCGCCATCATTCCATTTAATTTGCTAACTACTACAGTATATTTTTGGGGTCAGTAGTTTAGGTCTTAACTCTCTTGCATTCCCCTTCCATATACCACCAACAATCTTTTTCCTTGAAATGTTCTCTTGTCCTGCAGGATGCAGAGGAGTGTGACAAGGCAGGCAGTGTAGCTACTTGCCAGGCCGTGATAAGGGCTGTCATAGGAATTGGTATTGAGGAAGAGGACCGCAAACACACCTGGATGGAGGATGCAGATAGTGTGAGTACCGAAATATCAGTCACCTAGAGGGGTCATTGACATACTTATTTGCTGTCAGCGTTTAACTTAACTGAGATGTTTTTTTGTTGTTTCAGTGTGTGGCCCATGGGGCTCTGGAGTGTGCCAGGGCCATCTATGCCCATGCTCTGCAGGTGTTCCCCAGTAAAAAAAGTGTCTGGCTTAGAGCTGCTTACTTTGAGAAGAATAATGGCACCAGGTGACCAGATTTAGTTCCAAAACAGCCACCTTAGTAGTCAAAAGCTTAACTTCACGTCTTTGTTTGTAAATGTTTTAATCAATCGCTGTATTAAGAGTCTGCCACTGTGCTCCTCCCCCTCCATTACTCTTCCATGTCTCATTGCATCTCTCAGGGAGTCTTTGGAGGCCCTGCTCCAACGGGCCGTGGCTCACTGTCCCAAAGCAGAGGTCCTGTGGCTGATGGGGGCCAAGTCCAAGTGGCTGGCTGAGGATGTGCCTGCAGCCAGAAGTATTCTTGCTCTGGCCTTCCAGGTGATGTTGATGATGTTGTTGTTATGCAAACTTTGACTTGTTCACATAGTATCCATAGCCTTTGTCCTAACTCTGTTTTCTCTCAATAGGCTAACCCGAACAGTGAAGAGATCTGGCTGGCTGCTGTCAAGTTGGAGTCTGAGAATAACGAGTATGAAAGAGCCCGTCGACTGCTGGCCAAGGCCCGCAGCAGTGCCCCAACTGCCAGGGTGAGTTTTTATATGTGTGAGCGAGAAAGTGGAAAAGAGAGAGATATCCCTATTTCAAACTTTCATAAGGATCCATTACAAAAAAAGAGTAGAAGTCTACTGGTTCTGCTGGATAAAAGTTAAATAATTGTCCCCAATAAGGTTTTAATATATCTATATATTATTTTGTGTTTGTTGAAATGTTATATGGCCTCAAAAGATATGTCCACCAAAAAAAGTACTTTCCTTAGAAGGTTGATTAAATAAACACGCATTTCCCTAACTTTTTTGGCAGTTAATTTGTACAAGGGAAGATTGAGACTGTAACGGCCCTTCTGTGTCCCTCTGTACCAGTACGGACAGTTTAGTTTTCATAATGCAACGTTGATATGAATAGAGCTGCAACCCATGTTGGGATGGCTTATTAACAGGCTTTTGTTCTTCTCCACTTTGAAGACTTGACAAAAAGAAGCTTTAATGTGTTTAATAATTAATTGTACTTTAAGCATCTTCTACAAAAAAAATGCTGTCTTTCTCAGGTTCAGGCTTGCCAGGTTTCTACACCTCAAAAGAGTCAGCACCTCTCTGGTTGACAGATGCTGTCAGCGGTGCTCTTAAACTATCACTCTCTCTATCGGGTGACCTGGCTACACTCCCTTAAGTTATCTCTATTTTATTTGCTGACAGGTATTGATTGACCTGTCAGATAACACAACTGCTTAGTGTTGAAGTATTAAAGCTATGCCCTCGGAAGTTGGTATTTGATACGTCTGAAAGCTGGTAGGGTATTTGCGGGGGGGGGCTACAATATAAGTGTTTCAAAATATTTGTGTTGTGCCATGTCAATATAATAAATTCCCTGGGGAATTTAAAAGGCTGAGGTTATGGATCTGTACTGTCTATACATATGTCCTGGATGTAAAGAATGTGTGTTTTTTATCTCTATAGGTATTTATGAAGTCAGTCAAGTTGGAGTGGGTGTTGGGGAACATAGATGCCGCCCAGGAGTTGTGCACCGAGGCCCTGAAACACTACGAGGACTTCCCCAAACTTTGGATGATGAGAGGCCAAATAGAAGAGCAGTGTGAAAACATGGATAAGGCCAGAGAGGCGTACAACCAAGGGGTGAGGAGAGGAAAGGGTTTGTTTGGCCGTTTTATAACCATAAAGGCATGGGAAGCAATGCAGTGACGTTGGACAATTCAAAAGTGCATTTTTGATGATATGTTCTTGAATAGAAAAGGAATGTTACCTAATGATTGGTAAAATACACAAGTGGTAAATAACTGGTCTGTTTCCGTAGTTGAAAAAGTGTCCCCACTCGGGCGGCCTGTGGTTGCTGCTGTCTCGTCTTGAAGAGAGAGTGGGACAGCTGACCAGAGCCAGAGCAATCCTGGAAAAGGCCCGACTCAAGAATCCCCAGGGCCCCGACCTATGGTGAGAAAAATACACTTGAATGCAAAAGCAGAATGCTGCCTGAGAAAGAGTCATGACCGAGAATGTGTCACCTGTGTTAAAATGTTGGTTTTTGTGCTGAGCAATTATATATTGTTACTTTGGCATTCAAGAGGCTTCCCTTATTTCTCTGTCTTGATATGTGTTTTTGATTTTACCACATTCATTAAAAAAATAACTTAAAAACAAAACAGAACAGAAACACAAACTTGGAATAATGTCAAAATGAGACCAAACAGACAAGTGTAATTCTGTGCCTCTATAATTATTTGTATATCATCATATTAACCAGGTTGGAATCGGTCAGACTGGAGTTCCGGGCTGGACTAAAGAACATTGCCAACACACTGATGGCCAAAGCCCTGCAGGAATGCCCCAATTCAGGTGAGAAGAATTTCCTGCTGTTTTAGAGAAGACATTTTCTAACCCATTTTTTTTCTTTTATGACAACAGGTTTTGAAAAGGTCTAATAGGGCAATGAATTTCTAAGAAGTCTGAAAAAGTTCTAGGTCATTATTTCCATATTAACCTTTTTTTTCTGAATTTGCATATTTCTTTAACAGCAGAATCAATCAGAAGCTTTTTTGTACTAGCCAAAGTCAAGCTAATGTTTACCTCTATATTACCTCAATATACTTTTTTATTATATCTGCTACAATCACCTGATCTGTTCTACATAAATCTGACTGCCATTTATTCACATGTCATACGCAATCAAAATTGCATGTGATCTTTCAGTTATAGAAAAATGAGTTGCACCAGACAACAGTACCTCATTCCTGTTCAAGTATATATAAATGTATTCCAAAACAATATCTAGAACACAAGTATGAATTGAAGGAGAATATTTGTATTGTCAACCGTATTCCTATTGTCTAAGTTGCAGATCACAATAGCTTCATGTATGTGTTAGTAATGTCAAATTCTCTTTTTCACCCCATTCCCATTTCCTTCCTACAAGGTATCCTGTGGGCTGAGGCAGTGTTTTTGGAGGCAAGGCCCCAGAGGAAGACTAAGAGTGTGGATGCTTTGAAGAAGTGTGAACATGATCCCCATGTCTTGCTTGCTGTAGCCAAGTATGTCAGCATCTCGTCATTGTTCTTTTTCTCAGTAATAAGCTCTGCTTATAATGCAAGTCTTTATTATCTAATATTCTCTCTTTCTCTGCTGTTCTGGTTTTGTACTGTGTTCAGCAAACCTTTAGGCATGGATTTCATTTCAAATGCATTCTTGTGCACACCTTTTAGGTTGTTCTGGAGTGAGCGAAAGATCACAAAAGCCAGAGAGTGGTTTCTGAGGACAGTAAAGATTGAGCCAGACCTGGGAGATGCTTGGGCTCTCTTCTACAAGTTTGAGTTGCAGCATGGCACAGAGGTATGGCTCTTATTATTGACTTTCCTTATCTGGGTACAACACTTGTGCCACTTTAGGTGCCTCAATGGTCACGTTTACATGGAAGTACTATCAAGCTCACATGGTTCACTTTTGACAGAGAATGACAATTGCATTCTGCAGTCAGATGCAAGCTCCATTATTAAGTAATTCATGTATCAGGTAATAAGAGCTATGACTGTACTGGATGACTAACATTTTCATTGTATCAAAATTACATCTACAAATGGTGTTTTATCTAACCTTCAGGAACAGCAAGAAGAGGTGCGAAAGCGCTGTGAGAATGCAGAGCCCCGCCATGGAGAGCTATGGTGTGCCGAGTCCAAACACGTCCTGAACTGGCAGAAGAAGACAGGAGAGATCTTAGCAGAGGTAGCCAGCAAGATCAAGAACACGTTCTGAGAATGGGGAAAATGTGGACTGAAAACACCTGGAGGACTCTGGCAGTCACCAGTTGAGCAGGAAACAGCTATGGACATGCTCAACTATTGTTGTCAACCAGAACTTGCCCATCTGTGGCAGATACAAAGTATTGAAACATACCTCCCCCCTTACCTTTTTCAGGATTACTGTTTTACCAAATAGAATCAGTTTCTATACTTGCCAACAGAGAATGATACTATAATGTCAAAGTAAAATCTAAGTACCAATTTAAAACTCAAAATCACTGATTACATGCTTCAAGTGAATAAGTAACAGCAGTAGTAGGTTTGTGTGGCTAGGTCTGTGGTTTTTCAGGTAGCACAGGGATTGTTGAACTATAGTTAGTTTTCAAGAAAGAAAACCTCCCAAGTCTGCTGCAGGTTCTCTAGGATTTAAGTGTATTTTGCTGCAATCATTGTGCCCAGAGCCTCCGCCGAGAAGAATCCCCACAGTGTGAAGTTACCTCCATCGGTTAATGGTGGAGATGGTGTGTTTCTGGTAATGTCTCTGTTTTTGCTTACACCAAAAATATAGTGTAGTATGACGATGGAAATGTTTAATTTTGGTCTCATTAGACAATAGAACCTTCTTCCACTTAGTTTGAGTCTTCCACATGCCTTCTGGAAAACACTAGCTCAGATGTTACACAAGCAGTATGCTTATCCTTGTAAGGCTGGGCTGCACCTGGAAGATCACCCAGGCAACAGTTGTTTAAATAGTTCTCAGAATAATTACAGTGAAACACACCTACTCTACTGAGGTGCTGGCTTAATTCATAGATTTTTGTAAATCAACCTTTAGCACAATCTCTAAAGACAAAATGTTGATGTACAGCATTAATTAAAGGATGGTATCAGAGCTAAGAGTTTGCAGCTCTGTCTTTTCAGCTTCTGATGTACAGTATATGCACAGTGTCTTGCATCTCGACCACCTTCAGAATTATGCATATTGAGCATCTTGGAAATGTTAATGTACAGTAACTTCTGTTATTTGGACCTAGCCATGATCACCCATGTGAAATACACTTGCTAGTCTCTATTGTTTTGCCATGCTGTTGGTCCATGTGGCCGTCGGTTCAGGTCTGCTGCAGGTAAGCTGTGTGTGCCAGTTGTTTGTGCTGAATTGAAATGGTGTGAAAACCATGGCCCAGTAGCACTATACTGGCCAAGTTTGGGAGAGGTTTCTGTGCAACATATAATATGAGATCTAACAAGTGGTTGCACCACCAGTGATGTAGGTGTATTATAGTAAAGGGGGTTAAAAATGAGAGGTAATCAGTTATTTAGTTTTATATTTCTACTAAATTAGGATCAATATGTTGATTTGTTTTCCCTTTGACATTAGTCGGTTTTTCTGCTGATTACTGTTGAAATTCAAACTTCAGTAATCTTGAAAATTGCAAAAATAAAAAGTTAAATGGGTACTGTAAGAGAGAAATATCCAAAACACTCTTGTTGATTCCACTTTTATAGTATGTCTGGACTGAACTTTAGATATTGGGTGTTATTGTCAAAACTTGTTTGTTAAAAAAAAAAATTAGAACATCTTATTTTTGAGGAATTTTATTTTCATGTCTGTTAAGTAATTGTATATAAACTCCTTATCAGGGATTATTACATGCTTTCTCATGTTCTAGTAGTGATATGCTTTTTTTATTTAGCATGCTTTAAATGTGTTTAAATACTTTGCAGGCCTCCAATAAACAAAATAACAGTTCATTGCAAAATGATCTGTTTTTCCTGAACAAGTCCTTTTATAAAATGTCCTGTTGTAATTTCAGTGTCAAATTTATTCTGTGCGAGTACAAGAGTTGTACCCACTCAAATCCTCCCATGCAGTTCCCATGTATGCTCAGCATTGTGGTTGCTCTGCATGTCTGTTTGTTTTTGTAACTGGTTTGTTTGAAATCAGTTTGTATTATGGCATCATGCACATTTTTTTTAACATTATAGCCATTAAGCACCGTTTCATTATTTTTTATTGCTCACACTATTTCTGTGGGGCTCCATCCTTATCTAAGCAACCCACTGTGAACATGTATTGCCAAAATCCATCCGCTCTTCACACCACTCCTCCTTGGCATCACGTCTTTCCAACGAAACCGAAAGGATGAAGGCAAGTGATTAATTGCATAAGTTGTCCTCGACTTGATCGTACTGGAGACTGGTGAAATCCTAAACCCCGCGTCAACAATCCATGACGGGAAAGGAAATTGGAGCCGCAGTGACTTTGGTGATGTTGGAAACCACGGAGCACCACATCGGAAGTCTACCCGCCACCGCGTTAACCTATCCACCTGAGGAAGTGTAAAAATACTGAGGAAAAAAAAGGTTTTGGAGACCATGAGCGCGGACAGATCAGGGTAATTCCTTGGACCTCCCTGTTACTGATAGAGATGTCTTTGCTTGTCTGAGGATCCTGCAGTAGAACATGATAAATGGTAAGTGGGGATTTAACATCTGGTGCGTATTTACGCAACAAATGGGCAAATGTAGAAAGGTATTGCAAGTTGCGCCGCTGACGGTGAAGTATGCGTACTTTATCTGTATTCACAGGTTATTATGGTACTAAGTACAAACTACTGGAAACCGACGGACCTTACAGTGCCATCTGTAGCGCACTGTGCGTCCGAGCAGGAGCCAATAAAACATTGATTCATATTTGGATTTTTTTCTCATTGTAAATGTAGAATGGACTTTTCCTTTACATAATGTATGTTATAACAACTATCTCTTTCATAGTGTCTGACCGGAACTCTACTGCGTAGCATCTTGTTGGTTATCTTGTTGGTCGACGCTTGTGGTAAACGTAGATGTAACTATAGAGAAATCCTGGGCTCCTACAGAGAGGTCATCTTCGTTGAGCTGCAGAATCTGGTATGAGGACATTGTTGCGGATATGTCTTTGCCACTATATGTGCCTCATGTGTGACTTTTGACAAATTTAGTTTCTAGTTTTATTATTATTTTTTCCATTTGTTCCATTGCAACTGACTCGAAATAGTATACTATTTCGAGTCAGTTGCAGTAATTTAACATATGGGAACAATGCTTGAATATCCTGTGATAGGCTACAGCGTTCTAGTGTTTGCAACTGTCTTGAGTACTCCAGTAACGCTCATAGCTCGTTTCTTCTCTATTGAATAAATCCATATTTGCTTGTTCTGTTGCAGAATTTGACTGGCTCATTTAATACCTCCAAAGTGAGAGACCCCTGTCCCTCAGGAAAGGTAAATGGCACTACAGTTTGTGCACTTTCAGCACCATGGACAGGGTAATAATGACTAATAACAGGCTAATTTGTCATGATACCATTAAACTGTGGGTTTCACAAGAACCTGCAATATAATCTGCATGTCATTAAATATTTGGAAAATTCAAAAGAAAAATTCCCCCAAGATAATTATGGAGTGTAACTTAAGCTTGCTGTATATTATCATCAACTGATGAGCTATTTGATTCACTCTCTGGGCTACTCTCCCATGGCAGGCTCGTCGCATCCTGGTTTCCATCTATGGTATGACACAGCAGATGAGGTGTCAGAGGGGCGGCAAGCAGACGTCTGACCTGGAAAAGCCACTGGTGAGCATGGAGCAGCTCATCGTTCACAACTGCAGCCCTGATTATTTGGTGAGGAGAGAGCTATATTCTTCCATTTGTGTTGAAGTAATATATCCATTGAGTTTTCATTTTCCCACAATGAATAAGGACACACCAAAGAGCAAAACAAAGCTGTATAGAAAATGACATCCCATACTAACCTTCTGATACATGAATTAAAAAACAAATAAAGGTTGGGCTAGGGAAATGGTTTGCACATGGTACAAAGATGCATAAACCTCCTTCATGATATGACCCTGATATGAACAGTATAGGCTAATAATGCAGATAACTGGATAAAAGCCAATGTTTTATCTGCATAATTCTTTTTCTGGTTGTATGCTTTCAGGGGAAGAAAGTATCTTGTTCAGCTGTCCAGAAAATACGAGGAAAGAAGAGAAAGAGAATAAGGTTACTTAAAGTTATCAAGGCACTGATCACTTGTTGGCAGAAACTTCAGAGTGCCTCTATGCTCTTGAAGTAGGGTGTAATAATAATGTTGTGTCTTCTTGGTTCCTGTAAGCCCGTGCTACTTTCAGGTGAATTTCACAACATCAAAAGGATATTACTTGGCCAATGACCCACTGTTTTATCAAATGCAATATCATGAATGTTTATTGTTGTCAAGTTCTCAGTGTTAAAACAATACCAGACTTTGCATGTCAGCATTGCTCCTTTTTTATGGAATAGTTTTATAGTATAACCACAGATAAGCTACAAAGTATCCACAATGCATTTAGAATATGCACATTTTCCAAAGTCTATCTTGTTTTAACAAATATTTTTGTCTGTGTAAGCCATATGTAACCATCATACCTATGAATGTTCTTCAGTTTATGTTTTGTAGTATATGCAATATAATAAAACAAACTTTTAAAAATGTTTTATTTCTACTAATGACCGATTGGTACTGTTGTTATTATTATTATTATTATTATTATTATTATTATTATTATTATTATATGGTGGTGGTGTAGTTTCAGTATCAACTAAATATATGTATACTATTGTTAAAAAATATTTTTATTAACATAATCAGTGTACAACAATCAGACTTCCAATATATTACAAAAATAATAATATGACAGTAAAATAAAAGTAATCATAGATCATAATGAACTGATCAAAAAATAAAACAAGATTTTATGTCCCATTTCAAAGCCTTATACAAAGTATCCTTGTTATAAAATAATAGAAAAATCCTGTTAATCATGTATTTTGGAGTGAGATGGCTGCACTCAAAGTAAGCAATAGCTTTGTGCTTAAAGTCTGCTTCCTCGGTAAAGCTCTTGTTGCTATTAGAAGCGGAACACTTCTAATACACCACTGTTTCCGCCCGGAGCGGGAAATATGTTGCACCGCGTCGACCAAACCATTTTCTAGCGATACGGAACATCAACAACCAGTTGCACGTTACGGTAAATCCCTTCAATACTGACCCCTTTATACATATGGACGTTTAACACTTGATTTAAAAGTATTTCCGTTATATTGTCTCGCTTACATTTTTTAGAGACAAACTGCATCCATTTAAAAAACACGTTTTTGTGTTAACTGTCGGACTTTTTGACGAAATCCTACGGAATGTTCTGAACATGAAAAACTCCCACTTAACAGCTGAAAGCGAAGTATAGCTCTTGTGTTGCCTGGTTTGGTTTATTAACGTAAACATACTGTAGGTCGAGTAGCCCTGGACAGAGCAGACATGGCCAACAGCAGTAGTGTAGACATGGATCCAGATGTTGCTCTTAGGCTGTTTGAAGAAGGAGCTACCCTGGTGTTGCTGGGTGTTCCTCAAGGTACGGAGCTGGGGATTGACTGCAAGAGTTGGCAGGTTGGTCCCCGCTTCAAGGGTGTGAAGATGATCCCCCCAGGGCTGCACTTCCTCCACTACAGCTCTGTTAACTCGCCGAGCTGTGGAGGAGAAATTGGTCCAAAGACAGGCCTCTTCCTCACTCTCAAACCCAAAGACATTCTCTTGGCCAACTGGGATCCCAAAGAGGAAGATCTGGACTTCTCAGCCTCCCAAAACGAAGAGGAGGTGAGCCGGATCAGGGCGACCTTGCGAGACCTGGATCCTCACCTGGGGCCCTATCCGTATGAGGTGATGAGGAAATGGGTGTCCCTCACTGACCGTCTGAGTGAGGAGCTGGCCAATAACTTACAGCCTCTTTCAGGTCGAATATGTGCCTTTAGTGACGTCATCCCTGAGCTTCAGCTCAGACACACCAAAGACAGGGCAGAGCAGCCGAGGAATGACACAGCCTGTCGGAGCATGAAAGAGGGACTCAACAGGCTCCCAAGGATGAAGCAGAGGGAGGGGACGGAGTTGCGCTTCTCTGTAATCCCTGAGAAGAAATACCCTGCTGGGGCTACACCGGCCGAGATCACCCAGTGCAGCTTGGACCTGAGCTATGCCCTAGAGACTGTGCTGGAGAAGAACCATGAGCTGCAGCCTCTCAACCTGCTAGGTACTGTATGTGTTAAGTACACTAATATTAGGTCATCAAAATAGCACACAATTAAATTTTTTACATACAAAAACTAACCATATTTCATCTCTTACCTCTTAGGTGAGCTGCAGTTTGCCTTTGTGTGTTTCCTGATTGGAAATGTGTATGAGGGCTTTGAGCACTGGAAGAGTCTCCTCGCTCTCCTGTGCCGATCAGAGGAGGCAATGCGAAAGCGTAAGGAGTTGTATCTGGGGCTCATCGCCGTGCTTTACCACCAGCTCGGAGAAATCCCACCTGACTTCTTTGTTGACATTGTGTCTCAAAGCAACTTCCTCACTTCCACACTGCAGGTAGATGCCCAGAATCCCATAATAACTGGGATAAACATGATCGCAAAGTACATACCAATGAAAGAAACAGCCATGTAGTGTCTGTCAGAAGCTTTATCAGGATGCATAGACACAACAATTGTTTTGAGCTTCTTGTGATCAAAAATAGCATATCTAGTGGAAAGATCCCAGAGGTGGAAGTAGTTTACAATGTCCTACCAAATGTTTACTATCCCGTCTCAACATAAGGCTTAATCGCTGTAGAATAGTGAATGCATTTAACTTCTGAAATTAGAGACATATTAGACCAGTCCTAGTATTTCAAAGATCAGGGTTAATTATTATTTATTTATCAAGAGGATCAAGGTGGTCCTTCTCCGTTAGGAGTTCCCAGGAGGTGGAAAATATGAACACACATTCCAGTTGTTTTAGAAATATAGAATGTCAAAGCATTGCCTAAATTATTATTATTTATTATCAAGGATGTACAAATTTCAAATAATCAAATTTTTTTTTCTTACAGGACTTTTTCCAGTTTTCCAGTGGGCCCGGTATTGACGGCACACTGCGTAAGAGAGCAGAGAAGTTCAAAGCTCACCTGACTAAGAAGTTTCGCTGGGACTTTGATGCAGACTTGGATGACTGTGCCCCTGTAGTGGTGGAGCTGCCTGAAGGTGTTACAGTGGACTCAGACTGTGTGTAATATGGATTCAGTGTAACCATAAGCAGGAGACGGGACTGAAATAATCTGACACTGAAGGAGAGCAGAGTAGCCTGGTATTTGACACCAGATCCAAAGGTTAAACTTAAACAACAAGCTCTCAGTTTCAGTCATACCGGTAGTTCTCTAACAATGTGAGTTGAGAGTGTTAATGTAAGCTGTACAACCACTTCCCATATATGTGCACATTTTGCACCCTGTTATGAAGAAAACAGACATCATTAAGTCAACTGAAGTGTTCAATCATGGCAGAGCTGCATTATCCTAAGGGACTATGGGCGGAAAATAGGACTCGTGCTACAACCCTGTACATGCATCTCTCCTTGTTCTTAAACCAGGTTAATGTGAACTTTTGCGTCGTCCCTGTTTAAATAAAATAAAACCTATAGTAAATATCAGTGGTGTCCTCTGGTGGTGGAATTTTATAAGCTCAGCAAGCAAGTAATTGGGTTCTAAAACTGCATTACTTGACAGTTTTAGAACCCAATTACAACACATTTTTTGCCATAATCAACCCCCTGGTTGTTCTTAACCTCACTTAAGTTGGAGGGTTTAATTAATGAATGGCTATGCTAAGAATTATAAATGGTGTCAAACACAGAGATGTTATCTTTAGCAATTGTAGAGAACTTACATGTTCACCACAACTGCCACATAATAACTGCATGGATGAGGACACACATAGTGTAACCTTAATTTCACCAAACCTTATAAGAATTCTAGATAAACAGGATCTAGCTAGAATAAAACAAAAAGAATAGTATTGTGTGACTGTAGTAGTTCTATACCTCCTTATATCAAATATAATTTTGTGTTTATTAATCATTTTTGTTGCCACACTGAAAATGTCAAAATCACTGTCATGGTAAATTGTTTAAACAAAAAGACCCCATTTGAGCTGTTTTCTTCAGAACCTTTCTAAAACTTAAGTTTTTTTTAATGATTTATTTGATCCAAATTCACTTGAATAAAAACACTTTTGAATGAAAACAGCTGTGTATCCTACTGCTTCCTGTCTGTCAGGGCCGTCTAGTAAATGTTGATGTACGTTTCCATACCTGCCAGGAGTCTGTCTCTCTCTCGCCTCCACTAGATGGCAGTCATGGGCTTTTTGTGAAATTTACAACTATGTTTCTTGATGAGGGTATTCATTGTAAAAAATGTACTAATGTGCACTCACACAGAATTAAAAGCTACTGTTCTCTGTGCTAGGAAGAAGAACTAGGTTGGTTGGAATTGGCAGTGTTGCACAGCATGACTGCCGGATGGAAATCATCTTTAAGCTGGCAGTGATGGATGGGACGGGCCTTGTGTTGGTCCATCAATCCATTCACTCGTTAATTTCTTCTCTGCCCTCCCTGAACCTTTTTTCCCTCCAGCTGGACTCTGCTTTGACATATCCCAGCTCTGTGAACACATCTATAACCATAAAGCTGCTGTGAAAAGGACTTAATCCATCTAATGCAATTATGCGAATCAATAGAGTTTTGGCCTGTTGAGGGAGATCCAAATGCCAGTACAAGAAATTAATTCTCTTCTCAGAAGACAGATGGTATTGTGAAAGCAATGGTAGTGTCAGGCTTTATGATGAAAACTCCCCCTTTTGAAAATGTACGCACATCTTAAAAGAAGATCAGTTCTGTATTTGTGGTCCACTCTGAGACCACTGGGGCCCTGTGCTGCTTGCTATTTTCCTTTTGAATGCAATTAGATGAAGATGAAAATGTCTTGGAACACATGGTGGATACATCACAGCACAACATGGAAGGAAATGTACGGCAATTATTGGTAGATTCAGGTCCCTCTCTGGGGATTAAGTACTGAACACTGTCAATGAGGACAGTCTCATAAATTACACTTTTGGGACGTCCTTGGCGTTCCTGCCCCTCCATTATGACTGAAATTACAGTGTAGAGAACGCCAGAGGACAACTCCATTAAGTGTCCGGCTTTTGTGTGTCGCACGTACTCTTTCACCCTTGGCAAACGCTCTCCTGCCATGATCCTGCTATGGCAACCATTTTCCTTTTAATCTCTCTTATTTGTTTTGTTTGGTGTGGCCGCCCTGGGGAGTGAAGCACGCTGGGAAACGGATTGAGTTGATTGTGAAGAACCTCAAAGGCAAGCAGGCCCTGTCCGTCATGGTGGGGCTTTCTCTCCATTAGATGTGAGCTGGTCATTTTCATGGGTCTTCACAAGCTGCTCACCCTGCCAGTGTAAACACAAGTGTTGCCCAGTGTTTCTTTCCCAGTCACTCACCCACTCTCCTCCCCCCTCAAAGCAGCAAGAAGGATAGATGTTGGTGTGCGTTCGTGTGATTTCTTGACCGAGTATTGACTCTGGTTCTGATATTAATTATTGAGCAAATCAGCTGTTTGATTGGTCATTGGTTTGTGATCAATTAAGCATCTGCAATAAATGGTCAAATGAGAGTGATTGTCTTGTCCACTATAGTGCAAAATTAGAAATACAGTGAGAGATAGGGAGGATTATCAGCACCCAGAGGATCCGTTCTAGTTCACTGCTGTTTCATTCATTGCCGTGGGTCTTTGCATTTCCCCAAATACTGTATTTTTGTAGAAGTTTTAATTCTAAGTTGTCTTTTCTCATGTTCTCCATCTTTCTGTACAGATGACTTGCCAGTTCTCTGCCTGCTCTTTGTCTTTCACCCATCGAGGTGAAGTCTGTTTCTTTCTATGACCACTTTGATGTATGACTAGATGCATACTTATAATGAATAGCTTGTCAAAAAGCGGACTTTTTGGTAATTGCCTGTGTCTGTAGATTACACAAGGGAAATATGTTGATACAGAAGTGGAAAGAGGTGTTTATTGTTTTGTGAAGAAAGTATAATTAAAAACATTGGGCAGTGAAGTTTAGTTTAGGTTTCTTATAAACCAAATATGAAGGCATGTCAAGTTTGTGCATCTGTGGTGTGGATTCTTTTCTCTGTCCACACATATCAACTGCTACATCCTCTCACCTTTTTGTCCTGCATTTTTCCTTCAGTGTCTGCCTCATAAGTGTTGATGACTAGCCTGCCTGTATTCCCTCTCTTGTGCAGTACCAGCGGAGCTTCACATGTCTGACAGGCATGACCCAAATGCGAGACAGGCACGTGTACATTTTCCCAGGACGTGGATATGAGTGTGCGGTGTGGGGTGCATGTACATTTTGAGCTCTGGTGCCCAGACATATGAAGAGGGGGTGGGTGGGGGAGAACTAAAAGCGGGGATGGACAAGGTTAAAAATGCCTCCTGGAAATTTTATACACACCAGGGAAGAGAGAGAGAGTGTGTGAACAATATGTTCTGTTATAGTGATCTGCTGAAGTGATTAAAGGCAGCAGCCAACGGCAAGGCGGTAGACCTTTTGAGGTCTGGTCAGCAGGCATGTGTGCATGTCAGTGGCTGTCTTTCTGATCATGTAGCATGAAGACACGGCAGCTGGGCCATAAATGTCCGAGCCTAACTATCTCAAGTTGTAGAGGTGAAACAAGCGCATGCTGTGATTAGCACACACACAGACACAGCAGCACAACAGAGGCAGAGATAACTTCTGCTGTCATGTCTCCCTGTTGTCACAGAGCTCATAAAAGTGTCTGTGACTGTACTGTATATCATCCTCGAGAGCCTAACAAAACATTGGACAAGTCATTTTGAATCAAAAACGGTTTGGACAAACCACAATAAAGATCTTTTCCTGGTCCCTAGTCCCCATCCTCAGTCAATCAGATGTCCTTCACTCTCCCCCACCTGCCCATCAGATGACTGATCCCTGACTTCCATTTTTAGTGTGTGTGTGTGTGTGTGTGTGTGTGTGTGTTGTCTTTGGCTATGGCACTGCAGCATGAACTCTGGCGGACCTTGTCACAGCAGAAAGGATTTGAATTCCTCTGCACCCCAAATACACACACAACGCACTTTCTTTCTCTGTGTGAGGGGTTTGAGGTGAAAGCAGACCCTTCTTGGTAGCCCCACACCCAGGGGAGAACCCACTGAATGGTAACAGGGTGGAGAGGAAGGGCAGGAGGGAAACCCTGAGCAGAACGGGCCTTTCAGATGGCGCTTTGAGGAGGATTAAAACATTCATCACTCACTGTTTTCTTCTGGGTCTTAAAGTCATTCCTGTTTTCTTCTGTCCTTTTCCGACTTTCTTTTAATTTTTTTCTTCACCCTCTACCGCCTGCACCGATTTCCCTTCACCTTGTAAACACACACACACACACACACACACACACACACACACACACAGCTTTACTTTTGTTTTTGCCCTTGATCTTAAAAAGAGTAACTTCTTTGTCTGTGCCCCGTCTGTGAAATGATCCCTCCATCTGCCGGCCTCCAACCAATCATGTATGATATACTAACTGAATGATGTCAGCAGCAGGTATTTCCGACATGGAAGTGAAGATTCCAGGATTCCATACACATTATTTCCAGAAAAGGAAAAAATAATCTTAATAGCTTCCCCCAAAAAAGTGCTTTTAAAATGGGTCTTGTGACCTGTTGTAGGGGTCCTAACCCTCCGTTGGCGACCACTGCTGTAAAGTTTAATAGGGGGTGCTTTGCCTTGGCTTGTGTTGATTATTATAATTTTTTTTTTCTTGTGAAACAAAGAAAAAAAGGAAATGATTAACATCCTTTTTGGACTTTTAAATATTCCCATTCATCCTATAAAGTAAACTGAAAATAAAAAGTGTTCATGAGAATAATTCTTTTCAAGAGCTTACTGAGTGAAAGACAATGACGTATTGCACTTAAAAATAATGTTTCAATCTGTTTTTCTGTAGAATTGAGCCTGCCGGTTTATTCTTGAACTTGAAAGTTGTTTAACTATAATCAATCCAAACAATATTCATTCTGGAGACACTTTGCAGTAACATTTTTCAAACTCCATCCGCCAATAAAAACTGAGATTTTGCTGAAAACTCTTGACATTGAGTTGAGATTATTTGATGAAAATAACTCAAACGTCTTTAATGATATTCCAGTTTTGATTGAGCGCTTCATTGTCCCTTAGTGTTTTTTTCATCTCTTTTTCCTGTTTTTCCTGTCACTTTGTCAACTCTCCCTCCTCTCTCAGAAGGCAGTGCAGGTTTGCATAGTTCCCTCCTTATGCATTATGCTGTACCTCATTCAGAAAGAAATGGTATTTGTTTTGTGACACAGGGAGTTTTTTAAAAAGATGCAGAAAAATCCCCTCATCCCATGTTTTTTATTTCTGCATCTCTTTAATACAACAGTAAATCTTCCTCTTCCTCTGTGTTCTTTTTTCCCATCCCACTTTTTTCTGCTGTGTTCCACTTCCTCCATTCCTCTGCTTTCGCTGTCCAGGCTCAAGCTGAGTTATGGTACAATCATCCAGAGTAGCAGAGAGAGTTGCATCTGATCTGTTATCAGTATTTCCTAGTTTGCTGTCCCTTCTCTATTCTTTATTCTCTAAAACCTTTGCTCGTAATCATTCGCAGACACAAAAGAAACATCACTTCTCATCAGCGTATGTTTGTTAGGGGTATTATGTAAATTACCCTTAATGACCATTTTCTTTAAAGTCTTTCCCTCCTGCTCTTCAGCTCCAACTCTCCCTCAGTGTTGCTGGCCAGAATCCCAGACACATCACAGCTGATCGTCCCTAATCTCAGCCCTAGCTGTCTCCTGTCCTATCCTGCTGCTGTCACCACTGCAATTACGTCCGTCTAATTGGACAGGCTTCTGTCAGTGTGTGTGGGCGCATATGCGGCTGGCTCCATGTTGTAGCCAGGCTTACTGGAGCCAGGTGGCCACGTGTTTGGCTCACACAACTATTTTTCTATCGATGCTAGACCGCAGGCAATAAACAGACATGTGATGCACACTGTCAAGGTTTGATATAACCCCAAAGATTTGGCAAAGCATGCATGGGAAGACATTAAATATTACCAAGAATGGGACATTTGACTGGTAGGGTTAGAAGTTTGGCTAAAGTTCGTATGCAGATATGACCAACATGGTTTGAGTTTATTCCAAGATGTTAATGGAACTGTGAAGAATAAATAATGGCCATGAATCTGAGATTTTTGATTAATGGCCAACACAGATAAACTGTAGTTGTGTGTTCACTGAGTCTCTGATGAGTAGGTTTGGCCTTGAAGCTGAAATGGAAGAGGCTTGAAGAGTCTGGGGTCATGGAGCACATTACAAAACTGAGAGACAAGTGAAAGTATAAAATCATTATAATAAAATGGCTTTAGCAACAATTCAGCAGCATGTTAGGTGTGGAATAGTTGCGGTATGTCAGCTTAAGGATAATTAGGGGCTTAAGTCATTTAACTGAAATCACTAATGACTTGCAGAAGCTGCTCATCTACCATGATGTCACTAAAAGCTGCAACAAAGCATTTTTATACCATTAATTTTACCACAAACACTGTGGCGAACAGCTCCCTCTCTCTGCAGCAAATCCCAGAAGAAGCATCACTTAAATATTTCCACAAAGATTCATTACTCTTGCTCCATCTCTCTCTCTTCTCCCCATGTCACCGTCTTTCTATTACAGGGCTTATTCTGCTGGTGATGTTTACCTCTCTGACCAATGGTGTCTAGCATGTAAACAGACTGGCCTGGGTCCTGGTCCGGACTGATTTCATGTTTCTGCTCCTTCTCCAAATCCGCATTACCACTGAACCACAACTGGCTAATACACTAACATACAACAACTACACTAACTACTGGAGCATCCCGAGAGGAGTCAGAGAACACTGTCAACCTGTGGACATGCCGGTGATTTTGGAGATCACAGTATAAACACTTGGTTGGATGCAATACAGAAACATCAGGACATGATTTTGCTCCCAATATCGAAATAATTTTGTACAGTATATTAATCAATCCATTTGCTAACAACATACTGCATTTGTACAAGAAAAAAACATGCAGTAGTACATTAGTATTTCAATTATGGCTCACTGTATAACTGGTGTTCATTTCAGCAAATGGAGCCCATGGTAGATATTATATTGCCTAACAAATGTGTGTGTGTTTGTGTGTGTGTTGTGTGATTATGTACAGTGTGTGTGTGTGTGTATGCATGTATGTATGTATGTATGTATGTATGTATGTATGTATGTATGTATGTATGTATGTATGTATGTACATATGTATATGTACATGTGTATATATGTATGTATGTATGTATACATGTATGTATGTATGTATATATATATATATATATATATATATATATATATATATATATATATATATATATATATATATATGTATGTATGTATGTATGTATGTATGTAAATGTGTGCTCAGAACACACACTAAAACTATTTCTTCTGTTTTGCCCGGTGGGGTGTCAGAACCTGACAAGAAGGGTCCACCTCTCTGTTCAGATTAAGGGTGTCCTGTTCTTGTAGATGTACAGTCCAAAGTAAACATTTGATCTGAGAGTTCATTCAGTCACATGCAGCTGGCTCTACAATAAAGACAGCCTCGACCTTATGAGTTTTATATACAGTAGTGGAGAGTGAAGATCTCTTATGGCTAATGATATTCAACTCTCACAGCTTCCAGTCTGCGTCCCTTCCTGCACCCCCAACACAAGGGCTTCCCGGATTCATGGGTAGACAAATAAAGAGCCGGGCTGAGACGGAAACATGTGGTGATCTGGTTGCCTTTAATGGTCAAAGAGGGGAAAGGAAGGGGTCCTTTTATTCAGAAGATTGGTGGTGGCTGTCACCTCGCACTCTGAGGCGTGCAAACAGACATCCAACCTGTGCTTTACTGATGCTGATCTTATAATGGCATGCCTAAATGACAAGTGTGAAGAGTTAAAATAGGACATCTAAATTGTTCCTCCAAATGAAAAGATGAATTCATAACCAATCAAATACACTTTTGCTCAATTCAATACAGTTTTGCAGCTAGCTACAGCCTTACTTTATCTGGAATGACCAGTAGATTATGGTAGCTAATGTTAGCAAACTTTTGGTTAGATATTGCTGTGTAACTGACAACACTGAGTCTGTCCACTGACAGTGATTCGGGTCTTCTTGTGCTACAGTTACACTACAGTTTAGCATTTTCTATGTTCCTGTAATTGTCACTTGTAGGTGCAGTGGCCACTGTTTAGCAGAAGTTACACAGGCTCACTTCAAAACTCTTTGCCTCTTTAAGGTTGAAATACTATGCAAATTTTGAGCTTGATACTTGAATTTTGGGTTTATCCTAGAACATGTTTACATGCTTTAATGTTCAAAAAACACATTATTTTTCTAATACTGTCTGTCTGAATACACCTGTCAACACATTCACCTGTATTGTCTGTATAAAACACTCTGTCTCTTTAAGTCCCCCTCCTGAAAAAGCCCAGTCTGCTCTGATTGTTTAGCATTTCCAGGTCTTCCACATCTGCGCTCTTGGCCTCTCTCCACCATCATTGCAGCTGGGGAATAACTGTCATGGCACTTTAGCGGCATTTTTAACCTATATATACTGTAGCTGTGACATCACAACTGTCGGGAAGTCCTGACTGCTCATCTAAAGGCATTGTTTTTGAACATGTGATTGTTTTGATGACTTTCACAGCACCTTGACCAGCTTTGTAATAAAAAAAGATATGGAAATCTCACTTTTTACTATATGGGACCTTTAAAATGGTAGAGACAAAATAAAGTTAAACAGTCATCATTATATACAACAAAACTAGCTATTTGGTTTAATAAAAGTATTACTATTTTGAGGAGAGATGGATTATCTTGTTATGTTCAAAGACAGGCAGGGAAATTATTCATATGTTTATCCTTTCACATCCACTGACAGCAGGTATGATTTACAGGCTTTTATCAATAGATGAGGTATAACATGCAACACAAACAATAAGCTTTGGAGACTCATCAGCTGACGCCTCTGCTTTTGTAAAATGTGTTTTTTGCTCTTCATTGTGAAAAGCAAATACAATTTCACACAGCTCTCAGCATCTGTTACACTTGAAGGTTTTTGGAGAATGTGAGCGGTAATTAAGAGTGGACAATTCTTTTTTTCTTTTTCACATTGTTTCCGCTTGGTTTTATCTTTGTGTGCAAGTGTTTGTTTCTCCTTTGATTTGAAAGGCAGTGTTTCACTTTTCACTTTTCTTTTGGCAGCCCTGTCAGTCCCATAAAAGCAATGGAATGATTAGCAAATCGGTTTCTATCACACCCAACCAAAATGGAGTCCAGCTTTTCACACAATTATTTCACACGCCCCACAGAGACCTCAGTCTCCAGCAAGGACATGGAAGCTTATTGTAAATGTGTTTGTTTGGTTTTAATGTTGAGAAGGAAAGACATCTCAACGTTTTATGAGTCAAGGGTTTTGTGACTGGGACAAGAGTACTGTGAGGCAATATATCAAACGTATGCATACCATAAAAAACAATGGGACCTCCTTTCCCTCTGGGATGCACTGCTGACGCCACCATGCTTTAGTGGGATTGGGGGCTGATCTAACAGGATTCCTGAGTTGTAGCCATACCTCAGTTTCAGCAGTAGTGCTGCAGCGCTAAGTGAATACAGACTGCCTAAAGTTAAATATCTGGGGTCCCCAATAATGCACAAATTCTTACCTTAATAACCAATAGCCTGAGAAAACACACTGCACATCAGGGTTTCTTAATCCATACCACACAAATGTACTTACATGTGCATGCTTGCACTCTCTTCCCCCCCACACACACACATACACAATGTGTCATGTGACTGGCACGTTATGTGATTGCTGTGGCAGATATCCTTCATATCCTGTCCAGATTTGTTAGTCTTTCAGATTCCTGGATGAGGGGCTAAATCCATACTGCTCTGGGATTTTGTTTCTTTCATTAAACCAAATCATCTCCAATGCAGGTAAAGCCATCAGGGACATGATCAACCCTACAAGCAAAACACTCCACTGTCAGATCATGAAATGTGTGTCTGAGATTAACAGAACTGGGAGCAGAGGAAAATATTCTTAATTTGCGAGTATGAATTACTAATCAAAAACATTTCCTTTTGAACCTGCCAGGCTTTGTATTTAAAACCTGTGAAGGAAGAGACGTGTAAATGTGAATTAACTAAAAAGGAAGTTCATTAGCACTGCATGCCTCTGGTGAGAAGTTTGAGAGCCCATGTAATAGGCATGAAGGTATTTTGAATGATTAATGGACTCTGTAGATGGGGGGAAGGGCATTGGGTCATGGGATCTGGGTTGGGGTCAAGGACAAAGTCTAGGGGATCATGGAGTTACCACATTCACACTGCAAGAAAGTTAGTTGATGGGTTGCTTTGTTTTGATGAATTGTTGTCGATGCAAAAGGACTAGTGATGTTACAGTACAGCTAAGTTTTGAACAGGAAAATAGTTCCAGATTTTTTTGTGTTTTTCATAACATAATATATGTGTATATCAGTATGTATGTATACCAAGGCTCATCAGTATTTTACTAGAAGTACCATTAAAAATACAGCCATGATCTGCTGAGTTTCTCTCTTCTTAAATTAAGACTATTATCCAAGAAGAACAGTGTCAAAAAAGTTCATAAATGTTCTCCAAAACGCTATATAGACAAGTATAGTACTATCCAACTTAACAGTTGGCTAAATCTCTTACATTCTTCAGCAGGTCAACATCCTCATCCTCCACCACAGCATCATTATCTTTTAAGTAAATATGATGAACTTGTTAGCAAACAGTTGCTTATTTACACATCCAGCAGATACAAAGAAACATTAGATTACATTATTATTCATTTGCAGTCATGTTTCTAATCACCTGGCGAATGTAAGAGCAATATTAACTCTTTTTTTTGCTCTGTTTTTGGTCTCTACCAACTGCTGGCCCTTTAGTTGCTAAATGCTCGACTGTGTTCACCATCTAGTCGTTAACTTTGTCTGTCTGCTGTTTTGAGCAGACAGTGGATGGGTTTTTGAGTGTTTTGGCTAAAATCAGCTGCTTGCTGTAGATGACACTATAAGAGCAATGAGAGTGAAACAAACAGTTAAGTTGCAGCCAGACAGCTAAAGAATAAGCTGATAGTTCTGTTAAGCCGGGGGAGCTACAGTCTGCTTGCAACAACTTCTGTTAGATCTTACATTTTCACAAAGCAACAGACATCTTTGTCACTCACGTCTTATCCATTGCTTAAACTGCAATATATTTCTACACAAATATTGTGGTACCAATCCATTGTGTTGCTGAAAACTGTAGGAAGCCTGTAATATAATGGACTGGACCATCACTTTCAAAAGTAATTGTTCGTTTCACATGCTACTTTTTGCTGTCTCAACTTCACACTTGCCAGCTGCACAATTGTTTGTGAAATTAAATCATTATAAAGGATAATTGTTCATGTCCAATGAAAGATAAATGTTGATACGTGCGCACACTGGCTGGGCTTCCCTCATCCTCTGCAGGAAGTGAGTGCGTCTTTGATTAAGTTGCTTGTAGTGTGACAGCATGAACAGATTATAGAGACACAAAATGAACCAGGACACAATTATGGCAATACATATGCAATATGCATTCCCTCCAGCATCACACCCAATCCAGGCTTGGTCCTTTTACAGTCTGGAGAAGAATTCCTGACTTTATTAAAATGTGAGATTTGTTTGAATAATACTGTGTCATAAGGATTACACTGCCAGACAAAAGAGTCTGTTTGAAACTCCCAGGGCCCATACTGTAATTCTCCTTTAAACCAACATGCTCCAGCTCCCATGCTTAAACTGAACATGCTTCATTATTGATTTATTGACACTGCTCCGCCTATGAAGCATAATTACATTCCAAACTGTATTATGGCAACTGTACATTTGCACCAGCCAAGTGTGAGACTTGAAGGCTCCCCTGAAAGTAGTGTATGTGTCCACATACTGTACATGCTTTGGATTTTTCAAGTGAAGTGCACATGCAGAGGCACTGACAGCAGCTGTTGTGTGTTTGGCATGGGATGTAAGCTTCATAATGGCACGTACAACCTTTCATGTGTCAATAAAACATTCTTCAGGAATGGCAACAGAAGGTCCACGGTAGATATGAAGGCCGTAATAAGTAAACAAGGATAAATAAACCACAGTTGTGAACTGTATGCAAGTTGTATTTAGCTTAGGTTTTATTAGCTCACCATGTTGGCTGTGGTGTATGTCCATCCTGCAAACCTCAAAGTGGCCATATGGTTTTGATATTACCATTGATATCAACACTGGACACATGATGTACATTGTCAGGCTAGTTCATGCTTTGGTCTTAATTACTTCTTGTCTACACAAGCTTCATATGAACAAACATTATCACCATATAGTCCATATAACCACCCTAAACTATCCAAAGAATTAGAAGAAGAAAACAAGGTAGGAAAGAAAACAGATTGTGTGTGTGTGTGTATGTGTGTGTGTGTGTGTGTGTGGCTGGGGGGGGAGACTTCAAGAATGTGCACAGTTGCTAACTAAGAGCTTCCCTCTGATCTTCAAGTGCAACAGTTGACCCTAAGAGCCTCTCACCTGTCCAAACTGACCAACTCAATGACATCTTCAAGAGTTTATGCCCTCAGACACATACACTTACTAACCAACCAACCCAATTACCAGACAAGAACATTAATACCAAGACAATATTGCAAAATCTTGCATTACGTTCAATACATTTTTTTCTGTTTTGTTTTTGTACGTCCAATGCCAAGCTTTTTAAATGTTTGGGAAATACTTCATTTCCACCTCGCACTTTACACGTTAATTGGGAGGTACACAGTCAATCCCTGACACACACACACACACACACACACACACACACCGCCATGTGATTGGACTTCCAGCTTTCTCAACTCCACATGCTTTTCCTCTGTTCTGACCCTGAGCCAGAGGCTGTAAAATGAGATTATTATGTGTGAAATGAGGAGCCCTCTCACTTCTTCTTATGATCCAGGCAGGACAAATCACGGGTAAAGACAGACGATTGAGAGATAGCTTCAAGCAATGATGCACCAAAAGGGGTGGGGTACGATACTGACCAAATTCTTCCACATCATTACATCTTTGAATCTCATAGCCTGACGGAAAAAGCCCGTCAGAGATAGAGATGATGGAGGCATAACTATCTCCTCCAGCTTAGGCTCCTTTTATAAATGATCCCAGGTTGAACAAACATTCATCTGGGCGTGAAGTGCGGTCCTCACCTCGTAACCTGCAATTCCTTTTGCTGGCAGCCCTTTCTGAAGTCTTTCTGACTCTGATGCGGTGGCATTCCCTGCATACCTGTGCTCTCAAGTGACGGGGGCACGTGTGCAGGTCACAAGGCCACAGCAGGGAGCGGATGTATGCGCATTAACTCAAATCTCCAATGACAACCCCATTCTCACAATATTGCGGATTAATCGTTCCCAGGCTGTGAGGGTTTAGGGAATATGGCTCAAGCTGCTGAGTGAGCAGAGGATGATGGGTTAAGGCAAGGTGGGGGTGAAGGTGGGAATTTGAGCGAGAGGTTTCAACCCTGGTCGAGTGTGACCTCTGACATCCTGATGTGAGCCTAAGGACGAGCTCAGTGGAGACCGACCTCCTGTGACGGAGTAATTAGCGTGAACAATAACGCACAATTGGTTACAGTTGGATTGGCTTGAACTCATCTAATAAGGCATGCAAAGCACCAAGTAGCTCAGTGAAGCGCTCAGGTTTGGGAATGATACACACTCTTTGATGTTTTAATGAATGGCATCTCTCTCTTCTCAGTTCACTGGCTGTTTGATAGCCACATGCACTCTAGATAATGATAAAGGTATATTTTTTACATTATCCATTCCCATATTTCAGTCTTGATTTCCTTAATTAATTTTATTGTATTCTGTCACGTAGCAAAGTCTTCAAAAGTTCTTTCCTGTCTTCTCTTGAA
The DNA here is from genome assembly GCA_013375575.1 of Percina caprodes. Classification (NCBI taxonomy): domain Eukaryota; kingdom Metazoa; phylum Chordata; class Actinopteri; order Perciformes; family Percidae; genus Percina; species Percina caprodes. The sequence goes on from JABXJD010000145.1 coordinate 1,362,289, forward strand.
CACACATTGTGTTGACATGACCTTCTCCATCTGTAAGTCCTTTACTGATTTGAGGTCAATCCCTCCCTTAGATAATGCAACACAATCAATGATGCCAATTGTTAGCCTTCCATGTATTTAATTGTATTGCTGGAGTTTTTAAAAACGTGTTTTCATGTCATGAGTCCCCAAAGTGTCCCCAAACACATGGTTCCAAAGATTCTCATTTGATAAAATTCATCCACGGTACCCACAACTGAAAAAGGTTTTTCTAAATTTTATTTGAGTACTCCAATGCTTTTATCAGATGTTACATCAGCGTAATGTGTCTGCTAAGCATCAGTTGATACATTTGCATGAATGAAGTCAATTGACTTGTCGGTAAAAGACTTGGAAGGCAGTTTGATTCTGTCAGATATTAAATCCAACCCCAAATGGACGTGTTTTTAACGAGATTCATGTGTAGGTTAACAGTTAAACTAACATTTAAAAGCAATGTTATTACTGTGATGCAGTTATAATCTATTGCAATCTCTGAGCAGAGTTGTTGACCTGTCATGTGAATGCAATCCGAGGTATCATCCGTCAGATGGCCTGCACTTCTACTATACAGGTAAAAGCCAGTAAATTAGAATATTTTGAAAAACTTGATTTATTTCAGTAATTGCATTCAAAAGGTGTAACTTGTACATTATATTTATTCATTGCACACAGACTGATGCATTCATATGTTTATTTCATTTAATTTTGATGATTTGAAGTGGCAACAAATGAAAATCCAAAATTCCGTGTGTCACAAAATTAGAATATTACTTAAGGCTAATACAAAAAAGGGAGTTTTTAGAAATGTTGGCCAACTGAAAAGTAAGAAAATGAAAAATATGAGCATGTACAATACTCAATACTTGGTTGGAGCTCCTTTTGCCTCAATTACTGCATTAATGCGGCGTGGCATGGAGTCGATGAGTTTCTGGCACTGCTCAGGTGTTATGAGAGCCCAGGTTGCTCTGATAGTGGCCTTCAACTCTTCTGCGTTTTGGGTCTGGCATTCTGCATCTTCCTTTTCACAATACCCCACAGATTTTCTATGGGGCTAAGGTCAGGGAGTTGGCTGGCCAATTTAGAACAGAAATACCATGGTCCGTAAACCAGGCACGGGTAGATTTTGCGCTGTGTGCAGGCGCCAAGTCCTGTTGGAACCTGAAATCTCCATCTCCATAGAGCAGGTCAGCAGCAGGAAGCATGAAGTGCTCTAAAACTTGCTGGTAGACGGCTGCGTTGACCCTGGATCTCAGGAAACAGAGTGGACCGACACCAGCAGATGACATGGCACCCCAAACCATCACTGATGGTGGAAACTACACTAGACTTCAGGCAACGTGGATCCTGTGCCTCTCCTGTCTTCCTCCAGACTCTGGGACCTCGATTTCCAAAGGAAATGCAAAATTTGCTTTCGTCAGAAAACATGACTTTGGACCACTCAGCAGCAGTCCAGCTCTTTTTTCCTTAGCCCAGGTGAGACGCTTTTCGCTGTTTCTTGGTCAACAGTGGCTTGACACGAGGTATGCGGCAGTTGAAACCCATGTCTTTCAAGCGTCTCTTGGTGGTGGATCTTGAAGCACTGACTCCAGCAGCTGTCCACTCCTAGTGAATCTCCCCACATTTTTGAATGGGTTTTTTTCACAATCTTGACTAGGCGCGGTGATCCCTATCGCTTGTACACTTTTTCTGACCACAGTTTTTCCTTCCCTTTGCCTCTCTATTAATGTGTTTGGACACAGAGCTCTGAGAACAGCCAGCCTCTTCAGCAATAACCTTTGTGTCTTTCCCTCCTTGTGCAATGTGTCGATGGTCGCCTTTTGGACAGCTGTCAAATCTGAAGTCTTCCCCATGTTTGTGTAGGCTTCAGAACTGGACTGAGAGACCATTTAAAGCCCTTTGCAGGTGTTTTGAGTTAATCAGCTGATTACTTTGTGGCACCAGGTGTCTTCAAAATGTAACCCTTACACAATATTCTAATTTTGTGACACACGGAATTTTGGATTTTCATTTGTTGCCACTTCAAATCATCAAAATTAAATGAAATAAACATTTGAATGCATCAGTCTGTGTGCAATGAATAAATATAATGTACAAGTTACACCTTTTGAATGCAATTACTGAAATAAATCAAGTTTTTCAAAATATTCTAATTTACTGGCTTTTACCTGTATACTGGATACTACTATAAATAGAATTTTTACAGAAATGTACAATGATCATAATATACTGATGGTTTACAAAGTTTGCAGGTGAATATGTACTATGAATATATATATAGAGATGGCTATTCATATAAACAGAATTTTTACAGATAGATATATATAATAAGTCAGGCTAAAATGAGTAGTATAACAATGGATTTAAAGGTATTACCAATAAAGTTTGGGCAGAAACTATTCAAATTAAAGTGCAGTGGAAAGTAATTTAAACAATAATAAGTAATTAATATTACAGTTAAAGTACGATATTGCAGATGTATATGTAAACAATTGGTACTGTGAATAAACAGTCAACAGTGCAAATTGAAATATCAGTCAAGGTAAGTAGTGCAAGATGCAGATATAAACAGTTGTTACTATAGTAACAGTCATCAGTGCAAGTAAACATTATAGTATTGCAGATAACAAAATGGAGGCAGGTGTGAGGAGAGAGAGGAGAGTCTATCAGTATATGAGGGGAGTGGAATCAATGAGGGTTAGAGTTCAATAAAGAGACAGCTCTGGGGAAAAAACTGTTCTTTAGTCTGCTGGTCCTGGTCCGGAGGCACCTGAACCGCCTGCTGGAGGGCAGGAGAGAAAACAGTCTGTGGGCTGGGTGAGAGGAGTCCTTAAGGATGCTGTGAGCTCGATGCAGACAGCGTTTCCTCTGGATGTGCTCAATGGTCAGTTGGTCAGGATGCTTTCTATTACACAGCGATAGAAGTTCACCAGGATAGTCGAGGAAAGCTGATTCTTCCTCAGTGTCCTAAGGAAGAAAAGGCGCTGGTGAGCCTTCTTGACCAGGCAGGAGGTGTTGGTTGACCAGGTCATGTCCTCCGAGATGTGGATCCCCAGAAACTTGAAACTGGAGACACGCTAAACAGCCATTCCATTGATGTGGATGATGTCGTGCATGCCTCTTGATTCTTTTCTGAAGTCCACGATGAGCTCCTTCGTTTTGGTGGTGTTAAGGAGCTGGTTATTTTTAGTGCACCATGTGGCCAGGTGCTATTTCTCCTCCCTATAGGCAGTTTCATCGTTGTTGCTGATGAGACCAATCACCGTAGTGTTGTCCACAAACTTGATGATGGAATTAGATCCGTACACAGGCTTGCAGTCGGAGGTGAAGAGGGAGTAGAGAAACGGGCTTAGCACACAGCCCTGTGGTACACCAGTGTTGAGTGTGATGGATGTGGAGCAGTTGGAGCCTGATTGAACATTTTGGGGTCTGTTGGTCAAAAAGTCCAAAATCCAGTTGCACATGGAGGTGTTGATGCCCAGGTCTCCAAGTTTGGCTATTAACTTAGCCGGGATGACAGTGTTGAATGCTGAGCTGAAGTCAACAAACAGCATTCGTGCATAAGTGTTCTTATTGTCCAGGTGTGTGAGCACAGAGTGCAGTGCCATGGAAACTGCATCCTCTGTGCTCCTATTGCTACGGTAGGCAAACTGGTGTGAGTCCAATGTGGATGGTATCAAATCTTTTAGGTGTGCCAGGACCAGCTGCTCAAAGCACTTCATTACGATGGGTGTGAGTGCTACAGGGCGGTAGTCGTTAAGGCACTTCGGGCTGGAGTGTTTTGGCACTGGCACAATGGAAGTGCATTTAAAGCATGTTGGTACAGCTGCTTGGGCAAGAGACAGGTTGAAAATGTCTGTAAAAACCTGAGTACGTGTCCAGGGATGTTATCTGGTCCAGCAGCCTTGTGCGTGCTGATCCTGCTCAGTGCTTTGCAGACATCTGTGGAGGAGAGTGTGATTGGCGGGTGGTCGGCTGAGGATTTGAGCTTGGTGGCAGTTTCTCTGTTGTCTCTTTCAAAGCGAGCATAAAAGTCATTCAGCTCGTTCAGGAAGTTGACATCAGTGGCTGCGGGGGTGGAGTGAGTGGGTTTATAGTCACTGATGGCCTGATAACCCTGCCACATGCGTCGAGGGTCAGCGTTGGAAAAGTGTCCCTCTATCTGAAGCTTGTAGCGGTGCTTGGCCTCTTTGATGCACCTTTTCAGATTTGCTCTGGATGTGCTATAGGCTTGTGCATCTCCTGATCTGAAGGCAGTATTGCGTGTCTTCAATAGGAGTCGCACTTTCCTGGTCATCCATGGCTTCTGATTTGGGTATGTGGTGATCTGCTTCTGGGTTGTAACATTGTCAATGGTGGTATTAATATGATCCAGTACAGAGGAGGTGTAGCAGTCAATGGTCGTGTGAGAGCCACTTGTGGCTTGAGAAGCAAACATACTCCAGTCTGTGTGTAGAAACCTTTCCTGAAGTGATAAATCTGCTCCTGCAGGCCACACCTCAATGGTCTTCATTGATGGCTTCACGCAATTGATGAGAGGTGCATATTTGGGGGTGAGGAACAAAGAAAGGTGATCTGACTGTCCCAGGTAGGGGAGGGGTGTCGCAACGTAAGCTCCAGCCATGTTTGTGTAAACATGGTCTAAAGTTTTGTTTCCTCTGGTGTGACAAGAAACATGCTGGTGAAATAATGGTAGCACTGACTTTAAGTTTGAATCATTAAAATCACCTGCAACAATAAACGCAGCTTCCGGGTGAACGGTCTGTTGTTTACTGATGGCCATATTAAGACAATTACAAAGTCAGCCTATTATCACCTTAAGAATATATCAAGGGTTAAAGGACTTATGTGTCAACAGGATTTGGAAAAATTTGTCCATGCTTTCATCTTCAGTAGACTTGACTACTGTAACGGGGTCTTTACAGGTCTCCCTCAATCAGACAGCTGCAGCTGATTCAGAACGCTGCTGCTCGAGTCCTCACTAAGACCAAGAGACTGGATCACATCACTCCAGTTCTGAAGTCCTTACACTGGCTTCCTGTGCCCCAAAGAATTGATTTCAAAGTTCTTTTGCTAGTTTATAAATCACTAAACGGTTTAGGGCCAAAATACATTTCTGATCTGCTAGTACACTATGACCCCCCCAGACCTCTAAGGTCATCTGGGGCAGGTCTACTGTCTGTTCCTAGAGTCAGAACTAAACAGGGGGAAGCAGCTTTCAGTTTCTATGCTCCTCATATCTGGAATAAACTCCCAGAAACCTGCAGATCTGCTGCTACTCTCAGTTCTTTTAAATCAATGCTGAAGACCTTTCTTTTCGATGTTGCCTTTCTTTAAATGATGTTCATTTCTTTACTGTTTAATCTTTTATAGTGCACTGTAACTTTTATTCTTGTGTTTTATCTGTTTTTATTTTTTAACTGTTTCTTCTGTGTTTTATCGGTTTTATTTTCTTTTAACTGTTTTTGTGTAAAGCACTTTGAATTGCCCTGTTGCTGAAATGTGCTATACAAATAAAGCTGCCTTGCCTTGCCTTGCCTGTGTGAAGTTCTTTCATAGCAGACTTGGCGTCAGCATCCGGGGGAATATAGGCTGCAGTGATAATAGTGGAAGTGAACTCCCGTGGTAGATAGAACAGTCTACATTTAACCATGAGAAACTCAAGGTTAGCTAAACAATGTCTCCCAACAATTGCAGAGTTTGTGCACCAAGCTTTGTTAATGTAAATGCGAGAGTTGATTCTCTGCCACATACATTTTAATCCTTAGGCTTGGGGAAGAGAGGCATTAGTCTCAAGTGAGTTTTTAAAGTGTTTTTGCTTTTGTCAAGTCATGTCTAAAGGTGTCAGATTAATGACTTTAATCTCACTTGAGTCCAAGTCTTACTCAGTAACCTGAGTCTGTCATATCCTGCTTAACCACACCTTGTCATCACATGTCCGTTGTCAGTTTAAGACTATCTTGCCAAAATGCAGATAAACAGTGCACCAAATTTTAACTTTATTTACTCCCTGTTCTGATGCTGGTCCAAAAGTAGAAAAGCCAATCTGGCATTTGCCATTTATTAAGTGCACGGCTGAAAGATAATCATTGTTTGGATGTTGATCTAATTTCAGTTTGGGGTCAAAATGGACCTGGGTTTCCGTGTCAAGGTTAGGCTCACATACCATGTAGAGAAGCAGCAAATACGTATGTGACCATTTCAACATACCTTTAGTCACCTAATAGTAGAATAGCATTTGGCAGATGTTTTGATTCAGTTTATACTTTGAGAAATATGTCTACTGTGTATTTCAGATGTGTTTTTCCCATTTTCCTCCTCATTATTGCTAACTACCACTGCTGGCTTGGGGACTGGGGAGGGTGCGTCTCCCCCAATGCTATCCTCCCACAAACCCTGATCCCATCCCCAAAGGCGCCCTGCTAGTGCAGTGAACAGTTGTGTTTGGTTAGACCCCCCAAAAAAGAAGTACTGCCCTCAACTGAACCCAGGTCTCTGAAGTAGTGGGCATGTGCTTGTTCCCCTTGTTTCTGGTATTTAACAAAGAAAAGATCACTGCCAGACTGCAAGTGAATGGAACATTATAAACTATTCTTCCAACTTTTTCAAGAGAGCCTCAAATCCCCTCTAAGACTTCTGAATCCTCTTTTAGAAATACCTTTACAATAAACTGTACCATATTTATTTTCTACTTTCAAACAATGCTGTGTAATTTACTGTTCTCTGCTTTTCACCAACATACCACTTCATGGCAAATCATGATGTGATCATGTTGACGGTAAACTCGTAATTACTTCCACACTGCCTCCAGTGGAAATTTGGTCTGTTTACTGCATGAGGTGTTGATTTATTGTAGCTCTCTCAGTGTTTACTGTTGTGGAGCTGACTCCAGCATTATTAGAACCAAGTGGACTCCACACCACTGCAAACCAGCCTCTGGTGAACACTCATTTTGTTGGTTGCTGGTCAGCTGCTGAAGACAGCTTCCTTCTCTTCCCTCCTCTCTCTCTCTGGTCCCCCTCTGTGGGCAGGAAGAGTGCCCGAACAGAATCCATTTGACACATTTCAAATGTTTTGTATTTTCATCTTTGAATCTCCAACCTTTCTTCACTGTGTCGTAGCAAGTACAGAAGTTACAACTCTATGCCTCTTAAAGGACTTCTATCAGATATCCTGAATAGATTTCATGTTATAACATTAATGCACAGCAAATAAAAATAAGACATTCAAAAGGGGGGGATGGGGGAGCATCCTGGTTTAATGTGCAGATTTAATCCCTTGCAATGGGGGAATGTGGCAAAGAATGCCAACTTGGTCCACACAGGCTGTTTCCTGGGGAAATGACTCTGACCAGCCCTTCTGGCTTTCCATCTGTGTGGATCAGGAGCATATCACCAGTAACACATGCTGTCCTGATTTTCTCAAAGTGCCTCAGGTTTACATTTTTGTTCATTTATATTATTATACAAGTTAAAAGGCAAGGTTGGAAGTAACAAATTATTTCACTCTCATTACTGTAACAAAGTTGTTGTTACAGTAATTGTAGCATTAGTAGTAGCATTTTTAAAGAATAGGCAATTTGACTTTTTTTAAGTACTGTATTTACTGCATTTCAAGTTGTATCCCTTACAGAGCAAAAACAAAAGTCATGTTGAACAGTGTGAGAATGGAACAAAAGAAGGGAGCCGCATCAACAGCTGCTGCTTTGCCTACGCAGTGTTGTTTGTGTGTGCGGTGTGTAAAAACTGTCTCTTTTGCCATGATATGTGTGTTTGTGGCTGCAGCTGCTGACATTTATATTGTTTATACATTTCTGTTGTCTCTGTGTTTTCTGCTTTGGTGGTGTTTTATTCTGCTGTTGATTTCTATAAGAAGTGCCAGGCTGTTTAATTTATTTTGGCTTCAAAATGCTTGTTACATCTACAATTGTGTCCATATACTTTTTATTCATTTTCAATCATTTTTGTTTAATCATTTTGAGTTTTCCATTAAGTCATGTATACAGGAAGGTGGTTGTATTTCAGTTGTATATGCATGTTGAAAAGTGCATCTATATAAATGGAATTTATTGTTAGGTTTGACATGTGGGCTACGTGGCATGATGTTGTTTCACAACTGTAAGCAATTTTAATGCAATTTTTTACCTTCATCTACATATATTTTCATCTCAGTAAAACAGTACTTTTACTTGATTAAATTATTCTAGTACTTTTTCCATCCCTTAAAAAGTTGAAAAAGTGAATTAACATGGAATTGAGACCCTTCATTTGTAAGTTTTCCAGACATCAAAGTCTTACCTATTATAAAGTGAGACAGAGATCTTGCTGATATGCAGAAATCTACTTATCTTGATTACTTTTTTTGGAAAATGCACACATAATTTATTGTACAATTACAGGGTCAGGTCTTGTGGTACAATGGCAAGTCAAAGTCGAGAACTCACAGAAGAATTCACCAACCAAGGATTTATAATGCACACCACCAGTACAATTTAATTAGAACAGGGGTGTCAGGGGAGGCATAGGCTCTATTATCTCTGATTGGTGAGGCTGAAATTATTTCCATTCTTCCATCAATTAAGTTCAGTGGTACAGGACCCATCTGTTTGTGGTTACAGTGCCTGGGTCTGAAATATATTCTACCCTCTGCTATTCTTTTTATTTTAATGCTGAATGGGCTTAGTTATGATCAGAGAACTTTGCAATCCAATCTCTGGGTTATGAAATACCATTCAGTACAGTAAGCATGTGTTTGTGCGTGCGTGCATGCATGCGTGCTATAACTGGAAGGAGACTCCCATCCATTTGGCAGTTTGAGAGGAAACTTCAACAGCAATGCATTAGATTTATCAGTGATTATGTTGTTTATCTTACTTGACATTATTCACGTAGTGCATTCATGAGTTTGGTTCTAGTCAGAGGAATGTTATATGTAGATTCAAACAATCTTGGAAATCAAGTTAATAAAAGCAGTATTATATTAATGAGACCCTCCCTGGCTGTGAAGAGAGGTCATGGTTTTACAATGGGAATAAAAAGTGTAGTATTGCTGTTGTATGTTTGTGTGTGTCTGTGTGTGTGTGTGTGTATATATACGTCACTTTTAGCATGTTGTGTGTCAGCGGGGAGGACCTGCTGTTACAGTAGGTTTGCATTCCACTCAGAAAGTGGAAGCTAGTCAGCCCAGCTTGCTAATATTGACACAGATTCATACGTTACATAACACCTGTTATATATTCTGTTATATACTATATATATATATATATATATATATATATATATATATATATATATATAGTCATATATTCCAGCAGGCGCATCTGCATGGCGGCCAATCAAGACAATGCTTGTGATTCCACCAGCCACGATTGAGCCATGTGTACCAACCCAGTATGTGTTTATCTTGCAGTTTTACTGTAGAAAGAGGTACGTAATGTTAGGTGCATTTCTTTCTTTTAATGGGTACATATGTAGTGACAGTAAATGACTCATAGAAATGACACTGTAAACCATAATTTAGTTGTAATTAAACTTTGTAGTGGTCGTTACATATCCTTTGATATTTTGTTAAAAAACACATTAATCACTAAATCACATTAGTTGGTTGTAATACTCAGCTTAAGTGTGAAGTGCACAGATCATTTCAAGCAGAGATAACTAAGGATGTTAAGTTAGAAGTTAGAAGATAGTTTCAGTATGGGAGGGGCAGGATCATTTCAACTTTTATGCTGAAGTGATGCAAAGGCTCATGGGAAAAAAAAAAATTCTGAACGATTTCTCTCCTGGTTAAAGTGTGTTTTAATAAAGTTCTGTTAATATTTTGTGTGCATTTATGTTTTCTGGGTTTTAGTTTTGTATGGTTGATTTAGCTGGAGAAAAAAACAGTGGACATTCAGGTGCCTCTTGTACTTTAAGTAATATAACAATCTTTTAGTACACTTAGTGTTGCTAATCTTATTGATTAATGTGTCCCGACAATTCATATACAGCATCTTGATCTCACAGTCTGAGAGGAAAGAGGGTTGAATGAGTGCATGACGCTGGGCGCCCTGCCCCACTGGATCAAACGTGTTTGGAATTCTTGGCTTCTCACTAGGAGAGATGGCTTTCATTTTTATGATCACAATCATATAACTTCTTTTTGTTTGTGTCATCAGCTTGGCCCACAGGAGTGAAGACTTCAAATTTTGAAGTAATTTGTTGTATTTGTCACAGAGCGTTTGGAAGAATTTCAACAATGCAACTTTTATAGTCTCACTATTGTTTGTGTCATGGTATGTTTTTGATTTCTGTATTCTTTTTTTTCATTTGCAAAGAGTAAGCAATAAAAGAAGCTCTAAACCTATGCAACACTTTACATGTGGCAGTTGGGTGCTCACACACATCAATTCAGCAGATCACATTAATATGCAAAAGCCATCAGCTGTTAACTTGTGATTCCTCCGTATGGCAGTCCAATTGCGTGAAAGAGAGAAATCTTAACAGTGCAGAGTTGTTATGATGTGGTTGGCCAGAAGCCTGTGTTAGGAGGAGTCATGTGGTTCTGTCCAAGTGACCAATGAGATTTTCTGTGATTTTCATTTCCAATTTGGCTTTTTTATGTGGCTTCAGAGCTTATGTAACTGCCTGGCCAGTGGCTGCTGTTACATCAGCTGCAACAGGACAACAATGTCCTTGGAGTTGCAAGCACAGCTGAAGTCACTCTGAGCAGCACTTGTTGGAGCATTACAGCAGCTAAATAGTGCTTGTCTGTTTTTTAGGACAATTTGGACACATTATTGATAGGTGGAATATGTTTTAATGGGCTTCCATTGGCATCAGATAGGCCCAAAAGTTCAGAACTCTGCTATTTCTACCGAATTAGCTTCTCTGCATTGGCTTCATGTAAAATCCAGGATTGAATTCAAAATCCTTCTCCTGACCTTCAAAGCTCTCAATGGTTGGGCAACCATCATATCTTAAAGAGTTCATAGTACCCTAATGCCCCACTAAAGCACTGCGCTCCCAGAATGCTGAGTTACTTGTGGTTTTCAGAGACTCCAAATGTAGAATGGACACCAGAGCCGTCTGCTATCAGGCTCCTCTCCTATTAAACCAGCTCCCAGTCTTGGATTTGGAGGCAGGCACCATCTCCACATTTAATTGTAAGCTTAAAACTCTCCTCTTTGATAAAGCTTATCGTAAGGGAGAGTGGAGTGCCTAGATCTGCAGGTGAGTTTAGTTTGTAATAACATCTTTACATGTATGAGTTTTAAATTGTGGACTTGCCTGTGTTTGAGGGAACATCTGGTTTAAAAAGAACTAAGTTGTTAAAATCAAAGAATTGGGTTTGAAAACCTAAGCTTTGGTTTTTCTTTGGCCAAAAGTCCCAAAGTGGCGTTGTCAACCTAATTACCTGTTATACAATTTAGCCGACACCCCTTCACATGTTACAATTTGTTGGGTTGGCACCTAAATCATGATTGCAGCTGCTGCCGTCGTATAATTATCATTAATTATGTTTCTTTATATCTGTATCAGTAACTCTGTGTCACAGCCGGCAGTGTACGTTGGCCGCCCACCAAAAGTCATGATCTGTCTGAGGTTTCTGCCTGTAGGAAGTCTAGACATACTGTAAAGTGTCCTGAGATAACTCCTGTTATGATTTTACACTATAAATAACATGGAATTGAATTAAATTAAAATGAGATGGATTTCATCTTGTTTATGAAGAACTGGATGCAATGGACTAGTGGGAAGTGAAGTTTCTGGAAATCCTTGGCATGAACCATGAGTGAGGTTAATAAATAATAAGGAACTAATATGAGAAGCCAGGATAGCATCTGGCTTTTGTTTGGCCATCAGTCCTGTAGAGGCAGCCTGTATCTCAGCCTGTATCTCAGACATTGTGTTTCTGTGTTTATCTGCTCAGTTTACCTCTTTGTTGCCATCATAAACAGCCATCTGTGTCAATATGTGTTAGTTTTTTATGTTTGACTATCACTGACAATGTGTCACCCAGACTTGTGTTCACCAAACAGCTTGATTTCAATGTGAAATGCACTGAACCTCCTAAAACGAAAGGGTATCTAAACAACTAGGGTATAGTGGTTTATAACAGCGGTCAGTTTGAGTTGACTCAATTCAATTTTGGTACCAAAAGGTGCAAATAGTTTACTGATATCTTGATTGTTCCTGTGTTCATTCTACATGCAATGTGTTTATTATAAGTCACTCTTTGGCTTTTTTGACGTCAATAAACCAAAATATAAATGCAATCTCGAACATGGGTGTTTTTTCTGTCTTGGTTTGAATGCAGGAAAAGGTATTTTGGTATCCAGTACAGATATCCAGTACAGTTTTGGTAACAACAAACTCTGAGATCATAATGTTTAATTCATGTTGTGCCTTTGTCTTTGTTTTGTATTTCAAGAAAGTATGGGAAACGTTGAATTTTTGTAAGCAGCTCTACAAAGAATTCAAGTGTTTTTTTTAAGACCCAATCTATGAGTCTTTTTTCAAACAGCCTCTGATGTCATCTTAGACAGAGCCCTATTATGAAATATAGGCTGCCAGAGTAAGGTTCTCACAAGGAGTTACTCTATGTCAGCATTGCCATCACACATTTTAAGAGCACAGCTGTCAGCCAATTCTGTCATATTAACCAAGAATAACAGCCTTAGTAAATATTATTTGTTTCCCATATATCATAATCCATGTCACTGTTGCCCTGAAACACATCACAATGATTAAACACACCCTCACCTTATTACAGAGGCTAACCAGATTTATGTCCAGTATTTTTCATTTAATCTGGCCAACGTGCTCTCACCTTCCTTTGTGACACAAGATTTATTGTGTGTTTGCACTCTGTTAGACCTCCATTACGCTACTCTAGTGACTATGACTCTGCAGCCTCTCCACCTTCTCACATGTACACATACATCCCTCTAATCGTATTGAGATCTTGGGAATACCTGCATGGATAATTAGGAATTCCACAGAGGCTAGAAGCCATGTGGCGAAATACTGGATTATTATTTCATAATTTCTGTTCCCCTGCCTTAATGGTTCAGTTTAAATAAGTATTTAGCACTGGAAGGATATTGACATAACACTGGACTGTCTAAGTAGTAGAAAGGTACAATCATTTTTCACAATCACAACTGGTCCTACATGCCTAGAGCAAACTGAGAAAACTGGCTGTGGTATTCACTTTTGCAAAATGCACTGGACTTGTTGCCTTCCAAGGCCACTCCCAAAACACTGTCACTAATGCACTTACTCTATGCTCAGATGTCCGTTTCATCCTGTTGGAATATTTTTTTTTTCCAGTTTCTTTTCAGCCACTGTGAAATTTGCTGCAGCAGTGACTCCACTTCATTTCCCGTCAGTGCACATTGACCACATCAGCACCACCAGTTGCCCCCAGACATGGGACAGCTCTGCGCCGCTAACCTCACCGGCTGGCGGTGCTTGACTCTGAAATGCATCATCCTTGCAGACTTTTGCTGCCTTATGAGCGGGAAGCTCTGGGAGCTAGCAACATGGAGGGAAGTTAAACATTCTTCATATGCATATACTACCCACATTGTAATGATACAAAGCTGGTTGAAAATCACCAAAGTTTCCCTTTAACCTCAGACCTCAAAATATATTGTAGAGAGCTGTGCTGAATTGGACCCAGGCACTTACTCTTTCACCATAACAACTGCAGGAGCTGTGGAAAGAACAACGGAGTGGTTTACAATAGATGGCTTCTTTAAAAAAAAGACAGGAAAGAGATGAACAGAGATGGAAAATGCAAAATGAAGGTAAAACAAAGAAATACAAAGGAGAGAAGATGTATCACTTAAGGTGAAAACCAAAAGGATAACAGATTCTTGGAGTGAGTAAGTCAGAGTGAGAAGGACATAATGCAGAATAATGCATAAACCCCAGGGATAGAGGGGGAGCAAGAGGAAGCAGTGGCTAAACTAACAGTCAACAATAAGGTCAAAGGTCAAATTGACAACAGAACCATGGTGGCCCAAAACATAGCTTGGGTGTCTTAAGAGGTCAACTCTTTTTCTGGGAGAAGCCAACTTGTCAATTTGCATTAGTGAATAATTAGAACAATCAACTTTGCATGTGTATAGTTTCAATGATGAATCCAGGAGTGTCTAGCAGGTGAAAAAAATAGCTGCATGGGTCACGAGTTGTTTGTGAGTCAGTGAGCTGTGTTACAGTGATTCTAACAGCCCCTCTGCAGGACAGGTCTCCATCTGTGACTGTAATATAAGAGCAGTGCTGAACTGGATCATTTCAAAAACACTCATCTGACCTATAAATCACAGAGGGAATGGTAACTAGAAAAACACTGGAAGGAAAGGGAACTAATTAGGAATTCTGGAATTCCAAGATTCCCAGGTTTCCCACAGCGGCCCCGGAGCTGCAGGAACCAGATAGTCTCGAAGAGAAAGGATGGTGCAAAGTCGGCTTCCTGAGAGGATGTACATCTATATGTAAAGGAGGGGGAACATGATTTGCAAGTCCAATAGCTGAGCTGTTCTCCTCACATTTTGTGTAAAGAAACATAAACTATAATGATGCTGAACCTATTGTGGATATTTTCACATTTTTCAAAAGAGGATAAAACCTTTTCATGATCATTATTGTAGAAACGGTATTGCTAGGAGATGCGCTGTCAACTTCAGTAGTGAGCTCCCGACTGGAGCATGTTAATGCCTGTAAAGCCTACGAACGTGATACAAGCCCACCCCCCCGTCACTTTTCTAACAAACCTCACTACTAAACTTTAGTGCCCATCCACACTGATTTTGCAATCAAATGATAGTACTGACACCATCAGTCGCAACCAAAAGTGTACACCTCTTGGAAAACACTAACATAGGCATCCCAATCACGAAAAAAAAAACTTTCTTCCTTTTGTTATTTACAGGCTTGCCCAAATAACTACACAAATAAAAAAGAAACATCAAGAATACACTTATTTATTCATTTACAATTATTTCAACTTTAAGCATTTGTGTTACATCCAAACTGAGTATTTAATCTTTGTCTGTTAAGTCACTCAGGCGTTCTCAGTGGCATTATATAAAGCTTTATTGCAGACACAGGTCCATATTACACATCATACAGCATTGTGTTGGGTGGTCTCGTTATGACACTTACGTACACAAAAGCTTCGTTCAGCAAGACTATGAACATACAAAGGGATTGCATTGCCTCAGATCTGTCATTGTCACCAGTGATTAATACACACTTCAAGTGTGCTGTTTACACTCAAAAAACAATGAGTCCCTGTGTTGGACAGCATCTTGCCTCAATGATTTTTGATTATTTGGAAAGCAAACTAAAACAAAAACTGCAATTTGAGGATGACATAATAAATTAATGTACTGTGACCGGGGGAGAACTAGAAAACTGGAAGATGGGTCGGAGCACAAAGCAAGCAATCTGGGAACCACAGGGAGCAACAGAGCAACACGGAGTCACCCAAAAAGACACAAGCACAACTGTTTCCTTCTTCTTCTGGGAAAAAGGTTGTGGTGGTCTCACTGACTGCATGCTACTAATCTGGAAACGGCCACATTAGCAGGCATGAACAAATTGTATTTTACAGAGCTACAGTAGGCCCTGTAGTGCCAACATCATCTACTCTGCAGCATGATTTTAGCCCACATTACCAATAGCTTAGGGCATTTATTGAGCATATGGAAGCAGTATGTGAATAAAAGGCTTTTGGTTGGTTGGCCAGACATGAGAAAGAATACAATGGGAGGGATGAAATCCAAAACACTAATCTAGCTGTAAATTCATAGCGTGGGTTGGTGGTTGTGAAAGGTCATGGAGTTGAGCTTGGACACCTTTGCCTGGAATTGCTGTGTCGTATTGTGAGAGCATATGACATTTCATACAGGCAAAAATGTGTGTGTGTGTGTGTGTGTGTGTGTGTGTGTGTGTGTGAGTGTGTGTGTGTTGTAGGAGGGGTTGTCTGTGTAAATGTATCTGGGTAGGAGACTGCATACTTGAGAATCATTGCGTTTTGCTCCATTATCTCTGGGTGGGTCCTGATTTCTGACAGAGATGATACATATTGTTCTCTTTAAAACACTGAAAGTCAACACCATAATCTTTGACTGCCCACAACTCAAACCCCTAAAGGTGAGTACTGTCATGTGAACTCCAGCTCCTTGTTATCCCCTGCTTTTCACAGTGGGACATGCTGACTTGGAATTTCTTTTATGTGCCAGAGCAAGATGATATTCTTTGCTTATATGTCCAAAAGAACTAATCAAATTATGGCCACAGTCACTATCATTTGAAATTACTTTAATTTGACAAGTCTTACCGGTAACCCCATCGACTTTGACATTTTGGTGTCAGTCTCATGTCTCAGCCATTGCAAGTGTGTGTTTGGAGTTTCATAGCAAGATGCTGCCAGAGGGCAGATATTTTTAAAAGAAATGTTTGTCAGGTGATTTTCCAACACTTTTTTTTTTACTCATACACTTCCTATCTGAAAAGGCCAAGCATAAAAGGATTACAGGGTAAAGGCATGTCCAAATATCCTCATCACCACCGTAGGCTCCTGGTGTCAAGCCACATTAGTATTAGCGCCCCCCAATAAACACACCTGTCCCCCTGCATTAAGCTCCAAATCTAACCCCAGGCTTCTTGGGCCCAGGTCAGGCCACAACAGGTTTAACCTGTCCACAGCTGTTGACTCTGTTTGTGTGAAGGAGAAGGGCAAAGCTGCTGAAAAGTGGTATTGGGCTCATTCATTGGCTGAGTCCTAATGTTTGATTCCCTAATCTAGTATCCTTGAACTAATGTCTGACAGGATTAGAAGTGTTCAGTGGCTGCTCTTAAGACTTTTAGACTGTAGTTCATATTAAAAAAATACAATTAACTTTCTGAAGAGCAAGTCTTTAGAAAAGCAATCCACTAAATATCCATGTCTGGTTTAATTATACATTCACTAGATGTTTTTTAATTTTTTTTTATTTTACATACAAACAATACACAAAACAGTACAAATACGTACCCCACCCTAGGATACTGCACAACAACCTAAAACAGAAGTAACAAAGGAGAGTCATTTCAATGACTACAGTGTTAACAAGACTTTTTTTTAAGACTCAATAAAAGACAATATTACTGAAGCTCAAAGCTGCATTATTCCATGTCTTGGACACGTACATAAAAATAACTTCCATCCACACAAGTTAACCTACAGTAGATCAGTGTATAAACACAGTTTTATCATCACCCCTCCTTTGTAGCTATCATTTTTCTTTGAGACAGTGGATGAGTTCAGAGCTCAGGACAGGTCAAATCCCAAACACACAGAAAAGATCTGCTGATCTATGAGCTACCCTACAATACAATAACTGATAGGTTCCAGCTGCCCTCTGTCCTTTCTCCCAGGTCCAATGTATCCCAGATGTCTCACGCTGACTGGCTGGACAGGCTCACAGCTGGCTAGGAGCGAGGCAAGAGAGAGCGAGAGAAAGAAAAAGAGAGGGAGGGAAGAAAGAGGGTACCTGCCAAACCTGAATAGCTCTGCTAGTCTGTCACACTGAATACTTTATGGTTTATTTGTTTCAACTCAGAACAAATAAAACACAAAACACAATAGTGCAGATAAGCAGCAGTCATTGTTGTATACAATCCAATGCCAAACATCTTTCATTAGCAAAGTTTAAAGTGTGCACATTGTGTTTATTATATAACGACTCTGTATTTTGAGATGTCAATGTCAATTTTATTTATGTAGCACCTTTCATTACAACACAACACAACACAACACACACACACACGCTAATTAAGCTAATGCCTGAGAAAATAAGGTTTTCAGTTTGTTTTTAATTGTGGACACAGTTGTGATGCACATGGTCATCAGGCAGTTCGTTTCAGAGAGCAGGACCACAGAAACTGAAGGTCCCTTCACCTGAGTTAAAAATCTGTCATGGATATTACCACACTGATGAACACGCTCAGGCATAAAAGCACAAACCAACTTTTGTTTCTTCCCCTGCCCATCACAGATGTTTTCCTATGTCTTTGATTAACTGTGTATTGCTTTTGTGTTTTGCTCTGCCTATACAGAAAGTGAAAGTAATATTGTTTTATGGATTGCTATCATTGTCCTTGGGAAAACATTCCATTAGTTGTTGCTGTCACATTGTCTCCAGCCAGCAGAACAGAGACCGACCCAAGAGACAATAGACCGCCTGACTCCAGAGTCAAATCACACCAACACTCCCTCCTTAACCCAGATCTGCCTCTCCTCTGTGTCGCATAAAAACTCCTGCATATGCTGCACAACCTGCTTACACACACACACATACACACACAAACACACACACACACGCCCATGCACATGCACACAGGCAGGCTTACAGGCAGTCTCTATATATTAAATTGTGGAACACACCTTTATATTGGTATTTTGGGTGATACCTAAAGCTCATTTCATTAAATGTTTTGGATATGCTGTTGTTTTATTTATCACATCGGTCATAAGATAGTCAGACCTTTGTCTATTAGCAAAGGCAGTTGTGTGCACATGTATGTGTGTGCATGTGTGTCAAAACTAATAAATATGGCCCTGAAAGCATGTGTGTTTGCCAATGTTCTTAAGACCCAGTAAATACCTGCTCACAGATGCTCATTTTCACTTTTTTCACTTTTTTATAGTCCTTTTACACAGGGGAGGAAGAATAACTCGTGTTGGACTCCAGCGTTCCGAAAATGTGCCTTTCGGCTCCAGAATGAAACCATGAAAACCAAATACAAGATGTTCTCTCTATCCCAAGTTTTTCCTGTTTGCAATCTAAACGTTTAGGTCTGTGATGGAACTGTAAGAAGAGCAGCAGTGACCTAATGGGACTTGCAAACACTTTGATCCAGAGTCGGTTAAGCAAATCTAAACGAGGAACACTCTCTTCCAGCTATTTACACCACAGGTTTTAAGGTTCCTCTGAGGTATGTTGATCACCACCGTTTTACAGCAATGCATACTTCACACATTAACTCATATGTTTAGGCTTCGACTAGAAGGTGGGGTGCACGTGAGTGTGACCATGTCTGTCCTCCCTGGGATTTCTCCTGGTCTTTTAACAGAAGACATTTGATGTCAGAGGCCCTGTCAAACCAGATGGTCCTTTCATTACTTTTCCCAAATCAGCTTCAGGACCAGAGATGGCAACACATGGGAGCTGCTAAAGGTTTGTTGACATAAATGTAACGAGGAGGAATGCATTTCTGCTGCCTCTTTGTCATATCTAAAACAGATTTGTTTGTGGCCACATTCTCAAATATTTTGGAACTCTTTGGTGGCTACATTTATAGGAATCCAAGCAATTACAGCTATTCACTTTTCCTATACTGGTATAGTAAGTGTTTTTTTAACAGTCAAATTAACGTAATAATAACAAGTTAACGTAAATTTGATTAAAGCATGCACATTCTCCCTAGTTTTGGAAATCAGGAGGCTATGTTGTGGATCGCTAACAGAAACAAAACTGCTTGAGCAGAAATAGATACAGAAAAGTTCAATTTCAAAGCCCTTCCTGATGGTTCTCTCCACAAGACTAAAGGTATTTGCATGTATTGTCGATATGAATTGAGTTATCACCGGAGTACTTCGAGACTCAAATACAACTTGCTGGCCAAGTTTTAGTAAGTATAAATTGGGACACTAGATTGTGTTAGTATTACCAAGTAATGTTCTAGACAGTATTTGTCATTGTTTCCGACTGCTTCAATAATAATAAACAATTGCATAACGCAAGCATATTTTTCAGCTTCCATGTAGATATGTACGGTGGCCGACAGGGGCAAACGCATCGCAACTTAAGAAAACACATGCAAATAGACAAACACAAGCAAATGAAGAAAACATCTTCATTAATTTGACAACACATTCACAGCATTCAGCAAACATGCTGCAAATACACCATAACACAACCAAATACACAAACGTGCTTCAAATACAGGACTGATGCAAAATGAAAAGCACATTAACCCTGAAAACAAATGCTACAGAAATACGCTGCATCCAGTTTATACAACAGAAGGCGAGGTCATGTTAGACAGAGTGGATATTTTGTTGCATTTGTTTTGGGGGTTTGTGTGCTTTTCATTTTGCATAATTTCGTTTTTTGCAGCTTTCATCGACTGTTTGCTAATCCCCGCCGCTGAACAAGGTTATCCAAATAAATCTTTGCAACCTTAACCAGGCATGGCAGCTCTGTCTAGCTTCAATTTTCTTCACATGCTGAAGAAGTGTGCATTGTGCTTTAGTATGAGTCATACTCTATGTACAAAGAGTGGTGTCTTTTTTGTGTTTTACCCTTTCCAAAATCAAAAACACCAACAAAATGTAAGGAGAGCATTGTGTGCTCTAAGATAAGCTGCAAATATTAACATGTCTGGCCTCCTAATGCTTGTCACTAACTTAGCTCTGGGGAGCTTATTCCCTGGAGTCCTTGTGTTTTTTCACCCCACAGTTTTCCTTGGATTAGGGTAGCACTTAAACCATGGTTGCAGCTGTCACCATGGTCCTGCACTATGGTCCTGCTCCGTCCCCCAAGAGCAAGCGTTTAGTGCGACAGTGGTGAGGAAAAACTCCCTTTTAGTCGGAAACCTTGAGTGGTGAGGAAAACTTCCTTTTAGGGAGAAACCTCAGACAGACCCAGGCACTTAATGCACATGCTAGTTGTGGGTGTGATGAAGAGTGGTAATTATAGTCACAATAAACATAATGAAATTATGACTAGATAGTAGTAGTAGTTGTAGTAGTTTATGGCGGAGCAGGGCCCTGCAGCTTGTTACAGGGTGTAGCAGGGCGTAGCGGGGCACTGCAGTACATAGCAGGATGTTGCTAGGTGTACAGAACATAGCAGGGCATAGCAGGACGTAGGAGGGCATAGCAGGACGTAGCAGGGCATAGAAGGACGTAGCAAGGCATAGCAGTACGTAGTAGGGCACAGCAGGGTGTAGCAACCCAAATTATTATTATAGAGTGTTGTCTAGACCTACTTTATCTGTAAAGTGTCTTGACATAACGCTTTATGATTTGATACTATGAATAAAATTGAATTGAAATTGAATTACGTTACCTTACTACTTATAGTAAGCTAGGTAGTAAGCTAACACTAAGCTACAGATCCAAACAAGCTTATGTTGAACCAAATAATGGTCTGATGATACTGACTGGGCAACGGACTGGGTGACATATTAGTATATGACTGGTCTGCAATGAGTGTGAGACAGCCGTCAACATAAAAGGATTGCTAATTGCAGTTGAGAGATAGCGTACCTATTATTGAGAGTTAGTGGGAATGTTTTGTTGTTCTTCCTGATAGTTTGTGGAGCAGTATTAGTCAAGTCTAAGCAACAGGCTAGGTGTAAGAGCAAACAGTAACGACAACAGTTTTGTGGTTTTGGCATTGGCCCACAGTAGCCTGCGTACTGTTTGCTTATAAATTGCTAACGAAACCACTCCAGATAACGTCTCCTAGCCTTCTTACCGAGGAACGCTATAGTACACGCCTTGTGAGATAGGAGTTTATTGAACTCAATGGCAATATTTATGGCTCTAATTTGTGGTGTGGTTAATTTATATATACTTTATCAGTGGTTTCTGTTGTTTTACCCCTCTTACATAGAATCCATACCCATTCTTTAAGTAATTTCTGTGGAGGAATAGATAATGATTCAGCAGAAAAGCTAAAAACATTTGCACTAAACTTGTCATCCTGAAAGTACAAGGACAGAAACACATGATGATCGACACTGATATTTCAAGTCAGAAACACTTCAGTGGCCTTATCAGCTGAGGCTAAAGAGAGGGAAACACAAACAGCAGGACAGAAGGGAGGTGGAATGCAGAATAATGTTTTGTGATGTACAGATTCCTGAGATCACATGTAGCTGTAAGCAGCGAGTGCATGTGTGAAAGAGCTCTTTGTCTGCAGCCCAGGTTCTTGGGTTCAGCTAATCAAATGGATTAGAAACGGCTTTGAAAGTCCTCCCATCGGAATTGGCCATCCGCACAAAAACAAACACACTGTAGTGGCTGCAGCCTTTTGCTTTCACTAAGGTGCTTGCTTGTGTTTGTGCACAGGGACGTGCAGAGAGATTTTAGGTGGCAGGGGCTCAAGGGAAAAATAGAATAAAATAGTTAACAAATTAGTAATATGAAATTTAAACAAACGCTAAATATATTAACACAACTTTGACTATCTTACCAATTTATCTTATTTCCCTTACCCAATTGTATAATAGTTTTAATAAATAATCAACAAAATAATCAGTTCACACAGACTTTTTTGTATTCACCAGGTTAATCACAAACAGCAAAGGGAACTCTGCCACAATGTCCATGTTTTCTATGCTGCTAGTTTCATGAATATATTTAGAATGAGTGACTGCATCAAGGAGAGGGACATAGTTTCACCAATAATTTGTTTATTATGCAAATGTTAATAAGTCATTTTAATTATTTTGGTCTTATTGGAATAAATAACACAAAAAAATATATACAAAAATCTTCACACTAAACTGAAAAAGGCTGTTGCAGCAATTTTGTTAATTTTACAGGAAAAACACACTGCATCAATAATGAAAACACTGTTATTATTAGAGGTAGGAGCCTGAGATCAGACTAATGAAGTTACAGGTCAATGCAGAACACTTTTTTACATGTTTCGGTCAATTTTGAGATTTTGATCTATTTTGCTTCCATGTCTTCTTTTACTCTAATTGAAATAAAACTTCTAAAATACATATTTAGATGGTATTTGTTTTAGGCTGCACCTGTAGAGTTCTTCTAGTCTACATATTTATACCCAACATTTAAGGAGGAAAGACATTAACTGAGGGCGTTGTGTGCTCATATGTTTTAGTTATTTTGCCTGTTCACCTCCAGTGCCTTGTCAAATGTATGCAAATTAGCACATTTTAAATAGTTAACGCCTAATTTGCATATCAATGTGTTTATTGTGACGTTATTAGACACAGATTTTACTGTTGCTGTGGACCTGGAGTGTCTCTATTAAGTACAGCATTGCAGAGGGAGAGAGAGATGGCTTTTGAATTTTTTCTTAAATAAATACATTTGTTTGACAGGGAAGCTGTGTGCAAACAGGAATATACTGTATATAGGTTATATTCATTAATAAAAAATCAATATATGTATCCAGAAAAAAGGGCACTTTCTCTCCAAGATAAAAAGGACAGATGCTCAAGGCCCTTGTGATGTCTACATGTGCATGTGCCTGTTTGTGCATGTGTGTGTGTGTGTGTGTGTGTGTCTGCATACCAGTGCACTGGACTGGATGAAACTTTGTGTTCTTGTCTGTGTGTGAGAGCTATAAACGGGGGTCCATTTGTGTACATGTTCAATCTCATGAGAGCAAACAAAGCAAACATGTCCTTCACATGCTAATTAGAAGCTGCCTGATTCATTTACGTGAATGAAGAAGAAGAAGAAGAAGAAGAAGAAGAAGAAGAAGAAGAAGAAGAAGAAGAAGAAGAAGAAGAAGAAGAAGAAGAATGTTTGGACTGATAATGACATTGTGCAGTTACCTTTCTGACCAGACAGTCCAATGTGTTGTCTATATCAGTTTCTGGCATTTTAATAAGATCCAGATCTCATTATTCTCCATTCCTTCCAATGCTTTCAAGTGCAGCATCTGTTTGTAGTGTGATGTCAAATCTAATCAGTGGGTCTTATGCACAGCTAAATGATGTAGATTGAAATGCTTCAGGATATTTTTGGAAAAGATTCTGCTTCACCTTGATTAATTTATATTTGAGACAAAACACTTGGGGCTTCTGTACCATTACCAGACGAACCAGTAAGTACACACATTCTTACCCAGTATAGACTCAATCAATCAATCAGTCAATCAATCAATCAATCAATCAATCAATCAATCAATCAATCAATCAATCAATCAATCAATCAATCAATCAATGTTTTAGGCTGCAAAAAAGCATCACAAAATCTAGGAGCATTACTGACACTACTTCATGAACCAAGAGGTCAGAGTATTAAAGGAGAAGAGGCTGCAGATTGTAACACTGCTCCTGATCCCAAGGCTTGATTACTCAGCTCTCCCAAACTGGGAAACACAAGGACTTTCCACTCGATCTACTCCACGTGCTTGCGTGTGTTTTTATTTTCTTTCCACTGTGTTGAGGAGTTTCCACTGAGTATTTGCTTAAGAAAAGAATAGGTCAAATTGCAGGGCTCAACTTACCCTCATGCTTCAGTCATGGAATTGCAGATGTCTTTGTCTCTTTTCTGCTCGCATTAAACTCTGTTGTGTTTTTACACACTGGACATCCACAAATGTACATGTATACAAGTATGCAAACACACACACACACACACACACACACATCCACACCCACACACACACACACACACACACACACACACAAACACACACACACACACCCACAATTCAACGCCCTGAGCTCCCAGGTGGCCAGCTAACTGCCTGGAAATAATAAAGTTGGGAAGCCTCATGAGACATTGAGAAGAGGAAAAATAAGCTTTTTCATCCAAGTAATGGGCTGATACAGACCACACCACACCACACCATCAAAGCCCAAATGGAGCTGACAAGAAATAAAGATAATAAGCTAAAATTCACTCCTTTTGTCATCACCACCAATGAGAGCTGCACAATCCTGTAACATGAGACCTTGCAGGCACCATAACATGCAGTTTTCACATCTCACTTTCACTTCCTGTCAGTCCCCTTATTATTGCATTAGGATATGTAAACGTATCGCCCTGCCTTTACCTCTGATCTTTTTTCTGTGTTTACTTGTTTGCATCTCTGGTCTGCAGATGTGAGTATTTGTCGGGGGGCATTCATCTACACAGCAGGGCTAACCAGATAACTGGATCCAAAACTATTGTCTTTGCTTTGTGTCCTTGTTTAACCATGATGTCCTTTCTGGAAACCATGTAAATCCTCTGGCTTATTACTGTAATTTGTTATGATTATGTCAGGTTTTGTTTCAATAAGAGTAGATACGAGGAGAGGACTTTAAATGTGATAAAAGAAGGAGACAATGAGTGATCATCTCATCTTGGGTCCTCTAATTTGGAAAATGTGCATCACTCCCTCCAGATGTCTATAATGACGAACTTACTCAATTTTAAAAAAGGACGATATCTTCTCTGTCTCCAGGACCAGCTCTGTCCTCTATAAAGGAGCATGAAGCTGATGACTTAAGCTCCTGTTCTTGGCTTAAATGTACAATTCAGCATCAACAAAGATAATACACCAATTCCTCTCATAGACACACATTTAGCAATTATGGTACACGTGAGCACATTACAGTGCACAATTACACATGTTGAGAAAAGAGAAGCATTAGAAAGAGAGATGTGAAACAGCTAGACAGCATTCATTAGATATCTGAAACACAATGGCATTAACACTATCGCAATCATGCAACAACACACACTTGCTGTACAGACACATGCAAGAACTCAATGTCAGACAGTCAGTGGTGGGCTTTAAGGGAATTTGGTGCCAGATGGGAAATTATGCTGTAATTGAGGCATCCAAAGATACTGATGCAGCTCTGTGGGGTAGAATCCAAAGTGAAAGCGATGAAGTATTATAAAGGATGTCACTCTTGAGCTAATTTAGCTGTATTCTCCATGGAGCTTCTTCATGAGCTTCATATCCTTTTCTCATTCACCCCACACTGTATCCATCATCTCCCTTTGTTTTTTTCCCACACATGGATCCACTGCCAAAGTTTTTGGTTACTATTGGCTTTGTCTTCAGTCACCGCTATCACAGATATCACTAATCCTGTGGATGTTCTGAACCCTGTCTCCTCTGCTACCAATTCTACCAGGAAATCCCCATCTCTCTAGCTGTCCCAGTGGCTCCCAGGGCCTTGTTGTGTCCAGCTGGCATGGTTCAGGCAACTGGGACAGCTGGGATCCTTGACCACCCGGATTACAGCAACCCACTTACCGTCACCAACAGCCCATCAAGACATGGAGAGCTCCATTTCAAACCTCACAGAAATCTCTCCAAGTTCCCAGCCATCACTTCAATTGTTGTTTCATTGTTGGACACAAAACAGAGCACTTCTCAAATCCTTGACTTTCTTTAAGTACTCCCTCCTGTAGATGAGTGGTTTGGATGTATCACTAATTTAATTGTTAAACCTCATACCTGGCCAAAAATGAGAGGAGTGTCCTCCTCAATATCCACAGTGGGATGATGTTGTGAGATAGCTTTGGCATCCAGACTATGTATCCTCTGTGGATATGGTCTCTTTAGCGTGCAGTGTGATTAAAGCGTGGCTGTGGATCTGAGTTGAAAACAGGTAAAGGCTTTCAGCAGTAATACACTATTCCAAATGTGAGAAGCATGTGGCATGGAAAAAAAAAGTCATCTATCGACACTGATGGCCTCCAAAACTTGAATCTGGGATGTAGAACTCCCCAGTTAACCATCTCTGTATGAGTTGTGTTGGTATAAAGACAGTGCTGGAGTTTGGAATTGGAAATGTGTATTGCCCTTTTCAAACATTGCTAGCTTCATTTATTTGCTATCGCTTTTTGGCTTTCAAACATTGTTTATGTAAATGATAGTCATGACAGGGCTGTTACCGTTAAAGCTGCAATGCTCACGTAATATTTGTCATCCAACACAAAATAGTTAGAAAAAAATTGCATAAAGGAAGAAGAGCGTTCTCAGTTCTCTCACAGTCTGCAACGGTAATACATTTTAAAACTTATTTTGCAGCCAAATCAAGGACCATCATGGGCACTCTTGTCACTATTTAATACTCTAATACATTTGCTCATTAATTATATTATTATTGAATTCTCATTGGCTCAGGCTCACATGCTGTTTAAACGTTTAGCTGGATTTTATACTGTTGAATATGTAACGAGGGAGACAATAGGCTACCCTAACCCTAAACAATCAAGGTCAATGTCTAACGTCACCATCTGCCTAACCACTCAGGTGCTATACAGGGTGGGTCTTGACAAGAAAAGTAGTGGGGTTGATAATAACACATCAAGGCTCTATTAAATTTCCATTGAGGTGTTCTCTGATTGGCAGCTATGTATAGGCTAATCTCATCAATGACACATGAAGTCTTAATCAAATAAATTTCAGTCTGAACTTTGAAGCCAAAATGGACAAGAAGTGGGTACAATTTATACATCTACAATTCCATGACAACTGGGCAAACTTCCTCTGCTGAGGAAGATTGCGTGATATGACTGAAATTTCCAGTACAGCTACAGCTTTGTCAACTTATTTTATTTGTGCACACAAGTCATAACTGAATGAGAAAACGAGACATATTTCTCTCTTTGAAGGAACCTTGTGCGTGCTGTAGCCTTACCATTACGTAAGTTTTTAATTTCGACTTGAACTGTGCTCAAAATGGACATTAGTTGCCATTGGCACTTTACCTGAAAAGTGACTCAGGGGGCTTATTCAAACATGAGGCAGACATAAAATTTCCTGAACATTTGTGTAATGGAGAGCATGTCTGAAAGGGTAAAGTTTGGCTTCTCTCCACAGGTCATTGATAGTGTCTAGTAAATCTTCCACGTGTAACCATCAAACTACATCTAAAGCTCACAGAGAATGTTCCAATCCCATCATCTCTTGTAGACACCACCTACCAAGAGCCTGGCTCTGGTTTTTCCTGGCCAATGCGCATGGTCGCACTGTTGCATCATGCTTGCTCTTGGGGGAATTACTAGAATTGCTGGAACTTTATAAATCATAGAGTGTGGTCTAGACCTACTCTATCTGTAAAGTGTCTCGAGATAACTGTTGATATGATTTGAAACTATAAATAAAATTGAATTGTATTGTACATTGTTGTTGCTGCTGCTGAATGCATTGAATTATCTTTCCACCAACACACATAGTCATCTTGTACACCCTATCCAATCATAAGTCAATCATAGAGCCATGGGGTTTGCATTCTTGCCCTGGTTTGTCCTCGGCCCATCAATGAAGTGACTATGGGCCCCTGTTTGGCATGGTTAGGGGCCTCTCTGTGCAGACTACCAGACTCCTGTCTTTGTTGTGTGCTGTCATGTGAGTAAGCCTAACAGCCACGGTCTGAATGTTGACCCTATGTGCTAATGGTAAACACCCGCAAAAATGCCAAACAAACAAAAGCAAAGCAAGCACAGAGTTCCTATATGATGTCTGTAATGAGCCCCTTTCACTCTATTATTCTCCTTCACTCCATCTCCTTGCGTCCCCTGGAAAGCCTCAGCGGCCCGTTTGCTAGTTTAACATTGGAACATAAAGTGAGAGGCCAGCACCAGCAGCAACCCAGACTTCATTCAGATATCTGATGGAAATCCAACTCAGATTTGATGAGTTGGATTTACATACATATATATTTATATATTGATTTAGGATCACTTGGCCCCAAGTTCATCATCCATTTTGGTTTTGTTCCCCATTTCCCCTCCATTTACTGTATTTCTGAGAGCTTTAGGGGTGATTTGAACTGATTCAACTGATTTGACTTGAACTCACAACTCTATCTTTTGTCCGTTCATACCCTCCTACGGACCTCAAATGGCTACTTACACACAAGTGTACACAAACACAAGTTAACATGGTGATGAATGTGTGGTTCCACAATGCCCAGCACAGCTGCTGTAGTGGTTAACAGTCCATGGCTTAGCGCTCTCTTTCACTTTCTCTCTTACACACTCACACACACACACACACACACACGCACAGCCCTAGCCCCTTACCTTAACCTTAACCATCACAACTAAATGGCTAACCTTAACCCTTACCCTCACCCTAACCATAACACAGCAGCATTTTGGCCCCACAAACCTGTCGGGACCCCCCGAGTACAGTATACTCTACGAATACTCCCCACACACACGCACGCACACACACACACACAAACACACACACACACACACACACACACACACACATATGCATAACTAATCCACGTCAGTGCAGCCAATCCAAAATCTTGGTTATGAGGTAGTCTGTGGCAACACTAATTTTGGTCTCTGTGTTCACTAACCTCTAGATCTGTAAGCAGACTAATACCTTGTAGATTTACACTGATCGATGAGAGCAACCACAATCTCTCTACATTCCAGTATTCGCCTGTAATCGAAACTAATCCTGTAATCCCTAATAGATATTATCACTTTACTCAAAAACCACACAGTATTTAATTAAACCTGGCTGCACTGTTTCTGCAGCCAGGTAGTGGTGGGTTTAAGAGCAGTACCAGTCAGCTTGCTTGTTTTGTTTTTCACGGTGTAGTTATTTTGTATCAAAGAAAATACAGGTGTCAACCAAGTAATACTTACTTAATAACGTTGTTCTGTGATGTTCTGTCTCTCTGCTTGTTGTGGACGACCATTCAGAACTTTTAACTGGCTCTTGTCTTTCTTCCTCGCAGGGTTTTCCTTTAGATGACCATGCCTGCTGTTTTAGAGCTCTGCTTTTCATTGGCTTTATGAGACCAACTGTAAATTCCTGAGTGTGTTGTGTCTCACAGTGGACTCTATCCAGATTTTCCTTCACCCCTCTAAATTCTGCCTCTCTCAACCTAACAGCCTGGCAAGCACTTGGGCCTGGCACACCTCTCACACTTTCCGTTTGGCTTGTGAAAACCTGGACCACTAATTATGTGGTGATAATTATTAAGCACAGCTGATGAAGGGTGTACTGGTTGTGGTGAAGGAAGCAGGCCTCCCTTGTTGTCCATTTCCTCCCCAAGGTGTGCGACTTAATGAGCTCAGAATGACTCAATGTGTTTCACAGGCACAATGTAAAGACAACAAAAATACTTTTGAATATAAATATTTTTTAAATAATATTATATTATAATATTAAACATTTCTGTATTTTGTTAAAAAACAGAACTATGTATTAACACTCCCCAAAAACAAAACAGTTTGATGGAGTAAAAAGATAAATAAAAGTGACACAGACACCACTATGAAGTGGTTATGACCACCACAGCATGTAATGTGGGATTAACGATGCCACAAGAGATCATAGGCACTTCAGCAAAAGACACAAAACATGAGAGAAGTCTCTGGTGATTGTGGCTTTGTTGGATTAGAATAAGTCTGCACACAGAGGTGAGCATGTGTGAATCGGTCTCTGTGGGTATTTGCATGTGTTTGTGGCCTGTGTGCATCAGCATGTGAGCAGTGGAGATGGAATTGAGGAAATGCAGAGGAACGGAGCCAGCCGTGGTGACTGAGAAAATGGAATAATATAGTAAGGTAGAGAGTGTGTGTTTGTGATATGCTGGCCAAAGGAGCCTCTTTAGACATCTGTTAATGATTTTGCAGATGTGTGTTGGGGACAGAGAGAGGCGGGTTTCACTGTAACAACAGAAGCT
Organism: Percina caprodes; assembly: GCA_013375575.1. NCBI lineage: Eukaryota > Metazoa > Chordata > Actinopteri > Perciformes > Percidae > Percina > Percina caprodes. Next base: position 1,392,723 of record JABXJD010000145.1, read on the forward strand.
GCATTGTGCTTTGTCTAATTTAGTTGCATTATGTTCTCTTTTGTGACCCAGAAGCTCCCATCGTTGGCTCATAGGGCTTACTGAATGGTTACAATCACTCTGAGTGAAGTGACAGTTTACTTAATATCAGCATGCAAGGCAATGTTTCCGTTATTTACATTGCTTCAGAATTTTATGAAATGTCATGAAGTCGCAAATTCACAACTCTGTGGAGCTGTCTGCTCCACTGAACGTGAATGAACAGTTGTCCACTCCTCTACAGTTTGAGTATGAGCCCCCCCTCCCCTCCACTGCTGAAAAAGATCCTAAAGGAAACACTTCAAGGTAGTTTGCATGCGTGCATGAGCATGCTTTTTGTGCACACACCAGTGCACAGGCAACAAGTAATTCTTCATCTAGCGGTAATTTCAGTAGACCTAGCTGCCACAGCTCCTAGAAAAGAGCAAAAGGTTAGTGCTGAAGTCTCTTAACAATGGATATGGACATTTGAACTGCAGACGGGAGACATATTGGACTTGAAAAAAGGGTTGACCTCTGCTGTGGAATTTGTGCAAAATATCTATTGGGGTTTTAGTATGAGAAAGATACCATACTCAACCCTTAAGAGGAAGTGGCTGTGAATGGATTCCACTATCAATGAACTGAAATCTGCCCCTCTCTTTACTGCATGATCCAGAGAGGAGGAGAATGGAAAATCATGAATGAAAGAGGTATAGAAAAAGAGGCGGCAAAGAGCAGGGTGGAAGGTGAAAGAATGAAAGAATGCCATAGACAGAGATGATGGTGGGAGGGGATGAGAGGCTTTGGAGAGCGATGGGACAGAGCAATTGAAGGGTTGACGGGTTTGGGTCTGATAGCTTGACGTGCATCACTGATCCCGATCCCGGTCCCACTCTCAGTCCATACACACTCGTTCCCCTATTCTAACTCTGGCATTCAGAATCACTTTCCCACTGGGAAGGTCAAAGTCCCATTAAGAGAGCACTTTACATTTTGTGTTTGTTGTGAGGATAGTGAGTGGAAAGGGCAGCTTGGTAATAGAAAGAATTTGCTTCTGCAGCCTCTCGGTCTACCAATTGATATACCAATAGTTCCCACTTGGGTTCTCACTGTTCCCACACACTTAAGCTTTGAAACTTGTCTAGACAGAGGCAGTTTGTGCATCCATATGGAAAATTTGTTCCTCTGTTTTCAGTGTAGTTTTAGAAACAAGTTGCTTACCAGGCCAAAAACGTGGACAATAATCATATTTTTATGCTTGACACATAAACACAAATCACTTTTGGCCAACTATTTCAAGTGAAGTGAGTAAGTTTGTATCTGTGTGTGAGTGTATATGCATATGTGTTGGCCTGCATACATATGTGCCGATGTAATTCTTTTATGCTTGTTGGCACAGGTGAATGCTGCAGTGTAGTCCACAACTTTGAAGAAGCTAGTTCAGGAAGTCAGGAGAAATAGAACGGGTTTTCATAAAAGAAGTGGAGGACCAGTGAAAGGTTGAGGTGAATTTTTGACTTACACCAGAGGGAATCTACGAGTGGTTTTCATGGTTGCGCCTTATATCACAATTATTCTTACAGTAAGAATTTAAACATTAGCATATGACTTCAGACATTTCTATTAATGCTTTAGTAACAATGGTTGCTTCACAGCTCTCAGTTCTGCAGGCCTGACTTTTGTCCTGTTCTGTCTACAGTTATTAATGTGTTCAATAGTGTTTCTGTTTGGATGGTAGCTTTATTGTTTGACCCCCACGCTGCAAAACCTCCTAATTGTGGTTAAAGTGTGACGGGAAACAGATGCAGCAATTAGACTCCTATTGGGTTTAGGTAGAGAAAGAACTGGGGAGTCTTTGGAGCCAGAGGGGGAATCTTTGTCCTATACGCATAACAAGTTAGCGGAGCTGTAATCAAAATCACATAACAATCTTTGAGATTCAATTATCTTTCCAGTATGTCAGTATTTATAGTACGCAGACTCTGTTCTTCATTAATCTTGAAATGTTGCCTGAAACCTCTCATCTCGGGTAGGTCTGTTGTAGCATGGTGACTGGCACCAGGAAGTGATTGGGTGTGACACAGAAATCCCTATTTTAGTTCTTGGTTTGTGCTGAATAGTGCTGTTAGAATAAGAGGACAGAAATATATCCATCTTTAAGGACCAGAGTCAGGAAATGCTGCAAAATGACACCATACATTTTACATAATATTGTATTGCACACTCAAAAACAAATTTTGGCGGGATTTATTTTGTTAATGTCAGCTTAAAAAGTCTATGATTTATGGTGTCAATGTGGTAGCTGTGGCATTCAGGCATACTTTATGGGTGTATAGGTTTTATGGCTGCCTTTCATTACACCGTACCTTTCTGTTTGTTTGAAAGTGCTGATCAAAGGATAACATCCCCAGATTATGAGAGTTAGGACTTTGATTGCAAACTATGCTCAGCCTGAAATGCTTGTTAGACTGTGGTGGACATAAACATGAATGCTGTAACCAAAGCCACATCTTTCACTGGAAAACAATGATGTCATTTCCAAGACCCAATACTATTTTTCACTTTCTCTCGCCCTCATTGGAGTCTCTGGATTGTGGTCTCTTTGTGGTGAAGTTTAACATAGCAATGGCGGCTGGCACCAGCCAGGGCAGCCTCCGCTGGATTTCTTGGTTTACTTTTATACTTAATTGCTCACCACATATGTGACAAATGACGCCAGATGCTACAATGAAGAGAAATCTAGCTCTCGAAGAATTAATGGCTCCAGAGAAACAGTTGGCCTTATTTATAGAAGCCTTTTTTACTAGATCTGGCCCCAGGGAGTGAAGAGTGAATGGCCTAGTGCCAAAGCGTTCTGTGGCACGTGTGAACCATTAAGTGTACTGGGATAATTCAGTCAGGTGTGTGGTGCAGCAGGTTGTACTGTGTGTATGTGAGTGTGAATATAAAGGTGAACATTTTTAACTCAAAATGTGCAATGGTTACACTGAAAACAGTGTGGATTATTGCATAAATGCATTTAAAGTATTGGTAAAAGCATCAATAAGTGCTTCAAGTCTTCAAGCAATTCCCAGCCTTAAAGGGATAGTTTAGATGTTTTGAAATCAGGTTGTATAAGGTAGTCAGGTTTTTGCCAACAGTAGATGTTGCAGAAGCAGGCAAGAGGAGACTTTGGTGTTTATTCCATGAACTTTATTGTCAGACTCAAGATCCATTCAGACGACACAGACATGACATACACCATACATTAAGAAGAGAAAGATAAACACAAACAGAGAAATAAAAACAAAATAAACAACAATACTGCATTTCTATAAAAGACACAAATACCAGTGTTTCCATAGTGATGATTGGCATCTTATGGCACCAAACCTGGGATTTGCCAGCAGCATAACAATGCTGTAGATAAGACTCCTCAATAATGCCAGGAAGGTGCTGATCCCTGCTTACAAAACAGGTCACTTGCACTAGAGCACCTGTGTTTGTTGAGCAGTATCCTCACACAGTCATTATAAGCAACCTTAAATTTCTGCATGCTTGCCTTTTTAAACTTAGTCCATAAGGGAGCAGTATACAAACGAGTGCAATATGCTTAAAACAGACTCATTTTAATCTGTGCTCATCTGGAATTTTCTTACCAGCATGTTAGCTTGGTCATATAATATGCAACGCTGACTGTATACATCTTTATCATCAGCTAACTGATTCATAATGTAGTGACCAAGATATTTAATTTTATTACAGACACTCATCACATGTCCTGACCGATAGAAGTCTGGAAAACAAAGATCTTTGTCCTCTTTTGTCCTACATATCAAGACAGCACTCTTTTTGGCATTATACAACACACCATATTTCACCCCATATCCAGAGCAGATATTCAGTAGCTAATGAAAACCAGCACTGCTGGGAGAGAAAATTGCCAAATCATCAGCATACATAAAACAATCAACCAAGGTGTTACCAATCATACAGCCAGTTTTGCATCTTGTCAATTGGTTGGATAACTCATCCATGTACAAGTTGAAGAGTTGCAAAGAGGCAGAGACTGTATTACTCCATTTAACCTGCATACTCTGGTTGGCATACCAGTAAGCCAGGATTCTTATAATGCTGTCAGGGGCACAGCTTTGGCTCAGTTTTTCAAATAGCTTATGATGATTGACTCAGTCAAAGGCCTTAAAAGCATCAATAAACCCAATTAGCATAGAATAATTCTGCCTTATGTACTCCTGTGTGGCCTCCTTCGAGGCATAATTACTCAAATCAGTACCGAGCCAAATTTATTGTCAGTGGTTACAACATAAGGACATATACAAGAAATATAATTTCCAGTACTTAAGATATCACACTGGCTAGGGCTATTGGCCCATAATTATCCAAACTCCCAACAAACTAACACTTCGAGGCAGCCCAAGCCCTACCAGCAACTCCTGTGTTCTGGAATGTATAAATGATTTTCAAAGGAGTCTGGTAGCTTCAGTTCACTGTTGGAAAGGGCTGTCTGATTTCTAGGTAAAGCAATCTGTAAATGTAGGGAATATTCTAAATATAGCGTACACTTATTCTAAACTAAAGAAGATTTTTTTTTAGGTGTTTTGCAGTTGGCCCCCGTCCACAGCGCTACATTGCTGTAGCATCTATGTAAGGACTCCTGCCTGCTTCTCTAAACTGGGGGTGTGCAGACCGCCATCTACTTTTGGTAATACACTAACTATGTACCTTATACAACCCCACTTCAAAAAATCCAAACTATCCCTTTGGGTAGTCATGAAATTGAAATAATAAGACCTTTTTAGCAGCTGACATTTCAGAGCTGATTTTGATCATACGTTTGGCTAATAATATGAGGAAAGCTGTATTCCATTTGTACTTATGGTTCTGTACATACAGTATTGGGTGTTGGCATACGCTCAATGTGCAGATTCTAGGTGCAGACATACGCAGATAAAACGTAAAATTCTAATCATCATTCAACACAAACACCAAAAATACACACACATTCACAAACATGCATGCATACAGAAAAATAACACACCAGTAACCTTTTGATAGTGAGTGTGTGGCATGTGCGTTCTTATTTATCTGAAATTGAAAAACACATGATCTTTTTACATATACACAACAAAAGATCATATCAGTGCTGCTGATTCTACCTCAGAGGCTGGGGAGGAGTTTGTGCAGTGTTTGAACTCTATCCTGACTCAGCTCCCCATGGTATGCAGACCAGGGGTTATTGGCATCCACAGCTTAAGACTGCAGCCCAGATGAGCCCTACTTTACTCTGTGCCCTCTGTGCCTCGTGCTCTGCTCACAGGAAATTAGGGAGAAAAAAAGCAGGGCATTAACTCAAAGATATGATTTGGTCATGAAAATGAATGCGCTAAGCATCCCATTTTTCTTGTGAATGCTTAGAAAGTTGTTTATGAAACTCTAACATGTCACTGACATTAGGTTGCTGTATTTTCTGTTAAACAATGCTCTCAAATGTTTGTGTTCTGGGAATGCTGTGTCTGTGTTGAAAGTCAAAAAAGAAAAACAGATTAGAAGCAGTGATGGCAATTCCACCAGAGAGGTAAAAGCCTTCATCGTGATCCTAGATCACAGCCCGGTAAATAGTCCCTCTCGGCCTGCAGCTCCTACCGAACGCTCTTTTTTCTTCTTCTGTCAGTGGTATTGATAAATCATACACGCACCACACAGGCAGACAAGCAGGACTGCTGCACTCTATGGAGACGTATTCACTGTGCTCCCTGTTTGCCTGCATGTGGAAGTAACAAGTTCCCCTTCGAGGGGAACTCGAACTGCGTCGGTTACGACACTATGGGAACGCCTTTAGGCATGACAGGGCTGAATGCGAATGAAAACTACTCCAATCCTATTGGTCCTAGTGAGAATGGTAGCATGTGACGGCATAACCGCAGGGGCATATATGCACACCGGCACATAGCTCATTAGCTTTTTTCTATTCAGCAGGCACGTTGGTTGATGTTGGTATTGAAAGGCTCCTGTATCCTACTCACCTGGAATCATGTCCGAGCGATAAGTACCGGTTCCGGAGATGTGTGTCTCCCTGCCCGCGTTTCGTGACTCGCACAAACTGTGTGTTGCTCGTTTGGGCCTGTTGCACGTCACGGCAGCTCTCGAGGGGGCTGTGTGTGACCATTGCGTGGCCCTGCCCATGCGGGTACTGCCGGGCTTTCTACTCCCCAGCTGCTGGAGTTTTGGCAATGTGGCGGGGAATAAGGACTGCGGCTACGGGACGGTGCCGCGGGTTGACGACGCTCTGGCGTGTTACTTCTCACCCCAGCTGACGTCGTCTTTCGGCCAGCCGGCGCTGCCGACGGGACCGTGTTGGGTGACAGCGCCAGAGACGCTGTGTGGCTTCTCGCGGTCCCCCTCGAGCGGCTTGGGACGCGGGGCAGCGCTCCCGCGCACCCCTCCCCAGCGGGTCGGACCTGGACGCATGCTACCACATCTCCTTTTGTCCTTCCCACAGGAAGTTCCTGAGGTTTGCCTTTGGGGGCGTGGCATACCATTATCGGGTTCTTCCCTTCAGCCTGGCACTCTCCCCTCGCACTTTCACCAAGTGTATGGATGCGGCGCTGGCCCCTCTGCGGCTCCAGGGCATCCGGGTCCGCATTGGACTGGCTTATCCTGGCTCAGTCTCGGAGTTGGCGATTTGGCATTGAGATGTCATCTAGGCTCAACGATGGAAAGAGTGTGCTGGCACCCGCCCAAAGGACTGTGTTCTTAGGGTGGTGTGGGACTCGTTGATGTTGCTGGCACATCTGTCTCCGGCTCGTGTCGAGTCCGTTCTGGCCACGGTGAAGAGTGTGAGGCTGGGCCGCGCCATCACGGTGAAGCCCTTTCAAAGGGTGTTGGGCCTCATGGCAGCTGCTTCCAGCGTGTTACCTTCTGGTCTTCTGCACATGAGGACCCTGCAGTGGTGGCTGAAATCCAAGGGTTCTCCTCGATATACGGGTTACGCACACATGTCTTCGTGCCCTATCGGTGTGGACGTAGCCTTGGTTCCTGTCCCAAGGAACCGCGCTGGGGGTGCCCTGTCGCCGTGTGATCGTTTCGACAGGCGCTTCCCTCACCGGGTGGGGCGCGGTCATGGACGACCGCTCTGCGAGGGGTGTTTGGCAAGGGCATCACTCGTCATGGCACATTAATTGCCTCGGGATGCTGGCTGTGTTCCGGGCTCTGAGGAGCTTCCTGCCTGCACTCCTGGGTCGCCTCGTGCTGGTCGGGTCCGATGACAATGCTGGCACGTTTGTCTCCGGCTCGGGTCGAGTCCGTTCTGGCCACGGTGAAGAGTGTGAGGCTGGGCCGCGCCATCACAGTGAAACACTTACAAAGGGTGTTGGGCCTCATGGCGGCTGCTTCCAGCGTGATGCCTTCTGGTCTTCTGCACATGAGGGCCCTGCAGTCGTGGCTGAAATCCAAGGGGTTCTCCCCAAGGGGAAACCCGTTCCGCCCGATACGGGTTACGCACACATGTCTTCGTGCCCTATCGGTGTGGACGAGGCCTTGGTTCCTGTCCCAAGGATGCTGGTCAGGTCCGACAATACAGCTGTGGTGGCCTATCTGAATCACCAGGGGGGTCTGCGCTTGCGCCCTCTCTGCAGACTGGCGCATCAGATCCTCCTGTGGTCCCAGCGGAGACTGCTCTCTCTCAGGGCGATGTTTATCCCTGGGCTTCAGAATCTGGGTGCAGACCTGCTGTCGAGACAGGGGCTGAGGCCCGGGGAATGGCGGCTCCACCCCGAGTTGGTGGAGTCCTTGTGCGCAAGGTTCGGCCCTATAGCCGTGGACTTGTTTGCGTCTCAAGAGACTACGCACTGTCCTCTGTGGTTCTCCCTGACGCCCCCCGCCCCACTAGGGCTTGACGCCATGGTGCGATAGTGGCCGAGGCTGCGTCTGTACGCTTTTCCCCCAGTCGCTCTGCTCCCGGGGATCCTGGAGAGGGTCCGTCAGGAGGGCATCCGCCTGCTTCTTGTAGCGCCGTTCTGGCCGACCCATGTGTGGTTCTGAGGAGGGATCTGCTGTCCCGGGCAGGGGGCCGGGTTCTTCACCCTTGCCCCGCCCTGTGGCGGCTGTGGGTCTGGCCCTTGAGGGGGCCCAGTACCTAGAGGCGTATTCCGGGCTACGTTCCCGAGGTGCAGTCCACTGTCATGGTGCCTGTGGTGCTGCATGCGTTTCATCCTCCACCTCATGTGACGGCGGAGGACGGGAGGCTCCATTTGCTCTGCCCTGTCAGAGCACTGAGTGTCTTCACTCTGAGGTCCTCCCGGTGGAGGAAGTCGGACCAGTTGCTGGTGTGTTTCGGGTCCCCCAAGGCTGGGCTCCCCGCTTCCAAACATACTATCAGCAACTGGATCATTCAGACTATCTCCCTGGCCTATCAGGTGCGCGGTTTGCCTTCACCTATGGCTGTGCGGGCTCACTCCACGAGTGGCATGGCGGCCTCCACGGCTCTCCTCTCTGGAGCGTCTCTCCAGGGGGTTTGTGATGCGGCTGGCTGGGCCACTCCTCACACCTTCTTCAGGTTCTATAGTCTGGACCTTCCCTCCGCACCCAGCACCCGGGTGCTCTCCTCCTAGTCGTGCCCACTGGTTGCTTGCACGCTAGGGCAGGCGGGGTTTCGATGCGGGTTAGTGGGTATCTCGTTCCCATAGTGTCGTAACCGACGCAGTTCGAGTTCCCCTCGAAGGGAACGTCTCGGGTTACGTATGTAACCCTTGTTCCCCGAGATAGGGGAACGAGACACTGCGTCGGTTTGCCGCGCCTCGCCCCGCCTGGAGTGCCTTGCTTCATAGAAAGAGCTAATGAGCTATGTGCCGGTGTGCATATATGCCCCTGCGGTTATGCCGTCACATGCTACCGTTCTCACTAGGACCAATAGGATTGGAGTAGTTTTCATTCGCATTCAGCCCTGTCATGCCTAAAGGCGTTCCCATAGTGTCGTAACCGACGCAGTGTCTCGTTCCCCTATCTCGGGGAACAAGGGTTACATACGTAACCCGAGACGTTCACTTTTGAAAGTTCCCGAAATGTCTAAAATGGAAGTTTTTTTCATGCCCAGAAAACTAGTGGTAAATATAAAATAACGAGCTGTTTTTAGTTCCCGACTCATACCATTGTGAATGTGGTTTTTAGTGTCTTATTTAACTAGAATCAAAGCCTATCAAAAATCTTAATGATGATAGTATGTAATAGCTAAAACTTAAACCAGCATTAAACTGCCCAACCCCTTGTTTCAAGCTCGCTGTTGATGTTGCTGGAGTTGGAAATAAAGCAGCTGATTTCACCAATGTATGCAGGGGATCTTTACAATGTTTCATCAGCTTTCTTTTGTGTTTTCCTTTGTTTTCTCATTGAGGCTCTAAGTTGAAAGGGTTGTTGGATTTAATTATTGTTCCATAATGTCGCTGTAGTGAAGCCCATTGAGACTGCAACTTGGATTAAGGAATGTACAAATAAACCTAGCTTGACACGGCTTAAATCATTTGGTTTTAGAAGATTGCAAAAAATACATTTTCAGAATTCCTGTTGCAAATGATGGTCTGAACATCATTGTGGTGGTATTCATTTCATCAAAAGTGTTTTCCTTTTTTGTTTTTTGTTTGCTTGACAGCCTCACAGAGCCGCATTTCCACTGCATGGTACAGTGTGACACGGCTCAACGCAACTCACTTGGAACTGTTATTTTTTGGTGTTGCGTTGGAGATGCGACATCGCTATGCGATACATATATTACATAAATATTTTCCATATTTGATTTAACCTCACTTCATCACTGACATAATTGAACATGTGGGCGTTCAATTATGTCTATTTTAGTATCTATTGTCAAGTATTTCTGTTTTCAATTTTGGAACTTTGTCAAATTTTTCTCTCACACTCTGCAGTGAAAGAAGTGTTTACCATTAACCGTTTGAGCTCTTTTTTGTTTTTGGAGACTGAAAGTAAGTGACTGGGTGTTTGGTGTTGTGTTGTTTTTGACTGACACTCCAAAAGGCTTTTCAGTCGAAGGCTTCTTACACAGACTGGCCAGGAGAGACCAGTTGGCACCAGTCATTGATGCTGTGAAAAAGTGAAAACTTATTGTAACTCCTGGTGCATGGTCTCATTGTAAAGGGTGGATGTGAACCATCAGTGTGTTTCAGAGGATGGTGACACTGGCACTAATTGTAGTTAACACACTATACAGAATCGGCTTAAAAGAGAGCAGCTGGAGAAATATGCTGGTCAGTCTCAATTAAATTCCTCCCTTATGATGGAGTGATGAAAGGGGTGGAGGAGTCATTATGGCATCTGAAGGATAGAAGAGAGAAAGACTACTTTTGGTGTGAACCATGTGTATTTGAGGGGTGGAGGAGAAGAGATTAAGGAATGCCACCCAACAAGTTTTTCAGAAAGATGAGTGATTTTCAAAGATTTGGCATTGATTGCTTTAGTATTGTGAGTTTATGACCCTTTAAAGTATTCCCCTCATGTGAACTGTTAACAACCCCCCAGTGTGTGTGGGGAAAACACACACTTGAAAGTACACAAATGAGGGCCCACACAAACACATATATCTTTACACACCACACAACGTTGTGAGACATGGGAAAAGGAACAAACACAAGAACACAAGGTTGCTATTGTGTACTCCAGCCTTTACCAGAAATAAGAAAAGGATAAGAGACGACAATAACTGAAGCCTATTTATTAGATTGATTTATTTCCTTTTTAGTGTGATAACCCAATCTTAAGTAATATGACAGAGTTTTTTTCTGAGGGGCGTTGGACTGGGAGGGAAAAGGGGACTGTGTATCACGGCCCTAATGTGAGGAGGGCCCAAAAAGACACAAAAATGAATAGCTGTGGATACAGGGAGGGGCCCATAGAAAATGCCTTTCTGAGCGGCCAGATAGCTCGGTTGGTAGAGCGGCTGTCCATATATAGAGGTTTAGTCCTTGACGCAGCGGGACCAAGTTTGACTCCGACCTGTGGCCTTTTGCTGCATGTCATTCCCCCTCTCTCTCCGCTTTCATGTCTTTATTTGTCCTGTCAAAAATAAAGGCTGAAAATGCCCAAAAAATATATTTGAAATAAATAAAAACAAGAAAATGACACGGCCCAGAATGTTGTGCTACACCCCTGAGAGTGAGTAAAAAGTTATGGCCAAGACTTCTTCCACCCCATCACCCACTTAAGCCACAGCAAAGATCTTAAACTCGTTGACCCTGAGTGGGCCAAATACTGTGAAAGCCTGTTTCAAGTCTCTCCAAATAACAATAATCCTTCTATATCATGTGTGTCTATTTTGCTTTTGGAGAGGTTTCAGAGAGAGTGAAAAAAAGGTAAAGACCATGTCTTGGGCACATGGAGAAAGTTATGTCTGTTCACACAGCCTGCAGTGCTATCACAAGACACATCGGCCTGGTGTGTTAGTTTCTCTAGGGGAAAAAACACACAACTTGTACAGCACATACCAGTCTGAGCCATGGATACTGGCCGACTAAAAAACAATAATATTTAGCCTTTCAATGTACCCAAAAGAGTTGCTTTTGTTGTAACCATGAGCACTGTTTAACCTAAGGATAGTGAGTAAAAACATAAACATAAAGGAAAAGCTATAAAACCTTGCGCATTACAGCTGATATAATCAATAATTACATGACAAACATTATTTGAAGGCACACCTTTCTATTTTATGATTATATGAAAGGGGAAACACAAGAACAGTTTTCATCTCACAGGATAGAGTAAAATAAAGAAAAAAGTACAATGAGTTCATTCAAGAAACAGGGGAGGAAGTGGGGGAGAAGTTTGACTTGGTAAGCGCAATCCTTTTCTGTTTCCTTTTTTCTCTATCTATGAAAAAGTTCACACAGGTGGGAATTGACAGCGCTAATACAAACTCAATCCTTTATCATATTTGTTGCTGCATAAGTGAAACGTTAACACTGGGGTCTGTGTTCAATAACTTCCCTGCAAGGTTTCTATCACTCATCTTGATGTATCATTATTGTAAGGGTAGTAAAGTAAGAGCCTCACGTATAGCTTTATACAGGCAATGCCTGTGTTTACCTTCTGGAAACTCTGACTAAAGTTAAATTGTGTGCGTATGTTTGTGCATGTACTTAGTCTCCCTCTGCGTGCACATGCACATGTGCCTGTGTTTGTGCTTGCTGGTGTGTGTGCATGCCCATCACTCAGCCTTCAGCTGGGCAAACCTGAAGGATTGCGTCACAGGCAGAGAAAAGAGCAGTCCTGGCCAGTAAACTAGTCTTTAATTGCATTGCAACTGGGAACACATTGCTGAGGAAACAAGGGGCTCATTGTGTGTCCGTGTTCATCTCAACACACCTCATATTTTCTACAGACTACTGACCCCCACCAGCTCTGCAGCATTTACAATAAAACGCAAAGCCAGCAATTAAAGTACTAAGTGTTTGCATGCACGATCACATGCAGACATGCTTAACATGTGTGTATTTGCCTCTATACATTGATGTATTTCTATAGCCGGTAGAGATGCTGCATTTGACAATGTTTGAGCACTGAGGATTAATGGGAAGTCAGCTTGGCTTGCTGTAGGATGAAGAACAACATTGTGCTTCTGTGTTAAACTCTGAAGGAGCTGTGATGATGAAGTATCGAAAATGAGTGAGATTGAAATGTGAGTGCATGTGTGTGTGTGTGTGTGTCTCATGATAGATCGGGGCTGGGTGGTGGTGGTGGTCTGGCTATGATGTAAACCAGATGTGGACTGGATGCAGACTATTGTACCCACTGGAGGGTGAATGAAGCCTGAGCGTCAGCATTGATTACAAATCCAGTGTAATTTTGTATTTTTTTGCAACCACATTTGGCAGAGTGTGCTGGCATATATGAGATCATGATTCATTTGACTGACCCATAAATCATATAGACTGCATAAAGCTAGTGCTGTTGCAGGGCTCAGCAGTTTAAGAATACTGATATTATTATGGTCATTAAAAGCTGTGTTCAATAAACTATGTAAAACATGGTGATACTGTTTAACCTGTAAACCTCCAGGCCAACTGTATTACATTTCACTTGATGTAGAGATCAATATGGAGATATTATCATGAAATTTATTTAAAACAACTTTTCCAGGAAAGCCACCAGAAAAACATCTGAAATATTAAATGTAATTTCATAACAAAACTGTCTAAAATGAGCTGGAATTCTTTGCAGAGCTTCTAAATGAGCAAAATCTAATCAACCTAACTGCTCTAGACGGAATACTGCATGCATGAGTCCCAATCCAATTGCCAATCTCTTTAAATTTGTTATATTTTCAGAGAACACTGATTCAGAGAAAGAATAGACTCATTCAAGGAGTTCAGATGTTTTCAACTCGTAAATAAAAGAACAATGATGGCAATATATGAACTGGATAGTTGTGAAAATGAGCAAACTCACGTGGAACACATTTTATCATTTTATGAGTACAGAGTCTGCATAGTATATGTAAAGCTTTGACCTCAACATTCTCCACCAAGCCAATCTTCTCTGTGTTGGCCAAGCACCAGTCGCTGTGTAGCCAATCCTCCCACTGGGCATCTCCAACTACTGAGGAAAATATACTCAAATGCATAAATCTAAACTCAGCAATCCTCTGATATGCCAAACTTGGCTGAGACACACCAGCTATGATGCATTTGATTATGCATATTGGAGCAGTTTCATCTAATGAAGTCTTATGTAGCATTAATAATGAGCAGATGTCCATCAGTAGCCTTCACGATGAGTGCAGCTGTAATGTAGCAGCAGCATAACCTGTAGAACAGGAACACTATACATTTAGATCTAACATTTTAGAAGCAAGTTGTCACATAGATGTTTCTCAGTTAAGATATGCAGTTCAAGAACAGTCATGTTTATGTAGCTAATTGCTAACATTCCCAAATGCAACATTAGCCTCTGCTAGAGTCATCCAAACAACACCATAGGCAAATAAATATACCCATGATCAATTCAGCCCACAAGTATAAATATTAGCATTCATATTTCACTACTTCAGCTGCATGAAAGTATCACAATGCATCATAAGGCATCTGTCAAACAAAATCCAGAAAAGAATGACCATAGCTACTTGCAGTGGCGGACTAAGAATGAAAAATGGCTCAACAGCAACTCACTCAATTTGATTTATTTCCTCTAACATATTCTTGTACTCTAAGATACTGCAAATTAATTAATGTCAATACAAATAAGTGCCTATAAGGAGCAGAATTATACAGTCAACAGGCCATTGCTTTTCTCACAAGTCTGTGGGAGAGCAATGAAACCCCTGGAAAACAGCATCTTGTATGTTTGTGGCTGGCCAGCTGATACTGTATGATATACGGTTGGTTGTTGTCTCATAATGCAAATAAACGGCATTGGATGTAGAAAAACAATTTTTGTTCTAAACTGGTGTTATTGGTGCAAAAATGAGTGCAATTGTAAATGAAGAAAACACACAGTGAGCCATTTATTGCAGTGCATCTATATCTTGTACTTGTTTACAACCCAATGTAAGAAACTTAAGGTTAAATTAAGAGTTCACACAAAGAGCCACAGATATTAGCAGACAACAACCAGCTTTCCCATCTCTTCTGCAGGACATTTCCGGGTCATCTCCAGCTCACACTGGAACTTTGTTACAGCTGCAGCTGTTGTCACATTCTCACACCCAAGATGCTGCTGCCACCACAGACTCAATGAGGTGCTGTCCAAAACACATATGACCCGCCCCTCTCTCTCTATAACTCATTTACCCCCTTTCACACTTATTTGAACAGACCTGGATGGACGGTAAACACTGACATACCTGACATGGAGTGACAACGACATCGAGAAGGGCTTCGGGGACTTGTGGTGTTGCAAAGAGAAAAGGAAAAAGTCACTGTTGTGCATTCATGTGTACACTCTTAAAGGCCATTACATTCCCTCACCTACATCTTTATGAGTTCATATCCTGCTGGTCCTATTGTGAAAACGTAGCTCTTTCCATTACAGGAAGGCCCCTTTGACCCCTGTGAAAATCCTCCCCACCCCCCCTTATTTGAGGGTCTGTAATGGCTGAATCCACAATGGTTACTTGGTGTATTGTAAAAAAAAAATCACGAGAAGACCATAAAGAAAAAGAACATTTCACAGATTTCAGAAGTACAGAAATTTCAACAGTGAGCTTGTGTAGGGTACAATCACTCAGAGTAAGAAGCTAATTGAGCAAATGTGTTTTCAGGGCGTTTAGGTTAAAAACAAACTCAACATGTGCCTCATCCGTTGTTGTGATAGTGATCTTTTCACTCCATGGGAATGCTTACCATCCACAAGCCAAAACAGAATACTTCCTCTCTCTTTCGTTGAAAAACCACCAGTGCCCTCAATGCCCTCAGAGTGGACTGTTGTTGATGGAGGCCTGATTTTACTGTTTGTTAACGAGCAGATTTTATAGTGGAAGTGATTGAGGGTCATACCACCAAGGAACTAACACGAGTGGCCTAATTGCAAATTCATTTCTTTTAGTTACATCAAATGTGTTAATGCAAAAAGGTTGCTTTTTCACATCTTACAGCCAAATTGCCTTGCTCTCTGGTTCTCGCATATCTGCGCCACACTGTGAAATGATTTTATTGTACACCAACTGTCTTGGCCTCACCTTAGGAATAAGGAAATAAATGACTGCTATTTGCCTGGAACCCATCCATTTTCTCTACCTCACTACATATGTGCCCCCTGTGTCTAAATCCGATAAAAGTGTATCCTGTAAAAATTCTAAAGAAGGCTGATAGCACATGATGAGGATGGTTCAAAGAGGGGTTAGTGCAATGAAACTAATTGTGTGGTGTCCTGTTTCCCTAAAGTGGATTGATGAACTTTTTCTCTCTTCACTGTGGACTGTGTGCAGAGACACAACATGCTGATGGCTCCTAAAAGGCACTGGGGGCTAAAGGGAAACAAACTGGACATAGGCTGTATGTCACTTGGAGTCTGAGTCCAAAATTATATAAAGATAAGGAAATTGCACATATTATGTGTATTTGTGTTCACTGTATTCTGTATTAAGGCCAAAGTATTATATTATCCAATGCTCAAGAGGCTATATACTTTTCAAATGTTGCATGAATGTTATCTCAGATTTCAGAGTATGGAATCAGTCAGGAGGAGATAAGGTACTTATCGGAACCACTCACAGATGGAGCACAAAAGACATAAAATCCATTGTTGGCAGAATTATCATCTTTCTACTTGAAACACAAGGAAATGAATGAGGAAACCCAGATACATGAGCCAACAAAAACAGTTTTTGTTCACTAATTAATAATTCAAACAGAGAATTCAATGTTTTGCTTACAGCCAATTTTCCATTATTACAAAGTTCATACTTTTAGTGTAAATTGTTGTTGTATTTGGTATGTTTTGGCTGGCTTGTATGTTCTTTGATAAGGCCCATATGATTCTATTTAATGCTTTAAATGATCATAAACTCATAAAATAACAGGAGATTTACAGATATTTCCAGTTTTCTTAACATCTGGACAGTGTGCTGAGGCAGACATCTGCTTAAAATTGTGCCAGTCTTTTCTGTGAAAAATAGTATTTCAGTGCATAGCTGTCTGCCAAAAAAGACAAAGGTTTAGGAATAGTTTCCTTTTCACTGTCTCGCTTTTTTTGCAAGGTGACAGTTTCTAGAGCGACAGGATGAATCTCCAGCAGGAGGCCAAACACTTTTGCAGCTTCATACTGTAGAGCTTTGAATCCATGCAGCTTAAACGGACGAAAGGAGCCTCAGTGATTCCATACTATAGTGAATATACCATGGAATAAGATGAAAGGCTATGAAGAACTATAACTAAAGTATTAAACTAGTCTAGAACACATCTCCATGGCTGTTTGAGTACTCTTAGGTCTGAAATATATGCATTTGGGAATCCTTCCACTTACGTGATGTGTGTCTTTGCATACCGTGAAACTGTGTGCTTTTCTTTCACACTGACCTGTAAAAAAAGAATAAATAAGGCAAGGTAATTGATGTGTAGCCTACACACAGGTGTGAATGGCACTGCAAACCAAAGAACCAGACGAAGAGGCCATTTCAGACACAGTCTTTTCCTCCAAGTCTTCCTTCACAGTTTAGTTTTTAAAACTGACTACACTCACTGAGAAATCACACTTGGGCTGCCTGTCTAGTCATTGTCCTCTTCCTGATAACATGAGGACTAGAAAAGATAAAATTGTGTGTGATCCTTGTCTTGGTTCTATAAGAATTTACAACAGCAAGAATTCAAATAATTCCAAAGGAAACCGCTGTGTTCTTTTTTTTCTGATCAAATATTTTTATTATTCAATTAACAAATAATACACTAAGACTTGAGAACATGTCCCAGGACCAAAAAATACAGAGAGGAAAGACGGGGAGGGGGAAACCTAATAAAAACACAAGAAAAACACAACAGTAGGAAGGGAGTCGGCAGCTTACCAATAAGACATGCAAAAACAGACATGCACAAACACACACAAACAAACAAAAGACATTGACAGAGAGACGGACATAAGACATACAGGACCAAACGCAGTCACAGATAGAAATATGGAGGCTAAAGTATGAGTCTACATGGATTTCAAGGATTTATCAATGCTGAGCCAAGAGTCCAAAGTCTTTTGTGGCGCTCCATTTATGCGAGCCGTAGAGCGCTCCATATATCCAAAAAGGAAAGTGTTCATGTACGGACAAGTCATGAGGTGGTTTCCAACGTGTTGCATTAATTTCCTAAACAGCTCTAAGTCCAGCAAATACAGCACTTTTTAAAATTTTAGAGAGCTGAAGGGCTAGCAAATCATTCAGAATCAAAACACTGATAGTAACAAGTACAGTATCATTAATCAAAGCAGATATTTTGGAAGCAATATTGTTGTATATTTTAGACCCAAGAGTTCTCAAAGTGCCATGGATATGGAAGACCTATCAACAAATGTGTGTTCTAGACTAATTTAATGTTTAGGTTATAGTTATTTACAAACTTTAAATCTTTTTTTATGGTATGCACTATTAGCATAGAATTGTGTTCACCCTGTTGAGACAAAGTGCTCACAGAGGCAAAGTTCCACAGTGCTTTTCCACAGTGTTCAAGTTTAGGGAACTTTGACAAATTTGCATCACTTAACAATTGTATACTGTCTTGAGAGTTTTAACTCTTGAGGTATGGATTAAACTGTAAAGTCAAAAAGAGACGGAGAAGTCAGATTAGCTGTGTTTCACCATCAAAGCTTTATGTTTCCATTTTGCCACAAACAAAACTAGCTACAACCAACATTGCAAAAGTCTCTATGTCAAAAAAGCTTCCAGGATCATCTATTTCAGAGCTATTGAGAATGCACAATGACATTTTACTGTGCCACTCTGTGGTGTAATTGGGCTCTAACCCCAGAATTGCCAATGATTTTTTTTAACAGAATTTGTTTTTGTGATTTTAATCTTTTCTAAAAGAAGAACATTGCAACTCCAAAAATGAAAACAACAATCTTGTCTCCCTTAGGTTCAGAGACATATTTTAGGGCTCAACAAACATTAATGGAGACACTGATGCTCTCTTATTATAAAAACTGTATTAATTTGTGTAATTCCCAGGGCAAACCTTATAAATGACACAGGAGACAGTTATGCATGAATTCAAGAACTACATGGAAGTGCGGTAAGACATAAGCAGGGGGTCGGGGTGTGGATCGCAACTGAAGCTGTGGCTGGGATTTTTAATGACTGACCGCGGTGAGGCAAGGAGGAGGTCCATTGTGTCCAGATCGGCAGCGTCTTAGCTGGTTGTAACTGCTGCCATGCACATGGCACTGCATACTGGGGCTGCAAGTTGATGTACAGCTGTTCCCGGAGCAGATGGAGAAAGAAAAGGAGAGGGTAAAGAAAAAACTAAAATCCTTAATGGATTCAATAGACCTACATTGTTGGAGATTGGAGAGAAAAGGGGCAGACCAGGAGACGGGAGGGCAAATAGAGCTAAAGCAGAATTAAGTAGCAGAGCCTTTTTTTGTTCTTTGATTCTGATGGTGTGTGTTTATGTGCATGTTGATGTGTGTGTGTGTGTGAGAGAAAGAGGAAGAGAGAAAGAGTCACCAAATTGTATTAGTCAGTCTCCTGCTTGTGCATAGCATTCAGACTTGAGTTGGGGTGGGATATGCTAATACAGGCTGTCTGTCTGCCTGCCCCTTCAGAGGCAGCAGAGCAGCACGCTGCTTCTTGCACACACCCTCACTCACGCAGAATGCAGAGGAGTTGAAGGCTACAGCCTAGTCAGCAGGTCTCACACACTCTTGCATGTGTATGTATACGGAGCTGAAACTTTCCTAGAGACACATTCACACACTCTTCCCTCATCCTTTCCTTTGTCCTGCTCTTCTCTTTCTCTTTACCCCTCCTCTAGCACACCTTTGTGTTGTTTTCCTTGCCCCTCTTCCTATCCCCTCCCTCTTCAACCTCACTAGTTTTCCCTCTGCTCTGTCCAATGTGCTCAGACTGTGGTCAGAGTGCGAACTGAAGGCGTGCAGGGCGAGATGCTGTTGATGCTACAGCTGTTTGGGCTCCATGTCTCCTTCAGGGCCCACTGAAGAAGACAAGACTGCAAGTGACCCAGGGAACTTCAACACAATACTCTGAGGAAGCTATCATTTTTACCCCGTTTTCCAGCCTGTTGCATTTTCAAGAATCTGGACTTAATTGTGCTTTGAAAGACTTAGAAAGAGAAAAAGAAAAAAAGAAAAACAATGAGGACAAAGTTGTGTAATCTGGTTGCACAGCTTTTTCTCTTAGGAGAGTTGCTGTCTGTGGTGGACAGCAAAGGAACTTTCTATGGAGGCCATGTCAACCCTTTCTATGGAAACAGATACAACCTTTACAAGGCTGGACTCAACCCTCACCATTCACCAAACAAGCCCATGACCCGTCACAAGTAAGTGCACTATTTTGGACAAGTCACAGGCGCTAATGCACATTTTATTTCCCTTCCCACACTACAGGGTATTGAATTTAAAAAGTATTCCAAGTAGCTTGCAAGCCGGACCCACCTCATACTGTATTTCCCCTGAGAAACCCATGTCACCACACGAGTTGCAGAAATATGGTTTTAGTTAGGGCATCGGCTCGGTAACAGATCCCTGAATTGACTCTCTGTTTCTCCCTAACTCACCATCAGCCCTTTTCTGTGGTTCACACCTAAACCATCTGTGGCTGGCGATAAGCATTATAGAGCAACAATGACATTGCATTATGAAAACAAAGCCGTCATTTTGGTCTTTGTGGTACAGTGAGGGGGGTGCTGAGTTGATGACATGAGTATTGATCCCTCACAACCGCTGTGTTTGTGTGTGTGTGTGTGTGTGTGTGTGTGTGTGTGTGTGTGTGTGTGTGTGTGTGTGTGTGTGTGTGTGTGTGTGTGTGTGTGTGTGTGTGGTAGGGAGGGGGGGCTCAATTAAAGGCGAGACTTACAGTACAGTACAGCTGGGCACCCGCTGACAGAAGGGAGTGGTACAACTAATCTCCAATCAATACGTCAGCAATAACACAGTGGTCTCAACTGAGTTTGCATTGAAATAGCTGTTGAAAGTTTCTTTTGTTTTCTGACTAAATCTTCCAGTATCTACAAGTAGAGGTGAATGATGTTCTTCTGTTTTGAATCAGTGCTCTCTGATGTATGTAAAAACACAAGGACATTCAATGCACATGAGCCGAGGTGAATAGCAATCCGAAGATACGCATGTTATTTGAAAACCATAAAGCTGTGAGATGAATCAGACACTTGTGGATATATTTTGCCTGGATAGAGAGATGGCTGATGTTTGGTCTGTAGGGCTCTTTCGGTTTGTCCTCCCTTTCCCGTCTCTTTTGCTTGGCTTCCCCTGAGAGCTGTTATGTCTTTGGACAGCTCCCCAGCTACCCGCTGTTTCGCTCAAACTGCCACAGAACACTGCTGATCACCCTTTATCCACTTCAATACATCATAGATTGTTCATAATTTTGTACAATATGAATATGCGAAGTAACTGAAGCTATAAAAATAGAGAAGTAAAACGTACAATAGGCAAGTAGGATAATACTCAATTAAAAGTACCTTACAGTTGTATTGAAGTACGGCAAAGTAACTTTCCATGACTGATAAAATGCAATGATATTTACTCGTAGCAAGCCTAAACATTAATTACCGACATGTTTATATCTGTCAGCAGCTCGGACACACTGCTGTCCACGCTAACAAACCATCACCTTTTGGGACACAGATGTTGTCCATACTGTCTCTGGTTCTGGCTCTGACCACGGGAACAGTGACGGAACAGCTCACTTCAACACAGCATAATAACTCAAGTCAAAGTTCCGCAGTTTTGGGGACAGAGCCTTTTCTAGGGCAGCTCCCAGGCTCTGGAACTCCCTCCCCCATGGGATCCGCATCTCTGAGTCCCTCACCATTTTTCAGTCCTCTCTCAAGACCCATCTCTTCTGTTCTACCTATCCTTAGTTTTTTTTTTTTTTTTTTTATCTATTCTAGTCTGTAAAGTGACTTTGAGTTTGAGAAAAGCGCTATATAAATTCAATTTATTATTATATTATTATTATAACTAGGGGCGCACAATTCAGAAAATGTCACAATTTGATTCAATATCAATTTTTAGGCTCAAGATTCAATTAAAAAATTGATTATCGATTAAAAAAAGATTATCAATTAAAAAAATCGATTCAAAGTATGTAAATGTAGTTACTTTTCCCATGTGATAGTACACACGGCATTAAGAAACAAAAAATATATATAAATAAGAATCAATTTTTGGAATTCTATGTATTGATTTTGAATCTGTAGAGCTTGAATCGTGATACGAATGTGAATCGATTATTTTGCACAACCCTAGTAATAACCCCAGAAAACAATGTCCATCTTGCAAATGTATCTGTCTCTGTAGTCATCTGAATACAGCAACAGGAAATAATATTCACAGCTTTTTTTTTTCTTGTGAAGCACTGTTTCATGGTGTTGGTGAATTCTTAAAAAGACAAAACACCACTAAATGTTGCATTAAAATGCGTTGTAACTCGTGTTACTGAGATTGTAAAGAGTTTATTACCTTCTAACATGTTAGCCCCAACACTGTATGACAGTGGCATCATTTACTTTTTGACAAAGCATCAAGGACGATTATTCATATTCACCCATGCCAGTTTATGCCAAACATATTCCCAAGCCTGAATCCCAAGAGTGAGAAATTAACCAGACGTTATAGATTGTTCTATTCAAAACAAACTGATTGAATACAACACAAACCATGTTGTAATTGTGTGTTGTTGGTAGCTGGTAATATTCCCCCACATGTGTCTGACATTGTCCACCTTGGACACAGTGGGCCCCGGGGACGTGTCAGTGTCAGACCACCATTACAGATATATGAGCTCAGTTGTTGTCAACCTGGACTGGTCAGTGGGACTTAAAAATAGCACATGCTGTGTCCAGGTTGGATCAGTGGTAGAGCAGGTGCACATGTACTGAGAGGTTTATGTTTTGACACAGAGGTCCAGGGTTCAAATCTAATGTCTGAGTGAGTCCTTATGTGCATGGTGTATGTTTATTTATATTTTTGTAAACAATTTCACATGTGCTTTTACAGCTTATAAACACAAACTTACTGACCACAGAGTCAAGTGGACAAAACATGTCTGTTTTTTACTGAGAAAAATAAAACATTCTCAGCTGTTGGTGCATCATAGACTTTTTTTTCTCTCTTCATGTTGAATGTTTTAGCAGCAAGATTTCACACTCATGGCATTTCATGGCATCAACTGACAGGATGTTAACAAGGGGTCAGGCTGTTGCCTAGCAATGGAATTCTTTGAAAAGGTATATAAGTCACAATGGAAAAAGTTATCTTAAAAATGTGTCTCCTACCATGCTGCATTACCACTATACCACAAAATGCATGACAGGTGAAACATAAGCCATGAGCCATATAATACACCAATCATTGTTTAAATGAATGTTGTATAAATCAATTAGGGTCCCAGCAGATGCCACATGCCTTCACTGACCAGATTAAAGACATATCCATGGGCTTTGCAATGATGTATGGGACAGAGATCAAGGAGGGAAATGTCAATGACTTGGTTGAGGTTAGAGGTGATGGGTTTTCTGTTGTAAGTTTATGTTGAGTGTCCAGTGGATGACAAAAATGGAGTCAGTCTCCTGCTAAGGATCAAAGACGCTGGGCAGTAAACTTCCAAGCTCCTCACCAACACATATTCATCTGACATACTGCTTTCACTGACCTTTCTGCTAAAATGTTTGAGATTTTGATCTTAACACTCAGCGAACGCAGATTTTACCATCTAAAAGACCGATGCACTAAAGTTTTAAGAGTTTTAAGTAATAATTCACTGTAATTAAGGACTCATAGCAGGGAATTTTAAAGAATATTTTGACATTTTGGTAAATAAGCTTATTTGCTTTGTTGCCCAGAGTTAAATATGGTACTAAAGCTAGCAGCCAATTAGCATTTTTACCCAAAAAATATAAGATATATAGTGTCAATGAGTGATTATTTTTGCATAACAAACAATACATAATTATGTGAGAATAAATGTTACCAGGCAGATTTTTTTAACCTTTGCACATAGGCTTACAGTGGTATTGATCTTCTCTTCAAACTCTCTGCAAGAAAGCTATTAAGCATTTTTCCTAAAATCGCAAAGTATTCTGTTATTTTATCTTACTTGTTAAGAGCCTCCAAGATATTTGAACTGCCTCACTTGGGTAACCAAATAGGTAAATAATCAACAGTTTTATTGGTGTAGCGTAATGCAGGCATTGTACCAAAATGTTGTGGTGAAGAGGGAGCTGAGCCAGAAGGCGATGCTCTCATTTTACTAGTCGATTGACGTTCAAATCCTCAACCTGCGACCTAGGGTCATGAGCTTTTGGGTAGTGACTGAAAAGCTGAAACAAGTTTTCTCCAGGGTGGCTGGGCTCACCGTCAGAAGGTTAAGGAGCTCAGACATCCAGAAGGAGCTCGAAGTAAAGTCACAGACCCTCAACGTTTTATGTCAAGCCCTTACGCTTGACCAGCAAAGTACTAAGACTTGTGGGAAATGGTGTTTGTTTCTTCCGGTTTCACTTTGGGTCTCTATAGCTAATATATAAGGCCTATCGTTATCAGAAAATGTTTTGGTTTGTTCAGCAGCCACCTTCTGTACAACAGTTTACTATTGATTTCATTCAAAATCATATTCAGTACAATGAGCCCAACAAATCTAAAAAATTACCTTTCATTTCAAGAACACTGAGAGCTATTCTTACCCAAAGAAGATTATGTGCTTTAGGAAATGCCTGAGGATAAGTTATTGGGGTGTTTTTTCACTACCGGTGTTTGAGACTCTTACTGTACTACATGTGAAAAATGCAACAAAACAACATAAATAATATATGACAGTCTAATAAAACAAACAAAAAATTATCTATAATGACTAGCAGCTATAATTTTGTTTATCTACATGCTTTTATTGCTGTAGTGAGGATTAGAGGTTGATAGCCAAAGTTTACGCACTTGTAAAAGTAATGGTCTGCCTTTAAGCTATAATTACAAGAGCTGGCATCGGAGCTGACTCTGTCTGTGAATGTCAGAGTTATCCTCTAGGTTCTAGAGCTGGAAGTATCACATCTTTCCTTTAACCCTGATCAGTAGGCACAAGAGCAACGCCAATCAATCCTGCACCATGGGGCCATCCAGACCTGCCAGTTGGCTAGAAATAGCTTTCATTAAAAACATATATGGAAAAAGATGGGCCCTGGAGGAGAGTTATTAGCACATAGACATGGTTTTTAAAGTTCCTACTAAATATTGCATGGTTTTCTATCTGGCCTGGTCCAGTCATAAATCTGTCAGTAGCCTGGGTTCAAATGGGCAGGAACCCGACAGGTGAAAGAGTGGTCAGTAACAAGGAAGGTAAGCCCTTTAGTGCCACATAGCAAAGCAATGGAGGAAAAGTGGCAAGTTAGAGGGCGAGAGATGTCAGGGTCATGATGAGACAACAGAGAGGTGTCGTGAAAAAGAGAAAGAAAAAAGACAATATTAGAAACAGAGGCAAGAGCAGGGCTGGTATGCTTAGATATGTAAACAGCTTACAGATTACCTACAGTTTGCAGATTTTGCAGGAAAAAAAGGAGAGGGAGGTTATGAGAAAAAGGAGGGTGAGGGGGTTGAAAGGTGAGTTGTTTTGG
Organism: Percina caprodes; assembly: GCA_013375575.1. Taxonomy (NCBI): domain Eukaryota; kingdom Metazoa; phylum Chordata; class Actinopteri; order Perciformes; family Percidae; genus Percina; species Percina caprodes. The sequence goes on from JABXJD010000145.1 coordinate 1,418,000, forward strand.
GCCCAGCAGAGGGTGGAGGTCTAGAAGCAAAACTATTTGCCAAAAATGCTCCACGTGAGAATCTGAGATGGGAATTCTGCTTTCCCCCTGGGAGGCTCTGAAGTGTTTTAGGAACTGTAATGCTATACTGGAAATATTTACAGTCGGACCAAACTAGCAGTCAAAAATGACACGCTCCAATGACAGCAAAAAAAGACAATATTTAGGCGTTAAAACAGGGAAGGAGGTGTTTTCGTAGAGAGAAAAGTGAGGCAAAAGAAACCATGGTGAAAAGAGGTTAAGACTGTTATAGAGAAGGTCAGGTGAAAGTGGGCGTTGCATGAGAAAGTTTAATGCACTGATGAATTTTAATCAGTGGTGAGTCAGTTGGGGATGGGTGGTTCAGTAAAGGGCTGGATCAACTGGACTTTTTTATTTGTTTGTCTTCTTGCTGCTGTTGGTATTCAAATTTTAACACAAAAGAGAAATGTATATTTTTACATGGAAAATAATTAGTTGGAAATATGTTTAAAATGATCAGAAATAACCAAAATAAAATTTACAGCACGTGTAGAGAATATGCAGTAAGCCAATTAGCATTTTAAGCTGAAGGAAGCCTTTTTGTAGATCTGTATTGCGAAAGAGTCAAATAAAGAAAAAGTTACATTTGACTGAGACCTGGTTCAATTAGTATAGGTATTCTGGAAGGCCTAATTAAAAAAAATGCATGAGACGAGTGGAATGTATTCACATTAGAAACATTAGATAAGGTTGGTAAGTTCAGTCAAAGACAGCACACAAATTAGCTGCCGTCAGAGACTGCTGGCTCTAAACGTTGGCAGTGTCGGTTGTTTTTTTGGTCGGTCCACCACCTCAAAAACTGTTGGATGGATTGTCATGACATTCGGTACACACATTCATGTCCCCATCGGGATAAATTGAGGTAATTCTGGTGATCCTTGACATTTCATCTGGCGCCATCGTTAGGTCAAAGTTGAACGTGGTGAACGTGGAAAGCATTATAAGTTAACCCTACCATCAGCAATAGCAGGTTAGCATGCTTACAACATTTAGCCAAAGTACATCCTCACAGAGCCTATCTGCTCTGGCTGTAGACTCTCAGTCTAGTTAGGATTTATTACACATGTTGGCAACTCCCTTTACCTCTGAGCTTCTTCACCATTATTTTTCTAGTTCACTCAGGTCCTCTGACAGATGCTTTTGTCTGTCCCAAGTTCAATTTAAATCATCATGTCTTTTCTTCCCCAAAGCTAAGCAAAAGTTCACCAGGCCTCTGTTGACATCTTTAAATCTTGTTAAAACCTAATTTCTCCTCAAACAGTGAATCAGACCAAGCTTTACAATATCACCATGCAATTGCATATTTTTTAAAAATTGCAGTTGTCTGATATGTTTTTGCTGTAATTATGACCATCTATTGCAGTTGTTTGGTATGTTGCCCAGTGCAAGTTACTTTTAAATCTGAGTCGTATATAACATTAATTTGACCTTAGAGACTTTTACAGTTTGGCACTTACTGGGTTATCCTGTGTGGCCAACCGCTCCCATCTGTCACCAACAATTTAAAAAATACAAATAAAAAAGAAAGTATTTATACTCTCAAAACCAGTCTTTTTGCGCCACATTGGTTGAGGGATGAGGCATTAAAATAGCTCAGCAATGGCCAGCACTCCCCTCTCTCTTTTTCCTTCCTCTCGTATTCCTCTGATGTCAGATCATGCTGGATCAGGACTTCTCATACCCTAAAGACGGCACTTGTCTTCTCATATATGACAACTTGCACATCATGGGTTTTTATTTCTGGCAAAAGTTTGTGTAATCCTCATTCTGCAGAGTTGTGTGATGTCTGTGGACGTGAGATAAACGGACCAAGAGCTTCACTGCACGTGTATAATATGTGTGTGAGAGTGTGTCAGTGTCTCTGCAGTTCACACAGACTATCACAATCTCTCAAATTGAAACTCAACATTCATGCTACAAAGATCTGTTTTTACACCGTAGAGAAGGTGACCTGTGGTTGTCTTGGCCGACACTGTGGCGCAGAGGGACAAGATTAATCTCAGCTCTCAACTTTGATTCTCACAAATGCCAGAAGCCCTTCTTTCTGTAAGACACTGAGGATAAAATATCACTCACAGACACAAATGACATTGACAGATCTGTGAAAACGGGCAAAGAGCAGTCTGGGAAGAGAGGCAGAACTAGAGAACAGGAGAATATTTTTTTTTCCTCCCATGTACATCTGGATTCCTGCACTTTTCAGGCATTGTGAGTGAGTCTGAAGGTCATTGGCTCCCCACCAGATGTGCACCTGACAAACAAATTGCTAAACATGGTCACTTTTCACTCCACTGATAAGCTCTATGTGTAATGTGAGAAGGGGTCACACACTTACTGTATTGTATACTCATGCACTGCTCTCCATTAGCAGTCATAAATCCTCGTATGGCGGTAGATGCTTTTTCTAACCCTCACATACACAAAAAACAAAGTCATAAAGCTTTTAAGCTTTTTGTTGCATTTGATAAATCTGTTATCTTTCAGAATGAAGAAAAAAATGACGTTTATATTGGCACCAAAGGCTCCGTGTATTCTATGAGCAGTGGATGAGAGAAGAGGGAGTGATAAGTGTTAACAGGGATTATAAAGAAAAGAGCCTGCAGGTGGGGTGATGGAAAAAGAAATGCAAAATTGTTAACAGCATTGTGCCAGCAGCATCAGCGGACTAAGCAGAGAACCAGTAAATGAGCTTCTTCAGAGTTTTCATGAGAGGAGAAATATGCCAAAAATTATGATGCAGCACAATTTATTTGTCAGATTGAGTTTTTAGTCTTAATTTTATATCCCTACCTTCCTACCTAAAAACCATCTGATACATAAATCAAACAGATTCCTTTTTTTTTGTGCTAAAAATCAGCAGGACCCAGTAAATTGCCTGTGTGAGTTTAAAGTGATTTAATTCTCATCATCCCACATCAGTTCAGGTCATAACAGCCACTTCCTCAACAACACATGACCTGGCAGCAGGTTGTCAGGCTGGTATGAAAGGAGCTCTGTCATTCCGACTCCTGCCCTTTTCCTTCCACCGTGATTAACATATGTCAACACAGGGGGAGAGGTAACACACCCACACAGATACACACAAGCGCTGTCAATGCAGTCAGCGATTTGTAGAAAGCAGCAGCAGTGCAGCGGTTTCTCACAGATTCTGACAGGCTGCCTGTTGGCCCTCTGAACCTGTTAACTTGGCATGCCTACCCTCCTCAGCCCCCATGTCCCTCCTTGCTCCTCCAAACACTTCTAGTTGTCCTGAAACAGCTGTGGAGCAACTTTAAGTGCTGCATGTGTTGCTAAATGCTCCCCTCTGAATGTAAAAAATGCTCCACATGTGAGTCTAAAGAGCGCAGATCATCGTTTCCTGTGTTGCACGGGGGCCAGGGGAACATTTACCAGTTGCTATAGTTGCACTAGCAATGAACGGGAGAAGGAGAGAAAAGGATCCAACTCCAGCATGATGCAACAACTATTCAATGTACTTATAATAAAGTTATTATGTGTTGGATTTTGGATATAATGGAGAAAAACATCATTTTTCATCATTATGATTTATGCCAGAGGGGTCAATGAACAAATATGTGCTTTTAAAATTAGGGGAAGGGAAGGATCACTTGATAATACTGTATGCAACATAACGCTCTTCTAAGTAAACCCCTTCAAAGCTTGTAACATGTGGTTATAGGTTGCAAACAAAAAATGCAATATGAAATGATGATTTTAAAACCTTATTATTATCAGATTACATAAAATAGACAAAAGATGTGTTCATGCAACATTATCTAAAGCCAATGTTAAAAGGCTGTTTATAAAAAGAAAGCACAGTGAAGCAGTAATTAAGGCAAAGGGAAACTACTAATATGTAAAAAACACAATAACTCAAGGGAGGCTTATATTAAAATTTAAAAGTTTAAATGAAAAGCATTAAAACAGACCCTTCCTGTTCAGCAAAATCTATGTAGTCTGACCTTAAAATCTTTACAGGGACGAAGCAAAACAAGGGCTGTTGTCATCTTTAATGTAAAGGATAATTGCAATATTGATATATCAGTGCTGTTACCTGTTGAACTCTAACATCACTCTACTGTCCCCACAGAAACCACTGTGCCTACGTGGTGCAGAAGAATATCACATGCACCATGCAGGACGGAGTGGCTACCTATGTGAAGGCTGAGTACACCACCAAGTGCATCTGGGGTCAGAAGTGTCCTGTTGTCATGTAGGTTTTTTCAAACAAAACCACAAAATTCAATAATTTAAACAACAAAAGTTCCACCTTATACCTTTGGCTGTTCAGTTTGAGTCCTGAAGAGCTTGGTTGCCAAGTTTGAAATGCACAATTATTACTTCAGGAGAAACTGCAAAACGGGGAGGAGCATGAAATCTACTCTGCATCAATGCTGCTCTCTAGTGTTCACATCATGTGATAAACAGTCAGAGTGTAGGTCATCAGATGTATGCACTAGTTAGTAGTCAGAGTTCTTCTACAGAGAGACACCACTGGGGGAAAGATAGTGTTAATTTAATTTTTATAAAATTATTGATAAAAAATGGATAATTCTGGGTTACATGTGGTCTTGTTTTTTACCTGCCCACCTTCCTACCTATATTACCTTATAAAACACCCTACCTTTTTTTATAGTGTCATTTATGTATTGTGATACAATTTGGATACAAGTCCATATCTTAACTTTAACATGTGTGTAAAGCTTCTACATGTGATTTTGTGATTACTTTTACGTCTTTCAAACGCCAACACACAGGGTAAATGAAAGGAGTAGATTTTCTTTCTATAAGAGACAGCTGTGTGTGTGTGTGTGTGTGTGTGTGTGTGTGTGTGTGTGTGTGTGTGTGTGTGTGTGTGTGTGTGTGTGTGTGTGTGTGTGCTAGAGAGAGAGTTTGATTCAGCTTAGACAAAAATAACACTGAATTTGGGTGCTGACCCAGGTTCAATCCTCTGATGCTACATCATTTACATTACACTTTGTGTTAATCTCCTAATCTCTCTAATCCGTGTTTAATCTCATAAAGAACAACTTCAGCCCTTTATATCTGCACCTCCCATCCTCTGTCCTGGCTCTGTGCTCTTAATTCGTAAAAACAAATGAAGCCCTTCTGATAAAATGTCTGATATGACAGTTTTAACATACTCTGATAATAAACATGCTTTCCATCATGTCTCCTTCAGGTACAGGACATTCTACAAGCCAAAGTACAAGGTGGGTTTTAAGACGGTGACTGAGCTGCAGTGGAGATGTTGTCCCGGCTACTCTGGAGAAAACTGCTACGATGGACCCACGTCGCTGCCTGACGTCATGATGCCACCTTTTAATGGTGGGGGTGTGCCCCATCGCCCAGGACTGAAGGGATTCCCCCATGGTCCAAGACCCCACGTGGACCACAGGCCTGGAGGAGGCCAGCTGGAGCCTGGCAAACCCTTCCCCGGCGTGTCTGACCACAGACCAATACCAACAGGACAGGTGCCTGCTGGGAAACCAAACTATGGTGGGAACCAACACTAACCAATTTATTGTAAAACCCTGGGCCTTTATTTTCTCTTTCTTCCTTTTTAATGCTCTCAATGTTGCATCATTCAGTGGTAAACTTTCTAAAATAAATTCTACTTTCTTCTTTCTGTTTGATGCTTGGAAATACAGGAAACAAATTTAGGATATCAGGAGTGACTGGTGAACGTTTGGACCATATGGAGGAGGACCTTCGTCGCCTCACCCAGGGTCTAGACACTCTCAACGGGGCAGTGGCTGGCCTTGAGGAGCGACTGCGCACATCTCTCAGGGAAGACACCAACAAAATCCTGGTATCCCTGCTACCAAACAATCCTCGTGTGCCCGACTCTACAGTGGGATTTGGGGTGATCCCAGATGGGACTCCTGATGGACTGGAAGGAGGTGAAAGCTTCACTGGATTTGGAGACTTAGCAGGGAGAGTGACAGAAGTGAAGGATGAGCTGCAAGCCAAAACTCACATCTTAGAGGAGATTAAGGTACTGTAACACAATGGTTGCACAAAGATCAGTTAATACAGTATCTGTATACATTACTCAGTTCTCCTTATCTTCCCTTTATTAAATACTAGCTTTTTCTCCTTCTCACCTGTATGTTTCCATAGGGGATGGTCCTGGGTCATGACGGCCAGCTGAAGAGGCTGTTGGAAGGAACTAGAGGCAGGCCCATCCCTGGCCAAAGCTCCACTATTTATTTGGACGAGATCCTGAACGCCAAGCTGGCCGATGTGCGGACTGAGATCCTGGATGGTTTTGAGCGCCGTCTGATCGGTCTGGAGAGCCAATGTGACGAGAAGATTGGGGCGGTGCAGAACCAGTGCCATAAGGAGCACATGGATGGCCAGGAGCAAATTCAGCAGTCTCTGGATGGAAGAGAGACTGGGCTCAGGGAGGAGTTGGGCTCTTTGCAGGCTCAGATCCAGGGCCTAACTCTCACTGAAAGCTGCTGTGGACAGGTATGACATGGATGTAATCAGCATGCCGTAAACAAGCAATTTGTCAAGTGAACAGTCCTTCAATAAATGTAATCATGATGTTTTCATGTAAGGAAAAGTAACAATATGACACTACCAAAATTTGAGAGTTGTATTGATCTTCTCCTCTAAGTCTCTGCTACAAAGCGTATTTCCCAAAATATCAAACTACTCCTTGAATTACATATTGTACATTTCAATCACTCAATCATTGCTACAGAAATAATAACATATCTACGATGTAATCAGGTATGACTGGTTCTTTTATTGGATTACTAACAAATGATTGATTATTGCAGGTGAACAGTCTCTCCCAGCGTGTGCTGCTGCTGGAGGAGTCAGTTAAAGGCTTGACAGAATCTCAGAGACAGCTCCAGACTGCCCTCACTGACCAGAGCATACACATAGAGACACTTATTGAGACCCGCCTGGTGGATATAGAGGGCCGCCTTAATGCAACAGAAGGTGGACCTGATGGAGTAGAGGCGCTCCCTGGTGGACTCGATGGCTTCAAGACCATGCTGGAGGACAAGCTGAAGACCCTGGAGGAGAGAGTGTTTGTGGCCGTTGAGGAGCTGAGTAATGCCACTGCTCCGGCACTCCTGGAGGGTCAGGTGGTCCCGGCACTGGAGACAGAGATCGAGTCTGTAAGGAGGAGAGTGGAGGGAGACCTGGATGGCATTCAGAAACAGTTAATAGATCTGGAGCTCCTCTGCACCTCTTCCTGCACACCCTCAACACCGCCAGCAGGGGGTATCAGTGTCACTGAAGTAGAAGAGGCGTGTGAGGGAATGGGGAAGCAGATGACTGACCGTCTTGACACCCATTCTAACCAGCTGAACCACCTAAACAACACCCTGCAGAACCTGCTCTTCCATATTGCCCAGGAGGACACGGAGGGCACCGTCCAAGGAGAGATCACCCTGCTGAAGGTTAACATCAACTCTGTGAACCGCTCTCTAAAGGGCCTAAAAGATTCTATTCGATTTATTGCAAGCGAAGTGGGCCACGCTAATGCCACCTGGGAGCAGAGAGAGCACCAGATAGTCAACCAGGTTCAAGGTATCACCAAACTAGTGGGCCACCAAGCTTCTGTCCTGGGGGCCGGGGAGAGGCGGCTGGCCCAGCTCAAGGGAGAGCTTGTGGCCTTGAAGAGACTGCTGGCTGGGGAGTTGCAGGGCTGCCGGAGCACAGCAATAGAAGTACAGAGGGAGGTGAAGGATGTTGATAGCAGGGTGAGCCATGTAGAGGGCCAGTGCAGCAGCCTGGGGGAGCTGGCAGAGCAACTGGAGAGGATCAGGGCAGAGCTTGAGAGACACTCAGACTCCTATCTGGCCGAGGTGAATGGCACCCTGGCCGTCCATTCAGAACAGCTAGCTGAGCTAAAAGGGGAGGTCAAAGACTGCAACAAGGAAGCAACTAACCAAAAAGAAGACCAGTAGCATCTGAGCTACAGAATTTATTCAAAAAAATAAACTTATGTGTGCTATTCATTAGGCTCAAATGACTTCTTCTGCTTCTCTGCTCTCTCTTTCAAATCCCATCTGCGCAGATGCAAAATTAATGAACCAGCAAACGTCATTTCCCATAAGCTCTCCCACCCTGGTGCCTCCAGATGTCTTGGATATTTAGGTTTGTGAAATGAGGAGAGGAAGACACCGAATACAGAGACACACCTATGGTTGTATAGCTGGGCAATATTTTTCCTTGAGATTTTATTCTATAGGGCATTTGTTTATTTCCTCTGATCATGAATTTTTGTTTTCACATTTTACCTTTTTTGTTTTAACTTATATGAAGTGACTGCATTGCTATGATGTTAAACTGTTTGTATTAGAGAAATGCTTAAACAAAGTGGATGATATGGGACTAATATGCTGCTACGGGTTTCTACTGACAAGCACACACTTTTTTAAAATACTGTAAGTCAACATGGTGCTATTTACAATTTTGAAAACTTCTGTTTCGCACTTGTAAAAATTATACATATTTTTGCTTTGAAAGTTGTGTTTGTTTCCTGCCACATTGCTCCAAGTTGCATAGAAGTTCCAAAACTTACCGTTAGGGGACAGTGACAACACATTACATGGCATAAATAAAACACACTCCAGGATGGAAGTGTTTTTTTAGACACAATTTTGACAATGTAGGCCTTTTTCAAAATGCATGTAGTTACATTTTGAAAATGACATTAAATTCAACAAAACTTTATTTATCCTTGTAAGGAGAATTGTATGCAGCAGCTTGTTGGATGGTTAGCAATTTCACATTCCTTTGTGTTTTTATTAATGGGCAATATTAACTCTATACTCTACATCCATTGATTGTGTGTCAATAAATATGCACAACAAATAAGGAGAAAAAAAAAAAGAAAAAAATGTTAATTATGAGGCAACAATCACATTTTAAAAAGTATAAGCCTAATGAAATCCTTATGAAAGTAATAAAGCCTTATGCAAGCATTAAACATGATATGTGAAGAATTGAAACGCAATAGGAATTATATTACATATTAGTATATTACAACTGTAAACTTTCTTATTGTAGCTTATCTCATACTTTATTTTGATAAATATAGTACAGTGATTCCATTGTAAAAAGATATGTAAACAAAAAAAACCTTAACCTAACTTATTAATCAAAAGAAGACTCTTTGAACAGATCTTAAAATGATTGTCCAGACTGTTTCTGTCCTTCCCCAACAGCATGTGGAACCAGCACATAAGAGAAAACAGATTTTGAATTATGACTAAGCTTGTAGTCAGGTTGCACTGTCTGCAGGTTTACGAATCTCTCACTGATTAACTTGCTGTCAGCATGTAATGGGGACCAGAAATGTATCATTAATATTTGCTGCTGACAAGCATTTTTGGTGGAGGAATCTTAGGTGTGACTGTACAACCAAATTGATACATAGTGTAAACTGTGTTCAATTGGTAACACTGTAATTGAAATAGCATCATAGAGTTGCAAACCAAACCAGTTGACGAAACTGTGGTTGCACCTTGCACCACTGAAGCACTGTCAGCAGTTCTTCTGCGCAGCATCAGCACATAGTTTTGAAAGACAACATCTCTTAATAACCAGAACAGGATGAAGCAATCATAGCATAATGAAAACCAGAGGCTAGACATAAAAATAAGAAGGCTGGAGGGACAGTTCAGAGCAAATGGAGAAGATGGAGGGTTAAATGGAAATGCAGTGATAGGAGAACAGAACTGACTGAGGGATGATAGTGAGATAATCATGAGCACAAAACAGAAGGAATAAAGTAGAATCGACGTAATGAGATTACAAAAAAAAGATGCAGTGAGATGGCGTCAGAGAGGAAAAATGAGCAGAGACGCTGAGATAAGTATGGCTGCGACAGCCAGTAAAGGGAGGAGGCGAGCTGAGAGGATGAGCCGAAGAGGGATACATTAAAGCTGATAGACAGGGATGTGACAAGAACAGGGAAGGCAAGAAAGCAAAAGATGGACATTGAGAAAGTGAGCATGGCAGTGTCATGGAGGATGAAGAATGTGAGAATGGGAAGCAGATGTGTTTACATGCTCCTCATCTGTCAGCTGTTTCGCCTTGGAGTAGCTGGAGAAAATACATGTCTGCTCAGATAAGCATGCACAGGGCATATACTAGAACAGTAAGCTACAACTGGGCAAACAGCAGCAGTGCAAGTTTAAACCCCAGGGTCTGATAGCAGCTGCATGCTCTGCTGCAATCACTCGGGAAACAGCAAGCGCTGTCCCATTGGGGACCTGGAGAAGACACAGCAGAGGGGGGAGCATGATGAGATGAAATGGAACTAAATAAGAGGGGTTGCAGATTGCTGTAATGCTGGGTAATGATACCTGAGATCACCCATGATGAATAGTTATGTAATCCCATGAAACAATGTTACAGATTTACATGTTTTACACATGCTTGAGACAGCTACGGTAGGCCTAGTCTCTCTCTCACACGCATGCGCACACGCACACACACACACGCACACACACACACACACACATACACAGCATCCCATATGGCACTGTTCTCTATTATTCAAACATCGGATTTAACCAGATATGAGCGCATGGGCCCTTTAACGCATAATGTCAGCACATATATGATATTGGAGGTACACACAAGGCTAACAAATTGTAGACAGCTATGCTAAGCTTGTGTTGAGGAAGCATATACACACACACACACACACACACACACACAAACACACACACAAATGAGCGCAGAGGAAGTGTGGATGAAAAGTGCAACACGATTCTGATCCAGTGAAAGCCATAAATGTAATTATTCAACTATTTCCTGATGCAGATTCCAGTTTAAGGCACTCTGTAGGGAGAAGTGCACTGACACAGACACACAGCACACAAAGGCAGAGGTGACACAAATGACATCAGAGCCTTTGAGTGGCACACTCAAGGGATTGCATGTAAATGAAATAATAAGGCATGTGTATGCTGGCGTGTGTTGTATGCACATCCCAAGAGGACTCTTGAGATCTTAAGAGCTGTCCTCTGTGTGAGTCTGACAGCCAAGTGACACTGGTGTTAGCATACCAAAGCCTTGTGTTTCGCAGACTCCATTAAGATGTGGCTACCCCAGTAGGGCTCTGTGCCTCTGCCAAGCCTCTCACACACAAACACTGCAACTACTGTTACACAGCAGGAGAGAAAGCAGGACCATTTCCAGAGAGGATAAATGTAGGTGCACATTTTCATATGCAGTACATTGCATGAATTACTGCCATTTCAATATGTTTCCTTATGTGTTGCAGAGGAAAAACAGTGTATGAAGTGGCGCACAAATTCTGTGGAATACATTTAAATTCCCATGTAGATATTCCATCCGGGCCACTTTGGATTTCCTTTTCCGAGAGCATAATTAAATTATCAGCTGTCACTTCTGTTGACTAGCGGATATGCAGAGTTAATGTGCTAAATGCCACAGGGCTGGAACTGCTCTGATTCAATGAATCTTAAGTGACCCCTTGTCAAAGCATCCCATTTGGCTCTGTTTTTTTTTTCTCTGGGTGACAGCTGGACAATCCCAACAAGCATCATCTTTGTCTCGGATTCCGGAAGTGAACATTCTTACACACACACACACACACACACACACACACAGTCAGAGTAATAAGAATGGAAAGTGGGACTATTAAATGGAGGAATCTGGACCTAAGATGCTGGGTTTTTTTTAGTGACTATGGATCTAAGAGCCACAGCCCAGTGTCAGAGCCACAAACACAGAAAATAATCTATATCAAATATCTATATCCTTGTTTACAGTGTAGTTACTCAGTGCTCATACAGGCATTCATTCTTCAGACTATGAGGAAACTTAGTTAAGGATGGATATTTTTAGAGGACAGTTTCTGCCATTACATGAAGTTAATGAGAGAAATATTCTTCATTTTTGCAGAATATCCTCTTGGACACACTCAATGAACATTGCCTAGTCTTAGCTACTACCATTACTTCTTACAGGTACTGACCACACTGTGAGGAAATGCTTGGTTAGTGTCAGCAGTTCCAGGAAAGCACACTGAAAGCAGATTAACCTCATTATGGACACAGAACAAAAACACAAGCAGGGACAAGGTACTGTATTTTTACAAGTTTCATTTTATTGGTGTACTTTGACAATAACAATGATGGTATAAAAGAAAATCTCCATCATACAAATTTTAATAATCAAAAGATAATATGCTTAATATGTTTGATACACAAACAGATCCACATAAGGCTGACATCAAGTTTTGACAAGTGGCTTCAAATGGCTTCAATTCAAGGAGAATTGCTCTCCTGACAATCAGAGAAGATATATTTTTAATTGAGCAATATGGATTTTTTTTAATAGTAAGCTTTCATACAAAAAATAATTTGTGTCAATTTTAGAGTGGCTTGTGTCGCTGGTTTGGGTGCCTGTGATTCATTGCATTGTAAGCATACGGTGTTTTTGGCTGACAAATCGCTTTTCTGCAGTGCTTTCCTCTGACCTACACCTTTCCCAACCTGCTGTCACTATCAAAGAGACATCACATTCACAAACAATGACACTGAACTTCATGTGACGGTGTCTGCCATGATGTCTCTTCTACTGCTCCAGCATTTTAAGTACAACACCTCAGAGATTGTGAGAGGAATCTAAAATGTATGGTATGAGGATATTTTTAATAATTATTAAAAAAAAAAGGCTGTGCTGGGAAGCAGTGATGTAAAAACATTGATGTCGCTGTGTAAGCTTCACTAGCACTTGAATGGCACCAGATGAACCCCCAAATCACTCCAAAGCCTTGTTCTTTATGCTAACATCTGTAGCGATTTAAGACCTTGAAGAACTTCTAAAACACTACAGACAGCAATATTTACAATGATCATTTTCTTGATATGAGCTTTTTTCAATTTAAATATTTTTGCTTATAAAAAAAAAAAAAAAAACTTGAGTGAAAAAACACTGCAATAAATTAAAAAGCTTTAAGGCTGCCAGTTTTGTCAGATGCCCAAAACACGGGTCCCGTCATTTAAACTGGTACAGTATGGATCAGAGCAGGTGAGATTATGGTACAATGAAGCCTCTTTAGTGAGTAGTAGGCTTGGTCTTAGTCTGGATGTAATGTCTTATCACAAACTTAAAACAGTCCATTTCCTGTTCTAAATAAAAAAGCAAGCGAGAGCTGACTGATTTGCCCCCATTACTTAGTCATAGTGAAAAACCCATCTTGATGATTATGTGTTGGCTGATGAAGTTGCTCGTCAGCCTAATACTGACTCTTAGAATATCTATGTCATCCAGAGGACATCTGTATATTGAGAGGTCACTCCGCATCTGGATCTTAACCTGAACACTTAAACTAAAACCATTTGGCTTTTGCTATATGTCCATCTAGCTTTTCTTTTAAAGCAATGAAAACAAAGAAAATAGAATAATATACAGTGTATCATGTATGTGTCAAGAACTAGAAAAAATAACCTATAAAAGGGGTTACTATAAATCATTTTCATATCAGTGCTGGAAAACAAACTCAAAATATAGATGGAGGAAAGTTAGACCTCTGAAAGGTTTAGCCATTTCTTCAAACGCACATGGAAAAGAAAACACAAATGCTGCTAGTGTTCATCACTTCCAGTGGGCACCTTCTGAGTATTTGGCTAGGAGGTAAACACATTTTTCTGTTTGTGGCAATGAATCAGAGCAACGAATATACAAATTAGCTTCATCTGGCAGGATGAAAAGGCAACAGGTTTACAAATGTGTGGATTTAAAAACACTAAATATATTTTGCCACCAATATGCAGTAGAAGGATGTTTTGCCTGTCGATACTAGCCTTTACGATGTTAAGTATGGTTCCAGTAAGCAGGTAGAGAAAGACTCCCACAGAGGGAGCTCTGGAAGGTCAGCACCATTGATTATCAATTAGTATAAAGGAGGTGCCCAGTGAAACTAGTATTTTCTGATTAGGCATTTTGCTCTTCCTGTGGTTATCACACAAAATGGCCTCCTCCAACGTGTCTATTCAGCAGATAAATACACATGTCCATTTCATAAAAATCAGCTATTCATTTCTTTAGAGGAAATCTGCAGCTTAATGAAATAAAACAGCTTTCTGTTTACACAGACCACATAAATACACATAACTACAAGTTTCAGTGCATCTAACACAGTCTGTCATATATCTTCTATTAAATCATCACATCAACCTCAACAAAAAAAAAAAAACCTGAACAATTACAATAAGAAAATAATCCATAAAAGATCAAATAAATAAAATGAGGTCCAGCCTCTTTACTTCTTATTTCATTGTGGGAACGCAACAGTTTGTCAACCACCCACATTTCCCCCCAAAAGATACATCTTAACAAATGCATACAAGGCGATTTGTGTGAAATGAAGTAGCTGCATGACTAGAGGACAAGACAGTGGAGAGAAAGTGTCTGCATGTTTCAATTTTTTTTTTTTTTTTTTTTTTTAAATGAACTACGTTTACAGTAATGGGATATTTTACTCAAAATCAACACTGTCAAACACAAATCAGAATAGCGGGCATTTTAGCAACAGCCATATTGAGTGCTGTCAGTCTGTGTCAATGCACACAGTGTTAGGCTGCATGCCAACCAAACCGGAAATTCTACTTAATATAAATATCTTGAAGTATGATTTAGGGAAACAAACTCACTGGCCAAACTTGGCCCGAAACAAAGCTAATCAGTGGTTTATTATGTGACATGTAAGATAAGCTTTCAGATCCGCTTTCCCCTACCATGTCTAGATAAAGAAGTGTCATTAAAAAAAAAAAAAAAATGAAAGGCAGCCATACATTGGTTGTTGAAGATACAGTTCTCACAGCACCCATGGTGGAGGGAGGCTGTCAAACAGTATTACAAACACTAGACAATCTGAAAAATAAAGCAAAAGCTTCTGTAAACACAAGTAACAAGGACAGCAATCAAGTATTCTCAACCTCCAATTCTCTCCTGTAAAAAATTAAGTTGAATGAATATTAAGGATGTGATCTAAAAACAAAACGGCAACTGTTAATCTCTTCCTAGCCTAGACTTGCACACCACACACAAAATGAGGTCTAAAGTCAATCAGTCACAGGTTCAGGTGTGAAGTCTCCTAGAGGTCAACCTTAAGAACTTACACTGACAACAGGATACATACAGGCCATTTACATACCTCTCCATTACGTATATACACACACACACACACACACACACACACACACAGATACACAAAGGTTCTGAAAGGGTGCCATGTTTGCTTAGGCAAAGGTGTGGTGAATGTGAAGTTTGCATACGCAGTCACTCCTTCTGTCGTCCAATAAGGGAATGCTAGCACCCGTGCTATTGCATCTGTATAGTGAGGAAGTCAGGTCTAAGTTCTGCCGTCTGATATTACAGCTTATTGCTAAAAGGATGAGCATTGCTCTCCAACATATAGCCACATGCAGGCAGCCAAAACATCCAAATCAACTATGCAAACACAAACATCATAGTCTTCAAATGGTATGTTCACAGGACAAAATATAGTTGGTGAGAGATGATTAAGGTATTAGTACTCTCTAAAGTTAGGATAAACTATTTCACATACAGTATACATGACCGAACACTCACACTTTATATCATTTTCTCTTGCTTGCTTCACTTGTAGATTTGGCAAAGCTTCTGCAGAACCAGCTGCAAGAGTCCACTCTGTTTAAAAGTTGCTGTATCGTGTGGGCATGCAAATATTTTCACAGGCTTGCTGCATTTATGAAAATAAGAAGTGCAAGAGAAAAGTAAAAATCAAAGCTAAACTTGTGCGAGTGTGTGTGTGTGTGTGTGTGTGTGTGTGTGTGTGTGTGTGTGTGTGTGTGTGTGTATATGTATGTATTATGGCCTATTTTAATAAACAAGCACAACAGTGTAGGGCTGAGCTAATGGTTGACTGAATTAGAAAATGAATGAATGAATGCTGAAGGCCAAAATGGTGCAAAAGGCATGTGGAGACTGAAGACTAGTTAAACCCAGATGAGAGGAGTGATGGACTGTGGCACAAGCAAGTGCAGCATTTATCCTTAATTATTCTTATACGATTTATCCAAAATACTTATTTGAGTCTCCTTTTTTTGCATACAAACTAAAGACATTAAGCAAAGAATCAATCAACTAAAAAGTCCTAAGCAGTGCTGCCACTGGTGAGATATGGCTGATGTCCCAGAGGACTTTGATTCCCAGGTGTTTTGCAGTCCAGCTGTTCCTACATCAGTAGTCGGCTATGGGTGCAAGCATTCTGCTCAAGCTGACTGTGATGTTGGTGTAGAGCGGTCTCCTGGACACTAGGGGGGAGTAGTTTAGGTTGTTAAGACCATCCACTTTCTGTCTCTCCTTTGAGTGGCGTAGTAGACTATACCTGCAAGAACAAGTGATCAAATCAATGAGAAGAGGAAAAATAAAAACAGTATGCAACGGTCCTGCATCCAGTGCTATACAAAACAAGCTTAACGTTCAGGTCAGACAAGTTAGATTAAGGGGCCCCTCAGCATTAATAAACAATTAGATAACATGTAAGAACCGGTTTTACAAAGTGCTAATAGATGATAAAACTGTCAGCTGACACTGCTACCAACAGATCACAGTAGCGTTGTTTGCAAAAATACACAAGATTATTCATGATAATTTCTTACAAGATTTAATAAGATAAATTATTTTCTTAAACTTCTTCTTATTCCTTAAACTTTCCTATTAACAAATGAAAGAAACACTTATTCCTAGATCTGTTTTAAGTAACTTGTGTGAGCAGAGAGCATGATGGAATTCAGCCCTAAAGCATACAAGCAAATCACATGCAAAGTCTTTTAAAGAGTTGAAATTCTCTCAAAGTCACTACTCTGGCTTTCTCATGTGACTTGCTCATACCACATGAGCCTAAGCCTTATTCAAATTAGCTTCCATGTTTAACCAAAGTGTGTGTGTGTGTGTGTGTGTGTGTGTGTGTGTGTGTGTGTGTGTGTGTGTGCGCGTGCGTGCGTACATGAGCTGTGCATTGTATAGACACCAACCTTCCTAAGAACTGGACTTCCCCACGATGGTGATGTGGAATTGACATATAGCGTCCATGCTCTCCGTGTGGTCTACTAACTGTGTAATTGGCAAACCGCACCCTACACAAACATTAATACTCTATTAATCCATAATGTACACAAGTAGGCAAAAAAAGCATTGCAATGATCACCATTACACACAACTATTACTTTGATAACCTATCATATTAACACTGTGAGAAACATGATATAGACATGCACAAATACAAGAGGGAAAGGCTTTGCAAAAACTGCATACAAAAGGGTTCATTACATACAGAAACAATTGGTAGTATCTGTGTTTACTAAGAGCCCTTTACTGAGAGACTGTACATCTGCCTGTGAGCTTTGTATACTAATACAAAAGCCTGTTTTATGCCAAATGACCTAACCAATTTCTTAAGTATGCCTAATGTCAACGATACTGAGAGCCTAATGCTGCAGCTGTGTGTGTGTGTGTGTGTGTGTGTTCCCCTCACCTGTTCCACAGGTCATCATCCTCTCCTCCCCAGCCCCAGAATGCATTTGGAAATCCATTAATCTTTTCGAACTGCTTCACCGTCAGGCCACTGACACCACCAAAGAACTCATTATACGGAAGCCTTGGAGGGACAATTACACATATTAAACCCATATTAAGTAAGGAATACATTTACTGTATTTGCCCATGGAGATGGAGACCGAATCAGGACTCACATGTAGGAGTACTTGTCAAGTTTGACCGCAAAGTGTCGGGGCATGTCTGTGCAGCCGTAGTAGTTCCTGTCGTTCTCCATGAGGTGGTCCACATCGTGGAAGACCAGACAGTCCCAGTCCAGGTCCTTCATAGCCTCCTTGTAACCCACGTTGAACAACATGGCTCGGTTAAATGGCTCCGTGCCCAGCTAAAGAAAAAAAAAAAAAAGACTCTATTCTTGTAGGTCGTAATGCGACAGCTCAACAACTACTGTAAAAGACAGGCATTATCACAACCTGAGGAGAGTTACTTCCTGTAACTGTTTTTCCTTTACACAGGTGAATTTGTCAATCCCTGCCAATGACCATGAATAGGTGTATGCATACCTGCTCTATGAAATAAAAGGCAAACTGGAGTCTCTGTTTTTTCAGCACTGGCACCAGGTGTCTCAGAAGAATGGGTAAGTGTTCATGTCGGTTCCTGAACGGGACTAGGATTGCTACCTAAGGGACACAAAATGGATTAGAACCAGAAACAGAGCAGCCTGACCTGCACAACAAAGTAAACTATACTATTTGCACAAAGTGAATGTTTCTTAGAGCTGTGATCTCTCAGCGATAGGTAAATGGGAAATTGTCGGTGAAGTCAGCAGCAAAAACGGCCAACAAATCATTATAACAGAGTGATTCTTAAAAGGTACTTAAAATCTAATTTTCACAATCAGATCTGGCATGCATCCATCATAGAAGCACTGAAGCACTAAATGTCTGTAAAAGGGTATAGCTATGACAGTCCCTTGTTTTAAGTTTCTTTTAAAGGTCCATGAAAAGCAAACTGTCACAAGAAGCAACAAAAAAAAAATAATGAGTGGCTAAGAGAGAAACAATAGGAAGTAGATGAAAGAGAGATTGTTGGTGAGAGAGAGAAAGAGAGAAAGAGAGAGAGAGAGAGAGAGAGAGAGAGAGAGAGAGAGAGAGAGAGATTTGGTTGTCAGAACATTCACAGTCCTTCTGGGCAAATGAAAGTGAGACAGATAAACAGATGGCAGGCAAGATTGCTCTGCTGGACAAAAGGAGGGAGTGACAAAAACGAACACATAGTTCAAGGCTATGAAACAGTATTGTGAAAACACATAGAAAGGGTTGAATCATTTTTCGCCTTTGTGTACATTTTGTTTGCATTTGAATGTCAACCCCAGCAACCACATCATCCTGATTTGTATAGTGAGCAACGGCGCAAGCAGGCAAGTGGTGTTTCATACTTAAAAAACATGCATGCCCTGTATGGGAGCATCTGCATTGGTGTTCTCCATTCTTAGACGTAACAATCATCCACACTTACTTTCCAGCGAGGTAAACAGTCGTTGGGCTTCCAGTGGCCTCCTTGGGCCATGTTAGGCTCTTCCTCCAGCAAGGATCTCTCCACCTCCTCCAAAGACACCTCACTCATATTCACCTCCAACCTGCCCTCTGCGTGTGTATGTGTGTGTGTGTGTGTGTGTGTGTGTGTGTGTGTGTGTGTGTGTGTGTGTGTGTGTGTGTGTGGGGGGGGGGGCAATTAGAGTGAGGAAGAAAGAGAGACAGAGGTAAAGGAGGTGATGAAAATGTTGATGACAATTGAAAAGGGTATGGAGAAAGAGGGAGGAAGGGAAAAAAGAAAAACGCTTGTCAAAGCTTGTTTGAAGCTCTCAACCATTTCACTACTCATCATTAGGGTTAGCTCATTATGTACAGAAGCACAATGAAAGTTTAAAGTTTAAAGAGTAACTCTTGCCAAAATGCATCCTAGGGTCTTTTTGTGAATGTACCCAAATCAAACTTTCGCTTAAAAGCATATTTAGGACGGAAGTACCACTTTTAAGATTTACCGTATTCTTGTTTTTCGGTTAAATGGCCTTTTGAATGGGAGAGCTAGGGGCAATTTTATGCTAGCCTCAAAATAGCTATTTTTAAAACACTAAGAAGCTTTGCTCAAAGTATCACCAGGGGCTCTACACATGAACTCCAGCATGGAGAACATTGTTTGTGTTCACAGAGTTTACTAAAAAGAAAACTTTTGAGCAACTCACACTAGCGGTTGTTTACGCTATCCAACATTACCCCGTGACAAAAATAGGTGATCTCCGAATGCGAATGAACGGACTCCATAGGAGGAAATGTCATTCTTATACGAGGCTCCTTTTTCAAACTACAAGGTAAATATTGTATTTCACTAACGACAAAACAACAAATAATCTGTGCATTTATATAGAACTAAGCTTTAGGAGAATAGGAACGAGAATACGGTAAATCTTAGAAGTAGCTCTTCCTTCCTAATTATGCTTTTAAACGAAAGTTTGACTCAGTACATTCACAAAAAGATCCTAGGTTGCATTTTGGCGAGAGTTATGCTTTAAGGGAACATTTTACTAGGTCAGTAAAACCTAAAGAGAAACTGCTTTATGTAAAGGTCAACTAATCATATTTTCTCATTTGGTGCCTTTCATACAGTACATAATTATCAGCCAGGACCAAATCAAGGCATCCAATCAAAGCTTTAACCGTGAACTTACTCATGGTGTGCAGCCTCTCAGGGCAAACCTGAGAGGGGAGGTAGGTGAAGCCCTCAGGGAGGTATGTGGTGGGAGGAGCATCACTCTCGCTCACATTGAAGTCATAGGCATAGTCTGGAGTCAGTAACAAATATGACTATCAACATAACAACCAGAAGCATTTAAAACCAGTCTATATCTGCATGAGTGTAGTTGTGTGGTCTATTGTTTTGTATCAATGCTTGTTTTTTTTATCCCCTCACTTCTTTCACAGGTCAATATATACTTTATTACACATGTGTGCATCACATAACAGTAAGACTAAAACAGCTCCTTTACTTTCTTTATATAACTAGGCTGGAAACTGTTCATTTCCACATATGTGAATGTAAAAAGTTAATTCCCGATACACCTTGGTATCAATGTGTATAGTTTTACCTGTGCCATTGATGCTATAAGCCCCTCTCACCACCTGCTCCAGAACCTGCGCCCCAATGTTCTTCACATTCTCTCTGATCTGGATCCCTCTGGCTTGAACCATGAACACATACTCATTCACTGTGGACAGATGGGAAACGGACAGTGAGTTAAGCCATTTTTGGACACACTGTAAAAGTAACAATACTGTTTCTTTCCGGCAAATTGGAAGGTACTTTAGAAAAAAAAAAAAGAGCGCTAGAGCAGTTACAGTATATATAATAACCAAACATAGTGCAGCAATACAAATAATTATTTCAAAGAGGTCCTTATCTTCACAAAAATATCTAACTCATGGCCAACATCTTCCCCCTTTCATTCCTCCTCTACTGAGAAACAATATAGAAAAAGAGTTAGAATGTTAATCTATGACAATGGAGAATGGAGAAAGATACAACAGTTTGAAATGATTGATCAGTTCCTGCCTTCTGTGGGTTATAACGCCAATGTTATTTTCATGCCTTATTATGCAGTACCCTTTTCGGTCATTATCTACTGCGCTGTCAGTGGTAGGTTGAGATTTTTGTATGTTTGTCAAACAAAAAGGGTACAAACATGGTGGAAGTGCAACATGCTGCACAGACATCACAAAGAGGAAGCACCAAGTTTCTGTGTCCTCAGAACCAAACAGAAACAAACAGAACAGAAATGGCCGCAACACACGTCATAAGATTGTGCTGCATTGTACATCTCAAGCAATGACCAGCAACAAATCAGCCTTCATCATGCACAAGACCTCATTACATCTTTATATCATGTTGGAAGTCTCTTATTCAAACTGTTGATTGGAGCTGCTGTTGGGAATTTACCAGAGAAGCTTAGTGCCAGTTACGGTTAGTGTGGGTTGACCTACCGGTATGTATGAAACCAACAGAGGTGTGCCTGCCAAAAATGGAGCAATAGAGTGAAGCAAAAAGAGGGCATATGGTCTGTTAGCTGAAACCACTACCTCATACACACATCTACATTCCAGACATGAATGCACGCTTGCTAGGCACATGTGGTAAACGGCTGTGTGTTCCCGAATTACTACAACAGTGACTCACACAAGTTTCCCAAGTTGCTACAATAGTGACACACACACGTTTCTGATCAACAGAGGAAAAGACCATTTGTCCAAAACTCCTGGAGTAACTTCCAGGAAAATGACTACTACTACGTTTCTTTATTTGGAGCCACATGCCAGCACAATGCTGCTAAATAGACAGATCTCTGCCTCAGCGGATTTGTATCCAACTACACAATCTCTCGGCATTAATTCAATCAGCATTTATCTTAAAAGCAATCCCAATATGATCCACATCCTCCCGTGAATGCACAGTGTCTGTGTACGTGTGCATAATATGGCTGAGCTAGAAATCCAGGGAATGTGATTTGTCATTAGTAATTGTATTACAGTTCCATCACATTCATCTTGTTTTATACAAACTGCCTGGCTGGCAAGACTAGAGAGACTAGTGGCTAAGCGGCAGCTGAAATCGATGTTCTCATTTTACATCTGCAACACGCAAATATTACAGTACAGCTAAAGCAAATAATAATAATAATAATAATAATAATGGGAACACAGACTAGATCCTGTTCAGTCTCACTTCACACAACAAATGCAGACATGGACACACACACACACACACACACACACACACACACACACACACACACACACACACACACACACACACACACACACACACACACACACACACACACACACACACACACACACACACACACACACACACACACACACACACACACACACACACACACACACGTTCGTCCAATCAGCTGCCGGTTATCATTTTTTGGGCGACTATACAGATTAGCGCCGCCTGCTGTTATGGAGATGTGTTACATCTCGCGCAGCATGTACACTCAAGTCGCTTCGGTGCGTTCCAAGAACTTTTTTGACCAACTTGAGGAGGCAGCAAAAGTCTATAACCACAGAAATAGAGTACGTGAACACTTGATCTACTGTACACAAAGAAGTGGGCATGCAATTTGTCTCTCATCAAACCCAACGTGCAGGGTGGTAGTGCCAGGGTAATCAAGGCTACAAACTGTGACAAAAGGCCATTAGCGCTGGAAATGCAAGCACAGGGATGCATGTGCACACACACTGCATTTGGATGTGTCACTGGCAAGCCGCATCGCATGCATGCATGCACAAGATCATAATACACATGGAGAACGAAGGACCCCCACAAACCCAACCACACTCCCCCATTGTAACCCATCAAGCATGACGGGAGACCTTGAACCACCTTGTCCTCTATAGCTCTCACAGAACACACTGTCCGCATGCCAAGCCCAGCTCCCTATCTCTCTCTCTCTTTCCCTCCCTCCACTTATTTGTCCTTCCCTCTATCCTCCCACTTCATCTCTCTGTTCTGATGTCACTGTGTAATGTGGTTTGTATCAGTTTCTGTCAAGTCCTGTTGGTTCCTATCGTTTAAGTAAACAATCTGAATGATGGATTGCAGGCTGACGGTCGGGGACAATTCCAGGCTCAGATCCTGTACCATATTGTACTGTAACTTACGTTAATAGAAAAGAAAAAGCCAAGCAACCAACCCCCGCTTTGCCTGTGAAAGGCAATTAACTCCACGTTGATAGCTCAGCAGTGGGAGGTGATCGGCCCCGTTCTGCTAGCTCCCTGATAAGAGCTGAAATGCGGGGTTTTTTTCCTTCTCCCAGCAGAAATGGTTTCTGCATGCTCACACCATACATACATGCATAGCTTTCAGGGTTTAAAGCTGTCACTCTCAGAAAGGGTCATTTTTACTGCCACTGGATATCAGTGACACCCACAGACCTGACCATGAATAAAGACACCCAGGCAGTGGGGCACTATGGGTGCAAATACATCATTCCTCAGTGAATGCTGAATATGTGTGATGCCAGTGCAAAAGTTAAATTAATGACGCTATCAATAAGGTTACACTCTAAATTGGACATTCATGAATCACTTACCAGTCCATTGCAATGCCATATTAGAAAGTAAACAGATTACTCATTAGCATTAAAGCATTAGCACCAAATTCCTCACAATTAACAAGAACAACCACTGTAATTTAATTGTACTGATCTAATGAGGATTGGCATGATGCTCATCAGATTTATATTTTATTATGTTTCTGCCCCGATGTATGTAGGAGGATCTTTTAAAACACATAAAATGGGTGTTCTTTTTAAAACCATTATCATCATCTGAAGGGACAAGCGTGTTATTTTCTCCTTTGACCATCTGTAAGTGTTGCCCTGAGGTGTCATAGAACACACACACACACACACACACACACACACACACACACACACACAAATAAGTAAACTCACATCCTGTTTTTTTAGCCACTGACAAACCACACACAGACACACACAGAAACACACACGCACTTATGTTTCCACTTGCTACATGTTTGTGTGACTTATTTTGTTAAAATGCAACATCACATACAGTGTGGGTTTTTACAGAGCAAGAATATTTTGACAAAAAGTAAAGTTGGTCTTCTGGTTAAATCCATACTGATTTTAGTAGTGTGTACTGTGCCAAATCAGGAAGCCTGCACAGTTCTGGCATTTATAAATATTTGAGTTTCTGATTAGATGCCATTGTGATACTCGTATTGTTTTGGTAACTGGAAATACATCCTCCTTACATATTTTAGGTTGACAGGAAGAGAAGGAACTACATTCAACATTGTACTTTCTCATCTTGCCCTTTTTAATGGAAAAAAAATTCTCTGTGTTCTGTCTCACTCCCTGTCTCTTGTCTTCATCTTTCCATCTGCCTCTTCTTCATATCTCCAATATATCTGAATAGGATGACAACTACCCATAAATTGATAATGAATTAATTATGTTATCAACGAACGCCTATTTATGGCAAAAAAGTCAATTACACCAAAGGTATTTAATATGCACAAGGGAACAGAATCCTCAAATTACTTGATATAACATCAGCAAATGTCTGTATTTGTGCTTTTTCTTACAATTTATCTATCATTAAATTGCTATTCATTATTTTTTTCTGGCCATCATGTCAGCACTAATTATAACAAGCTACAATTTGAAATGCACACAATGTACTTTATGTAATGTAACACAAACCCTAAATCGTGACAGTGTTTGCCCTAGTCTTAGTAAACATGACCCAATCTCTACCTGCCGGTTACTCATTCTTTATATCTACACACAGTATAATGTACATGCATTACCACAGGAAGGAAGAATAGGAGGAGGTTAGAGGCAAGCCAAAGACAGAGGAGCAAGACCATCTGAGCAAGGTAAAATGTAATTTTGCCATGTGAATTGGTATGTTAATTAACTCACATGAGCACAAGCAGTTGCAGCTGATAAATCAGGACAATATTAGTTCACTGCTAGCTATGGTCCCATGGCACTCAAGTGGATCATGTGACACACACACACACACACACACACACACACACACACACACAAAGAAGAAAACATTCTCAGAGCAGATGTCATGTCAGAAATGACGTCAGCACTTCTCACTGTCCCTGGCATCCTGCCCACAACATGAGAGCATGCATTTATTTCCTTCTCCTCAACCTCCCATTTCCTCTTGTCTGGTCAATTTCATTCATTCATTCATTCATTCAGTTGTCATTTATCTCCCAAATCTTGCTCTTCTTAGCCTTCTACCCTCTTCATACAGGGGTTTAACACCTGCCTGTGAAGAATACTTGAACACATTTTTCTTTTTAAATAACCCTAAAGAAAAGCGTCAGGTTTTTAACTGTGTTTATGACTCATACTATGTCTTTGGTTTTATCTATTTTAGAAACAGACAGGAAAGTAATGATTTTGATGTCACTTTCAGTGTTATACTTATTGCCAACTTTATTTATTAATTTCCTTTGTGTGACTGGCAATAGAGGTGAAAGTAAGAGTGCTGGTTGGGTGTAGGTATTTTCTAAAAGTCTTCATGGCTTGTTCTATACGAACTGCAAGCTCATCACCACACTGCTTTCTGACACCTCCAGTGCACACGTATACATCCACAAACACACACAGGCAGATACCATATTGCCTTTAGGCATTTTGTTCAATACGTTTTCATATATTATCAACATGTGAGGGTGAGATTTCAGATAATAGTGATTACATAACCTCGGGTCACGTTTTTCACTGTCAAAGGTCAGCAGGAGCCTGCAGGCGTACCAGTGATGGAAGCCCATGTGTGCGTGTGCCTGAAAAGCCCTGAGCTCATAGTTAGAGCTCGTTGTGTCACTAAAGTGACCAAACTTCCAAACTGTAAGTAAAGATTTGAGTAGGATACAAATGTATATTTCTATAGACAGTAACCAATTGTTATGATACAATGCAAAAATATTGAGGAATTTTTTTGTGATCAAATTTGTATTTTTCAATACTGGAGGTTGAGAATAACAATGAATGTTCAGCCTCTAAATACACCTGTAATACTGGACATGGATCATTTTAACAAAGAGTATACAAACATGGTATTCGTATTATGACAGACTTTCAGACTTTTTCTGAGTCTGAATGGCCTGAATAATTGCAACTGGCAATGTTGTAATTTCCACGTGAAAAGATAATTCAAGAATGTTGACCCACATTAGATTTAACCCCCTGCATTAAGTCTAAAGGTAAAAACATGCACATCTTTAGATGCAGTATAACAATGCATATTTATAGACCAAAAAGTAAAATAGTTTATACCAGGGCTCCTGGTATGAACTTTCACAGCCCTGGGTACCCTCCAGGGCTGTAAAAGCAATCATGCATTAACTGGTGGCCGCCTATCAGCAGCATTTTACTTATTACTTACTTATTATTTTACCTATTTATTCTTAGCTCTGGGTATAGCAGCTTCTGTTTCAAAGAAGGAAGAGGGCCTGAATATAAGTGCCATTTTCACAACATATTATTGCATACAGTTTACTGTTAATGTCAATCTCCTTGCAGCTATTTCCTTCTTTCTTACCCTCTCAGCTTCAATGCTGCTGTGAACTGCCCTGGTTAATCAATGACACTAATCATTTTATTAACCTCTAGACAGAGAACAAACGGCACTGCTGTCTTAGCTAATAAACGCAGCATGCCCCTGTAAAGGAAAATAGTGAACTTTTCCCACTGATAAATAACAAAGATAAAAATGAAATTAGTGGAGCTGATAAAATACATATTAAATATGTGCAAAGTAATTTGTGTCATGGAAAATGTGTTGTAAGAGATAACCTCTCCAAGATGGCATATTACGCAGAGACACAGCATACACTAGCATGCTGTAGGGACAGCATAGGGTCTAGTTTGAGTTCATTTTTGGTCTTGCACTTGTTACTCTGCCCCTACATCTGCTCTGATTGGGTGAGTATGTGCGATTGTGTGTGTGTGCACATACCCACCTGTTTGTGTGCATGTGTGACCCTCCCCTGAGTAACTGTCTGCCGAGACACTACATAGCAGAAAACACAGGGACCATACACAGTGAGGAGAATTACATAACGACAACGACACAGTGGTGCCAGGACCCCTTGTTTTCAGTCAGCTGCAAGCAAATACTGGAAAACAGATCTGAGTGACTGAAAGTGAGAGATGGAGTTTGGGGCTGTATGTATGTATGTATGTATGTATGTATGTATGTATGTATGTATGTATGTATGTATGCTGTGAGAGAGACAGAATTTCCTTTCCTAGCAAACACTCAACACTCTCATCTTTTTCTCTATTCCACTGCTGCCTGTATAATTCTGTGGAAGGATAGGAAAACATATGCAGGGGGAAATACTGTACAAGGCTTATTTCTTTCAGTGTCTACTTAGTTTATCTTAGGTCTTATCTTTGGTCTGAAAAGGATATCAGCTTATTGATGGTAATATAGAGAAAAGAGGAAATGGCGCTGTTATAGGTTCTGACAAGTTTGAAAAGTTGTGGGAAGGCAAAGTGCCTTTATCTTGCAACAACTTTAGATAAATGAGCTAAGCGGGTGTAAAAAAACATATTTGGGTGATATCAGGGTTATTTGCAACAGTACACAATAATACCATGTATTGCTTCTATTTATAAATTCATCTGTTTAACTGTTTAACATTTTTCAATATTAAAGTAGGACCTACAGTAGTTGGTGGGAAGTCTAGAAATCAAATTTAAATCTTTAGCATTAAAACAGAGCAGGTAGACACGGGTCTGGGACGCTAATAACTTTTAAACAAGTTTTGCATTCTGTCTGACATGTAGGGTGGTTTTTAGGCTTTTGGCTGCTGTAGCAAGTGTGCCTCCAGGTGTTGATAACCCTCCCAAAGCTCTCCTCACTCTTGCTACCCCTCCCTGTACACTGCTGCTCTCCATGCCCATTTGATTGCAATTTTTCTGGTGTGTGGAGAGGGACAGAAACTGCAGGTTTCATCACGCTTTAACTCAGCTCTTGCCAATGTCATCAGTGTTTCCCTCAATGTGCCCTCTCCGCTTTCTGCCTCGCCACAGCTTTTCAGTCTTCGTCTTTCCAAAGAACTCATACGCTAACTTAGCTGCCCAAAACAGCTCTGGCTTCGGTAGGGCGGGGGTGAATAATAATTCATTCTTGCAGTGCCCCAAATGCTCCCTTTTGCCAGCCCATATCCGCCTGCTTTTATATTTGGCAGCTGCCCAGAACATTCTTGTGTTATTGCAGTGGCTCAGTGTAAGGGGTCTACAGAGGACATAGACAGCTACACACATGCACACGAGTACCTAATGATGACGCGCACGCGCGCACACACACACACACACACACACACACACACACACACACACACACACACACACACACACACACACACACACACACACACACACACACACACACACACACACACACACACACACACACACACACACACACACACACACACACACACACACACACACACACACACACACACACACACACACACACACACACACACACACACACACACACACACACACACACACACACACACACACACATTTTGTCCTATGTGCTCTATTTTCCTACCCCTCTCCCCCCCATCCCCCAGCAGAAAGATGAAGTCTCTTCACAGCTGGAGGTTACTCCTGTTGACTGAACAAATGGGCTATAGCAGGCAGCTAGTATACCACGCTGCCGCAGTAGCTAAATACAGTTGATCAAGACACAGGAAAAACACACAAGCCCTATAGCTTTCCTCATCTATTTCTCTGCAAGGACATATCTGCTGTAGCTTAATGCTTCAAGTATTCCATTAAACACTGTGGTTTGAGTATACACACCCAAAATCACTGTGAGACACAAGGTAATCGGGCTAATCACACCAATGCTAAATTAAAACCTTATTCTGCTTCACTAAAACAAATGCTGTCAAGTGACTGTCCTTGGGAAAAGGGTTATAGTGAGGGGCATAGTAAATAGTCCCAGTACTGCATTTTAGTATACTGCATGTAATAAATATTTTCCTTGTATTTATTGGAATTGTCTTGGTAGCTGCAGCTGTGGGTGCAGTTAATTTTTCATGAGAAAAAAAAGTTGCTTCAATGCACTGAGGGTTAATGTAAAATAACTATGAGGTAGTAAATTGAGATTTAAGCTACAAAATGTGTTTTTGCCAACGTGAATCAAGGTTATGACACCGATTCTACTGATACTTCATAGAACAGCATGTTTTATAGGTGAGTCTGGTTTCTCTTAAAGTTAGATGTGCTGTGCATACAACAAAAGAGGAGGTCTAAGGAGGAGGAAGCTCTGTCCCAGGAACAAAATAGTAAGAATCACGTTTAAGACTCACCACTAAAGTGTGTTAAAACTTAGGTTAAATTTTGTGCAGCATTAACTCCACCTGACAATCTCATCAGGCCACTTTACCAACGAGCTTCTAGCTGCCCTCCTGAGGTTTTATTAGAGGAGCCTTGTAATGAAGCTCCTACGTAGATTCTGTGCTGATTAATAGTGGTAACTGCCATGGCCAACCTAAGGTGTTGATCTAGATACCTGAGAATGAGGCAGGTGTGGGTTAGAAGGCAGCATCAATATGTCCACGTCAGATAGGTTGTGTTTACACTGACACTAGCAGTGCATCAAATTGCGTAACCTCCTTGTCATTTTAATGGGGCAACTTTATTGGTGATTGGTGATTTTCATTCCGGCTTGTCATTGTTTAAAAAAAAAAAAAAACTATCCAGATAAATCGCACTATCCGGATAGAGTGAATTTGATTGTGGTTGGATGAGAAGTATAAACATATACCATTCCGACACCCTATTGGTTTGTATGCAATCCATCGCACCTGCACATGACACACATCACGTCACACTACAGCTAGGAAGTAGGAGACGTATGTAGCCTAGTACGAAGATGTCCGTGGCAGAGACTCAAGAGAACTTGAGCGAAATGTCCCAACCAAGCACCAGCGAGGAGGTTGGTAGCCAGGAAGACCAACCAACCCTTCTACATCCCCGGCCGTACCTGGAAGAATTTTTCAAAATTGTTGGATTCAATAACAACTCCTTTCAAATGTGCTGCAAGCTCTGCGCACCCAAGTACCACAAGCTAATTGTTTCCAATACTCGCCGTTGAATTTGAAAAAGCATATTGATATTATTTTTTTTTCCTTACATTACTTTCTTTTATACTTGAAGTAGTTTTGAAACCAGTACTTTTACACTTCTACTTGAGTAAAAAACTTGAGTTCATGCTTCAACTTCTAGAGAAGTCTTTATAAACCCTAATATCTATACTATATACTTCTACCTGAGAAATGAATGTGAATATTTGACACCTCTGATCAAATGAAATATATTATATTTTTATTCAAATGATATATATTATATTATATTTATGATAGATATGTGGACATGAATGAGTCTGAAGTCTGTATGGAAAACAACAGGTTGCCAGTGCCTGTCCAGAAGTAAAGATTAGATAAAGCATACTTGCTTTCATCATTCAACGTTTATTGTGGGAAGACTTTAAAAACAGGTGCAGTTATCACAACCATTATCTCTACAACCAGCAATACACCATTCATGAACTTTGCATTTTGATTATTCCTCACTGGTACTTTTGCGGCTGCAAACCAGCTCATCACAAGTTACAGTTTGACTGCTCTCATTACATGACTGCCCTCATAACACATGACCAACGTAACTATGGTAACAGTCTCCATAACAATGAGAGGCCCATACCAGGTCAACAAAGACTGGGATTCTCCTCAAGATGATTAGGTTATATAAATGATTAGGGCCTTCAGTATGCCTCTGAAATTACTCACAACTCTCCAGCTGAACATTGGTACACCTCCACCCACCACACCTGCATGGACGGACATAGGTCATCTTACAGACAACAGAAAAAGACGTAAGACTCGAGTGACTGTGTGTCACCTTTGTTTGCGGAGTCTTTCTACAGTTTGGCCAGACAGAATGAAATTGCAGTGACAGTACCTAACAGGAACAGGAACTCCGGGTGATGGATGCTAAAATATGAGTACAATAGGTAATCTAAAAAATAAGGAAACTATTTGAAATCTGTGTGAAACTTCAGGTACATAAGAAGATTAAACATAAAGAGGAAGAAGCAGGTTTTCATCCATCAACATGAGTTTAGGTACACAACAATCAATGTTGGAATAAATAAATGAAGTGCTAAAAAACTCAAGTTCAGTGAAAAGGAAAACTTTCTGCTATTACAGTTTATTGACATATATTGGTAAAACATGTTTTGCATTTTTCTTCCCTGTTAAATATAGTAAGTAATGGCGTTCAGTGTCTATAATAATTAAAATCCATTCATTTTGAGAACTGGAGACTGACATAATGTTTGCTTGTTTATACCCAAATAAATATTACAATGGAATACATCAGCAGCAACAGGTTAAACCATCTGTTCACAATAGTTCCTCAATAGATCTGTACATACTGCATTATCACATTTATAGAAAAATATATGAAAATCTACAAATATAAACTGAATTGTGAAAAGTGTTCAGACAAAAGAAAGGACTTATCCATTTCTTGCCTTCTGCAATCATGGGAAAAGAATGTTTTAAGGTACTGGTATTTAGATCTTTTAAAAGACATGTTAGTTGAAATAAAACCTAAAGAAGTAGTTATGTTTGCCCTCTTATGGACATAATGTGCAAAAATAAAAATTCCAATAGTTAGAACATGTGTTTTTTTATTGGATTGATCGGATCACAAGATGAAACTAAAAGATGATAAGAGTTTTCTGTGTGCTCTCGACAGTCAGTTGCTTGCTTTCCTCACTACCGTTTTTCTTCTTGTGCACTAATTCGCTCAAGCTGTATAGCCAGTCAGAGGGATTCCCCTCACCAAAGTCTCTGACGCCAAAAAAAGCTAAGCAGGGACAACAAGCAGGGACGGTGCACGACACACCGCAAAATCTGGGGAAAAATTCCAAACAATCTCCTTGGTTTGTCAGTACCTTTAGATTTAACAGTGTCACAATCAAAACGGTTGTGCTATTCTTGTCCTTATCAGGGTGATGCTCAGTGTTCCTTCATATTCTAGTAAACCATATTTTGGGTGTACAGTAAGTGTATTTGTGTTTGTGTGTGTAATGGGGAATAGCGGGCAGAGTGTCACATGGTCAATTAATAGATTTAAGAGGATTGCTCATGCCTCTGACTGACTCACAAGGTGCAACAAACTCCCACTCTATTGATGTTTAACTAAATTCCATTGTTAATAGAGTATTAAGAGTCACATGTCCTTGGACTGTGCACACACAACACAGGAATGCAGCAAATGACTACAGCAAGCAGATGTAAGTGTAAAAAGTCTAGAGATGCAATCAGAAACAACAATGTTGATGTGTTTGTATAAATAATGGGGCATGTTGTTCTGACCTGTCAGTGAGTAAGCAAGAAAAGTCAAAGTTATTTATACTAGTTGCAATGGCTTTTACTGAATGATCTCCTTTACAGTTTACAGATGTCCTAGACAAAGAAACAGTCCATGGCCCTGTCCCAAAGGACTATATCCTTGGGGATTTGTTGTCACCCCGATCATCATGGGAATAAGGGTGGCATGTTTCTGTGGTTTTTGTGACGACAAAAATGTGTCAGTCTTGGTCTTGGATGGGAACAAGCCCTCAGGGAACCATAGCAACAGCAGTGAAAATGTCAAACGCCAGACCTTAAGTGGTCTAGCTGGAGGGATTTCAGTGATTGAACTGCTGTGTAGCCAGCTATTCATGTTTCCCTTTCATGCTGAATTCATACGGTTTTATATTCATTGTTCACACAACTAGAGATGTTACTACTTTAATAGCATTAAAACATTGCAGAAGTTAAATAGAGAAGTTGCAATCTATTACAATGTAGCATGCCTGTTTATTCACAGTGGAATCTATCTGAGGCAGCTTGGCACCAAGTTAATGTTTCACCCCGGCTATCTCTAGCCTCTGGATATTACCCTTAAGAGGCTGGCTGGACTGTGCTAAATGGATGGATCAATTAAGCAACAGAAGGAGGAGGGATGGTGAAGTGGGGGTAGCATTACAGTGGGAAGTAGAGATTGATGGCTTAAAGAGTGCCAGAGAAGCTCTACTGCATGTATACAAGTGAGGCATCAGCACAGAAGCAGCATGAGCACTGAGCACACATGGGCACAACTATTGCTGTGTGTGTGTGTGTGTGTGTGTGTGTGTGTGTCTCTCTTCTCTCTCTCTCTCTCTCTCTCTCTCTCTCTCCTCCCCCGCCCCCCAAACCGGCAGCGTTAGATGGCCGTCCAGCAAGAGTCAGGGTCTGACTCTTCTGTCTTCTGTCTGAGGTGTCTGCCTGTTAAAAGGAAGTTTTTCTTTGCCTTTGTCGCACCAAATGCTTGCTCTTGGGGGAAATTGTTGAGTCTCGCCACTGCCCTGCACCAAGACAGACACCACTATTACCCCAGCAAGTAGATTTGTGTTTGACTAATTCTAAGCACTATGGTTACCACAAGTAATGATATAAATTCTGAGGTCTATAAAGGCAGACAGTTACAGTACAGCTAGAAGGGATTTGGAGTTTCTGTTCTACAAGTGGTATAGACCAAACATTTCAGACAGTGCAGACTCAGCTAATCAATCTAGCATGAATAACATCAGTTCTATTTGCGCTTTGTGCAGTACGTTAAACACCCTTCTCCTCAAAAAGTTTAATGATCTACCCACATTAAGTCCGCCACGGTAACAGGTTAGCATCTAAACAATGCTGTTACAAAGACATGATAATATAGGCTAAAGCTGCCTACATATTTCCATTTCTAAGTCTATGTAATGCAAGGTACCAAACTTGATCTGTCTTACTTCTTCAGTACCTCTCCACTTAAAGTGCCAGTTTTTACCCAAATTAGGATTTAAATGTCCGTGGGTAAAGGCAGACAGCTGCTAGTTGTTATATTGGAAATTGGCTTTGCAGGAAGTGGCTGCACAAACAGACATAAAAGTGTGCTGACAATCATATATGTGCACACTAACGCACAGCTTGGAGAGTGTGTGAAACATTCACACAGTGTGGCTGACAAGGGCCCCCCTCTCATCAGATAAACATTCACACACATTCATTCACACACACCAATGGAGCAGCATCAGGAGCAATTCAGGTTTTGCCCAGGGCCAAGGATCAAACCACCAACCTTCTGATTGCTAGGTAACCCCTCTAACCACCTGAGCCACAGTCGGCAACAAAATGAATACACGTGGGATAACTTTAATGTCAATGCTTAAAATGTGTTCAGCAAAGGATACACCTTTGCCTCAATATCCCAACAGCATACATTGCTATACTGGTGCCAGTGTTGTTAATGTATCAGAAGAGACCGCAACAAGATTAATTATTTGTCCCAATTCCTGATCCACACTAAAGTTTATTAAACTTAAGGATATTTCACAGTTTTAAGCAAAATACATATACTGTAGATAAAGTCGAAAAGCGGTCAAGGGCTGAGGTTCACATGTGTTTCTCAGGTAGCTTAAGCACTACTTAGGAAAGCCATCTTAATTCATTCTTGAAGTAAATACTAAATTTGTCCGTTTTTTCCTGGTGATATTTGTTTTATGATAACTTACCCTGCTCACCTATCAGGGATGCACGATTATGGCCAAAATGATAATCACCTTTATTTTTGACCAATATACAGATCAAAATTAATTATGATTATTTGTTGATTTTAACCAAAACTAATTTTATTATCACAAAGGCTATTTATAACTGCTTTCACATCCATATTGTGCTACATTCCTCTTATGTTGAAGTTGTACATACATGCATGCATGTATGCATCCATCCATCCATCCATACATACTGGCAGGTGCAACAATAATCTGAAATAAATAGCCTAGCCTACATTTAAAAAAATAAATAAAATGTAGCTCTGAGAACGCTCCATCACTTGTTTTCAACAATAACTGATCAAAAGAGCTAGGGCGAGAGGGGGAGTGTGATGGACGTATGCTACTCCCAGAGTGAGGGCTGACTCTTTATGAATGGGTCCAGCATGGATTGAATGGCGGATCAGCAGAATTACACATGTGGTGTGTATGAAATGTCTGTATTTTTATGAACTATGGTATTCTGGCCATGGGTCACATCTCTCGCCCAGGTTCAGCAGGCTCCGTCTCACACGTTATAATTCTACAAACTGAAGTTAGTTGCATTCAATAACTTCTGTGTTTTTCGTCTACATCTAGAAACTAAGCTGTGCGATGCAGGGAACAACTCTGACTGGCAAATGATCAGACAGTGGTTTACGGAGCAGTAGATTGGCTTTGTAAAAAAAAAAACAAATGCCAGAGCCTTCTATGAACGGAATGTCGCTTGATGGAAGACCCAGCCTCGACCCATCTTCAATGCTCTAACTGAGGGAAGGAGGTTGTTCCCCAAAATCTCGCAATACATGGCCCCGGTCATCCTCTCCTTAATACAGTGCAGTCGCCCTGTCCCATGTGCAGAAAAACACCCCCAAAGCATGATGCTGCCACCCCCATGCTTCAAAGTAGGGATGGTGTTCTTGGGATGGTACTCATCATTAGTTAGTTAGTTTGTGGAATTATGACCAAAAGTTCTATTTTGGTCTCATCTGACCACATGACTTTCTCCCATGACTCATCTGGATCATCCAAATGGTCATTGGCAAACTTAAGACGGGCCTTGACATGTGCCGATTTAAGCAGGGGAACCTTCCGTGCCATGCATGATTTCAAACCATGACGTCTTAGTGTATTACCAACAGTAACCATGGAAAAGGTGGTCCCAGCTCTTTTCAGGTCATTGACCAGCTCCTCCCGTGTAGCTCTGGGCTTCTCACCTTTCTTAGGATCATTGAGACCCCACAAGGTGAGATCTTGCATGGAGCCCCAGTCCGAGGGAGATTGACAGTCATGTTTAGCTTCTTCCATTTTCTAAAGCTGCTTGGCAATTTCCCCGTAGCCCTTTCCAGCCTTGTGGAGGTGTACAATTTTGTCTCTAGTGTCTTTGGACAGCTCTTTGGTCTTGGCCATGTTAGTAGTTGGATTCTTACTGATTGTATGGGGTGGACAGGTGTCTTTATGCAGCTAACGACCTCAAACAGGTACATCTAATTTAGGATAATAAATGGAGTGGAGGTGGACATTTTGAAGGCAGACTAACAGGTCTTTGAGGGTCAGAATTCTAGCTGATAGACAGGTGTTCAAATACTTATTTTCCTCACTGTATATTGGGTTATAAACTGAAAAGGACACAGGTCCACTAAGGTTCTATTAAAGCCAAACTTCTAATCACTAAGCGCATAAAAGCAATACATTGCATCCTTACCTCACCTTTGTATTGTTGCACATATATTAATGATAATATAGAAAGCTACTTTAAAACCCTGGCGGATCTGTCGTCACTATCTATGTGTATGCATGGCTTCACACGGAGAAGCAACCTGACACTGTCATGACTCAGTACTGGCTGCCAGCAGGCCACGCCTAGAAATAAACACACAAAGCAGACATATAGAGTATAATAGATTTAGACAAGACACACACATACGGGAATATGAGCCTGGTCTCCAGAAACAAAGGCAAGCACCTGGTTTCTTTTTTCTTGCTCTCAACGGATGTGGAGGGGTGTGTGTGTGTGTGTGTGTGTGTGTGTGTGTGTGTGTGTGCATCTGTGTTCAGACCTATAAATAGAGCCTGTGTCTTCCCTGGATCTCGCTCCAGTGGGATTCTCTCATATTATAATTAAATAAACTGCTGCAATCAGGCCCAGCTGTGCCCTCCATCCTCAGCCTGCATCAGTCAGTATCAATGCTCGGGGGCAACATAGAGGCTGGGGTGGCAGTGCATATGAGTACATGGAGATAGAAAAATCGAGAGAGACACAGAGGCAGATGGGAAGAGAGAGAGAGAGAGAGAGAGAGAGAGAGAGAGAGAGAGAGAGAGATGGACTAAGTTGCAAAACTGGGGCATTTTGCACTGAAGCCACCTGGGTATCACAGGAAACCCTGCTCAGGTGTTCTGGATGGGTTCCCCGATGTGCAAACCAGCAGAAAGGAAATGAAAAGGAGCTAGGCTCATCTCTTTCATCCATTATCCCCCTTCTCTTGCCCTTTTCCATTGTTCCGTTTCTTCTTTTTACTCTGAATTATTCTGCGAATTCTTTGCAGTGTCCTCTCCCATTTGGTCTCTTTCAGCAAATTGGCTACCATCAAACATAAATATTTGTTGCCCAGATTCCCCATTTGAATTGATGTACTGTATTGCTATAGGAGACCCCAAATAGGAGGATTTTGTAACCTCACATTTTATGCAGAAAGATAAATATGTCATAGGAAAAGCTAGAATGATCATAGTCATGATGGGACTATTTATGGAGTATGTAGCTACAGTATAGTAAAATAATTTCACTGGCCTCTCTGAAGACCCCTCTGACAACTTTAAGGGATAGGGCAGATTTCACACGTGCAGTATGGTGGTTAAAGTTAATTAGTGGAAGTAATATTAATGCATGGGCATTAGATAATGCTACGATTATGTGAAAGATGTCCCAGCAAGGCTGTAGTTGTCTGATACAAATTAAGAGTAACTGACAAATGGAGTCACACCAACACATCACCCAATAAGGTGAATAGGTGTATGATCTCTTTGCCCTCTTCTCTATCCTCTGATCATTATTCATGCACATCCCACAAAACTGTCCAGCCTTCTTTTCTCATTCTAAAACAATATCTTTTAATAGTGTATTTTACATATTGTTATGTTTCTATTCTATTTTTACTGATGAGCTTGTCTGTTTTAGTACTTTGCTTTGTTTATTTCCTTTTAATATGTTATTGAATGCACCAAACACACCAAAACAGATTCCTTGTAAGTGAATACTTAATTTGGATAGAAGTCCTATTCTGATTCTAAAACAAACACACAACAGAATACAGCATCTTGTGTGTGTGATGCTTGATGTATCTCTCAAACCTCTCTGTATCATGGAACCATTTTCTTTGTTAAATAGCTCCACGATACCGAGAGGAGATTCTACACTAAAGATGATGTATTCTGTTGAGGATAGTTAAATCCTAATGCTCTGCTGTGGTCCAAAAGGTTTTTGTTAACAGGCCACATTTGCTGCAATAGTGCATTTCTGACCACAGCATCTGAAACCTCAGCTAATGCCCATGCATCAATATCACAACCAGTGAGTAATTCATACCACCTTATGTAAAAAAAAACTTCAAAGTAATGTCACACATTTGGTCCAATGTCGTTATAAAACATATCCTGCAAGCTTTGTAATGATTGGACAAACACTGCACATTGTTTAAAATGCCTACAACTGATTGGTCAAAAACATTTATTTTCAATTCAGTGTGATATGTAGCTCAGTCCAGCTCACATCAATTTGAGAAAAGCAGATGACCAACACAGAAAAAAATGCTAATAAAGCCGCAAGCTGCGATTCCAAGCTCAAATCTTGATTTGCGTCATTCCACGTCCAGTTATTGTGCATTTAAAGCACACCCAATTGGGCTCATATTTCTATAGAAGCATACCATTTCCAGTTATTCCCCCAAGTTTCATGTTTCTAGCTCATTTCAGCTCACAGGAATTTGAGCCGGCGCAGCAGACAACAAATAATAACAACAACAACAACAACAACAACAACAACAACAACAACTAAAACATAGAAGTGTTGAACCCTAAAACTAAAATTAGTATTGCAACATCCTCCGAGCCCCACATGATATTCCTGTTTGGGCCTCCTGTTAGAGCTCCACCAGGCACCCTAAGTGTAAAATACTAAACTGTAGCTTCTAGTAACAGCAGCATAGGCTGCCTTGCTCCTGGTTACCATCTATAATTAATGGGCTGGTGCTGCTGGTCCTTGTCCTGTTTCTGAACAACCCCCCCCATTACACCACGTGGCCATTACAGCCCTACAATAGTCAACACCCAGGAGGATAGATACGGCCAAAAGCAGCTCTCAGACAGTTACAAGACACCATCAATACTTGAGCTGGAAAAAGTGAACAAATGAATGAAGGATTATTTTTACCCATGGTTGCTCAACAATTTATCTGTTTATTTGTTTCAAATTTAGATTATGTTGTAGATGTAGATGTTATTGGGATTTACACAGGCTGCTCCTGTCAGTAAACTGTCCTCCACATGAGAATTGATTAAATTATTGATCAAGTTGTCCACAGCAGGTAAAAAGCGTGAATGGATCAATACCCATTTCGATGTGTAAGTAGGACCAGTTCTCTCTTTGATGTATTAGAAAGGCTACACATGACATAAACACCATTTCACTCATACAGTCACTCTCTATTCCAATGATTGGCTCTCATGTTTGGCAGTGAAAAGTCCTTACCTATTGATTGTAAATGTGTTCAGTTGGAATGTTTTTTTGACTTTCTTGGGTAAACTATAACATTGGTCTATCTAAGGCTGGGTACCGAATTCAA
Organism: Percina caprodes; assembly: GCA_013375575.1. Taxonomy (NCBI): domain Eukaryota; kingdom Metazoa; phylum Chordata; class Actinopteri; order Perciformes; family Percidae; genus Percina; species Percina caprodes. The sequence goes on from JABXJD010000145.1 coordinate 1,457,709, forward strand.
TACGTTTTAGGCACCAACTAAATAGCCTCTAAAAGTATCCAGAATTGAAAAATGCCTTGTCACTCAATAACCGATTTTCAATACCTAAGGAGTAAATCTCATCAGCGACAGTGAGCCAATAAGCATGCAGCATGTTTCTACCAACATCGAATAATGCTTGTGATTGGCTGTCTAAAGTTACACACCGCAGAGGTAGGTAGTCAAAAATTTACGTTACGCAGAGAGATGGGGCTCACGTAGTGTGAGCTGGAAACTAAATAAAAAGATTTGTGCCGTAATGTTGTAATTTGTTTTTGATTTATAAAATTGGTATCGAAAGAAGTATCGTTTGAAAACCTGTATTTAAGTCACGGTATTCGCTAACAATCCCAGCCCTGGGTCATTGTATTAGGGCTCAAATATCTTCAGTACACAATGTTTCAAGGAAGTCCAACCTTGCCAAGCATGCCTGTTTAGCCAGCACAACAGGATATCCAACTAACTGGGGCTTAAGCAAGAAGGCAACTTTCAAAATTCTAACTGCACTTGGTCAAATATTTCCTTGTGAACTTTATCCCACAATTTAAGTATATAGGCAACCATGTAGTTGCTGCTCACTTGCACATTCATCAGGGTTAACAATTAAAACATCACAATAGGGTGGCCAGATAGCTCAGTTGGTAGAGCGGCCGTCCATATATAGAGGTTTACTCCTCAACGCAGCGGGCTCGGGTTTGGCCCCGATCTGTGGCCCATTGCTGCAGGTTGTTGCTGCTTGTCGTTCCCGTGTCGCTCTCCCCCCTTTCATGTCTTCAGCTGTCAAAAATAAAGGCTGAAAATGCCCCAAAAAATCTTTAAAATAAATAAATAAAACAGATCTTGTTGGCACAGAGTTAATATATAATTAAGTGAAAAATGGAGGCGCTGTGGCTCAGGTAGAGCAGTTGTCTGCCAATCGGAAGGTTGGTGGTTCGATCCCTGGCCCTATTGAAGTGTCCTTGGCCATCGGAGTGTAAATGTGTGTGAGTGTTTATCTGACAGGCAAGTAGCACCTTGAACGGCCGCCTCGGCCAGTGTATGAATGTGTGTGAACGGTAAATGGTTCCTGTACTATGTAACAGCTGTCATTGAGACTAGAAAAGCGCCATATAAGAACAGTCCATTTACAGTCCATTATACAAATGTTTGGACATCAAATGGGTGATACTGACCCATAAAATAGTAGCCTACTAAAACAGAAAAAAATAGCATGCATATGAATCTATGTATCTAAGCTGACAGGATGAGTTGACAATGGCTCAGCTAGCAGGTGTCAAGAAAAAAATAGACTGATGTTACACACATGTCCACACATGCATTCATTGAAAGAGACAAAGAGTGATAAAACAAAAAAGGCGGGGTGATGTGACACATTAATAGAATAATGATAGCAGAAATTCAGGACATTCAATATAACACAACTGCATGTGACTTATAGACAGCAAATTATGTGAGAATGTATTTGTTTGTCAGTGCTCTCTATGTTAAGATTGACTTCACAAATGTAATTTAGGCCTATGAATCAATGACTCACAACGTGACCTTTGCTCCGCTAAAAAAAAAAACAGTCAGACAGAATAAGAAAGGCAAAGTAGGCTGCACATGATTAAACTTTGGCTATTCTATGGATGTCAACAATAAACCCAAAATCAAAGCCAAATGCCATATTTTGCCTGTGGCCCCAGTCACTACTATACACATAATAATCATAGTTGCTAGGCCTGCTAACATCAGCATGAATAGCAGCCATGATGCTCATCAGTAGCACTATTATTATCATGGTCAGGTACATGGATATTATAGGATTGCGTTCCAGCATCCAGCTGAGTCTCATCATCGATCGGGAGAGATCCAGGCTCAGCAGAGGAGCATGGCCATTTCGCCTGTGCACACTCCCAAGCCGAGCTGTCACACATGACCTAACAGCCCATGCAAACAAAATCACCTTACCATAACGTCTAATTATTTCAAATACAATCTTCAATTTGTTTTCACTTACCGATTCCGGGGGCGGAGTAGATGAAATACAAGGCGGAGGTGGACAGTGAAAAAAGGAATAAAAGCCCAAGGAATGACCTTCTCCGGAAACGCAAATGTGTCGGCATTATACAGGCAGCACAAGCACACACAGGCACGTTAAATTCAACAACGATAGACCAGCTCTGATGTGTCCAGATGCCAAAGACAGTGGTCGGCGGACAGCCTGGATTAAATGAGCAGAGTAGAGTGGCTTGTCTGCGGCAGCGATGAGGAACCAGGCGACGAGGAAGTCAGTATATCCGCGGCAGGCAGTGAGCGCAGGAGAGGACCTGTATTTAATCAAGACATTCAAATTCCATTCCTGAGAGGAGGTTTCAGTTGTGAATGTATCGGGTATATGCCGAAACGGTTGATGATAACGCAGATTAGCCTGGCCTGGAATTTTCAGTGAGGGACCATCATTTGTCTCACACACTACGTGGGCGATGGTGTGTGACCGCTCCTGCGCTTTGCCTGCCTGCCTACCAGCCCTATGAATGGGACTGCCTCTCCGCAAAATGAGCAATAGCAAAGTAGGCGTTAACGATACCCAACAAAACAACGTGCCCGCAACGTAACCTGGCGACCAACCATTCGAACGAACATAATATGACACTTTGACGTTATGGCATATTGTTTTAAGCTAGTGCTATATTATTTCGTTTAACAGGATTAATTGGGTCTGATGATTTAACTAGCTAGCTATATGACTAATCCAAGCACCAATTTAACTATTGCCAGCTCAGTAATCTGTGTGTGTTTATTTGATGGGCAGGTGGCACCTTGTACGGCAGCCTCGACCACAGTGTATGAATGTGTGTGAATGGTGCGTTCCTGTGTGTTCCTGTAGGAGACTTTATTGATCCAGTGGTAAAATTCACAAGTTGCCAAGTTAAGCGGAAGTAGTCTACTTTTGCTGTTATTTTGGTGAAAGTAACTCAAAAGTAATGCAAAAGTACTGTTACGCAATACAATTCAGAGACAGTTATATTGTAATATAGTTACTCTCAAATGGCAGTAACTAATGCATTACATTTTGCAAGTAACTTTCCCAAAAGTGTAGATGTCCTATAGCTGTAATGGCCACCCTATAGAAGAGTATAATGGGCTTGTAGTGAAATTATATATGTAATTTACACCCATCTGATAATAATACTACTAATTCCAAATTGCATGTGTTTAACATATGCAGGTAATTTGCAGCTAATACAGGCTACAAATTAAACTACAGTATCCTTGAAACAGCAGGTGAACGGGTGACGCTACACTACAATGGCTTATGGGAAATTGAGTGCACCAGAGTTTACTCTGAACCATTGCCACTTTATGTATACTATTAAAATTAGAATCGTATCCACTTTGACAGAAACATATCTATTTGTTTGACAATGGTTTTATCAAACTGCGTGTGTCTGTGTCTTTGTTAGACCTTCTGGTCATGTATGCAAAGTAAAGACTACAACTCCCTACAAAAATGGTTTTACCAGGAAGTGTTGTGATGTCAACATATGCAGTGAGCTGTCGACATGGGACTTCAATGCTTTTTTAATACAAAACGTTGTTTTGGGGGTTAAATGCACTGGTTTGAGAATGCAAGGTGTTAACCATAAAGTTGTTTTGCTGTCCGTTTTGCTGTTATTTGTTAATCCGTGCGTGCCAGAGCGAGCCGAGAGGGAAAGCTCGTTGGACCTGCATGAGAGAGATGACGACGGAGGGGATGTACACCATGCTCAAGTTGAAAACCAGGAAACATTAGTAAAAAATAAAAAAGAAGATGAACACGATTTAATAAACCCACAGAAGGATGGACAGTCTGTCAGGTTGGAGTGCTCTCACTTTGAATTAATTTAGCCCAATTTTGTAGCTAGCTAGGTAGCAATAGCTTATTTATTATAGCTGTTTGTAATGTTACTAACCGGTTTCCAATGTGACGCTATTGCACTCTAGCTAACGTTAACAACCAACTATAGACATGTTGCCAAGTTAACCTACAACAGTACGTGCAGTAAAATTGTACACGATTAAAAACGGTTTTTATAAAATGATACATTTTGGCTTGACAGATATAGCTAGCTTAGCTATAAACATAACACTGCCTCTACTTGAACACACTTTTCTAAGACCCTTTCTTTTGAGTCTCTAGTGTAGCCAGGTGTTAACCCTTTATTGATTAATGATTAAAGCAAGTAAAGTTAGTTGTAACATTCAAAATGTACTGGTTTACACTAATTGTACCTTTTAATAATAATTTTAACATTTAGGAGGGGTCAGGTGTATAAATAAGGGGTTTTATTAGGTTAGATTTATTGTAGAGCCCAACCGATGAAGGGTTTTTAAAGGCAGATACCGATACAAATATTTGGTTATTTAAAAATCCAATATTCATATATGCACACACACACTACAGTTCAAAAGTTTGGGGTCACCCAAACAATTTTGTGTTTTCCTGAAAAGTCACTTATTCACCACCATACGTTGTGAAATGAATAGAAAATAGAGTCAAGACATTGACAAGGTTAGAAATAATTATTTGTATTTGAAATAAGATTTTTTTTACATCAAACTTTGCTTTCGTCAAAGAATCCTCCATTTGCAGCAATTACAGCATTGCAGACCTTTGGCATTCTAGCTGTTAATTTGTTGAGGTAATCTGGAGAAATTGCACCCCACGCTTCCAGAAGCAGCTCCCACAAGTTGGATTGGTTGGATGGGCACTTCTTGCGTACCATACGGTCAAGCTGCTCCCACAACAGCTCAATGGGGTTCAGATCTGGTGACTGCGCTGGCCACTCCATTACCGATAGAATACCAGCTGCCTGCTTCTGCTCTAAATAGTTCTTGCACAATTTGGAGGTGTGTTTAGGGTCATTGTCCTGTTGTAGGATGAAATTGGCTCCAATCAAGCGCTGTCCACTGGGTATGGCATGGCGTTGCAAAATGGAGCGATAGCCTTCCTTATTCAGAATCCCTTTTACCCTGTACAAATCTCCCACCTTACCAGCACCAAAGCAACCCCAGACCATCATATTACCTCCACCATGCTTAACAGATGGCGTCAGGTATTCTTCCAGCATCTTTTCATTTGTTCTGCGTCTCACAAACGTTTTTCTTTGTGATCCAAACACCTCAAACTTGGATTCATCCGTCCACAACACTTTTTTCCAGTCTTCCTTTGTCCAATGTCTGTGTTCTTTTGCCCATCTTAATCTTTTTCTTTTATTGGCCAGTCTCAGATATGGCTTTTTCTTTGCCACTCTGCCCTGAAGCCCAGAATCCCGCAGCCGCCTCTTCACTGTACATGTTGACACTGGTGTTTTGCGGGTACTATTTAATGAAGATGCCAGTTGGGGATCTGTTTCTCAAACTAGAGACTAATGTACTTATCTTCTTGCTCAGTTGTGCAACGCGGCCTCCCACTTCTTTTTCTACTCTGGTTAGAGCCTGTTTGTGCTGTCGTCTGAAGGGAGTAGTACACACCGTTGTAGGAAATCTTCAATTTCTTAGCAATGTCTCGCCTTCATTTCTAAGGACAAGAATAGACTGTCGAGTTTCAGATGAAAGTTCTCTTTTTCTGGCCATTTTGAGCGTTTAATTGACCCCACAAATGTGATGCTCCAGAAACTCAATCTGCTCAAAGGAAGGTCAGTTTTGTAGCTTCTGTAACGACCTAAACTGTTTTCAGATGTGTGAACATGATTGCACAAGGGTTTTCTAATCATCAATTAGCCTTCTGAGCCAATGAGCAAACACATTGTACCATTAGAACACTGGAGTGATAGTTGCTGGAAATGGGCCTCTATACACCTATGTACATATTGCACCAAAAACCAGACATTTGCAGCTAGAATAGTCATTTACCACATTAGCAATGTATAGCGTGTATTTCTTCAAAGTTAAGACTAGTTTAAAGTTATCTTCATTGAAAAGTACAGTGCTTTTCCTTCAAAAATAAGGACATTTCAATGTGACCCCAAACTTTTGAACAGTAGTATATATATATATATTATTTTTTTTAAATCCAGAAACTCTTAACAAAGCATAAAAAAAAGATTTCCCTAACATTAGTTATTTGTATTTATTTATGAGTTCTCACTAAAATAATGTGATAATAATTTGTTTTATTGTCACAAAAGAACAGAGGAACATCAAAATGAATTAAAGTTCTGATATATAAAATTATAAAAATAGAAACGTAAGATATGAAACTTAAAGTCCTTTTGAACAAAAACATTAACAAAAAAAGTCAGTGTTGCCAACAGGGACGTTGTAGAGTGCCCTATGGTGGACAAACTATGCAACACCAACACTCATAACATGGTTGACCATCCGTTTTTATTTTATTTTTTAAATATGAATTTATCAGAATCCTTTAATGATTCAGTCATTTTTTTGATATTCATCAGAATCAGTGATACAGAATCAGTGATTCTGATGAATGAAGTATTGGCCATTATAAATGCCAATACCGATATATCGGGAAATACCTAATATCGACTGATAATATCGGTCTGCTGATATATTGGGCAGGCTCTAATTTATTGTCCTAGAGGAAAAAATTTTTTACAGCCAGTACACAGAAACATTGTGATTTGAATGGTTTCGTGATTTGTGACGTATATGGAATCCAAAGCCATATATTTATTGAGCTATATAGATTAATTGTATGCATCACACCAACATGCTTTTTCCTCCTGTCTCCTTCCAGCAAGTCCAATGACACTGATAACTACAGCAACGAGACCCTCCACTCTACAACACCTGCTGTCAAGCCGACGACCCAGGCACCCCCAACCGCCAAGCCCATTCTGCCTGTACAGACAGGGGTCAAGGCCCAGGAAGAAGAGCAGTCTAGCGGGTTGACCATATTCTTCAGCCTGCTGGTTATTGGTCGGTAGTCTCTCGGTTGCTCCGTTGCTGAGTATCTGTATCTGTAACTGTCACCATGCTCACAGTTTTTGTCCCCTGGCACATTGTTTTACAAGAGGAATCTAGTCTAGTATCCTTCTGAAAATACAGGATAGCAAGGTAGCCGGAAATATTTCCACAGTGGCAAATATGATCACTGTGGTTTACGCAATATACATAACTTAGACCTCATACAGCTAATAATGGAGGGAAAATAAACAACCACTTCATTGGATGGTGATGAAGGAAGTGGATAAAGCAAAGGATGTGGTTACATATGAATACAGTATGTGTAAGTTCACAAAGAGCTTCTTCAGAAACAAAGTGCCCATTATGCACTTTAGTTCACTGAAGGTTAAGTCACAGGCTTTCCACTGTAAGTGTACCAACAATTTGGCATAAATCATGCATAAGGTTACCAATTAGACTTATTGACTTTGTAGACACATAAGCATGTTACTTAGTCTTGAACCAAATGTTTCAACATAGCAAATCTTTTATTGCTTGCAGGAAGCACAACATGCAGAAAATCATAGTAATTTGTCTTCTGAAGTTAATACCATCTCATCAGTGGTTTGACTGAGATGGTATAGATCAATAAATGAGAGGCTACCTCAAAGTAAAATACAGAAACCACACGTTAGTTCTAAAAAGACCTTCTGAGAAACCATAATAACATTATGTACCTTATGTGCTTTAATCAGGCCTAAATTGAACCTATGTCCCTTACGATAAAACAGTCCAGCTTTGATGAACTAGCTTCTGCTGTTGCATACACTGTGTCTTATGACTATCTCATTTGCTGCACTGCATTTCTGCCATATGTATAAATTGCCGTTTACTTTACTTCATTATGGTCTCATCATCATAATCGTGCACCAATAGAGCACATTGATATACATGGTCTATCGTACTCTCATAACCTAATTTGATGGTTTTTTTTTTTAAAGATTTTTATTTTTGGCATTTTTAAGCCTTTATTGACAAGACAGCTCAAGAAATGAAAGGGGAGTGAGAAGGGGGAATGACATGCAGCAAAGGGCCGCAGGTCGGAGTAGGACCTGGGCCTGCTGCGTCGAGGAGTAAACCTGTATATATGGGTGCCCGCTCTACCAACTGAGCTATCCGGACACCCTATTGTGATGTTTTAATTATGGGCAATTATCTTTATTGTACAGTCTCAGAATTCTTAATTTTAAATGCCAAGCAACTGCTTTGTAGGCCTATTTATGTCAAGCAACTGTATTTGACCTCATTTCTATAAAAATTTTCATAAACTAGTATGATGTGAATTAAAGTATCCATTTAGACATTCAATGAGATGTGATATGAATTTTCATTCAGACATCCCTGTCCAATCTGCAGTAGTTTGTGTGAAGGAAAGCAGCCAGAGAAATGATCTTAACACTATATGATGTGGGGGCTATTTTGGGCTGATTTAAGATGGTGTGACATGATGTTTGGGACATGGATGTATTTGTCCTAAATACTCATTCAGTGTTCTTTTCTCTCATATCACCCCAGGTATCTGCATTATATTGGTGCACCTGCTTATTAAGTTCAAACTGCATTTTCTCCCCGAGAGTGTGGCTGTGGTGTCCCTTGGTGAGTACTTCTTATGGAACATGTTGGACATGGGGCAGTTTTAGTACAGGAAACTAATGTTGAGACTGATTTGGGAGTATTCCAAAATACTCCACTTTTATTTTTTAGAGCACATATAAAACTTTTTATTTGAAAGTTGATGTCTGTTCTCATAATTTACGTCTTTTACTCTAGCCACTCTTCCTTGTGTTGTCTCTCTTGCACATATTGTATGTCATAGAAAATTCTTAACATTATTGCCCATTTGTGTGTGTCCAGCTGTGGATTAAAACCACTATAAGGTTACAGTACTAAAATAATTTCCGTCTAAGTCAAATGAGCAGGGCAAGGCTAACCCAATGGTATCATTGGCAGCCTTATCCAAGATTTAGGAAGTGCTCTGTTGTAAAAAGATTTATTTTAGTTCTTGTGGGAGGTCACTCTAGGTTAATTCTACATCCTCTCCCTTTTTTTTACATGTTTGTGCAGTTACACTCACTCAAACTCAACTGACACATGATCTGACTTGACCCTGAAGGCCTTTTCCTTTTGCCTGAGCTTCATATGAGACAAAGCTTGTCTCACTGTTTGGAGCATGGGGTTCTGCTTTAGAGAGATAACACTTTGCTTGCAGATTAGGAAGGGTTGCTCTTCCTCTCCCATCACTTCCTCTCTCTCATTCACCAATTGTCTGTTTTCCTCCATAATAAACCCCTTCAATCTGCCTGCATATATCTGGGTCTTACACAATGCGTTGATGCTTTTGCTTAGTTTTTCCATCTTATCTCTCTGCTCTTTCTCTGCTCTTTTTACATCTTTGTGTTTTCCTTGACCTTTTAATCAATGTTCTGCTGGGCTGTGTAACAAGAGAACTGAAGGCCCAAGGGGACTTTTGCTACGACAAAACTACGACAATAGCCTTTTTACACTATTCATATACATTTTTTTCCTGAACTATGGTGGACAGGCCTCCATTTGTTTTAACCACTAAAACAGCACTTTGCCATACGTTCCCACTCCATCTGTGTTCTTGTTGTATTGAAATATTCATATGAAGTAGTAAAATATTTAAACCATGGTATTTTTCGTTTCTGTTCAATTTCTCCAGGAATTCTAATGGGAGGCTTCATTAAGATCATTGAGTTCTTGGAACTGGCCAACTGGAAGGTATAGTTTCACTCCTTCACAGCTCTTTGTGTCCACATTACACTGGCTACAGTTTTAGTTCTCAGTTAACACAGTCAATGGTGCAAACGTCTGCATTGCTCAAGTGTTTGCTTATTGAAAACATAATACATCAAGCCTATAGTATGTAATAGGTCTGCACGGTATGAGGAAAATATTTAATTTAAATTATTTTGACTGATATTGCAATTGCAATAGGATTCACGATATTGAAGGGAATGATCATGTTTGTAGCATTATTCTCATTTTCATTGTGCAATATTGAATCTAAAAAAATGAAAATGAGTATGGTGTGATTTTTGCGAGGATCTTGAGATTTTTTCTGTAGTCTGTAGGATAGGATTTGTAAGCCAGGACGTCAGAATGTTTTGACACATATTTTGCCTTTAACAAATAATGCGCTCTTCTGCAATTTGGATATTGCACTAGTGCATATTTCAATAAAATTGCGATTAATTGTTCAGCCCTAGTATATAACCGGTTTTTCTAGTTCTTTTATGATGCACTTATCCTACAGAAAATTCTCTGGAAACTCCCCACCCACTACCAACCCAATAAACAAACCTCTCTCCTCTCTGTGCTAAAGATTTCCATCTGTCTTTCTGTGTGTCATTCATTTCCTGGCCACTGTTTTTGTCACAACTCGCATCTCTCTTAATCTCATCATCTCCACTCTGTTATCTCCCCACTGTGTCCCGATGAGCGCTTCATTTTTCTCCTGGTTCTCACAGCCTTCAATTAACATTCCTTGTTTTCTGCCAGTGAATGAGAGAAATTCACAAGAGATGCAGAGGGAGGGAGAGGGGAGAAAAGGGGACAGCTTGTGTCAATGTTTCTTACACACTGGGGGCCATTGTTTTTTTAGCCTGGGGGCCCCTTGGTGTTGCAGAGTAATTGGCGCACTACTAGTAACCGGAGCCCCTTTCCTCAGTTTCCCCTGTCCTGTGAATCTCTAGACTGCTATCTCTGTGTATTACATCAAACAGACCTGCTCACCTGTCCTTATGTAGTGTAGTAGGCAGTGGCTTCATGACATGCTTGATAAAAACAGTCTCAGTAGAGTGTAATGAAGTTACACTGTGATATACAGCAGCTTCTTTGCAGGGACATGGATATGCTAAGTGGTTTGTAGGTCTTTGGTGACTTCAAAAAAAACCAGGGCTTGATGTAAATCCATTATGTCTGACCTGTTTGTTTCGGAGATCCCCAAGAACAGGATGCACCATGTAACCTGTTCAGGGAGCAACACAGCCGGTGGCATAACTGTGATTCTGTCAGCATTATTTTTTTCAACTGCAACTGTTTTGAAATTGTGCATACAGTGCACTTACTCACACATCCATACATTACCACCACAGTCAATGGAATGCATCTGTCTTTTTCCCAATCACTAGCTCATTTTGCAGGTTTAAACTAGATGTGCCATCTTTTAATGCTGGCGCTATCTCTTCCAACTAGCATGTTTCTAAAAATGGCTCACTTGGCTAATCTAGCAAGCCTCCAGGACTGCCCCACAAAACCACCAAGGGTGTACAACCCCCTCGGGCAGCAACAGCATCCTGTCATCACTGGCTTTACCCTTGCCTTTCAGCACCAAACTGCTTTCTGTGCTTTTTATTACCAACCCCTCTACCTCTGGTCCTCTCCCTACAATCCAGCATATAAAGAGAATCTTTCCCTTATGTGCTTTTCTGGGACTGTTCACTGCTTCTCCTTTTCTCTTATCTGCCCATCTCACCCCTGTGCTCTGACACAGATTGAAGAAGAAATAGCATGCTGGTAAGAAGTAACATGCAGAAGCAATTTGTCTCCTAGGAAAAGCACAGAGAGGGATACATAGGTGTATATATTTGCATCTACAGTGAACTCCAGCTAATAATTTAGTTTTCTCTCTGTACTGTATTATGTTGCCTCGTTCTCCTCAGTGGCTGCAGTGGTGTGTTTTAAGCCTCAAAGGGCAGCACATCTTTTTTAATATATCTTCCCCACGCCAGGGAAAGAGCGACACAGGGAAAACAGTTTTAATTGTGGTTTCAGGGGCCTTTTTCCCATGTGGTGATGTCACTGTGTCAGAACCGGGCCTCCAGGGAGCCTGTGCGCGAAGGTCTCTCCATCGTTCCTGCTCATATTTTTTTCTGTTTCTGTGCTCCCTTCATCTTTGGCATTCATCTTTTCTCATTTAGTTCAAGCTCTGTCTCAGTGCTTCCTCTTCTATGCTGTCTGGTTTTATCCATTTCATCTATCCTTCTCTTACAACATACACAGTATTTCTCCACTGTTTATCACTCTCAGCATGCCTGAAATCTCATATTGCCTTCTTAGGCCACATCTTTACTCAACTAAATGATTAATCAGTTAATCAAAAAAGTACCTTTAATTGCAGCCCTACTAATATTAGAACTTTATCAACAAAAAATTGCAAAGCACTAGCATGCTGACATCCGCTTATTAAAATGTGTATGCAGGTCTGCGTGTGCTTCAGTCTCTCCAGTAGACATCACTGTATGTGGCAGGGAAACATGGGCATGTGTGCATACATGCAGCTGTAGATGTCAGATTGCGGTGCATGCCTGGCATACCTTCTTGTGTCTCAGGTGTTAATATTCATTCCTGACCTTTCATCTGTCCTGAAGGGTAAAGTTTGGCCAGAAATAAATGTCAAGAAAAGTGGTAATCTGGGAGCAGTTCCTGTTGGCCTTATTTGCCTGAAATTTAAATGAATAATGATACAAAGTAAGCAGGAGCATAGCCTTTTATTCCAGCATACATTATGTATAGGATGTCTTCTATTCCTGACCTACTTGTTGCCCAAATAGTGTAGGTTGGCGTCGTCAAATCGTACCAATTATCGCTGTCCTACCATTGGAGCCAAAGTTAATATCCTTACAGCCAAAAGTCGGTGCACTTTAAATGACATGCTGTGGCATTGTCTCATGTCATTTGCCATCACATCATGCTTATTTGGTTAATAGCCCTATTTAATTGGTTAGATGGGGAAAAAAGATTCATTCAGAAGATTATGAACTAGTCATGTCATCATTTTTTGGATAAATTGCCAGCACTGTCATTTTGAATACTTAATTAAAACTTTGCATTCTATGTCAAATAATGGATAATTGTAGATTAAAACTGTGCCTGTCAGAGAAAAGTAAATCATGCTCACCTCTCAGCAGTTATTAATTTTTAAACTATAGCAAATCATATCTCTGTAATATTTAAAAAAATAATGGATACTTTATAGGAAGGAACCTAATGGGGTTATTGAGGTCGAGAATCAGCTCTACCAGCTGTGAAACATGGCTCACATAATACAATGAAAGAGATCGTTGATTGCCCTCTTCTACCTTCCTGACAGACACCACTGCAGGGTCAACCATGGCCCAGAAATAGATTTTCCTTATGAACATTCACTAATGCATACAGTATATTGACTTTTACATTACTAACATAGATTATATACACACACACACACACACACACACCCCACATGGCACATCATGCACAGACACATAGGCAGCCAGAGCGTAATGCATGGCCACATGATGCCTACGCCTGATCTTAGAGGCTGGCCCTTTTAGTTGAGAAGAAACAATGATTTCATTATTGTGTGTGTGTGTGTGAGACATGGCCTCCCTCATCACCCTTTCCCCTTCTTTTATGTCTAAGTATTTAGTCAACTGATGTTCACTAAACCAACCTTCACTTTCAAAACGTACAGAACGCATGCCCAAAAATGTAATTTGTAAAGTATTCCGCTACGTTATCCAATCTGAGTAACAAATTCTGAATACTTGGATTACTTCCACATTGAATTGCATTTTATAAGTGTAGGAATGCGGCCATACAATACTGCTTACTGAACATGCCTATTCTGGTGTGTTCACGAACAAGCAGATAGATTTTTGTATTTGTAGTCCCGAACTGCATAGCACATAGCCTACCACAAAAATGTAACCGCAGTCTTGCTACCACAAGCTAATTTTTTCTAACGTGACAGAATGTGTCTTAAACTAATCACTTTAGAAATAAGTAATTTGTTCAATTTACATGTTTCCTGTTGATTGTACTTTGTAATGTATTCAATCTGAACAATTTCTGAATTTTCTCGCAACTTCCAGCTAGTGTAACTTGGCATTTTTTCTGTTACCACTACAGTGTGTCACAATTAGTCAGTGTGCAACTGCAAGCCAAGGTTAGAATCATTTGTCTGTTACCTGACCACAGATACTGTTTAACTGTCAATTGTATGTAACTTTGTCTCTGTCCTACTCTAAAAGGAGGAGGAAATGTTCCGACCCAACATGTTCTTCCTTTTGCTCCTGCCTCCCATCATCTTTGAATCTGGATACTCTTTACATAAGGTATGGCAGAGCGTCTGCATGAATCTGAATTTTCATGGCTCAAGATGTAAAATAAGGATTGACACGTAATTAATAACATTTATATTATTTTACTATGCCATATCAATAGTTTATAGTTATAGCAGAGCAAGTTTTATAGCAACATCTTTACAATATGCAGTAAATAAAGACAATGAAAGAACAGGGACTTAAGCCGATTTTTAAGTTTTAAGTGCTATGACATGAAAGCATTATAACATAAGCTGCTCTTATTTCTGTCAGTAATGTTTCTGTATTGTCACAATTTTCATATGTCACTTAAGCGGTGTGTTCATGTATGTTCAGGGTAACTTCTTCCAGAACATTGGCTCCATTACTCTCTTTGCTGTGATCGGCACAACTATCTCTGCCTTCATAGTCGGAGGCGGTATCTATTTCCTTGGGCAGGTGAGGATTGTCGTCATATCAGATAATAACTCTATCATTGCCAGGGCCTGTTCAGAAAAGCAGTCTGAACTTGTTTACATGTCACAATTCTTTGACTTTCCTGGAACAGCTTGTTAATACAGAGAGAATTGTAGGCGTCCATTATCTCTGAATTGTTAAGAATATTTATTACGCTGTAAACGTCGACATAACCAGATCTTTGTGTTGCAACTCTTAATGTGTGTCTATGTCTTGGTGTGTTTTTTTTTCTCAGGCTGATGTCATTTATAAGATGTCTATGACTGATAGGTGAGTATGAGTGTTCCACTCTAACTAGTGTAAAACACTGTGTTCAAACTGACTTCAAGGGAAATTAGATATTAGTATATCATAATTATAGCATCACCCACTGACACCTTCAATGTACTTTAAGAACCAAGACCGCGGAAACGCAATACTTGAACTGTTAGTGAGTTCCAGACAGTAGGATAATCCAGCTGCCAGAGATAACACACAAGCAGTATGCTAATCCGTGTGTGTGGTTTTGTTTTAGCAAAGTTTGTTATCGTACACAAGTTTGATTGTGTGTCTTACCTTCACGCTTTTGCCTATTCATTTCCTGCACTAAGGAGGATATGTATACAGTGCCGTTTGTCTCAGTTTGTGTTTGTTAGCAGGGTATCTTGGAAACTGGTCAACAGATTTTATTCACATTTGAGGGAAATTCAGGACATGAGCCATAAAACAACTGATTAGATATTGGTATGGAAAGTCCTAAAATAGCTATCTGATCCTTTTTTTCTTTCTTGGATTTCTTGTTCCAACATCTACTGTATCTATAACCAAAATGTTGACCCTTGGGATTTTTTATGAACAAAACAACCCGCCACTCCTCTCACTACAGTAATTTAATCCAAATTTTGCAATTTTTGCACTTAACATATGGTGTGTGGATTACCCTAGTTTCAGTTTATTTATTTACTTGCACAGTTTACACAACACAAACAAATTAATTCATTGAAGGAGTGAAAAAGATTAAACTTTTATTATTTAAAAAAAACTGTATCTAAAATTTTAATTTCATTAAAAAATAATTTTAGTTTCATAGTGCTTTCCTAGACTTTTTTTTACCAAATCATTGCCGGTGTGGTTTGACACCGACTGCCATAACTCTTGAATGCATTGTGATATCTTGGCTAAATTAAGATGAGACATGAATCCATGTACAAAGCCCTAATATTCTGGGACAGGATGTATGTATTCTTAAAAATTATTAAAGTAACAATTTGTCCGCCACCTTAGCAAGCACATGCTTCCTTGTTTGTGACACACACCACCCTTCCTCTGACCTACATACACAAATTAACTATGCTGTGTCTCTTCGTTGCCCATTTGTGTTAGTTTCTTATTTCTCCAATTATGTTAATGTGGGTAAAAGTGTCTTATGACTACTATATACTATATATTTCACTCCTTTTGCTGTAGCTTTGCCTTTGGCTCACTGATCTCCGCTGTAGACCCTGTAGCTACCATCGCCATCTTTAACGCCCTCAACGTGGACCCGGTCCTCAACATGCTGGTGTTCGGTGAGAGCATCCTTAACGACGCCGTCTCCATTGTCCTCACAAAGTAAGAGTCTCTATCCACTCCCTCAGGGTTAGTTTATCCTCCGCGGGACAACTGCACATGAAGCATGCTTACACAGATTTTCACCCACCAGCCACCCAAAGGACAACGTGTACAAAGTCTGTAGATGTTTTAAAAAAGGCTTCAACATATAGTACAGCTGCTATCCAAAATGTTGCACACACAGAGACACACACACAATCATGCTTACATGTACACTTTGACTGACTTCTCTAATGGATGTCATTTTGTGGGAGAAGGCATCTCTGACACCAATGTTCTAAAACTGTTCTAAAAATTAGACAAACCTGCTGCTACACACACACACACACACACACACACACACACACACACACACACACACTCAGTAAAAACACAAAGACCAGATTAAAGAGCAACACACCGTTTCCTGTAATTCCATTGTAAAACGCAGTTGGGGTGTAGTCCGATGTCTTCCAACCATTGAATCCAACCTGTTTTTTTTTTTTTATCGCCAGTTCACACAGCCTGTTCAAGGTGGGGCGGTTGTGCCTTTTATTCTGCACCACCATCTGTATGAAAAGTACAGCAGACGAGGTATAGTCACAGTGCTGAACTCACGTCTTTGTGGAAGGGACAGCTGGCATGGCAGGACTACACGCAGTAGTGATGCGCGAGTCAACTCACAGATGGGTCAAAAAGTGAGAAAGTAGCATTCTGAGTAGCTGAAGTTATTAATAACTTACATAAACATTGCGTGCAATAGCCCCCACACACACACACACACACACACACACACAAATTCTAAGACAGAGTATAACTCTCTTAGAATTGTTTATGAGCATTGTCCTATATCAACAAACGAGACACGCCAACACACAAATTCTTGACAGACAAGTTTGATGGAAACATTTGGCAGAATTCCATTGTTTGTCTGCATTAACGCCATCCTGTCTGCAGGTCGAGATTATAAAAAGATTACTTTTTGGGCATTTTTAGGCCTTTATTTGCCAGGATAGCTGAAGAGATAAAAGGGGAGAGAGAGGGGGAATGACATGCAGCAAAGGGCTGCAGGTCAGAGTCAAACCCGGGCCCGCTGCTCCGAGGAGTAAACCTCTATATATGGGCCCCCCTGGTCTACCGACTGAGCTATCCAGGCATCCCTGTCTGCAGTATTTTGTACTGACTGCTGCCTTATCTCTCTTACTCACAACCAGCTAAATGCGCAAAGTGATCTCAAGTGTCTGCATGCCCCGCTAGAGTAAATTAATGCATGAATAATGGATAGGCTGAACAGGCCTGGCAGTTTGCTTGTTGTTAGCACCTCTCAGACTGGTCTTCTTAGAAAGCTACTTACTACAGTTTGGCCCAGTCATTTATTACAGCCACGCAGCTAATGCCTTTGCTTGGGAGGTTGTTAATAAGCATTACATCTGATTATGAATTGCACTGTGTTGCCTGACTGTTTGTCTAGATAACAGTTATAAAAAGGATTTAAGTTATACAATTAAACAGATTGTGGAGGAGGTACATTGTTTCCCACAGATTTGAAAGCAATTTGTGGGGGGAGGGTATGACGTCACACACTCATTTGCCTATTTGTGACATCATTACACAATAATTTACATAAACCTTGATGGTTGTGTCAGCAAGGTAGATAAAAAGAAATGGAAATCTTTAGCCAAATAATCACGAATTCAGTACAGGAATTTATTTTACCTTATAATTATTACTTAGGTAGCCTAACTTTGAATTAAAAAAAAAAAATCTACAAAGGGAGGTTAAAAGATCAAAAAAATATTCTCAAAGAAGGCTGGCTTGCCCAGGGCCAGGCCTGCTCAGCTGCGTCGTTATCCTGTTGCGTCCCGCTGTCTCTCCTACATACGCCGGCCCACTTCTCCCCTTTCTACCTGCCTACGCACACAGGGAGGGGAGGGGTTGCTCCTCACGAAACAGATTCAGAGAGAGGTGACTGTTTTGGCGGCC
Source organism: Percina caprodes (assembly GCA_013375575.1). NCBI lineage: Eukaryota > Metazoa > Chordata > Actinopteri > Perciformes > Percidae > Percina > Percina caprodes. Next base: position 1,475,777 of record JABXJD010000145.1, read on the forward strand.
ACAGGAGACAATTATGGTCGATTATGGTCAAATGATAATCACGATTATTTTGATCAATATTGTGATCACGATTATTCTCACGATTATTTGTTGATTTTAACCAAAACAAATCTGAAATATATATATTTTTTTAAAGAAAGCTCCTTCAATTGTTTTCAACAATAACTGATAGAGAGAGAGAGAGAGAGAGCTATTCACAGAGAGATGGCTGATCATTATGAACGGGTCCAGCACGGGTTGAAAGGCGGATACACACGTCGTGTGTATGAAATGTCTGTATCGTCACTGCGCTGCATTTTTATGAACTATGATATTCTGGCCATGGATCATATCTCTCGCCCAGGTCCAGCAGGCTCCGTCTCACACGCTGTTACTCTACCAACTGAAGTTAGTTGCATTCAATAATTTCTTCTGTGTTTTTCACCGTGGCGGCCGCGATAGCAGTTACTCGCGGAAACACTAGTACAAATACAGGTTTGCCCCTCATATTTAACAATATACAGCTGTGTTAATAACAATTAAAACTGTAGACAAACATCAGAAGTGTGGACCGGTGCTGTGTGGCGGGGCTGCCCGGAGAGTAAGAGGAGAGAGAGTAGAGGAGAGATCCAAACACAGGCACGGCTTTACAGAAGAAATGGGTCATGTAATGCAAAATTAAACCATATCGATATAAACAACATTGCAGCGGATGCGAGGACATTAGCACCGGTGCGTCCTTGAAGAGCTAACAGCTAACTAGCACCAACTAGCACTGGTCACTGCTGTTGTCTGAAAAACAGACGGGACAGAATGTTGCGTTTACTGGTAAACTGGTAAACCTTGAGACCGCCGTATAACCAACTGCTATCTCTTGAGTTTTCCTTCCGTTACTCTGTCCTCTGTGACTGTCTCCATCTAGGAACTAAGCTGCGCGGTGCAGGGAACAACTCTGACTGGCTCATGATCAGACAGTGGTTTACGGAGCGGTAGATGCGCTGTGCAAAAAAACCCGGAGCGTTCTATGAAATGACGCATTTAAAAAAAATAAAATAAATTTGATCGTGGGAAGTCAAAATCGTGATCGTGATTAAAATTCGATTAATTGTGCAGCCCTAAATGAAAGGGAAGTTGTAAAGCGCTTTGTCCTGTAAGGTAGAGATGCATTACATACTGTAAATGCAGTCTATTTATAAAACCTACAGAATGCAGTTTATTTGGGATGCACAAATCCCATGACAAATTCTTTCCCCTCAGCTAAGTTTAAGTCCAAAGAACAAATCATGTGAGAGAATTTGGTAGCTTGTCTGTTTTTTGCATCGGGTATCAATGTGTCCAAGTGTGCCATAACTCACAGTACTCTTTTAAGATTTTTTGACATCATAAACAAATTATTGTTGCCAATTGTCACAATTAATTCATGTTAAGTCACTGGGGTAATGCAATACAGCTGACTGATGGCAGGATTACAACTCTGCATGCACTCTGATATTGTGACTTTGTTGGATTCAATGGTGGAGTTTTTCTGCCATCTAGGGTCAGATAGAGGTATTACAACACAGGATGTGTAAATGGAAAATTGTGGCTTAATTTGTCATTTTCGTTTTGTCTTTCAGCACGGCGGAGGGCTTTTCCCGCTCAGACAACTCCATGGTAACAGGCTGGGAGACATTTTGGCAAGCAATGGGTTATTTCCTTAAAATGTTTTTTGGTTCTGCTGCTCTGGGAACTCTCACTGGACTCATCTCAGCTTTTGTATCCTGTGTGTGTGTGTGTGTGTGTGTGTGTGTGTGTGTGTGTGTGTGTGTGTGTGTGTGTGTGTGTGTGTGTGTGTGTGTGTGTGTGTGTGTGTGTGTGTGTGTGTGTGTGTGTGTGTGTGTGTGTGTGTGTGTGTGTGTGTGAGCTTTAAACTTCTGTGTGTTTGTCATGTCATCTTATTTAAATTCCCTAACTCACTGATTAGTTTCTAAAACACTTTGATCTGAGGAAGACTCCTTCACTGGAGTTTGGCATGATGATCATCTTTGCGTACCTGCCCTATGGCCTGGCAGAAGGCATCAAACTGTCTGGTAGATACACACATACACAGGCACAGACTTATTGATGCATGCCAAAGAAGATTTTTATTTACTTCTATATCTTCTTTTTTTTAATGCCATTCTTTCTCTTCACCTACAGGAATAATGTCCATCCTGTTTATGGAATTGTGATGTCGCACTACACCCATCACAACTTGTCTCCTGTCACCCAGATCCTCATGCAGCAGACACTGCGCACAATGGCCTTCATGTGTGGTCAGCGAATCCCATATTTTTTTCCTTTTTGTTTTTTACTTAACAATAAATTCTCACTATTTATTTATTTGTTCCTCTCCAGAGACATGTGTGTTTGCCTTCCTTGGTCTCTCCATCTTCAGCTTCCCTCATAAGTTTGAATTATCTTTTGTCATCTGGTGCATAGTAAGGGTTCTTTTTTTTAAATGTTATCTGAATGTTGATTTAACTCATGGTGATCATTTCCATTTTTTCCCCATGATTGTCAGTGTGACCGCTGTTGTTCTCTCCATAGGTCCTGGTTCTTCTCGGCCGAGCAGTAAACATCTTTCCTCTGACATTCCTGCTGAACTTTTTCAGAGACCACAAGATCACACCCAAAATGATGTTCATCATGTGGTTTAGTGGTGAGATGATACAGTAAACCCTAATTTAACAATCTAAGTGCACGACGTGAAAGCGCCAGTAACCATAATACATGTAATATAAAAAATATAGATATAAACAATAATACTAGTTCACATTGTAATACTTTGTGTGCGTGCACGTTTTACTAATGTGCTGTTATATAACAGTAACAATGAAATGCAGTGTTATTGACTTTAGACCAGGTTTTTGTTGTTCAATGGTGTGGTCACTTTCCGCTGCCTCAAGATACCAATACGCCAAGAATGCGGCTGAACACACCTCCCTGTAAACCCAGTATGCACATGTGCACAGAAATGGGCCCAGGTGCATTTGCTATTTAAACAACGTGGGTGTTGGACAGGAAATTGACAACTGCGTCGGCCTTTAACCAGCAAAGACACTTGTGTCAGGCTTTGCGCCGCGCTGGGTGCAGGATAGGGCCCTAAGTCTGATGTGTCACAAGAAGGACTGGCAGTCAGCTCTTTGTTAGCGTCCAAGCCATGATCATTGCCGTAACATAATGTGCATGTCTTTAAGTAAAAAAGAAAGTAGTAACAAATAGAGCTAGTCAATAAGTCGATCGGTAGGAAATTAAACTGTTTTGATATTTGGTTGTTTTTTTGTTTTTTTTGGCATTTGGCAAGTAAACATTCTCTGATTCCAGCTTCTCAAATGTGAAACTGTGCTGCTTTTCTCTGTCATGCTGTACGATAGGAAACGGACTTGTCTACAAGTCTATTTTCTGACATTGTATAGACCAATGTTTCCCAAACTTAGGGTCGGGACCCAAAATGGGTCGCAGACCCGTTTATTGGGTCGCCAATTGGCAGAGTAAAATGAGAATCTGGCTTTTCGACTCTAGCGTACCTGAAAAACTAATACAGAAACAGACTAAATGCTCAGCATGACCTCAGCGTGACCTCAGAATAACCTCAGAATGACCTCAGCATGACCTCAGCATGACCTCAGATTGGCCTTAAGAATGGCACTTTCAAAAACCGAACCTAGAGTAGATCAGCTGGTTGATATCTTCAACCAGACACATACATTTCATTAAATTCAAGTCAGCATTATTAAAAACATGTTGGTGTCGGTCCTGAGGGACGATGGGAGAGGACGGAGACACAGAAAGGACAATAGAGACCTTTTCTGTTTTTGATTACTTTTATAATGGAATAAATATACTTCATATACATTTAAATTCATGGTTTGTTCCGTCTTTTGTCCACAGTTTAAAAATGTAGATGTTACAATGATTCATGGTGTATTTTTGTAAATTTGGGCCCGGGGAGACACCAAGTTTCTCTTTTGGGTCTTGAGCTGTAAAAGATTGGGAACCAGTGGTATAGAAAAAATGATCAATCAACAGAAAACAAACAACAGATTCATCCATAATGAAATGAATTTCTATTTGCATATATTTAAAAAAAACAGGCAATTAAAACATACCAAGTACACTAGTGTCCAAATTTAAGCTTTCATTATATAATTTAGTAAGTGTACATTTTAATAATATTTACAATGGTTCTGCGGATAAACATTTTCAAGTACATGTGTTCTGTAGACATTTCATAATCTAATTTCTTCTTCTTCTTTGTCTTGTAGGTTTGCGAGGTGCTATCCCCTACGCGTTGAGCCTTCATCTGGGCCTGGAGCCCATTGAGAAACGTCAGCTAATTGGTACCACTACCATCATCATCGTTCTCTTCACCATCCTCCTCATGGGGGGCGGGACCATGCCACTCATTCGCATAATGGACATTGAGGAAAGCCAGTCCAGGCGTAAGAGCAAGAAAGACATCAATCTCAGCAAGACAGAGAAAATGGTAACAGATGAAGCACTTTGATTCCACTGCGATCTGTAGACAATGGCTGTGGCTGCATTGGTAATAGCAGCGCCATCGTCTGCCTTCAGAACCTTACTGTTTTCTTTAGGGGGAAATCATCAAAGTGTTGGTTGTGGTTTGTGTGAAAGACACTGAATCAGCGGGGAGAAAACAGTCACAACAACATCACAGAGATGCAAACTCAGTAACTGCAAAACTTAGTAAAGCACAAATAAACCCTAACTGACATTAATACATTTCCCAGATATACCATAATATACAAGCTATTATGTGACTCTGTTAGCTCAAACTCTATATAATTTGTCATTCTTTTGAAGTACATCCTACCATTAAAGTCACTGACAACATGTGGAGGTGTGTTTGCATGACTTCTGTATTCAGTATTTGAAGTCTTCCAGAGCTTGGCAGTAGGGCTGCATGATATGAAGAAAATATATTCTACTTTATACTATTAATTCAGAATGGTCTGACACAGATTTTGCCTTTAACAAATACACCCCCCCCCTTGCACTGACCTGCCTCATTTGTTGGTCCCTCTCAGTTCATTGTATCAATTCATGTTCTCTCTGCTCCTCCTTTCTCTCCAGGGTAATACCATTGAGTCAGAGCACTTATCAGAACTAACAGAGGAGGAGTATGAGGCTCATATCTACCAGAGACAAGATCTGAAGGGCTTTTTGTGGCTTGATGCTAAATACCTTAACCCCTTCTTCACTCGCAGGCTCACCCAAGAGGTAAGTAATGGAGACACAAATTCTCTGTCACCTGGACAGATTTGTGAACATTTTGTGAATATTTGAGAGAAATAAGCCTTTTGTGTACATAGAAAAAGTTATCGTCATCTTAGCTCATGAAAAATAGAATAGTTTATAATTTTGGTCAGTGTGTTTTTATTGTTTTCCAATCATACTGGTTTGCGCTCTGACCTTGTGTTGTAAACAGTAAATATTGCTGTAAATACCAATTTGGTGAAGCTTGTAATTGTTATTGTTGAGATGGTCAGAGGAGGGGATTTTTTTCCTTATTTGTGAAGCCATACAGGGATACTTAAGTATGTATTTCCCCGTTTCAGGCACTCAAGGACTAAATGACTGCAGTGAGGGTTGGCGCAGGCTAAATAAATGAGATGCAGCTTTGCTGTACCTTGCACATTTCAGCTCACGCAATATGTTTTAAAGGCTTTTCCTTTTTAAAAAGCACAAAATTTGGGAACAGGAAATGTCGATTTCTGAATTATCTGCTGCAGCTAATTTATCACTGCTGACTGACCACTGTGGCAGAGGACAATGCAACTGAGATGTAACATCTGGGGGGAAAAGCAGGTGTAAAATCTTGGTCGAACTGCAACGCAAGGTAAAGTTATTTACCGTGATGACATGTTGGAGGTGCACTGGCGACAAACCACATTGACATCCTGTTGCCTGCAGCCTTTTCCAGCTCACTGTGGCTATTTTTTCTTTCAGTAGTCCAAATATAATTGGCTGTTTGTTTGTATTCAATTTGAATACATTTATTTACTTTGCAAGTACTTTTGTGACTCTGCATTTCGTGGTACTTTAATGTTGTGATATTAAACTTCATTCATAAAGGTCTTAAAGTCTTGTAGAAACCCTGCTGACCTAAAAGCACAGACTAAGTCCATATCTGATAAATTAGACCTGTTTTTATTCTTCAGAATAGCACTGCTAATTAAGCTCTGCTTACTTGGTGACACATTGCATTTCCTATAACTTATTCACAATAAAAGCATAATATTAATAATAATTTCCTGTAGGCTAAGAAAATATCACCCATACTCGTTTTGCAACTTTAAGACATATATTGCAGTCAGCTCTGTTCATTTCCTATTGCTGCCTTAAAATGCCCATATTATGAAAAAAATTACTTTTTCTGGGATATGGGGTGTTGGGGCACACGCATACAAACTTGGAAAAAAACTATCCATGCTGTTTTGAGTGAGATACAGGTTTCTGAATGTCCTCTGCCTTCAGTTTCCGGGTGAGCGCTTCAAAATCTCCACGGTTTTCTACGTCACTAGTCGAGACAAGGTGGCTAACCGTAGCATGCTAGCTCAAAACCGTGCTACAACACACGCTAGTTCACCATAATTTACAAAATAACTACTTCCATGTCTTTGTTCTTCAGGTATTCCACAATTGCACAACTGCCTTGTACTGACCAAAGTTGGAGAAAGGGTTATCTAGCAGATGTGATCTTACCTAACTACTGCTAGGTAAGATCACATCACCACGTAAACCTATTCTGATACAACCTCAAAATTATGAAGTTGAAAATGAGCATAATATGGGCACTTTAATGTGGATTGTTAAACCTCTGCTGAAGGGTACACACTGTAGTCCTTTGGTAATTAGTTAAATATCACTTCCTTATGTAGCGGCCATTGTCATTATTATTTACAGTCCTTTCCTCCCAAATTGCTGGCGCGAAACTCACATACATTATAAAATAAAAGGCATGGGGAAAAATTTCAAACTCGGCCAAAAATACACCAACGTATTTTATGTTAAATCAGTATATGTCAGAGAAAGCTTCATCAAATTGAATTTTGTTAGACCAGGGCTACTTTTTTAAAGTTATTTTTGTCTTCACCTGGACCTGTTCATTGTCAGTGTTTCTATATGTTTATTTATTCTTGCATGTGAGCTGATGTGCCGATTTGTGTGTGCACTGTGTGTCTCGCAGGACTTGTTACATGGCCGAATCCAAATGAAGACCCTGACCAACAAGTGGTACGAAGAAGTTCGCCAGGGACCCTCAGGCTCAGAGGATGACGATGATGAAGCAGAACTTCTGTGAACTGAACAAATGCTTTGTGTGTAAGCCCTCTTTTCAGTGTCAGTCACGTGCACTTCTTGTTTGTTCACCTGCCACCAACCTTACGTGACAGAGAAGTTTCAGTCAGTGCCCACAGAGCATTTTTAGTACCCAAAGTGGGCTGTCATGTGTCAAATCACTAAATGAAGCAAAAAAGAAAAACACCTGTCAAATGATATTTCTCATAGAATGTCATATTGTTACTTGCTAGAGAAAATATTTTTTATTTTAATCCTGCGAAACGTTTCCCAAGTGTTTTCTTTCATGAAGGTTTGGGTCAGAAGGGAAGACGGCAATGAAGTCAATAGGGACATTTTCTATGTGATGTAATACTCAAGCTAGGGCTGGGCGATAGGGACAAAAAAATCAAATATTACAAAATGTTTGACCAAATACCTCAATATTGATACCACAACAATATTGTAGTGTTAAATATTGGTGTTTTCACAAAATATTTACACAATGAGATTTTTGATAATCATCAGAAATGTGCATATAATGACTATGTGGGTAAATGCAAATAATAGTTACAACAGTCTGGTAAATGACACCACTGTAATGCAGCATTTAAAACCAAGAAAAGACACTTATGAAACACTTATGCCATATTACGATAACCCAAAATCTAAGACAATATCTAGTCTCATATCACAATATTGATATAATATCAATATATTGCCCAGCTCTAACTCCAGCACTTTTTCCATTTTTCTCTTCACTTTTGTTTTTATTTGTCTTTGTGTGGCACTAAGTTTTACTTTGGGTCAGGGGAAGGATGAAACATAATGTTGCTACAGGCTAGATGTTTAAAGTGGGATTTATAATAAGCCCCAGGTTTCTGCTTTGAATAGCTTCCTGTTAAATTAGATTTAATTCTCTCTGGGTCTTCACATTTGTATGAATGAATGATTCTGACTGTTGACGCATATAGGCATACATAGGTAATTAAGAGAAAGTACCAGAAGTGATGCAAGAGCTACCACTGCACCTTTCAGCAAAGAAGCAAACAAAGAGAATTGCAGGAGAGAGTTAAAGCTAATGAAATGCCGTGGGTAAAACTAATAACTTTCAAAACTTTAAACATCTAGCTTACCGGCGGACAATTACGCTCTAGGAAATTGGAAATGGTCTTCATTCCAGTTATTGGTTTCCCTAAATTGTAAAGTAAGTAAATGTGGCTTTTGGGGTTTTTCACTTTGAGTTTCTAATGAAGATGGGCACCAATGAATGTGTGGTTGAATTGAAATAATGTCTTGTGAATGTAATCTATTTTGTTTTATTTATTTATAAAATGTTTGTGGGATCAAGGGTTTTATACAAGCTCTATGAGCTGCTGAATTATAGAAAACAGATCTATAATAAAACATATTGACATTTTATGTTGTACAGATTGCTAATTTAATGGGGGAGAGCTATATCTCTTAAAAAGTTAGTCTTTTTAACTGCATTTCACAAATACCTTGTGAAATGTTTTGAACCATTCCTATTTGTTGAGGTATCTTAAGTAGAAAGAAGTATAGACAGTATATATGATCTGTGTCCTGCAGTCTTAAAAATGCAATTTCAACATGAGAGCACTTTTAAGTGGAACTGTCATACATTTTCTGATAAATAAACCATAGATAATTAAGGGAGTATTGGAATACTGAATAATAAATAGGAACTGAACATCACCTGAACAAGTCTACTCTTCACAAATGTATAGGTAAATATATCAGACTTACGTACCGAAATTCTAGTTCCTAAAAGCACTAAAGTGACTATATGTAACTTTAAAATGTTTTTGAAACTGTAATTTTTCATCTCATGATCATAAAGGACCTATAACAGTAATAGAGAAGAACAGTAAAAACAAACTGCCTGGGTCCAATTTTTCTTGCTTAGTCACCAAACGATTTAGGGCTGGAAGACGGTGCTATAGAGAACACATTCTGGGGGGGGTCACAGATTTTGGCGAAACACAGGAGAAGCCTGTGTTAGGGAGTCTGCAGGTAAAAGGTAGCAGGAGATTTCTTTATGTAGGCCTAATTGTATTTTAACTTTATTTTAGAAGTTATCTGCTGTAGTTATGACTGATCTTGGGGCAAGACCATCACAGAAGAGAAGGAAACAAACAACTAAAAGCTGAAAGTGAAAGGCAACATGTGAAACCCAAGTCACACTTGGCCTGGCTTTCAACTAATAGAGCCAATTATGGGATTGTAAATATTTCAAAACCGACTTCAAATTGGCCCTCAGGTATGTAATACAATCTGTTAGACAAAGTGTCACAATGCCACCACTAACCAGCCCTTACTGAATGGACACCAATCCAAAATACAGAGTATGGCTGAATTTGAATGCACATAGAGGCCAGTACTTCAAGTATTTTTTTAGTTTTGAAAATATACTTGGTGCAAAGTACTTTTTTTGTAATATACATTTACAACCAGCAGGGGGGGTCTAAAGCCACAGCATCGATCCATGAAAGATTAAAGGTAGAGTAAGTGACGTTAAACCAGTCAATGTTTGTGCAGCATCGCTTACTGCACTCTTAATAACTCCTTACAACAGTGGATGGCAGTGCTACAGTATTTACTTTTTATTACCCAAGTGTACTCAATAGTACCGTCCACTGTGCATTATATATAATTCCACTGGTTGACATGAATGTAATAGTAGGGGAAAGGTATAAATTACAATTTCCAGCTATTTTCTGCACATTTTTCTTTATAATATGCACAAAAGGCTTAGAGTACAGAACTCAACCTACTCTATATAGTGAACTGATACAGCCACAGAGCATTTATAGCTCAGCCTTAATTCATTTCCATCTGTATAAAAACGGTTACTATTATTTATTGGTTAATGCTGACTGGTGACTCCATGAAACAATACGCATAGCTACACCGTGACCAGTTTTCTGAAAGTGTATTTTTCTGCAGTTTCTAAGATACACCTAGTAATACACATTCAAAACAGATATCCCTTCATCAATGATTTGTTTTCTGCCAGCAAGTGTAAAGCAGGCTATTTTCGTTTGCTCTCATTTATTGCATGTTAATACTGTACTTTAAAGACACACAGTTTAGGTATCTTTCTATCTCTTTTTAAACAGATAAGCAGTATAGAGGTCATTTTTCATAAGCTCATGTTATTCTTCTAGTCCCTAAATCTTAAACTGTGATCTATTCACTATCACCTGAGCCAAATTTCCTCAAAAAAAAGAATGGAACGAGTATCATAACTCAAGATATCATTGGTTGATTTACAATGTTCTTTTAGATTTGTTTAAAGATCAATAAGCACACAGTGAGTAAATCCCACCAGATTGCCCACCAAATAGCATATATAATAGTTGATAAAGGTTGATAAATTAGATTGTAATTACCATCTTACACAGGTGATTCATTCATATCTCACACAAGCATGCTTGGAGCTTCTGAGTACATGCATACACGTGTGTTGGATTTTAAAGTTAACATCAGGCATGTGGAGCACAGCAGGGTATTGCATTACCATGCCTTGTATCAGAGAAAAGTAGCTAATCTGCGAAATCAGAACCTATTCATCAGTTGAAATGAACACCTATAGACTTTCTGTCCTCCATTTCTTCTTCAACCCCAAAGGTGATCATTTATTTGACGTAGTCTTTATTGTCATACATTGATTAGCTGCAGTGGTTTTTCACCTTAACCCGATGAGATCTTTCTATCTCTGAGAAATAGTACATAGTACAGTAGTTGCGCACATCCAGATACCGTTGAATGAGGGCCAAAAGAAGACAGCACACTGTAGCATGTAGACTGAGGAAAGGGTGTCCTGCTGAAACAGCTAGCAGAGAACGACAACACATTACCGGTACTTCAAGTACAGCTACAGCAAGCACACAGACTCACAGTGTGGCATGTTGACCTGCAAACATTTAATCAAAAAGGAAACTTTAAAAGTGTTTTTCACTGTTTTTTCACAGTTTGACATTTGTCACCTGAATGGTCACTGGAGGAATAAACAGAAAAGCAGAAATAGGCAGTCCATTCCAGATCTCTCCAGTTCTCTCTCCTTCTACACTCACTCCTTGCTCACCTCCTTATACCATTTCTATGTTCTTCGCTATCTTTTTTTTTTTACTTGCTCATCCCAAAGGCTCTGTTATTCAGGTATGAATTGAATCACTCCATTCATTTTCTAATGAATTCTCTGTCTCAATAAGTGAGAATGTCAGAGTATAACGATTGAGCAAACTGATAAATTAATTGAACGTCAGTTAAAGCAGAGCAGATATTTGAAATTCAGTAGGCTGGTGATAGAAAATTTGAGTCTCCTCCACACTTTCTATGTTCTAACAATGGTTGCGTGCGTGCGTGCATGCGCGATCAACATATGGAATTAGCACAGCGCGAGACCAGAACTTGTACCGTAATTATTAAGCATCAAGGTTGTAAAATCTTGATGTTTAGATGTAATTGTCAGTATTTATTCTTAACTAATCTCTGAACTGATCAAAGATTAACTGAATGATCTCAGGGAGATTACTGCTCTATGTACTTTAACATTAAGTTATTATAGCAATGGTCAAATAACAATGAGGAAGATAGAGGTAGAAATGATTATATGCATACTGATTGGTCGTGCCTAAGCGAGCCCTGCGCTGAACTCACCATGTCCACAACCAGATACAGGTGGTTACATATCTAGCAGGCAGAGAACACTGGGGATGTGAAAGACTTCACTTTCTTTGACTTAAGTCCACTAGGTTGCCATGAGAACTGACTTCCTCTTGAAGCACAGGAGGATTTCAATGTTTTCTTCGGGGAGTAGTTTGAAACTTTTAGTTACTGATGGTAACCTGAAACTGTCTGAAAGTTGCTTTCACTGAAATCCATTAAAAAAATACAATATAAAGCTCATTATAGTAAAGGAGCTATCCACCTGGTGTCCTTGATTTTCAATCAATGGCACGATTCTTGGAATTGAATTAGTCCAAAGCCTGAAAATGGTTCTGAAGCCACCTCATAGAGCTTCAAGCTAGACAACACCTATTCTTCAGTGCTGCTTTATTTTGGCACGATGTTAGTGGAAAAAATATTATTTCCCCTCTTATTGATGTTAGAAGGTGTTTCTGGTACTAAATAACCTCGTACAGAAAAGTAGCACAACAACCAAGGGTTGTAGTGAGGTGCTGCTGATCAGTGGAAGGCAACTTGAAAGTGGGAAAAAAGTGTTGCACACTTTGGCTCCCTATGCATTTATTTTATTTAGACAACATTTCGGCCCTAAGGCCAAATATTGATCTTGAAGAAAGCCTGAGGGCCAAAACTAAAGAATCTGGTATCTTTGTTTTGAAAGGTTCTGTACTATGAATACATTTCAATAGTATTACAATTTTACTGTCCCGGAGAATATCACTCTTTGGGCATTTTGTTAATATTGTAAAAAAATAACAATAATAATAATTTAAAAATAAAACCATATAAGTCATTATCTGCCCTTCAAACGAATCCTTTTTGCTTCTGGACACCAATTTTTGTTCGTATCGTTTAGGTGGCAGACAACAATCAACACTCTTCCAAAGCTTTTGAGCTGGAACTTTTGCACTTTTGAATTTATGTTCACTTTTGAATTTGTGTTCACACCAATCAATGTGTTCCAACCAAACATTCAGATGTAAATGGGACAATTACAGTTTACAGTTCACGTTTTGCATTATTCTAAGAGCTCTCACACAATTATTAGGAGACTGCTGAGTAATATTGCAATTGCCCTGGGCTTAAAGGTGACACATTGTGATGTGTGAATGTGTGTTTGTTCGGTCAGTTACTTTTCCAATACATCAAACAGGCTATGTGCAGCTGTTTGCACGTGTTTGTGTGTACATTGAACAGTGTACATTGAAGAGAGAGAACATGGATTGTATGTGAGGGGGTTAAATTGACTGCTCACTAGAAAGTGGCATAAAGTCAATGGTGGCAATGACAGCCATCAATAATACATGCTACAGGCTGATGGTTAACGTTTTGGTGGAAATTAAGTGGCTTATTTCCCCCACAATCCGGGGCAGCGGACGGCTAACGTTAGACCCAGCAGCAGTGGGTCAGCGGACAGCTAACGTTAGACCCAGCGACAGTGGTTTAGCACGCCGCTAACGTTAGACCCAGCGGCAGTGGGTCAGTGTGCCGCTAACGTTAGACCCAGCGGCAGTGGGTTAGTGTGCCGCTAACGTTAGACCCAGCGACAGTGGCTTAGCACGCCGCTAACGTTAGACCCAGCTGCAGTGGGTCAGTGTGCCGCTAACGTTAGACCCATCCCGCTGTTCTGCTCATTCTCTGTAAGCAATGCAGCATAAAAAGCATGGTGAAACCAGCCAGCCGGCATTGGTTGGCTAACGTTAGCTTGCTAATTCTGCCTTAACGTTACCCTCTTCGCCACACTTTGCCGGGTAGAAAGTGAAATTGTAGAAGAAAAAAAAGGTAACACCAATGTTTAGTAGCAAAATTAATTGTTATGCCTACAAAATTATTTTAGATATAAGTTTAAGTTAAAGTCACCCACACCGGCGTGCAAAGTATTACTTTGTCAACTGAATTGTATTAATGTTGATAGTGTTTTGGTGCTTTCAACGGTTTGTTCGAATTCTGCATTAAAAGTTAATGTCAAGCTCTTCTTATGGTGGCTAACAGCACTGATATTTCATTGGACGTCCATCCATATGGAACATCAATAGCTCAGTGTATTGTGTAGGCTACTGAATTGAAACACAAATATCTTCGACCCCTCACCCTAAATCACTTACACTATCCATAGCCTCTGTTTTTCTGGGACGAGAAATCATTTTGAGGCCCGATCATTGGAGATATTAAGGGCAGCATTTTCTCAATGGTGCAACAACAAGACCAGTCTGCAGAAAAGCTGATGGTTTTGTGAAGCTGTACACAATGGTTCTTTGGCTAAATGCTAACATGAGCATCCCAACATGCTCAGAATGACAATGCTAACATGGCGATGCAAAGCAGGTATAATGTTTGCATGTCCATTAGCTTAGCATGGAGCAAAGTACAACTAATATACATAAAATTGAATTTAAAACTGATGATGGCGCTGAATGAATTGGCATAGTTATTACAATTCATCCTAACCACACTGCTAGCCCTGTGTCAGCCTTGTCTGACACTATTGACAGACTATATATATATATAGATAGATAGATAGATAGATAGATAGATAGATAGATAGATAAAAACATCAGATCAGCTTTATTGCCCAGGTATGAAGACACATGCGAGGAATTTTTCTTTGGAGCATAGTTGCTTACAATGTGCTTACACATACAAAACAACAAACAATATATACACACTAATATATACATACTCTGAGTGCAATGAGGAGTTCAATAAAACTTATTTAAATGTGAAACAGTGCAAAGGATACTGGGATAAATAGTATTATGCTATTATATTACAATATGAACAGTATGAACGTTATGAACAGTTCTGTAACAGGAAATGAGAATGATGAATAAATAACATAAGTGAGATATGAGAATGGGAATGAGGAGTAAATAATAAATGAGATATGGGAATGATGAATAATACTAAATAAGTGGAATAATAAGTGGAACCAGTAAACAGGTGCTGTTAGAGACAGTGTGTTAGAGACAGTGTGAAATGTGTGGCTTCCAGTGTTCCGGTCTGTTTTTAACAGACTTTACTAGCCTTGTCAACCAGAAAATGTATACCAAACTATGACAGGCTCATCAACATTTTGTAATCAGAGAGTAGGTAGTGCATCTTCGTCCACAGTAAATGTCTTACAATGAATATGTTAACCATGTTCTGGTTAAGAAACGTAACTGACACAAAACCTTTCTTGTCAGCAGTAAGAGGTGGTAAGTATTGAGAGGGAGGCTGAAATCAGCAATATGGCCAGACAGAAAACATTTATCAGTTTCCTATTTTGAAATCCAGTTACCAGATAATCTCCAGCCTACAGTGGCAAATCCATTGTCACCATCTGTAAGCATAGAGCACAACTTGTATCCTAACAGATTGATTAGGTAGCAATTTTATCCTTGGTTGTCATGCACACTGTAGTCGTTTCTAAGGCTGTTTGCCATAAGCTGCAAAGCCAACATGGTGGCACATGAATAAAGCAGCACAAATTGAGCAACTCCCTGTGTGTGGTTGAGCACAGACTTGTAACCATGCATACAAATACATTTAGAAAACATGTACAATTTTCATTACCCCTGACAACACAATGCTGGGGGTTGCATGTTGACCTTCACTTCTAGCGCCTGTAAGCAGGATGTGTGTGTAAATAGGTAGCATTGTCGGAATGTAAATAAATTAAGAGCGGTGTGTGTGGCTTTTTTCCCTTGAACACTGTCCCAGCTAATTATTTAAAATAGTCATCAAAACATTGCATCATCAACAAATTGCCCTAATCTTACACAATGACAGAGTGCTATGGTGTGTATCATAGCAGAGATATTTGAGTCAGTAGGATGCAGAGGTGGTGAAGAGCGGAATATATGGAGTGACAGAATGAAGAATAAAGAAAAAAATTAATTAGACTGAAAGCGAGGAACAGAGTGGGAGTGAGATTTGTTCTGCCTCTGAAGGCCACAGTGTCACATGCCCTTGTGATCCCAACTGCCATTATTGAGATGAAGCTGTTATTTTTCAAAACAATAAATCCACCTCTGCAGCTATGTATTATTTTATAAGTAAATAATTAACTTAGGAGTTACAAGCCGTATATTGTTTAGGTTTTAACAATGCATTGTATTTTAAAATTTTATCTAATTTTTTTAATGTAAAATTGTACTTTGAAAAGTAAATAATAGCCTAACAGCTGTCCAAAAATAGCCTATAGTGGAGTATAAAACATATATATAATTTCTTTTCTGAAATGTCGTGGAGTTAAAACTAGGCTACATCATTACACGGTATGGTTATGGTAAGTCTTATTGTACCTTGGCATAGTTGATTTAATGCACTGCCTGGTAAGCATTTAACCAAATCAAACACACTCAAGACGGTGTGTGTGATCAGAAGGTGCATGTACACTGTCTCTGGCTAACATGCTAAATTCTAAAATACTCATGGTGGATTGTCCAGATGACTTCTGCTATTACCAAAGGGGTAAGCCTCTCCTCTCTAAGCATGACTCCCTTGGCGCTATTTTAATGCTACAAAGCCATCACCTGCAGTTAGCATCGCATGACTGCCGTTCATTTTTACACCACTTTGACAGTGAATAACTTTATATCTGAAGCGTTTCAAGACTCTATTCGTGCATTGTTTATTTCTAAAGAAACAACAATGTATAAAAGGCTCCGTTACCTTGTACCTCACATTATGGCTCCGTAGCATAAAGTTTTTGTAAAAATAGGCTAACGATTGTGTCATAACCACACAACTTGCTGTCGCAGAGTCAACAAATCACCGTATTGCCAGGAGATGCTCGCAGACAGTTTTGACTTACATCAGCTAGTTAGGTTTAATTACTAACGTGTTACATGTTAGTTAGCAGTAATTAGCCTAACATATACCTACGCTCTCCATCTCTGCTGATTGGGAATGAATGAGATTTCTCTTGGCACATCTACCAGAAGACTTTCAGGCACGTTGCCTGCGTCTACGTTGTCAAGCTCAGTTGGAGGCTACGCAGTAACACCTAGCCATCACCGGAAAAGTGCTTCCATTTTCCTTCACTGATCTCTGTCCAGAGCAACGGGATCTGTTGGTCCATTTTTTTAACTGTCTATGGGTATTACTGAGGAACTTTCACCTTTGGTGGTGTGTGTGGACTTTCTGCTGTTTTTGACGGTTAGTTTCTGTCTGACTGCAGCCCCATTCAGCAGAATGAATGAGGTGTTCTTCGCCAGGCAGTACTGAGACCTTTAAGCTCAATTATATGAAATTACTGAATGTACATGTGGGAAGTCATATTTAACCACTGTTCTTCAGGCGCAAACCAGTGGGTCAGTTAAGACAAATTGACAGATTTTAGCTGGCCATTAAAAGCTGAAATTGAACAATGTAAAATGATTGCAAGTCAAGTTCATTTTGTCTGAACAAACAGTGGATTGATTATATCAAAGCTAATTATTGCTCATTGAAACTTGCCCACTCTCATCGGGACAGCTAGCTGCATCATGTTTATCACTTTTATGAGCAAGTAACTGAATATAAAATTGTAATGCTGAGACACTTACCCATTTTAATGAATTGAACTGAAAATGTACTGCAAAGAGCATGGATATTACTACTCCAATTGTCACACTCTCCAGTTCTGAGATTGCTTTTCTTTAGATGCACTCCAAAAAGGTCTCAGGACTAAATATATATTCTGTCTAACTTTCTGCTCAAGGTCATCTTCATCATTTCAGCGTATCATTTCTATGATATGCACAACGGTATTTTAAGTGTTATGATCTCCCTTCAAGGCAGCACAACAGCTTTTCTTGGAGACCCCACTGCATGCTCTTTTGCCAGAGGTGTCAAAAGTATTCTCATTCAATACTCAAGTAAAAGTATAGATACTAGGATTTAAAAATACTTTTTTAGAAGTTCAGTATCAACTAAAGCTTTTTACTCAAGTAAAAGTACTGCTTTCTAAACTACTTAAAGTATAAAAGTAAAAGTAATAGGGGCGAAAAATGCTATGCCAATGACTATAATGTTACATTAAAATGTTAACGTTTGATATTTGGGATGTACCTGTTTCAGCCGCATTTATGCCCATTGAAAATAAACTCATTTTAGTAAAATGCAAATACATTAAAGAACCATATATGTGTGCATAGGAGCATTAACATGTGTTTCATGGAGCAGAAGATATGATGACTAGTCAAAAAGTCAAACTTCAGAGGCATAAATAGCCTTTATTGGAATTTAAATGTACATTCACTCTTAGCTGCAGGAACCTGTAAGGGCAACGGATTCACTCTATCCAGATGGATCCAGCGATTTATAATAGGAAATAGGAGTAACAAGACTATTTTTAAAATGTAAGGAGTAGAAAATACAGATAATTGTGTGAAAAAGTGCTATAAATCACCAGCAGATTTTTTTGTATTGAGATGGATTTGTAAGTGTACCAACCATTACATAGAGCGCTCATGAAGTGCTTTAAGCTTTTTTCCTCCCTTTTCTAAAAAAGCTATAGCATGTGTCTGTCAGCCTCTGTCCATTTCGAAAATATCTTGTTAACAGACGTGGTGTTCTAACTGTTTTAACACTAAAGTGTAAGATGGCCAACCACAACACTTTGGGGATCAAATGTTTTCCATAACAAGGCCTCTTTGAATGAAATGAAAAGGATCACCTCACCAAGACTGTTAAAGCTTTAGGCCCATATGCACATTGAAGTGAGATTATCACAGGATTTATTATTATATAATGTCACTCATCTGTACGGCTGTTTACTGCCTCCTCTCCGGATCAATGAAGACAGTGGCATTCACTCCACAGAGACTTGCCCTTGAATATAAACACTCCTTGGATCCCTACCAAACAGCACCCTATAGAGCAGCAGTGAATTCATAATTGACCATGAGTCCAGGGTGCCGACTGGCTTATGTAGGCATGACATGACTTACAATGAGCTACATTCCAGGTGCACAGAAAGTTGGGTGGTCATAATAATAACAGGCGAAACTCACATTCTTTTTGCACAGCAGCCACTGTCAGTGCAGCTGCCATTTTGGACTGAATGCTGCCCTGATAAATATCAAGGTGCTGTTAAAAGCATAAAGCATAAGTTACCTGTATGTCCGTATCACAGGGGTGGCTGTGGCTTGAAGGTCCTCAACCACAAGATTGGTAGTTCGATCCCAGGCTTCACCAGTCATATGTCAAAGTGTCCCTGATATATATATATATATATATATATATATATATATATATATATATATATATATATATATATACAGACAGACAAAAGTTCGGACAAACCTCATTCAGTGCATTTTCTTTATTTTCATGACTATTTACATTGTAGATTGTCACTGAAGGCATCAAAACAATGAATGAACACAAATGGAATTATGTCCTAAAAGTGTGAAATGACTGAAAACATGTTGTATATTTTAGTTTATTTAAAGTAGCCACCCTTTGTTCTGGTTACTGCATTGCACACTCTTGGCATTTTCTTGATGAGCTTCAAGAGGTAGTCACTTGAAATGGTTTCCCGACAGTCTTGAAGGAGTTCCCAGAGGTGCTCAGCAGTTGTTGGCCCTTTTGCCTTCACTCTGTGGTCCAGCTCTCTCCAAACCATCTTGATTGGGTTCAGGTCCGGTGACTGTGGAAGCGCAGAACTCCATCACTCTCCTTCTTGGTCAAATAGCCCTTACACAGCCTGGAGGTGTGTTTGGGGTCATTGTCCTGTTGAAAAATAAATGATGGTCCAACTAAACGCAAACCGGATGGGATGGCATGTCGCTGCAGGATGCTGTGGTAACCATGCTGGTTCAGTATACCTTCAATTTTGAATAAATCCCCAACAGTGACACCAGCAAAGCACCCCCACACCATCACTCCTCCTCCTCCATGCCATGAAATGGTTTCCAAACAGTCTTGAAGGAGTTCCCAGAGATGCTAAGCACTTGTTGAACCTTTTGCCTTCACTCTGTGGTCCAACTCACCCCAAACCATCTCGATTGGGTTCAGGTCCGCTGACTGTGGAGGCACAGCACTCCATCACTCTCCTTCTTGGTCAAATAGCCCTTACACAGCCTGGAGGTGTGTTTGCCGTCATTGTCCTGTTGAAAAATAAATGATGGTCCAGCTAAACATATACCGGAAGGGATGGCATGTTGCTGCAGGATGCTGTGGTAGCCATGCTGGTTCAGTATGCCTTCAATTTTGAATAAATCCCCAACAGTGTCACCAGCAAAGTACCCTCACACCATCACTCCTCCTCCATGCTTACACTGATTCACACAGTCTCCTCTTAACAGTTTTTCTAGAGATGTGTCTGCTGCTAGAACTCTGTGTGGTATTCATCTGGTCTCTAATCTGAGCTGCTGTTAACTTGTAATTTCTGAGGCTGGTGACTCAGATGAACTAATCCTCAGCAGCAGTAGAGGTGACTCTTGGTCTTCCATTCCTGGGGTGGTCCTCATGTGAGCCAGTTTTGTTGTAGAGCTTGATGGTTTTGTGACTGCTTTTGGGGACACATTCAAAGTTTTTGCAATTTTCTGGACTGACTGACCTTCATTTCTTAAAGTAATGATGGCCACTTGTTTCTCTTTACTTAGCTGATTTGTTCTTGTCATAATATGAATTCTAACAGTTTCCAATAGGACTGTTGGCTGTGTATCAACCTGACTTCTGGACAACACTACATATGGTCCCATCCCCATTAATAAGGCAAGAAACTACCTCATGAAGCTCATTGAGAGAACACTAAGGGTTTGCAGCGCTCTCAAAAAAGCAAAGGGTGGCAACTTTGAAGAAACTAGAATATCAGACATGTTTTCAGTTATTTCACAATTTTTTGTTAAATACATAATTCCACATGTGTTCATTCATAGTTTTGATGCCTTCAGTGATAATCTACAATGTAAATAGTAACGGCTCAGTGCTGAAGGACTACAGCGTCAAATAAATCACCCAGAACTGTTTTGTAAGTGCAAACTCTCCTCTGGCTGGGACCAGGTGTGTGTGTGTGTGTGTGTGTGTGTGTGTGTGTGTGTGTGTGTGTGTGTGTGTGTGTGTGTGTGTGTTGCTGATAAGAGTTGCTTGGATGTGTCCTTTGGATGTCCCATTACCCTGAGGGAGAAGGTGTCACAGAGGAGGATATCAGGCATAATAAGAACTGCTGTGCTCTGTGATTATTCTTTACTCTCTGTGGCTTTACCTCCCGCCCCTCTGATTTAATGCTGTATCCCCTGTGCTGACACTTCCATTACAGTGTTTTTCATCCCATTCATATTTAAGGATATAAGTAATGTTTGAATTTCTTGAATACCAGTGCAGATAAAATACCTTAAGTTAAGAGGGCTGATAACATAATTCTAATTATTTTGAGAAAAATCAACATGCTCCTAGGGGGGAATGTGAGCGTGACTGGCTGTCTTTTCGGCCTTGTGACAGTGATTGACTTGTCTAGGGGGTATGCTGCACTGCGCTATGCTCTTGATGTAGCTGTGATTAGCTTCAGCCTTCCCATGATATCAAAACATAAGTGGTTATAGATAATGAATATATAGATGAAATATCTCAACGTTTAGCTGGATTGCCATGAAATGGCTCATAGGATGACAAATCCTATTAAGCTAGGTGCTATTAAGTATTGGATGGCTTGCCATCTAATTTGGTTTGTTATGTCCCCCTGACGCCACCATTCCACCAGAGGTAGAACAGTTGCGGATCCGCTCCAGAATGGCAGCTGAGTAATTTTTTTCCATTAAAGCCTATGTGTGTGCTTCCACTGACGGATGCGCCCCGACTCCGTCCCAGCTCCGGCGATCCCCACCCTCCAGAGCAGATACGCAGAGCTTCTATTTTTTAGAGCTCCGCAGCAATTCAGCACACGGCGGGACAGGAAGTTGAGCACAGAAACAAAATAAAACATCCAGTTAATTTTCTAAATAAAATAGACCGTGCTCACGGCGGATCATATTTCCCTGCACTTCACCTTAAAAACACAGCACAGAGTTTTTTTCCCCTCTACTCCACTGGATGGAAACAAACTGTTGTTGGTTTTGTGGTTCTATTCTACATAAATTCGTAAGATCCTCGCAACTTCAGCTGTCAATCGTGGCCGCAAACGTTCCACAACAAATCCGAACCTGGTGGGGTATGGACGGACGGCGGAGCACGGAGCCAACACGCAGCGGAGCAGATCCGCAGCCATTACGCATCCGGCGGAATTTGGGGGTTAGTGTGAATGGTAATAACTTTTGGTGATCGCTTCAATGAAGCTATAATGCCTGTGTGTTTTGTAGTTTACTTCCCGGACAATAAGTAGACAAGGAGTCATTGAAAACACATGAGGTAAGTTAATGTTACGTGTTATGTTTGCGTGGACCATAGCTAGGTTCCCTAGCTAACTAACAAAAGTGACATTTATTGTGTAAGACGTGACATGTAGTACACTAAGCGGACAGAAAACTCAATGGCTCTACAACAAACCTATGAACTTGTTGACTTGCAAAATTATCTTTTAAATTGACAAAAAAATCATATGTGTAATTCATGGCACAATCAAAAAATATTGGTCTCTTGTTGTTGACTACCGTACAATTTTTTTGGGAAATAAGATCCAATGGGGAACACCAGAAGGGGAGGGAATTTGCCTCTCAATTGTTCAACTGTAAAATAAACCCTGTTTATATCTTGTTCACAGTTCTTTAATAACCAACTATCAAAATATTTTGTTTATGTTGCGTTTATGTAGATTAATTATTTTCGGTTTATAAAGGATGTATGTGGTATATGATTCTGTTGAATATTGACACTGGTTCGATACTGCTATGTGGTGCTACAGACACATTTTGGCAGATACAAAAAAAGTATCAAGATTTAACACCTAGCCCTATTTCTATTATTGCTTTCACACACATACATATTGTACGTAAACACAAACACAGTTCTACAGCCTGGAATATTGTCTACAACTACTCTGAATGTTGCACAACATACCACAGATTTCTCTTTCTCTCTGTCTTTGGCCTCAGTTCACTGTGAGATGCTGCTGACTCTCTAACATGGAAAACAACAGGGGGCTATTTTGAGTAATTTGCAGCATTGTCAGTGTTCTAAACCAGGAGGAGAACGTGCCTCATCTCATAATGACATTTGTTATGTTTTCTCCTTTCCCATTCTTTTAGTTTCTCTCTGTTAGGCTTCTGATTATGTAACTGTTCACAGGAACACAGACAGAGATGTGACTTATAGTGACATACACACTTAAATGGTCACATGTGGGTGTACTAAAAAGCATGTACACACTACAGAGAAGCACAATCTCACACAAGCCAAACTGAGAATCTGTGTTTTTTTGTTTTTGTTTACTGTGGTACCGATCCATCAATATATCTCTGCACATCGATGGACATCCCTAATGGAAATCCACAGATCTTAATGTCAACAGTTTTTTATCTTTATCTTTATTTTTTTTCCTAATTTTTCTTTTAATCATATTTTTTTTAACCCAACAGGGCATATACTGTACATCTATTCATTTTAGACTGAGCATATGAAGCACATTAATCCACTTAGTTCTGCACTATCTACTCCCTTCAACATCAGTAGTTACAGTATTTTCCTGTCCCTTATTTCCTACTTTCGTCTTATCCTCCCTTCTCCATCCCTTTCCACTGCAAAAGAAAACCTTGATCTTTTCTTTTGCATGGTGTATTAATAGGAACATACAGTATATATATATATATATATATATATATATATATATATATATATATATATATATATATATATATATATATATATATATATATATATATATATATATGCTTCTAAGGAGCTGTATCAAAATCATGCACGATCATAAATGTAAGGCCCTGGAGTCATAAAAGGAAAAATAATGAATCAAAATTATATTTTTTATGTCCATTGGCGTCACAAAGAATGCCTTCATTTCACATCTTGTTCAAAAGGAAATCATGCCTGCTTTTTCAGCCATTAATTTTGTAAATGCCATACCAAAATGATCTGCAATATGCAAGTAGGCTTAAAGTAAATTAATCATCAATGGTAGCTACTGATGGCACTGATAAAAACACAAGCCCTTTGTGAACTCTTTATTTAACCCTTGTAAGGTTTTCAAATTTTTGTTACACAGCCAAAGTTCCCGGGTCTGGTGGACCATCCACATTATAACAGTATTTTATAAAGTAAAAATACAGATGTTTACTTTAGCTCAATTACAATGATAAATACATCATGTATGGTTCATATTTGCCAGTTACCCCTGTGAGATCACATTTATGACCATATCATATGACCATTTTCATTTTTGGGAGAAAACAAGAAAATTCAATCATTATTGGTGCTTATTTCTTAGAACTTAATCACAACAGGTGAAAGTGCTTGAAATGTAACAATTTTGTAACTTTGTGTGGGAATAGCAGGTGCAGAAAGACAACACAGACATCTACACTCAGACACACACACATACAGACGCACACAGAGATGCATAAAGTCACACACATAGACACACACACACAGACACACATACACCACGCCCAGTTAGGAGGAGGGCAAAGTTTCATAGCTACCTACAATTATTACACTCGGGTGTAATAATTGTATATGTAATAGTTACTGTATGTGTAGGGGAGTGTACCATGTGCAGTCAATGAAATAAGTTATTTTTTATGTTCTTGACAGAAAATGAGCCAAGGCCAATGAGTTTGAGTTAGAAGAAATAATACATAGCATAAGTTTTCTTTTAGCAAACATTGAAAACGGTTATCACAGTCACGAACACCTTACAAATCAATCTTTGTCATCTCTTCAGGGTGAAAGAGTCATGGTCCTTTTTTTCATCTTTCACAGTAATAATCCCTTCAGGGTCAGAGTAGACATACTGCTGAGGACATCAACATTCCAACAAAAAGACAAATTATATTGTATACCAACACATTCTCACTCCCATCTTGTAAAATACACGCTTGGTCAGGTGCCTTTGTCGTTGTTATTGATGTGTCATATAACACGTGCTTGGTCGTGACAATTGACGTCCCTTTTGACACTGTTAAGGAAAAGCTTGTGGGTGGGCTTACAGTTCCGTGACTAGCGGGGATGGGACGGTTGGTTTCAGGAAAAGATTGTGGGTGGGCTTACGGTTTTGTGACACGCAGGAATAACAGGCTGGTTAAAATAGAACGTGGCAATAACGGGACGGTTAAGGACACCTGGGTGAAAGTCCTGTGTTTGACCCATCCACCACACTGACCAATCTCCCTACGTGGAATTTACCCCTTACATACTACTCGCTAAACCCCATCTAGATGCTGCTCTCCCCAGTATGTTCTACACACATGCTGAAGGGTGCCTTTTTTGTCGCATCAGATCGTTTGGAGTGAGAATGGGTTGTCTATACAGTACCGATCTTCTCAGTAGAAAGGAGATAATCAAGCCCACAGGTCAACGTGTTGATTTTTCTGCTGAATTGACATTGATTATTGCGCTGCCATTTGTGTGTTTTGTCCTCAAGATGCTTTAAATCTGTTTCTAATTATCTTGTTGGGCACATTTACAATACTGTATTTATTTCAGTGTTTCAGTATTGTCGAACCAAACACAGACCACAAATTAGCCAATTATTGTCAAGTATAAGACAGACAGTTTTTTCCGCTTTGTGTCCATTGGAGAATTTTTCTCTGTATAATGCGCTGAGTGGATGATACACCATCACCACAGATCTGTGTGTCCATTAGAGACTTTTTCTCGAACAGCGTAGGTATGTATGGAGTAGTCTTGCATTGCCACACCTTCTTCCACAGCGCTGCACAGTTTGAGAGTAAACGTATTCCGTGAACAATCCATCCATCCATCCATCCATCCATCCATCCATCCATCCATCCATCCATCCATCCATCCATCCATCCATCCATCCATCCATCCATCCATCCATCCATCCATCCATCCATCCATCCATCCATCCATCCATCCATCCATCTTTGTCCGCTTATCCGGTATTGGGTTACTGTGGAGTTGCTTAACTACCACAGCGACTTCTACCAGGGAAATTGACAACAATCCCCCATCATCCTCCAGCTCTGCCTCTACCATAGAGGGCATATTAGCTGGATTTTGGAGTTCCTCAAAATATTAATTACCTCCTCAGTTGAGGTCAATAGCATCCCATCCTTACTGTACACAACTTGGATGGTTCCCCGTTTCCCCCTCCTGAGGTGGAAGAAACACCTTGGTGCAGACCAAAAGTCCTTCTCCATGTCTTCTCTGAAATTCCCTCACACCTGCTGCTTTGCCTCTTTCACAGCAGCGGCTGAAGTCATTTGAGCCCTTCAGTACCTTGCAACTGCCTCTGGATCCCTCCGGGATAACATATCCCGAAAAGACTCCTTCTTCAGTTGGACGGCTTCCCTGACCACCCGTGTCCACTGGGGTGTTTGTGGGTTACTGCCCCTTGAGGCACCTCTAAGACCACAGCTCTCCACCGCAGCTTTAGCAATGGAAGCTTTGAACATTGTCCACTCAGGTTCAATGCCCCCAGCTACCACAGGGATGCACGTAAAGCTTGCTGTAGGTGTGAGTTGAAAGTCTATCGAACAGGGGCCTCCTCCGAACGTTCCCAATTTACACGCTTCAACTCGTTTGGGCTTACCAGGTCTGTCCAGAGTCTTCCCTGACCCAACTCACCACCAGATGGTGATCAGTTGACAGCTCCGCCACTCTCTTCTCCCGGATCTAAACCAGAGTGGTTGTCTGTTGTATTCCTTGAACAAATTCTTTATAAATTTTTCCAAACATTCCCCAAACAAACCAAATTTTCCTTAAAACTTGCCATTCTCAACCTGTGGCAATGCTCAGAGGTTGCGGTTACTTTTGCTCAATGCAACTGGAATTTAAAGTTAACTCAAAGAACGTGGAAAGTGAGGGACATTGGGCAGCACCAGAACTATCCCGTAAATAAACCGTATTCGATTTAGACTATGTATGGAGTGCACCATAGATTCCCCAATCTATTAATGATAATAATTATTGGATTTTAGAGAATGTTTTGCAATTGAACAAAGACAATAAAGCTTTGGTGCAAAGGCTCAGAGAGAGAAAATTGCAGATAATCTTCACTTGTCCGCTCTTATCTTACATAAATACAAATGAAAAGCTTTAAAAATTTAATTTAAATCTTGCATTAAACCTTTCAAACCGTATGACATCAGTTCATGCATTGTATTTCTTGCATGCCTGCATGTGCATTTGCATAATAATGATAATACTTTTTATTTTAAGGCACCTTTCACGACACCCAAGGTTGCCTTACAATGTGCTCAAAAATACATCTGCATTTGTATTGGCCAAAGAGAGTTTTGACTGGGAAAAATAGATTTCAATCTCCTGTATAATAGGACTCCTTTAACGGCTAAATGAAATGTCTATTTTGATGGTTGCAACCAAAGCACCTCTCTATCTCGTTTCCACACACAATATGAAGAGGATGCAGAACCAATGTACAAGCTGACAGAGGTTGTTTGAATACATCACCAATTCAATGAAGCCATTAAGCCTATTTATATAAATATATATAGTAACAGGCACAAAACCTGTCCCCATCAATGAAAATCCATCTCCAAGTGAAACTGAAAACACACACACACACACATGCACACACTGTTGCCTCACTGTGTCTGTGACTTATGTCGTTGTTATATTACATGTCTCCTGTAGCGTCATATAACAGGCGCTTGGTCGTCTCCTTTAGCATCATATAACACATGCTTGGTCGGGACTATTGGCGTCCCTTTTGACGCTGTTAGGTTAAGGAAAATCTTGTGGGTGGGCTTACGGTTTCGTGACTCACAGGACTGGGACGGCTGGGTTTAGGTAAAGGTCATGGGTGGGTTCATGGTTCCGTGACACGCTGGAATAACAGGCCAGTTAAAGAAGAAAGTGGCTTCCCTGACACTTGGCAATGATGGGACGGTTAAGGACACATGCAAGACACAAACCCTGCTCTCTTGGGTGAAAGTCCTGCGTTCTCAGACCAACCTCCCTACGTGGAATTTACATACTACAGCCACTGTCCAATGTTCATATTTTACACGTTCAGAGTGAGAACGCGTTGTGATTAACCACCAAGCTGTGTCTCCCTTACATAACAAACCAAACTTACAAACATGAGGTTTGAGGATAAACATGTCTGTGTTACACACATGCATTCCCCAGCCGACAGGGTATATGGTTGCATGATTAATTACATTTCTGCTCTCAGTAAAGACTTAACAATGACACACCTTTTGGTCCAAAAACAGCACAATAAAAACAGCTATTGCTTTACGATCAATTCTAAAATTAAAACTTCAGCTCGTTTTACATGAGGAATGCATGGTGAAAATGAATGACATCAGGTTGGAGTTAAAATTTAATTTTCTTAGAGTTAAAGTATATTCTTTAATCAAATTACCATATTTCATTAAACTGGGCAGCGCCGAAACCTTAGGCCACACACACACACACACACACACACACACACACACACACACACACACACAC
This sequence comes from Percina caprodes, assembly GCA_013375575.1. Taxonomy (NCBI): domain Eukaryota; kingdom Metazoa; phylum Chordata; class Actinopteri; order Perciformes; family Percidae; genus Percina; species Percina caprodes. The sequence continues at coordinate 1,504,310 of JABXJD010000145.1, forward strand.
ACACACACACACACACACACACACACACACACACACACTTTAATTTCTACTTTACTCTTCTCTGTGCTCAACAGCTCACTCAACTGATGTTCGGTCTATACCATACCCCTGCTCTGCTTCATCCACTCCTCTACATAAATTAGGTTCTCTAATGAACTACATAAAGATAGATTCTTTTAAGTCACAATATGGTCTACTCCCCAGGTAAAAAAGTAGTATACTTTAGTGTATTAAAAATATAAATAAAGTACATGAAGTATAAAGCAAGTATGCTTCTACTTTTTGTGATTTATTTTATGAGTAGTTAATTTGTAATTTTAAAATTGTATTTCAAAATAGATGTAATAATGTTCAACTTCAGAATCCACAAAGTAATTATACTAATTTAGCAATAATTAAATTATTTTTTTTAAATGTACTTTTTTAAAGTGTACTTTGTCATTAATGTACTTTGAGTTGTATAGACGTGTATTCAATTTACATACTTTGAGTGGCAACTCAGTGTACTAATGGGAAGTATAATTTTTGAAATTAATTGATAGTATATTTTTGAAAGTGTACTATGATTCCACTTCATTAGAAGTGTGACTTCTGTACACTTTATACAGTGCACTCTAAAATAAGTGTATTTTTAGTGGCATATCAGACTTTCATTTTATAAAATGTTAAAATACCCCAAATTTATAGTACTTAGTATATATAGTATTTAGTGTACATATAGCAAGTATACTTATTTGTAAAACAAAGTTAGTATAATTTTTAAAGTGTACACTGATTTCACGTCATAAATCAGTAGTGTAATCTTAGTAACCTGTAAACAAAGTGCACTACAATATAAGTGTACTTTTATTAGCATATCAAAGTACTTTCATGAAATATGCCATGATGCAAATACACTCCAAAAACTGAATAGGGGGGTTGTCCACTTTAAAAAAAACAAATTAATGTTCAGTTTACTTAAAATACTAAAATCTTTATTTTTGTCTATTATTACCTGTCAAAAATATGAGCGTGTTGATATATCCAAAAACATTTAATTTAAGTAAATTAGGACTGCAATACTTGTTACACCCTGAAGACAGCAGTAAAAAACACCAGTTGCAATAAAACCAAAGTAGAAGAAGACTGAGATGCGTCAGACTGTGCATGCGTATAGCCACATTTGAACTCCAGACACATGTTCCTGACCTGACCAAGGAGGTAAGCCTCTCCTCTCTAAGCGTAGCTCCTCTGGTGCCATTTTAATGCTACAAAGCACACACCCACCGTTAGCATTCCATTGACCGCAATTCATTTTAAGTTAACAAATAATTGAATGCACTTAACTATACTTGGATTTGATAGAAAAAAAAGTACACAATTAAGAATATATACTCAGTGCACTTTATTAAAAGTATATTTGTAATAGATTTCTTTTTCACCTGGGCTTGAGGCTAAGAATAGAATGTATAAGAATAGTAGGTTGTGATGTTGCTAATGCAAAGCTCTTACATAAATTAAAAAGTAATGAAAAATAATATAGAATACACACTTGCACACAGTATATAATGCTTACATTTTAATTGTGAGAACCGAAGTATTAGTATTACTTATAAAAGTACCAATTTCTCATTGCACTCCAACAACATTGTCGAACAGATGATGAGTTTGATTAAGTAGAACCAGATATATTGTCCTTTGTATGCCATGCATTATGTGCATTTGCATTGTATTAAGATTTAAAATACTAAATAATCAATAATATTCAAAATGACAGTGAATAATAAGGAGATAATAATGTCTTCACATTGACAGCTGTTAGAATGCTGCTCAGTCATGCACAGACGAGTAGAGATGCAGCTCAGCCACATTTACTGTAAGCCACAAACAGGACATTGTATAGGAGATAAATAATCTGTGGCTGAATTTTGGGGCAGGGTGGGGGCTTATTTGGGACCACCATTTAACAGATAATTATTTTTTTAATTTCCTTTCCTTCATATTGTGTTTGGTCCCACAATTTACAAACAAATGCCTGTCTCTGTAGCTTGCTAGATGGACATCCTTTCTCCACCAGTCACATCCTGTGCCAGTTCCTGGCTTGTTTGAATGTCTGGGTGAAAATGGCAGCCCAGAGGCTGTTTGTGAGGCAACCAAAAGTATAGGCCACTTAAAGTGGCTAAGACCTGTGCAAAGCTGCATTGTTTTAATTGGCATTAAAGGAATAAAAAAAAAAAATTTGATGACTTTTACTGCCCCTTTGATTTTCCCCTATGGGAAAATACAGTCCAAATGGGTTCTGCTAAAAGCCCTTTATAGCCCCCTCGAAGGGGAATCTCGTTATTTTTCCCCTATTTTTCCATGCTTTTGTTTCTAAGTGACTAATGGGAATAAAAATGTTTGTATTCAAAAGTAAAGTCTAGCTGCAATATGTGTAGCTCGACATTTTGTTGGCACAATTCAGAAATGCGCAATTGAAAGTCTTTTAGATAACTAAAAGCTATGCTTTCTGTACTCCAACACACACTGTCAGGCACTCCTCTCTAACTCTTTCACTCACATTCCACACCGCTGTCTCCCGGCAACAAGTCACCTTGTGAGATTTCAGAACAAGAATACACAATCATTCCATAATGTCGTCAGACACTTATTATACTGTAACTATCTGAGCCTGCCAGTGTCAAAAACATCGGCAGTTGCTATTGTCTCATAGGATTACATTGCACCTAATTATAACTATAACTTATAGCTAATTATCAAAAAAAAATAGTGCTTTGCAACAAATGTTTGGTAACAAAACCTTATGCATTATGGAGTGCCATTCTTGGCTTCATGTTGTGCTAAAAACACTGATTTAAGCACTATCAGGGATTGCCTTGAAAAAAGGAAAAGATCTCTCCCTACACACTGCATACTCTTAATTTCCTCATGCTGTTTACAAATGGATCTTAAGAGAGCCCTGTTGTCAATTTGGGATTTTTTTTACTATTTAGTAGCTTTAGCTTAGTGCTTACAAATGAATATAATAAGCTGCTTTTGCCAAATGACAGTTGATTTTCTTTCAGCCATTGCTTACTTTATTGGACAAGTCACACACAGATCTATTTGGAATTCTAAATGAATTAATAATTATTAAAGGTATCAGTGTGAGTGGGCAGTGTAGTTTACATTAAAGTGTAGAGACTCTCCTGTGTGGCCGGGTTAGCTCAGTGGCTAGAGCAGGGGCACATACAGTATTGAAGAGATCACATAAAGGATACATAAGTGCATGAGATGATCATTTTAAAAATCTGGCTTCAATACCATCCAGCCCAGGACCACTACCCACTTTGAGATCATTAATAGCATTCTGTACCTCAACAGGTGTAATAGTCCAAAAAAGAAAATATGCTGTTAATAATTTAAAAATGTCATTATCAACTTTAATCTGCTTTTGTAGAAATTTGTCAGATGCATTTGTTTTTGTTGTAATCTTAGAACAGAATTTTTGAAATCAATAATAATAATAATAATAGGATAATCAATCAATCTCAATAAGAGATTTTGTAATAATTAGATTTGGCATTTCTTCAGACAGACCTCAGCAGTGCTGTCGGTTTTGTCACAAAATTGACTGCATCAAAAAGTGTGAGAGAGGTAACGTTAGAGACGACAGAGAGAGAGGAGACATTTTTTGAAAGAACAATACATAGGCTGATTAATATATAACTATTTTCCTTCTAAAAACAAATACACCTGTCATGACTACATCTTATAAATCAGTTTTATCTAGCACATGATAAGTGTAACATTAGAGTTGTAGCTGAAACAAATAAGCAACAGTCAAAGCAGTTTTAACTTTGAAGCGTTTGAGTGACCTAGTGGTCACTACATTTGCTGCTGTGAATGATAGTTAGGACACCAATATGCCAAAAATGAAAGTAATAGTAAGTGAGACCATCCAAATTCCATAGAACAACATTTGAAGGCTAAAGATATTTACAAAATATTTACTGAAGAATTAATTTTAGGAGAGAATAGGTAATATGCCTTTTCTTCCATATTCAAGCTACAAGTTACATAAAAGTGTCTACTTACCTGTCATAAGGGCAGTGAATCAGTGAACATTCAGTGTGCTTCAAGACATCTTAAACCTCACTCTTCAGTTCCAGCTTCCTTTGGTCTTAAAAGAGAGAATAACTAATCCAGTCAGGCTGGCCTGACTCATAGTATAATGTCCCCAAGGTAGTTTTTCTATTGGTATAAGAGAGTGAGTGCATGCTTAAAGGTTGCCAAAGGGAGATATTCAAACTGTGGATAAGTGTCAAAGCAACATTTAATTTGTTTCTGTATTGAAATGTTAATGCATTTCTGTTAAGTCCAATATGTGTATAATGGTTATGACAGTAGGATTAGTTTTGGTGGACTAGAATTGCTTTCATCTTGTTGCTGCACATGCATAAGACTTGATCAGGAGTAGCACATAATCCGACCGACACTCAGACATGTATGCAGGTGGAACTGTTGACAAGGTATGTAAAAGCTGAACGACACTCATACAGCACAGCACTATTAAACTACAAAAAGAAGGACTAGAATACAAGTAACTCTGTGTTGCCAGCAGCTCCACATGGAGTGCTGTAAGTGACATTTCATAAGAAATTTAATTCATGGTAACCTTTGAGAGGGGGAGAACAGACATAAATTAAACTTGTCAAGTCTTTATTAAAGAATAGAATTCATAAATATATATGACAATATCCTCTTCCTTAGACTTTATACAATGAGCACAATGGAATTGGACCTGTTTATGTATATATTCTATAAAGAGAAGAAATCTACATCAGAATCAGTTTTACTTTTGAGTAGGTTTTCACACAAGGAATTTGCCTTGGTGTTTTAGTGCAAAACAATAAGAGAAAATCTAAATAAGAATAAAAGCAAGTACTGCAAAAGTAAAGAAACAGAAATATAGACAAATGTAAAATGAAAATATGAAAAAAGATTCAGTGTTAAAAGTAAATATTGACCAGGGATTGCGCAAAAGTGTACAATACGAAGTACAAAGAATGTGGAATGTACAGAGATAATTGTTGATGGAATCCTTGTTGATGAGGCCAAATGCAGTCTATAAGAGTGTTTTTGTGGCAGAAGATTTTGGTCCTGATGGCAGGTAGCCTTCTGCCACAGGGGAGGGACAACCATCTAGCATGAACAGGTTATAAACAAAGGCCACTGGCAATGTTTTTACGCTTAAACTTTCAAAAAACAGCCTATTGCGAAGACAATTGTTTGATGTTTGCTGTATGGTATGAACTATATTTATATATCATATTGATTTCATTCAACATGCTTTTTCAGGGTATTAAAGCCATATTTTACTCTTTTTTTGGCAACTGTAAAACGGAATCCTCCTGAGATTAATTCCAAATCTGGGTGAGACATTACATATCCAATGTATCACTCAGGTAACATCAGATCATTCTGATGTAGGATTTTAAAATTAAAGGCTAAAATTTCCACGTAAATCTACAGTATATTTGAAATCTTTCTCATGCTCTTAAAGCCATAGTTTACTCTTATTCAGGCAACTGTAAAACTGAATCCTCCTGTTAAGCCAGCTTCATTCCAAGTCTGGGTGAGACATCACATAGCCAGTGTGTCACTCACGTAACATCGGACAATTCTCATATAGGATTTTAAAATTAAAGGCTAAAATATCCAAGTAAATCTACAGTATATTTGAAATCTTTTTCAGGCTGTTAAAGCCATATTTTACTCTTTTTAAGGAAATTATAGAACCGAAACCTCCTGATAAACCAGCTTCATTCCAAGTCTGGGTGAGACAACACATATCCATGGTGTCATTCAGGTAATATCGGACCATTCTGATGTAGGATTTTAAAATGAAAGTCTAAAATGTCCAAGTAAATCAACAGTATATATGAAATCTTTTTAGGGCTGTTAAAGTCAAATTTAACTCTTTTTATGGCAACTTTAAAACCAAATCGTCCATTAAGCCAGCTTCATTCCAAGTCTGGGTGAGACATTACATATCCATGGTGTCACACAGGTAACATTGGATCATTCTGATGTAGGATTTTAAAATTAAAGGCTAAAATGTCCAAGTGAACCTACAGTATATATGAAATCATGTTATGCTGTTAAAGCCATATTTTACTCTTTTCAGGTAACTGTAAAATGGAATCCTCATGTTAAGCCAGCTTTATCCCAAGTTTGGGTGAGACATAACATATCCATGGTGTCACTCAGGTAACATCGGACCATTTTGATGTACGATTTTAAAATTCAAGGCTAAAATGTCCAAGCAAATCTACAGTATATTTGACATCTCTTTCAGTCTGTTAAAGCCATATTTTACTCATTTTCAGGCAACTGTAGATCCAAATCCTACTGTTAAGCCAGCTTCATTCCAAGTCTGAGTGAGGCATCACATATCCATGGTGTCACACAGTTAATATCGGACCAATCTGATGTAGGATTTTAAAATTAAAGGCTAAATTGTCCAAGTAAATCTACAGTATATTTGACATCTTTTTCAGGCTGTTAAAGCCATATTTTACTCGTTTTCAGGATATTGTAAAACAACATTCTCCTGTTAAGCAAGCTTCATTCCAAGTCTGGGTGAGACATCACGTATCCATGGTGTCACTCAGGTAACATTGGACCATTCTGATGTAGGATTTTAAAATTCAAGGCTAACATGTCCAAGTAAATCTACAGTGTATTTGAAATCTTTTTAGGGCTGTTAAAGCCATATTTTACACTTTTTCAGGCAACTGTAGAAACAGAACCTCCTGTTAAGCCAGCTTCATCCCAAGTCTTTGTGAGACATCACATATCCAGTGTGTCACTCAGTCAACATTGGACCATTCTGATGTAGTGTTTTAGAATTAAAGTCTAACTTGTCCAAGTAAATCTACAGTATATATGAAATCTTTTTAGGGCTGTTAAAGCCATAATTTACTCTTTTTCAGGCAACTGTAAAACCGAAACCTCCTGTTAAGCCAGCTTCATTCCAATTCTGGGTGAGACATCACATATCCATGGTTTCACACAGGTAATATTTGACATTCTGATGTAGGATTTTAAAATTAAAGGCCAAAATGTCCAAGTAAATCTACAGTATAGTTGACATGTTTTTAAGGCTGTTAAAGACATATTTTACTCTTTTTTCAGCTAACTGTACAACCGAAACCTACTGATAAGCCAGCTTCATTCGAAGTCTGCGTGAGACAGCACATATCCAGTGTGTCACTCAGGTAACATCTGACAATTCTGATGTACGATTTTAAAATTAAAGGCAAAAATGTCCAAGTAAATCTACAGTATATTTTACATCACTTTCAGGCTTTTAAAGCCATATTTTATTCCTTTTTCAGCAACTGTAAAACGAAATCTTTATGTTAAGCCAGCTTTATTCCAAGTCTTGGTGAGACATTACATATCCATGGTGTCACGCAGGTAACATTGGAACATTCTGATGTACGATTTTAAAATTAAAGGCTTAAATGTCAAGGCAAATCTACATTATGTACTCAATCTGTTTCAGGCTGTTAAAGCCATATTTTACTCTGTTTCAGAGAACTCTGAAACGGAATCCCCATGTTAAGCCAGCTTCATTCCAAGTCTGGGTGAGACATCACATATCCATGGTGTCAGACAGGTAATATCGGACCATTCTTATGTGGGATTTGAAAATTAAAGGCCAAAATGTCCAAGTAAATCTAGAGAATATTTGACATCTTTTTAAGGCTGTTAAAGCCATATTTTACTCTTTTTCTAGGAACTATACAACAAAAACCTACTGTCACTCCAGCTTCATTCCAAGTTTGCATGAGACATCACATATCCATGGTGTCAGAAAAGTAATATCGGACCATTCTTATGTGGGATTTGAAAATTAAATGCCAAAATGTCCAAGTAAATCTAGATAATATTTGACATCTTTTTAAGGCTGTTAAAGCCATATTTTACTCTTTTTCTAGGAACTATACAACCAAAACCTACTGTCACTCCAGCTTCATTCCAAGTCTGCGTGAGACCTCACATATCCCTGGTGTCACACAGTCAATATTGGACTATTCTGATGTAGGATTTTAAAATTAAAGGCTAAAATGTCCAAGTGAATCTACAGTATGTATGAAATCTTTTTATGCTGTTAAAGACATATTTTACTCTTTTCAGGTAACTGTAAAATGGAATCGCCATGTTAAGCCAGCTTTATCCCAAGTCTGCGTGAGACATCACATATCCATGGTGTCACTCAGGTAATATGGGACAATTCAGATTTTAAAATCCTACATCAGAATGGTCCAATATTGACTGTGTGACACCATGGATATGTGATGTTTCTCTCAGACTTGGAATCAAGCTGGCTTAACAGGAGGATTCCGTTCTACAGTTGCCTGAAAAAGAGTAAAATATGGCTTTAACAGCCTGACAAAGATGTCAAATATACTGTAGATTTACTTGGACATTTTAGCCTTTAATTTTAAAAACCTACATCAGAATGGTCCAATATTGACTGTGTGACACCATGGATATGTGATGTTTCTCTGAGACTTGGAATGAAGCTGATTTAACAGGAGGATTCCGTTATAAGACTAAAATATGGCTTTAACAGCCTGAAAAAGATGTCAAATATACTGTAGATTTACTTGGACATTTTAGCCTTTAATTTTAAAATCCTACATCAGAATGGTCCGATATTGACTGTGTGACACCATGGATATATGATCTGTTACCCAGACTTGGAATGAAGCTGGCTTAACAGGAGGATTCCGTTCTACAGTTGCCTGAAAAAGAGTAAAATATGGCTTTAACAGCCTGAAAAAGATGTCAAATATACTGTAGATTTACTTGGACATTTTAGCCTTTAATTTTAAAACCTACATCAGAATGGTCCAATATTGACTGTGTGACACCATGGATATGTGATGTTTCTCTCAGACTTGGAATGAAGCTGGTTTAACAGGAGGATTCCGTTCTACAGTTGCCTGAAAAAGAGTAAAATATGGCTTTAACAGCCTGAAAAAGATGTCAAATATACTGTAGATTTACTTGGACATTTTAGCCTTTAATTTTAAAACCTACATCAGAATGGTCCAATATTGACTGTGTGACACCATGGATATGTGATGTTTCTCTCAGACTTGGAATGAAGCTGGTTTAACAGGAGGATTCCGTTCTACAGTTGCCTGAAAAAGAGTAAAATATGGCTTTAACAGCCTGAAAAGATGTCAAATATACTGTAGATTTACTTGGACATTTTAGCCTTTAATTTTAAAATCCTACATCAGAATGGTCCAATATTGACTGTGTGACACCATGGATATGTGATGTTTCTCTCAGACTTGGAATGAAGCTGGTTTAACAGGAGGATTCCGTTCTACAGTTGCCTGAAAAAGAGTAAAATATGGCTTTAACAGCCTGAAAAAGATGTCAAATATACTGTAGATTTACTTGGACATTTTAGCCTTTAATTTTAAAATCCTACATCAGAATGGTCCGATATTGACTGTGTGACACCATGGATATGTGATGTGTTACTCAGACTTGGAATGAAGCTGGTTTAACAGGAGGATTCCGTTCTACAGTTGCCTGAAAAAGAGTAAAATATGGCTTTAACAGCCTGAAAAAGATGTCAAATATACTGTAGATTTACTTGGACATTTTAGCCTTTAATTTTAAAATCCTACATCAGAATGGTCCAATATTGACTGTGTGACACCATGGATATGTGATGTTTCTCTCAGACTTGGAATGAAGCTGGTTTAACAGGAGGATTCCGTTCTACAGTTGCCTGAAAAAGAGTAAATATGGCTTTAACAGCCTGAAAAAGATGTCAAATATACTGTAGATTTACTTGGACATTTTAGCCTTTAATTTTAAAATCCTACATCAGAATGGTCCAATATTGACTGTGTGACACCATGGATATGTGATGTTTCTCTCAGACTTGGAATGAAGCTGGTTTAACAGGAGGATTCCGTTCTACAGTTGCCTGAAAAAGAGTAAAATATGGCTTTAACAGCCTGAAAAAGATGTCAAATATACTGTAGATTTACTTGGACATTTTAGCCTTTAATTTTAAAACCTACATCAGAATGGTCCAATATTGACTGTGTGACACCATGGATATGTGATGTTTCTCTCAGACTTGGAATGAAGCTGGTTTAACAGGAGGATTCCGTTCTACAGTTGCCTGAAAAAGAGTAAAATATGGCTTTAACAGCCTGAAAAAGATGTCAAATATACTGTAGATTTACTTGGACATTTTAGCCTTTAATTTTAAAATCCTACATCAGAATGGTCCGATATTGACTGTGTGACACCATGGATATGTGATGTGTTCCCAGACTTGGAATGAAGCTGGTTTAACAGGAGGATTCCGTTCTACAGTTGCCTGAAAAAGAGTAAAATATGGCTTTAACAGCCTGAAAAAGATGTCAAATATACTGTAGATTTACTTGGACATTTTAGCCTTTAATTTTAAAATCCTACATCAGAATGGTCCAATATTGACTGTGTGACACCATGGATATGTGATGTTTCTCTCAGACTTGGAATGAAGCTGGTTTAACAGGAGGATTCCGTTCTACAGTTGCCTGAAAAAGAGTAAAATATGGCTTTAACAGCCTGAAAAAGATGTCAAATATACTGTAGATTTACTTGGACATTTTAGCCTTTAATTTTAAAAACCTACATCAGAATGGTCCAATATTGACTGTGTGACACCATGGATATGTGATGTTTCTCTCAGACTTGGAATGAAGCTGGTTTAACAGGAGGATTCCGTTCTACAGTTGCCTGAAAAAGAGTAAAATATGGCTTTAACAGCCTGAAAAAGATGTCAAATATACTGTAGATTTACTTGGACATTTTAGCCTTTAATTTTAAAATCCTACATCAGAATGGTCCGATATTGACTGTGTGACACCATGGATATGTGATGTTTCCCAGACTTGGAATGAAGCTGGTTTAACAGGAGGATTCCGTTCTACAGTTGCCTGAAAAAGAGTAAAATATGGCTTTAACAGCCTGAAAAAGATGTCAAATATACTGTAGATTTACTTGGACATTTTAGCCTTTAATTTTAAAACCTACATCAGAATGGTCCAATATTGACTGTGTGACACCATGGATATGTGATGTTTCTCTCAGACTTGGAATGAAGCTGGTTTAACAGGAGGATTCCGTTCTACAGTTGCCTGAAAAAGAGTAAAATATGGCTTTAACAGCCTGAAAAAGATGTCAAATATACTGTAGATTTACTTGGACATTTTAGCCTTTAATTTTAAAATCCTACATCAGAATGGTCCAATATTGACTGTGTGACACCATGGATATGTGATGTTTCTCTCAGACTTGGAATGAAGCTGGTTTAACAGGAGGATTCCGTTCTACAGTTGCCTGAAAAAGAGTAAAATATGGCTTTAACAGCCTGAAAAAGATGTCAAATATACTGTAGATTTACTTGGACATTTTAGCCTTTAATTTTAAAATCCTACATCAGAATGGTCCAATATTGACTGTGTGACACCATGGATATGTGATGTTTCTCTCAGACTTGGAATGAAGCTGGTTTAACAGGAGGATTCCGTTCTACAGTTGCCTGAAAAAGAGTAAAATATGGCTTTAACAGCCTGAAAAAGATGTCAAATATACTGTAGATTTACTTGGACATTTTAGCCTTTAATTTTAAAATCCTACATCAGAATGGTCCGATATTGACTGTGTGACACCATGGATATGTGATGTTTCCCAGACTTGGAATGAAGCTGGTTTAACAGGAGGATTCCGTTCTACAGTTGCCTGAAAAAGAGTAAAATATGGCTTTAACAGCCTGAAAAAGATGTCAAATATACTGTAGATTTACTTGGACATTTTAGCCTTTAATTTTAAAATCCTACATCAGAATGGTCCAATATTGACTGTGTGACACCATGGATATGTGATGTTTCTCTCAGACTTGGAATGAAGCTGGTTTAACAGGAGGATTCCGTTCTACAGTTGCCTGAAAAAGAGTAAAATATGGCTTTAACAGCCTGAAAAAGATGTCAAATATACTGTAGATTTACTTGGACATTTTAGCCTTTAATTTTAAAATCCTACATCAGAATGGTCCAATATTGACTGTGTGACACCATGGATATGTGATGTTTCTCTCAGACTTGGAATGAAGCTGGTTTAACAGGAGGATTCCGTTCTACAGTTGCCTGAAAAAGAGTAAAATATGGCTTTAACAGCCTGAAAAAGATGTCAAATATACTGTAGATTTACTTGGACATTTTAGCCTTTAATTTTAAAATCCTACATCAGAATGGTCCGATATTGACTGTGTGACACCATGGATATGTGATGTTTCTCAGACTTGGAATGAAGCTGGTTTAACAGGAGGATTCCGTTCTACAGTTGCCTGAAAAAGAGTAAAATATGGCTTTAACAGCCTGAAAAAGATGTCAAATATACTGTAGATTTACTTGGACATTTTAGCCTTTAATTTTAAAATCCTACATCAGAATGGTCCAATATTGACTGTGTGACACCATGGATATGTGATGTTTCTCTCAGACTTGGAATGAAGCTGGTTTAACAGGAGGATTCCGTTCTACAGTTGCCTGAAAAAGAGTAAAATATGGCTTTAACAGCCTGAAAAAGATGTCAAATATACTGTAGATTTACTTGGACATTTTAGCCTTTAATTTTAAAATCCTACATCAGAATGGTCCAATATTGACTGTGTGACACCATGGATATGTGATGTTTCTCTCAGACTTGGAATGAAGCTGGTTTAACAGGAGGATTCCGTTCTACAGTTGCCTGAAAAAGAGTAAAATATGGCTTTAACAGCCTGAAAAAGATGTCAAATATACTGTAGATTTACTTGGACATTTTAGCCTTTAATTTTAAAATCCTACATCAGAATGGTCCGATATTGACTGTGTGACACCATGGATATGTGATGTTTCCCAGACTTGGAATGAAGCTGGTTTAACAGGAGGATTCCGTTCTACAGTTGCCTGAAAAAGAGTAAAATATGGCTTTAACAGCCTGAAAAAGATGTCAAATATACTGTAGATTTACTTGGACATTTTAGCCTTTAATTTTAAAATCCTACATCAGAATGGTCCAATATTGACTGTGTGACACCATGGATATGTGATGTTTCTCTCAGACTTGGAATGAAGCTGGTTTAACAGGAGGATTCCGTTCTACAGTTGCCTGAAAAAGAGTAAAATATGGCTTTAACAGCCTGAAAAAGATGTCAAATATACTGTAGATTTACTTGGACATTTTAGCCTTTAATTTTAAAATCCTACATCAGAATGGTCCAATATTGACTGTGTGACACCATGGATATGTGATGTTTCTCTCAGACTTGGAATGAAGCTGGTTTAACAGGAGGATTCCGTTCTACAGTTGCCTGAAAAAGAGTAAAATATGGCTTTAACAGCCTGAAAAAGATGTCAAATATACTGTAGATTTACTTGGACATTTTAGCCTTTAATTTTAAAATCCTACATCAGAATGGTCCGATATTGACTGTGTGACACCATGGATATGTGATGTTTCCCAGACTTGGAATGAAGCTGGTTTAACAGGAGGATTCCGTTCTACAGTTGCCTGAAAAAGAGTAAAATATGGCTTTAACAGCCTGAAAAAGATGTCAAATATACTGTAGATTTACTTGGACATTTTAGCCTTTAATTTTAAAATCCTACATCAGAATGGTCCAATATTGACTGTGTGACACCATGGATATGTGATGTTTCTCTCAGACTTGGAATGAAGCTGGTTTAACAGGAGGATTCCGTTCTACAGTTGCCTGAAAAAGAGTAAAATATGGCTTTAACAGCCTGAAAAAGATGTCAAATATACTGTAGATTTACTTGGACATTTTAGCCTTTAATTTTAAAATCCTACATCAGAATGGTCCGATATTGACTGTGTGACACCATGGATATGTGATGTTTCTCTCAGACTTGGAATGAAGCTGGTTTAACAGGAGGATTCCGTTCTACAGTTGCCTGAAAAAGAGTAAAATATGGCTTTAACAGCCTGAAAAAGATGTCAAATATACTGTAGATTTACTTGGACATTTTAGCCTTTAATTTTAAAATCCTACATCAGAATGGTCCAATATTGACTGTGTGACACCATGGATATGTGATGTTTCTCTCAGACTTGGAATGAAGCTGGTTTAACAGGAGGATTCCGTTCTACAGTTGCCTGAAAAAGAGTAAAATATGGCTTTAACAGCCTGAAAAAGATGTCAAATATACTGTAGATTTACTTGGACATTTTAGCCTTTAATTTTAAAATCCTACATCAGAATGGTCCAATATTGACTGTGTGACACCATGGATATGTGATGTTTCTCTCAGACTTGGAATGAAGCTGGTTTAACAGGAGGATTCCGTTCTACAGTTGCCTGAAAAAGTAAAATATGGCTTTAACAGCCTGAAAAAGATGTCAAATATACTGTAGATTCACTTGGACATTTTAGCCTTTAATTTTAAAATCCTACATCAGAATGGTCCGATATTGACTGTGTGACACCATGGATATGTGATGTTTCCCAGACTTGGAATGAAGCTGGTTTAACAGGAGGATTCCGTTCTACAGTTGCCTGAAAAAGAGTAAAATATGGCTTTAACAGCCTGAAAAAGATCAAATATACTGTAGATTTACTTGGACATTTTAGCCTTTAATTTTAAAATCCTACATCAGAATGGTCCAATATTGACTGTGTGACACCATGGATATGTGATGTTTCTCTCAGACTTGGAATGAAGCTGGTTTAACAGGAGGATTCCGTTCTACAGTTGCCTGAAAAAGAGTAAAATATGGCTTTAACAGCCTGAAAAAGATGTCAAATATACTGTAGATTTACTTGGACATTTTAGCCTTTAATTTTAAAATCCTACATCAGAATGGTCCGATATTGACTGTGTGACACCATGGATATGTGATGTTTCTCTCAGACTTGGAATGAAGCTGGTTTAACAGGAGGATTCCGTTCTACAGTTGCCTGAAAAAGAGTAAAATATGGCTTTAACAGCCTGAAAAAGATGTCAAATATACTGTAGATTTACTTGGACATTTTAGCCTTTAATTTTAAAATCCTACATCAGAATGGTCCGATATTGACTGTGTGACACCATGGATATGTGATGTTTCTCTCAGACTTGGAATGAAGCTGGTTTAACAGGAGGATTCCGTTCTACAGTTGCCTGAAAAAGAGTAAAATATGGCTTTAACAGCCTGAAAAAGATGTCAAATATACTGTAGATTTACTTGGACATTTTAGCCTTTAATTTTAAAATCCTACAT
Source organism: Percina caprodes (assembly GCA_013375575.1). Taxonomy (NCBI): domain Eukaryota; kingdom Metazoa; phylum Chordata; class Actinopteri; order Perciformes; family Percidae; genus Percina; species Percina caprodes. Next base: position 1,519,628 of record JABXJD010000145.1, read on the forward strand.
CAGAATGGTCCAATATTGACTGTGTGACACCATGGATATGTGATGTTTCTCTCAGACTTGGAATGAAGCTGGTTTAACAGGAGGATTCCGTTCTACAGTTGCCTGAAAAAGAGTAAAATATGGCTTTAACAGCCTGAAAAAGATGTCAAATATACTGTAGATTTACTTGGACATTTTAGCCTTTAATTTTAAAATCCTACATCAGAATGGTCCAATATTGACTGTGTGACACCATGGATATGTGATGTTTCTCTCAGACTTGGAATGAAGCTGGTTTAACAGGAGGATTCCGTTCTACAGTTGCCTGAAAAAGAGTAAAATATGGCTTTAACAGCCTGAAAAAGATGTCAAATATACTGTAGATTTACTTGGACATTTTAGCCTTTAATTTTAAAATCCTACATCAGAATGGTCCAATATTGACTGTGTGACACCATGGATATGTGATGTTTCTCTCAGACTTGGAATGAAGCTGGTTTAACAGGAGGATTCCGTTCTACAGTTGCCTGAAAAAGAGTAAAATATGGCTTTAACAGCCTGAAAAAGATGTCAAATATACTGTAGATTTACTTGGACATTTTAGCCTTTAATTTTAAAATCCTACATCAGAATGGTCCGATATTGACTGTGTGACACCATGGATATGTGATGTTTCTCTCAGACTTGGAATGAAGCTGGTTTAACAGGAGGATTCCGTTCTACAGTTGCCTGAAAAAGAGTAAAATATGGCTTTAACAGCCTGAAAAAGATGTCAAATATACTGTAGATTTACTTGGACATTTTAGCCTTTAATTTTAAAACCTACATCAGAATGGTCCAATATTGACTGTGTGACACCATGGATATGTGATGTTTCTCTCAGACTTGGAATGAAGCTGGTTTAACAGGAGGATTCCGTTCTACAGTTGCCTGAAAAAGAGTAAAATATGGCTTTAACAGCCTGAAAAAGATGTCAAATATACTGTAGATTTACTTGGACATTTTAGCCTTTAATTTTAAAATCCTACATCAGAATGGTCCAATATTGACTGTGTGACACCATGGATATGTGATGTTTCTCTCAGACTTGGAATGAAGCTGGTTTAACAGGAGGATTCCGTTCTACAGTTGCCTGAAAAAGTAAAATATGGCTTTAACAGCCTGAAAAAGATGTCAAATATACTGTAGATTTACTTGGACATTTTAGCCTTTAATTTTAAAATCCTACATCAGAATGGTCCATATTGACTGTGTGACACCATGGATATGTGATGTTTCTCTCAGACTTGGAATGAAGCTGGTTTAACAGGAGGATTCCGTTCTACAGTTGCCTGAAAAAGAGTAAAATATGGCTTTAACAGCCTGAAAAAGATGTCAAATATACTGTAGATTTACTTGGACATTTTAGCCTTTAATTTTAAAATCCTACATCAGAATGGTCAATATTGACTGTGTGACACCATGGATATGTGATGTTTCTCTCAGACTTGGAATGAAGCTGGTTTAACAGGAGGATTCCGTTCTACAGTTGCCTGAAAAAGAGTAAAATATGGCTTTAACAGCCTGAAAAAGATGTCAAATATACTGTAGATTTACTTGGACATTTTAGCCTTTAATTTTAAAATCCTACATCAGAATGGTCCGATATTGACTGTGTGACACCATGGATATGTGATGTTTCTCCAGACTTGGAATGAAGCTGGCAGGAGGATTCCGTTCTACAGTTGCCTGAAAAAGAGTAAAATATGGCTTTAACAGCCTGAAAAAGATGTCAAATATACTGTAGATTTACTTGGACATTTTAGCCTTTAATTTTAAAAACCTACATCAGAATGGTCCAATATTGACTGTGTGACACCATGGATATGTGATGTTTCTCTCAGACTTGGAATGAAGCTGGTTTAACAGGAGGATTCCGTTCTACAGTTGCCTGAAAAAGAGTAAAATATGGCTTTAACAGCCTGAAAAAGATGTCAAATATACTGTAGATTTACTTGGACATTTTAGCCTTTAATTTTAAAATCCTACATCAGAATGGTCCGATATTACTGTGTGACACCATGGATATGTGATGTTTCTCCCAGACTTGGAATGAAGCTGGTTTAACAGGAGGATTCCGTTCTACAGTTGCCTGAAAAAGAGTAAAATATGGCTTTAACAGCCTGAAAAAGATGTCAAATATACTGTAGATTTACTTGGACATTTTAGCCTTTAATTTTAAAATCCTACATCAGAATGGTCCAATATTGACTGTGTGACACCATGGATATGTGATGTTTCTCTCAGACTTGGAATGAAGCTGGTTTAACAGGAGGATTCCGTTCTACAGTTGCCTGAAAAAGAGTAAAATATGGCTTTAACAGCCTGAAAAAGATGTCAAATATACTGTAGATTTACTTGGACATTTTAGCCTTTAATTTTAAAATCCTACATCAGAATGGTCCAATATTGACTGTGTGACACCATGGATATGTGATGTTTCTCTCAGACTTGGAATGAAGCTGGTTTAACAGGAGGATTCCGTTCTACAGTTGCCTGAAAAAGAGTAAAATATGGCTTTAACAGCCTGAAAAAGATGTCAAATATACTGTAGATTTACTTGGACATTTTAGCCTTTAATTTTAAAATCCTACATCAGAATGGTCCAATATTGACTGTGTGACACCATGGATATGTGATGTTTCTCTCAGACTTGGAATGAAGCTGGTTTAACAGGAGGATTCCGTTCTACAGTTGCCTGAAAAAGAGTAAAATATGGCTTTAACAGCCTGAAAAAGATGTCAAATATACTGTAGATTTACTTGGACATTTTAGCCTTTAATTTTAAAATCCTACATCAGAATGGTCCATATTGACTGTGTGACACCATGGATATGTGATGTTTCTCTCAGACTTGGAATGAAGCTGGTTTAACAGGAGGATTCCGTTCTACAGTTGCCTGAAAAAGAGTAAAATATGGCTTTAACAGCCTGAAAAAGATGTCAAATATACTGTAGATTTACTTGGACATTTTAGCCTTTAATTTTAAAATCCTACATCAGAATGGTCCGATATTGACTGTGTGACACCATGGATATGTGATGTTTCTCTCAGACTTGGAATGAAGCTGGCAGGAGGATTCCGTTCTACAGTTGCCTGAAAAAGAGTAAAATATGGCTTTAACAGCCTGAAAAAGATGTCAAATATACTGTAGATTTACTTGGACATTTTAGCCTTTAATTTTAAAATCCTACATCAGAATGGTCCAATATTGACTGTGTGACACCATGGATATGTGATGTTTCTCTCAGACTTGGAATGAAGCTGGTTTAACAGGAGGATTCCGTTCTACAGTTGCCTGAAAAAGAGTAAAATATGGCTTTAACAGCCTGAAAAAGATGTCAAATATACTGTAGATTTACTTGGACATTTTAGCCTTTAATTTTAAAATCCTACATCAGAATGGTCCGATATTACTGTGTGACACCATGGATATGTGATGTTTCTCTCAGACTTGGAATGAAGCTGGTTTAACAGGAGGATTCTGTTCTACAGTTGCCTGAAAAAGAGTAAAATATGGCTTTAACAGCCTGAAAAAGATGTCAAATATACTGTAGATTTACTTGGACATTTTAGCCTTTAATTTTAAAATCCTACATCAGAATGGTCCAATATTGACTGTGTGACACCATGGATATGTGATGTTTCTCTCAGACTTGGAATGAAGCTGGTTTAACAGGAGGATTCCGTTCTACAGTTGCCTGAAAAAGAGTAAAATATGGCTTTAACAGCCTGAAAGATGTCAAATATACTGTAGATTTACTTGGACATTTTAGCCTTTAATTTTAAAATCCTACATCAGAATGGTCCAATATTGACTGTGTGACACCATGGATATGTGATGTTTCTCCAGACTTGGAATGAAGCTGGTTTAACAGGAGGATTCCGTTCTACAGTTGCCTGAAAAAGAGTAAAATATGGCTTTAACAGCCTGAAAAAGATGTCAAATATACTGTAGATTTACTTGGACATTTTAGCTTTAATTTTAAAATCCTACATCAGAATGGTCCGATATTGACTGTGACACCATGGATATGTGATGTTTCTCTCAGACTTGGAATGAAGCTGGTTTAACAGGAGGATTCCGTTCTACAGTTGCCTGAAAAAAGTAAAATATGGCTTTAACAGCCTGAAAAAGATGTCAAATATACTGTAGATTTACTTGGACATTTTAGCCTTTAATTTTAAAATCCTACATCAGAATGGTCCGATATTGACTGTGTGACACCATGGATATGTGATGTTTCTCTCAGACTTGGAATGAAGCTGGTTTAACAGGAGGATTCCGTTCTACAGTTGCCTGAAAAAGAGTAAAATATGGCTTTAACAGCCTGAAAAGATGTCAAATATACTGTAGATTTACTTGGACATTTTAGCCTTTAATTTTAAAATCCTACATCAGAATGGTCAATATTGACTGTGTGACACCATGGATATGTGATGTTTCTCTCAGACTTGGAATGAAGCTGGTTTAACAGGAGGATTCCGTTCTACAGTTGCCTGAAAAGAGTAAAATATGGCTTTAACAGCCTGAAAAGATGTCAAATATACTGTAGATTTACTTGGACATTTTAGCCTTTAATTTTAAAATCCTACATCAGAATGGTTCAATATTGACTGTGTGACACCATGGATATGTGATGTTTCTCTCAGACTTGGAATGAAGCTGGTTTAACAGGAGGATTCCGTTCTACAGTTGCCTGAAAAAGAGTAAAATATGGCTTTAACAGCCTGAAAAGATGTCAAATATACTGTAGATTTACTTGGACATTTTAGCCTTTAATTTTAAAATCCTACATCAGAATGGTTCAATATTGACTGTGTGACACCATGGATATGTGATGTTTCTCTCAGACTTGGAATGAAGCTGGTTTAACAGGAGGATTCCGTTCTACAGTTGCCTGAAAAAGAGTAAAATATGGCTTTAACAGCCTGAAAAAGATGTCAAATATACTGTAGATTTACTTGGACATTTTAGCCTTTAATTTTAAAATCCTACATCAGAATGGTCCGATATTGACTGTGTGACACCATGGATATGTGATGTTTCTCTCAGACTTGGAATGAAGCTGGTTTAACAGGAGGATTCCGTTCTACAGTTGCCTGAAAAAGAGTAAAATATGGCTTTAACAGAAAAAGATGTCAAATATACTGTAGATTACTTGGACATTTTAGCCTTTAATTTTAAAATCCTACATCAGAATGGTCCGATATTGACTGTGTGACACCATGGATATGTGATGTCTCTCAGACTTGGAATGAAGCTGGTTTAACAGGAGGATTCCGTTCTACAGTTGCCTGAAAAAGTAAAATATGGCTTTAACAGCCTGAAAAAGATGTCAAATATACTGTAGATTTACTTGGACATTTTAGCCTTTAATTTTAAAAACCTACATCAGAATGGTCCAATATTGACTGTGTGACACCATGGATATGTGATGTTTCTCTCAGACTTGGAATGAAGCTGGTTTAACAGGAGGATTCCGTTCTACAGTTGCCTGAAAAAGAGTAAAATATGGCTTTAACAGCCTGAAAAGATGTCAAATATACTGTAGATTTACTTGGACATTTTAGCCTTTAATTTTAAAATCCTACATCAGAATGGTCCGATATTGACTGTGTGACACCATGGATATGTGATGTTTCTCTCAGACTTGGAATGAAGCTGGTTTAACAGGAGGATTCCGTTCTACAGTTGCCTGAAAAGAGTAAAATATGGCTTTAACAGCCTGAAAAAGATGTCAAATATACTGTAGATTTACTTGGACATTTTAGCCTTTAATTTTAAAATCCTACATCAGAATGGTATATTGACTGTGTGACACCATGGATATGTGATGTTTCTCTCAGACTTGGAATGAAGCTGGTTTAACAGGAGGATTCCGTTCTACAGTTGCCTGAAAAAGAGTAAAATATGGCTTTAACAGCCTGAAAAAGATGTCAAATATACTGTAGATTTACTTGGACATTTTAGCCTTTAATTTTAAAATCCTACATCAGAATGGTCAATATTGACTGTGTGACACCATGGATATGTGATGTTTCTCTCAGACTTGGAATGAAGCTGGTTTAACAGGAGGATTCCGTTCTACAGTTGCCTGAAAAAGAGTAAAATATGGCTTTAACAGCCTGAAAAGATGTCAAATATACTGTAGATTTACTTGGACATTTTAGCCTTTAATTTTAAAATCCTACATCAGAATGGTTAATATTGACTGTGTGACACCATGGATATGTGATGTTTCTCAGACTTGGAATGAAGCTGGTTTAACAGGAGGATTCCGTTCTACAGTTGCCTGAAAAAGAGTAAAATATGGCTTTAACAGCCTGAAAAGATGTCAAATATACTGTAGATTTACTTGGACATTTTAGCTTTAATTTAAAATCCTACATCAGAATGGTCGATATTTGTGACTGTACGGATATGATGATGTTTCCCAGACTTGGAATGAAGCTGGTTTAACAGGAGGATTCCGTTCTACAGTTGCCTGAAAAAGAGTAAAATATGGCTTTAACAGCCTGAAAAAGATGTCAAATATACTGTAGATTTACTTGGACATTTTAGCCTTTAATTTTAAAATCCTCAGAGAATGGTCCAATATTGACTGTGACACCATGGATATGTGATGTTTCTCTCAGACTTGGAATGAAGCTGGCAGGAGGATTCCGTTTACAGTTGCCTGAAAAGTAAAATATGGCTAACAGCCTGAAAAGATGTCC